>VBSM01002937.1:10477760-10511798 GCA_008086735.1 Cheirogaleus medius
CAATATATGTATCCCCAACAATACTTGTACCCCCATAATAAAAAAAAATAAAAATAAATTTTTAAAAAATGACAAATAGGCAAGGTAATATTAATTAGCTTGATTTAATCATTCCATGATGTATATAGCAAAACATCACATTGTACCCCATAAATTTCAATTATTTGTCAATTATCAATATAAAAAAAACCTTAAAAATGAAAAATAAAAACCAGAAAACAGAATCAGCCCTTAGCACGGCCACTCGCTTGGCCTTTAGAGTTGGCTCTAATGTAAAATCTCTCCTGAGACTGGGGCCTCTCGCTTTCAGCCAAGGCTCCAGCAATGGATGGTCATCAGGAGGTTCGACCCTGTATCTTCAGCAATAAAGAGGAGCTTCCCAACATCAAATTTCCCAGGACCAGGTGTCTTTATGAGGTTAGTCATTGCTCTTTCGGATCATTTCCTGGGCTAACAACAGCAGCAGTACTAGCTACTAAATGCTAAAAGTGTGCCAGGCACTGCACTAGTCTACATGTCATCTCATTTAATCTCCACGATACCTTGAAAGTAGACACTGCCCTCATTAAAGATGAGAAACCCGAGGTTCAGGGAGGATAACTAACGTGCCCAAGGGCACATATCTAATAAGAGACAGAGTGGAATAGGGTTGTTTAATCGATAACTGCTGAATAAATACAGAGGTGAGGCAGCGTGTTTCTGTCACACCTTTTCCCAGAGACATAAAACATACTCATATTTACTCTCTCATCTGTTCTAGTGGCTGCTTTTCTAAAAAACACTTTTATTGGATTGAGACATAAATGAGGGGTTCTGTAAAACATTTAAAATGACATTATTAACAAGGTCCCATTCTTTCCTCTAAGCGTTACCATGCTATTTGTTGCTTCTTCTATTCAATCGGAATCTTTTCGTCTTTATGCATCCATTTCAAAGAAATCTGGTTATATAAATACGTAACTTAAAAAAGAATTCTCTTCTATTGCTTAGCACTCTTAATTTTCTATTTTTTCTTTACGCTTCCCTTTAATGAGAATTCTCCTATTTTTTCTAAATAGCCTCAAATGGATCCACTGATTTGTTTACAACACACCTAAACCTACACTCGTTATTTGCACTACCTTTATAGGTTCATCTTTGGACCAGTAGGAAGAGGACAGTTTGTCTTCAGCACCTCCATTCATGTCTGTGAGGTAAGTCATGCTTTAGAAGTCCTGCTCTGTCTAGGCCCCCATAACACATGGCCATGGTCTGACAGTGGAATACTCTTCTCTCTCTCCCTGAAGCTTACCCTACACTTTCTACTTGCATCAGTTCCCTACTGCTGCTGTCATGATTATAATGAAATGCATGAACTATTGCGATTTACGTTACTTTGATTAATACGTAAACATATAAAAAAAAACATAACATGGAATTTTAAGTAGCCTAGTGGGAGAGAGAATATTTCTAAGGGACTTTTCTTGATCATCTCATATTGCTCTACTAAGGAGTTTCTCACTCTACCTAAAAGAAATGATTATCATACAGTCTAATTTCCAATATATATATAGTGACATTCATGTAGTCAATTAATAATCACTGATTGCCATCTTGCCTTCAAAAAACGTTTAATATACTAACAGTATACATGCACAAAGAGAAACTACTGCTTCTTAAAGAAGGCTTAAAGTCTTTACTTCTTACAAAAGCCCCTGCCACAGATTGTCAATGCTCTCTTCTTTCCTAACCAACACCCTGAGATACACCTCAGCTAATCTGCAAACCTCATGTCTTATCGATAGATCTTTCCTATGCTTGGAGGAATATGCTTAACACTAATGCTTCAAGTATCAAACTAAAGGTTTGATACTCAAAACCTTTTAGTATAGTTTCCACATTCCTTGTACTCCCTTTTCTATATATTGTGGTCATGGCATGCTGTTGTTGGTGTGGGCTGGATAATTCCAAAGAAACCAGAAGTATCTAAGCTAAATTGTACCCCAGTCAGTAGAGAACTCAAGGCTAAACAAGTCACCGTCTAAACATTAAGTAATTCTGGAACCTCAAGTGAGAAGACAAGATTTGTTCTGTCACTCGCTAGCTGTGTGCTTCCGAAAAAGTCACCAACCTCTCTGTGTCTCAGACTTCATCAACAGTTAGAAGGTAACACACGCAAAACCTGTATTTATAGAGGTTTTCTGAGATCCAAAGAAGAAAACAGATATAAAAATAGACAGTATAGAGCACTTTATAAATATTTCGTATTAGTAAAGAAACTCTTCCAAACTTTAAAAGGCAATAAAATAATTAAAAGCACATGTTAATTAACTCAAAACACAAAATTGCTGACATTCTCCTGTAAACATACCAGGCCTCCATTCATGAACAGCTGGTATCGATCACACTCAAATGATACCACCAATTGTTCAGCATTATAATTAAAATAAAAACATACTTTCCCCAGACTTGTTTTTTTCTTTTTATTTATTTATTTTATTTCAGCATATTATGGGGGTACAAATATTATGGTTATGTATATTGCCCATGCCCCCCCTCCCCCCTCAAGGCAGAGCTTCAAGCATGACCATCCCCTAATACTTTCCCCAGACTTGTTTTTTTCTTATTATCCTGAATTGTGTGATCTTGATTCACCCATGCGATGTTTTCCTCATTCTGTCAATATCTGAGTGCCTACTACGTGCCAGAAACCGTGCCAAGTGTTACGAATTACAAAGGCACAAGATACAATCCCTTCACTCCAGTCAAATTGGTTTGGCCATAATTAACCATGTAAGTAGATTATATGATTATAAAATAAAGAAACTTTGGTTTGTGTGTGCAGAGATTATTGCAGGAATGCAGAAAACAGTGACCAGGTCAACCTAAGAGAGTCTTCAAAGAGAAGGTGCCATCTCTGCAGATCTTAAAGGATAGGCCCCTTTCCAAGTTCCAGCTAGAGAAAAGTACCAGGTTCAACAAAGGGGAGAACCCCATAGCATGAAGTCAATGGATCAGATGAGTACAGAAATGCAATCGAAATCACTTAGAAAATAATGATGTGGGCCAGGATTTAGTCAAAACTTCTTTACAGTCAAAACTCTTTATGATGTGACTTTTACCTAACCTTTCAATGTTATACCCCAGTAGATGTGTAGCACACTGGTTGAAAGTATATTATAGAATCCACAAGCCTGTATTCAAATCCCACTCCAACACTCCTATTAGTGTAATCTTCAGCAGATGATCAACCTCTCTGAGCCTCACTTTCCTCATCTGTAAAATGGGATGATGATAAACCAAATTCATTAGAGTCTTGTGAGGAGTTCAAGAGATAAGGCATATAAAATATTTACCACTCATTAAACACTTATTAAATTCTCAAAAAGTATTACCCAAGACTGCTAACTGTCCACCCAATATCCATTTCTTTCTTACTAAGGACTCTCTACTTTGTTGGGGCACAATTTGCCAAGCTAAAAACTACATTTTCTTCATTCCCTTACAGAGACAAGTAGATGACATAGCGCAATTCTGACCAATGAGATATAAATAGAAATCATTAAATAGGCTTCCAAAAGATCCTTAAAAGAGGAACAGGTTCAGGAAGCATATGCTCTTTTGCCTTTTGCCATTCCTCCTTTTTTCTGTTTGGAGCATTGACTTGATAACCAGAACTGGAGCGGCCATCCTGTGACCCCATGGAAAGAGCAAGAGAATCACAGAAATCTCAGCCCAGATAAACTTAAGCCACTAAATCAGCATCAGCAACTGTCTACCAATGGTTTTTAAATGATGTGAAAAAAACTAAACTTCTATTTCCAGACCACTATTGTTGGTATTTCTGTTACTGTTCTCCAAATTAAATCCCTAACTGATAAATACTGTTATTCTTCCTTTTCCTCCTCATTCTCTTTGAAAATTTTCCATTAAATATATATTATATACATGATATAAGCATATATATGTTTATGTTCTATGAGAATTAAGACATGCTTCCTAAACTCACAGTACACACAACTATCTAAATATGTCCAAAACACCTTACCCAAACCCCTTAGGACCAGAAGGGTTTCAGAATTCAGAGAGGTAATAGGGTCCATGTACCATATATGACCATAAGCAGAGTTGGGCAACACCCCACCCTCAAGCACATTGATATTTCTGCAGAGATATGTATGAATATTCAGACTAAGTGGGACACATGAAGACCATAAGCAGTAAACATCAGCTCAGGTCTCTCCAAGTACATTCATGTCAGTAGAGATTTTGCCACAAAATGAGTTATAAAAATTTATTTATAAATTTTGGCTTTTGGAATTGAGTATAATGGACTGTATATCTGTAATACAAGACAGAATGTGTGTACAATCCAACTGTAAATAATACTCTATGGGGGCTGAATAGAAAAATATATTGCACCTGTTTCAGAGAAATCAGACAAGGTGTCACAAGTAAAGAAACATCTGACCTTAAGCCATAAAGGATGATTAAAATTTCGAGAGATAAATATAGGAATTAGGAAGAACTGCATGAGCAAAGACCTCAATAACATTGTACTCTGGCAACTAGTCTAGAAGAGATAAATATTAATAAAATAACAATAAAGCTAACATTTACTGAGAGATTTTGATATAGTGAGCACCACTCTACTCACTTCACCTGGATTAACTCATTTCATCCTCACCTCAATCCCATGAGATGGATATAATCATTATCTCAATATTTCAGATGAGCAACCGAGCACAGAGAGGTTGAACATAATTGCTTAAGGTCATATGGCTAATAAGAAGATTCAAATCCAGACACTCTAAATGACAGCCCTAATAAAAACTCAGTGGGATTTTGACCTATTTAATTGGCAATTTTTAAAAATTCAGATCTGGTGGTGGTGAGGTATAAGAAAACTAGTATGAACTTTTGTAAACTTGTACAATCTTATTGATAGGCAAACAGATAGTATGTATCGAAAGCCTTTAAAATGTGCATCGCCACTGACCCAATAATTACAGTGCTAATGATTTTTCCCAAAGAAATAATTAGAGTCTTCTGGTAATAATAGATTAATAAATTCAGAAGAACTCTCCCATCGAGAACAACAACAAGCCCCGGACAGACTATTTTATAAACTCTGCTTGAATACATCAATGAGCTAGCAGGGCAGTGAAGGATTGATTATGGCACCAAAATCCAAGAGATGATGGAAACCCAAAGAGTAAGTCCAGCATTTGGAGCAGGTTTTCTCCTGGAGTATTTGCCAATTCCATGGAGGCAGCCAAGAGGATGAAGATCTGACCATTGCTTTTCACAGCTCTTGGATTTAGGAGGACAAAAGTTGGTAGAGAATTAAAAGAGAAGCACAACTTGGGTTGACCAGAAAGAAAGGAAGGAGGCTGGGAGAGAAGACAGTGTGTGAGCCGAGGGGGATCAGGCACAGCAGCAGAGTGTATTTCACTCCAAGTGCAGAGCTCTTTCATAGCCTCAGAGAAATTTTCTTCTAGGTTTTCCTTTTTTTTTTTTTTTTTTTTTTTTAACTCTGGGATCACAGCTTCACAGTAAATCACTGCTTGCCGAAAGTAGGTTCAACTTCTGCTGTTAAAAATGCTCCCCGGGCCCCTCCCCTGCTCCCGCACACACATGCCCCAGGTGTGATCGCAACTCAGGGGTCTGTGTCGGGTACAGCACAGACAGCCCGGTTTCCCACCTGAAGCCTCTGCCTGAACAAAGAGGTACATCACCTCCACCATCCTTTGCCCACTGTGAGCACAAGTCAGGAAGAAGACTGATGAAATAAATAAATCAAAGGAAAAGTTCTAGACAGCGTTGCCAACGTCGGGGCAGTGGCGGCATTGCTAACATCACTGAAATGAGACTCAGCCCTCGGCCGCTGCCGGCAAGTCGAGATCATCAAAAGAGAAACAGCGGCACTTCCTGCCGCTAACAAGACATGAGAGTAAAAACTACAGTGTGTCTGGTTTTGTCCTCTTCTTACCGAAATAATTGGATGGCAGAAAAACTCAGCACAAACATAAAAGAGAGACATGCCAAGGAAAAAATGTGAAGACACTACAGCACAATTTAGTTGTTCTGCCTTTTGTACTATCAGACATAATGAGCTGTGTGAAGTGTTGTCGGTTTTTCTCCAGGAACTGACACGGGCTGCTAAGATGTGTTCAGCATCCTGAAGTCTCACCTCTCCACATCCAACGGACCCATGGAAAGAGGAAAGCCAGGACAAGGCCTGCACTGATCAGGGCTGAAATAATAAATGCTATTCAGTAATGACTTTTTTTAATTGCTCTTACTAAATACATTGTGATATATCCATACAGTAGAATATTGTTCAGCAATAAAAAGAAATGAGCTATGAGAAAAAGACATGGAGGAACCTTATATGCATATTGCTAAGTGAAAGACTCCATACTGTGTGATTCCATCGTTAGGACATTCTGGAAAAGCAAGACTGTGGAATAAAGATACCAGTGGTGCTGGAATTTCAGTGGTGGCCAGGAATGGTGACGGTTTGTAAGGCGTGGGGGTTAGGGGGATGAACAGGTAGAGAGCACAGGGGATGTTTTAGGCAGTGAAACTACTCAGTATGATACTGTCATGGTAGATAATGTCATTACACATTTGTCTGCCCCACGGAATGGACAACACAGAGAGTGGACCCTAATGTAAACTATGCACTTTAGCTAACACTAATATATCAATATTGGCTCATCAATTATAACAAATGCACTGCACATATGGGAAATGTTCATAATAGGGAAAACTGTAGAGGGCAGGAGGCGGGCAGTGGTCTTGGTACATGTCACTCCATTTTTCTATAAACTAAAACTGCTCTAAAAAAATAAAGTCTACTAATTTAAAAAAAACAACCAAATTGCTATTATGAGCCACAGAGAGCACCTGTACAGTATTGCTAGAACGTGGGGAAGAGAAGCCCTGATCATCTCATGATTTTCACCTGACAGCTTCCTACCAGCTTCCAGCAGGACATCAGAAGAGTCACCTAGGTAAAAACTGAAAAGGTAGCCTAAAAGGAGGCTGACAAATGAGGACTGACAACCATAAATTAACAGGATAAGTAGTACACGCAGGTCCAATTTGCTTTCAGCATCAGTGATAAGCAAATGCCTGGAAAAGCAGGGAATAGAGAACCTAGGAGAATTTAGAAGTGACCACATTCACCGAGAAGAAAGAAGCAGGACAGGCAACTAGATCCTGGAGTCACTGCCGACCTCTGCCCTCAGCGTCCAACCTTAAACACATGCCCCAGTGACAGGTTAGAGTCACCCAGGCTGACCACCCAAACCCCTTGTCCTTCCGCTGTGAGAGAGATCCACCAACAGGAGGGAAGCAGAAGGGGCCATGCCAGAGAATGATTCAGAGAAGGGTCCCCAAGGCCCTGAAATACACAGCTTGGTTTCCCCAACTTCCAGATTCCCTGATGAGACACCATGACCTGCAGGAAAAAGCATGAGCTTAGGAGTCAGGAGACTGGGGTTGGTTTCACTACCTCAAAACAGATGCCATCAGCCAAAACAACAAGCTGCCCCTGTCCTCTCATCTGCAAAACAGGGATGATACTTGCTCTAGAGCTACAGAAGGTTAGAGCTGGGATAGACTCATCACACGGGAGAGGCAAACTAAGTCCAGGGAGATGCAGTGACTCGTACAAGGGGGCAGAGCTGGATGGCAAAGCCACACCTGGGTGAAAGTGTTCTGGAAAATTAAATTCATGAAATAAACGGAAGCTGTCGTCAGTGCTATCATCTTTTCATCGGCACACCTTGCTCCTGCTCTGCTCTAAGGTGACCATCTCCCATGACAGTAGGCTCTTGGCAGGTGTCAGCTGCATCACTGGCACTAGCTGGTTGTGCTGCTTTCTGAAGTTACAGAGCCAGGAAGAGATGCTCTTGGCCACTTCCGAGGTGTAAGGCATCAGAATTGAGACTTGGGAGATAACGTGATTGGCCCATTCTCCCCTTTGCACTTCCACACTCCAATAGCAATAAGCAATGAGGTTTCCTTGGGAGAGTGAATCTATTTTGTCAACAATAATTCCATCTTTAGTCGATGAAGCTCGCTAAGCCAACAATCCACTAACAGCATGAAAGAGACTCATTTGGCTTTTGCTTCGACATACCCATTCCAAGCTTTAATTCACTCAATTTCCAGACCTTTTGTCCTCTAACCAGTTTAACGAATGTACAAACATATTCCCATACAGCCTCCAAAACAGAATATTACCAACAGACTGGAAAATGACGCAAATGTAGTCCATCTACATAAGTGAAACAAGTTTAGCCAAAGGGAAAGTTTGTGTGGCTTAAATCATGGAGATGGGTTATGTCTACAGGGCTGCATTCACAAGTGCAAGCTTTAGCAATTTCCTCTAGTTCTTTCTTGACCCAGGCCATGGGTGAGTCCAATCTTTTCGCTTCGAGAGCTCCCCATTCCCATTCCACACACACAGATGGCAAAGCCACCACTGTTCATGTCCATCTTCTTTGGTCTCCACTGGCATAATTAGAAGAACACCAGAGACAATTCAGCTCTGTGTATTTTTTATGAGAAATGAGTCAATAATTTCTTATTTCTCTCCACACTCTCCCAGAAAAATAACCTAGAGCAGAGGGAGTGGCAATCTTAGCTTAGTGACTCCACAACAGATCATGGGTAAGAGAGCATGTGGTGAATGGGAACCTCCTAAGCTATTAATCAGAATTCTCCAACCAAAGGGATGTCCCCTCAGCCTAATCCAGAGTTGACAGGTGGGATGCCCTTCATACTCCCCGTCCCCTGCAACCTCTACTAACCACCACCAGCCAAACCACTACCCAAACACTGTCCCTTCAGGAAGGTAAAGTAGTATTATCCCCAAGATGTAGATAGGACAACTGTGATCCAGAAAAGTTCAATGACATACCCAAGGTCCACGGCTATCCTAATAGGTGACATGAACATGACTAAAAGCCAAATAGTCAGTTTCCTCACATTGATCTCCTTCCACACCACCACAGTTGTTATGAAAGGGAATTATTTTGGGTGTCATGGCAAAGCTTTAAAAGAAATTACCAAATATAAAATCAAATCTTTACAGAAGCAAATCATAGGTATAATCCCCTAATATTTACACTATTATTTATGATCAAGAAGTGGTAGTAAGAGCTTTGAGAGTAAACCCTTTTACAACTAGAAAGCTACAGATAAGTGACACTTTTCCTATCGCTGATCTATTTCATGAATCTAGAAATCAGAAACTACCATTGAGATATTCACAAGTAATGGCAAAGGATTGCCAACCCAACGTACACAGTCCCTGGGGAGAAGCTCTCGGTTCTGTTAACCTACCAGGTAATACTGACACATTTACATTTGTGTTTATAGCTCTGCCCATTTTTAATAAGAATCTGTGGAAGCTAAAGAATTGTTCTATTTATCTACAAAATTTTAGTATCACTGCTATCAAAACCACTCAAGTGGTTTTTTTCAAGTTAAATTTCATTTTCCATATCTGTATAAGAAGCTCTTTTTGATTGAGATAATTCATTTGAATTACCTAAGCCAAAATGATATTTTCCTCACTAACATAAAATCTTCTAGAAATGTGCTTACAGAGAAAAATATCATTTCCAACATGTACTAAAATTCACATTTAAGAATTCCAACATTCACTTTAGAGATGATTCTGCTCTTGTAAATGATCAGTCTTAACTCATTTAATCCCCCTAGAAAATCTACACAAGCCATCCGGAAAATTAGTCCTTGGGATTTTAAAGTATATTAAAACACACCACCCAGATAAAAGCATGGAATGTTCTGCTTCTAGAACATCTGAGCACCTAAACTCTCTCCTTCTAGCTCTATGTTTAGCAGCATTTTGTAGGAAGAGCTACTCTTCACTGGACAGAAAAGTGGTAGGTAGTTCGGTTCTCCCAGAGAGGAGGCTAGTGTCCTTGCCCACTGCTGCTACTGAGCTAAAGGCAAAGAGGCATCATTATGCCACCAGTTAGACATGGGGTCCTTGGCCAGGGCATGATTTCCTGGCAGGGAGCAGGCTCATCCTTCCAACTGTTTCACTGCTGAGTCCTATGACCCCTTGCAACCTGAGAATGTGTCATGCCTCAACTCAGCCTCCAGGTGGCTTCCTAGATTACCCACCCAGTTAACAACCCAGCCAGACTGAGACTATGGGATCCTCTGTAATCTGAGACAATGAGGGGCCCATACCTGAAGAAGGCTGAAGACTTATCAAATGAACTGCCTTATCTTAATCCATCTGGAGTGTCAACTAGGAGTACGAAAAAGAAAGAACAAATCCCATAGAACACAAACTAGATAAGAATCTGACATTTTTCTTTGCAATGACTTGACATCCTTGCTTTTTCAAAGGACAAAATCACTTGAACCAGCCCAGTGGCCCTTCTTGCTGCAACATGTCCCAGAAAGCCATTCAGACAATGACTGAGCATGTCCTAATTGTATCACATTTACAGGGCATTTATCTTCTTTTAATTCCTTCCATTGCCTGCAGAACTAACAATCCAAAGTAGTTGCTATAGTTTGGACATTTGTCCCCTCCAAACCTCATGCTGAAATTTGACCCCCAATGTTGGAGTTGGGGCCTAATGGGAGGTGTTTGGGTCATGGGGGCAGATCCTCCATGAACAGATCAATGCCCTCTCTCAGAAGTGAGTGGGTTTTCCCTCTATTAGTTCCAGAGGGAGCTGGTTGTTAAAAAGAGACTGGTACCTCCTCTCTCTTTCTTGCTTCCTCTCTTGCTACATGATCTCTGCACATGCCAACTCCCCTTCAACTTCTGCCACGAGTGGAAGCAACCTGAAGCCCTCACCAGATGCCCAATCTTGAACCTTCCAGCCATAAGAATTGTGAGCCAAACAAACCTTTTTTCTTTGTAAATTACCCAGTCTCGGGTATTCCTTTCTAGCAACACAAAATGGACTAAAACAGCAGTGTAATCCAAAAACACCACCACTCCTCTTAACCACAAGCTGGTATCTTAGTATCTCACCAAACAGTTACCTCCAAAACTCATTTTTAGCAAAGAAATGACTCATTCGAAAATTTGCGGAAGGGAGGGAGGGAGGGAGGAGCAAACTTAGGAAAAAATGGTATCCCTGTTATGAGAAATTAATCAGCTGTGAAACAGCCAAAGGTCAGCAGCAGATAAAAGCAAAGTCCTCATAATCAGAATAATCAAAGAACAGGTAGACATTCAGCAATTGAATACCAAATGTAAGATTCACCAGTGCAGTGGCCATGCATACCTGTTCCTGCAGCCCCACCACCCGAGCCAGTGGCTTGCATTCACATGGAGTAAGAGTAAGCCTTTTTTCTCTTTCACACCCATTCCACTGACATGCAGAGCCGCCAAACCTCCAAAGGATGGGAACAGCAGGCAAGGGTATCTGTCAAGCATGCTCCCTCAGTTCTGGACATCAGTCATGCTAGTTCCCACCCATTTAATTACTCTGCTGTTAACCACCCACATTTAATTCAGTTTTAAGACATGACAACAAGGTCTGAGATTTGAGGGATGTACCTGACTCTCTCTCCCCTCCAGTGGTGGTGGAATCTGATCAGCAAAACCAATCTTCCCTGGATCACCCATAAAGGCACTAACCTCATCCACGTTCTCAAAAGCGTTGATGACATCATATGGCAAACAGGACAGAAGATCAATCACAAACCACGTCTTCAGGTAGTTCATGCGGATAAGTTTGGGGTCGGAAATCACCTCCCCCGCTGGTCCAACAAAGGTGGTATGAAAATTGAGCACAATATCCACCAAAAAGATGACATCCACGATGCTATCCACAACCAGCCAGGCCACATTGTTCTGCCTGGTTTTAAAGGAGACATTGTAAGGGACCAAGATGGCTGTATAGAAGGTCAAGATCAAGATGATCCAATCCCACGTGGTCTTAAAAACACAATAATGCAAGATGATGTGAGGGGGAGTCTTTGGCGCCTCTTGCTTGTATTGGGGAAGGATGTCTGAGCCCAATTGCAGGACCTGTACAGAAAAATATGGCCAAGAGAGAACTAAGTTAGGATTTAATTGCAAACATCTAACCAGTCAGCATCTGTCACTGACAAATGCTCATAATCCTCTGGATGGTTCATTGGGTATAATAATAAGAGGTATGAGAGGAGTATGGGAAATGGAAGTAAATATTATAATAGAAATAATCATAATGAAACAATAACAAACTATTGTTTCACTTACTATGAGCCAAGCATTGTGGTAAATCACATACATTTATTACCTTACTTAATTCTAAATACAAGTTTGCTTTTTTTTTTTTTTAAAGAGACAGAGCCATGCTCTGTTCCCCAGCCTGGAGTACAGTGACACAATCATACCTCGCTGCAGCCTCAAACTCCTGGACTCAAGAGATTCTCCTGCCTCAGCCTCCAGAATAGCTGGGACTATAGCCACATGCCACCATGCACAACTACAACTTTGATTTACTAGGCAATTATTATTTTATATAAAAAGTGAGAAACTGAGGCTCAAAAAAATAATAAACTTTATTCAATGACTATTTATTGCTCAGATTTCACCCAACAGTTGCAGAATATACATTCATCTCATCAGCACATGGAACATTGTTCTATGATTGACCATATGTTAGTCCACAAAACAAGTCTTAAATTTTTTAAAAATCAAATTCATATAAGAATCTTTCCTGACCACAACAGAAGAAAAATAGAAATCAATAACAAGTAGAATTTTGTAAACTTTACAAATAAATGGAAATTAAATAACATTCTCCTCAATGACCAATAGATCAATAAAGAAATTAAGAAGGAAATTTAAAAATTTCTTTAAAACAAATGAAAATAGAAACACAACATACCAAAATCCATGGGATATAGAAAAATCAATACTAAGAGGAAAGTATATAGCAATAAACACCTACATCAACAAAGTAGAAAGATGTCAAATAAACAATCTAATGATGCACTTCAAGGAACTAGAAAAGAACAAATCAGACCCAAAATTAGTAGAAGGAAAGAAATAATAAAGATCAGAGCCAAAATAAATAATATTGAGAATAAAAAATACAAAAAAGAAAAACAACAAAAGGAAAAGTTTGTTTTTGGAAAAGATAAACAAAATTGAAAAATCTTTAGCTAGACTAAGAAAAATAGAGAAATCTCAAATAAATAAAATCAGAGATTAAGGAGATATTACAACTGATACCACATAAATACAAAGAACCATTAGAGACTATCATGAACAACTGTACACTAACGGATTGAAAAACCCAGAAGAAATGGATAAATTCCTGGACACATACAACCTCTCAAGATTGAACCAGGAAGAAATAGGAAACCTGAGCAGACCAATAACAGTAATGAAATTGATTGAATCAATAATAAAAAAAAAAATTCCCAATAAAAGAAAAGCCCAGGACCAGATGGCTTCACTGCTGAATTCTACCAAACTTTTACAGAAATACTAATACCAATTCTTCTCAAATTAATCCAAAAATTGAAGGGGAGGGCATTCTTACAAACTCAGTCTACAAGACCAGCATTACCATGATACCACAGGCAGATAAGGACACAACAAAAAAGAGAGAACTATAAGCTACTATCCCTGATGAACATAGATGCAAAAACCCTCAACAATATGCTAGCAAACTGAATCCAACAGCAGGGATTTATCCAGGGATGGCTCAACATACATAAATCAATAAATTTGATACATCACATCAACAATATGATGGGAAAAAACATATGACCATCTCAGCACAGAAAAAGCATTGCTAAAATTCAATATCCCTTGATGATAAAAACTCAACAAATTAGGTATAGAAGAAATGTACCTCCAAACAATAAAGGCCATATATGACAAAACCACAGCTAACATCAGACTGAATAAGGAAAAGTTGAAATCCTATCCTCTAATATCTAGAGAAAGACAAGGAAGCCTATTTTCACCACTTTTATTCAACATAGTACTGGAAGTCCCAGCCAGTGCAATCAGGCAACAGAAACAAATAAAGGGCATCCAAATTGGGAAAGAGGAGGTCAAACTGTCAATTATCCCTGTTTGCAGACATGATCTTGTACTTAGAAAAACATAAAGACTCTACCAAAAAAACTGTTAGAACTGATAAACAAATTTAGTAAATTTTCAGGATAGAAAATCAACATACAAAAATCAGTAGTGTTTCTATACACCAATAGCAAACACTCTGAGAAAGAAATCAAGAGAGAAATCCCATTTACAGTAGCTGCAAAAAAATACATAGAAATATTTAACAGAAGTGGTGAAAAATCTCTGCAAGGAAAACTATTAATATAAAACATTGATGAAAAAATTTAAAAAGACATTAAAAAGGGAAAAGATACCCCATGTTCAAGGATTGGAAGAATTAATATTGTTAAAATGTTTATACTTCTTAAAGCGATCTAGAGATTCAATACAATCTCTATCAAAATACCAATGACATTCTTCAAAGAAATAAAAAAAATCATAGAATTTACATAGAATCATAAAGACCCTGAATAGCCATAGCAGTTCTGAGCAAAAAGAACAAAGCTGGGGGCATCACATTACCTGACTTCAAAATATTCTACACAGCTGTAGTAAGCAAAACATCATGGTAATGGCATAAAACACACACACAGACCAATGGAACACCACACTTCTAAATAATTCATGGGCCAAAGGGAAAGTGTCAAGGGAAATTTTAAAATACATTGAACTTAATGAAAATACAACAGATCAAAATGTGTGGGGCACTGCCTAAGCTGTACTGAAAGGGAAATGTGTACCCCTAAATGTTTACCTAAGAGAAAAAGTCTTAAATCAATAATCTAAGCTTCCCTTCAAGAATCCACCAAAAAAGAACAAAATAAAACTAAATCAACAGAGGGAAGGAAATAATAAAGAGCAGAAATCAATGAAATTGAAAACAGAAAGACAACAGAGAAAATCAGCGATCTTTGAAAAGATCAATAAAATCAAATAACATCAACAAACCTGTAGCCAGACTGAAAAAAAAAAAGAAAAAGAAAGAGAGAGAAGACACAAATTACCAATATCAAGAATGGAATAGGGTATAACACTATAAACTCTGGAGACATCAAGAAAGATAATAAGAGAATGCTACAAACAACTCTAAACTACATAGATGCAATGGACCTCAAAAACCACAAACTATCACAACTCATAGACCACTAACATCTAAGGTAATTAAATTCAGAATTTTAAAACTCCTAAAAAAGAAATCACCAGGCCCAAATAATTTTAATGGATAATGGTACCAAAATTTAAAGAAGAATTAATAGCAATTCTACAATCTATTCCAGAAAAGAGAAGCAGAGGGGATACTTCTCGATTAATTCTGTGAAACTAGTACTACCCTGATTCCAAAACCAGACAAAGACAATACAAAAAAGAGAACTACAGATCAATATCCCTCATAAACACAGATGCAAAAATCCCTAACAAATGGTAGCAAGTAGAATTCAGCAATATATAAAATAAGAAAGATCAAGTGGGGTCTATGCCAGGAGTACAAAGCTAGTTGAATATTCAAAAAAAAAAATCAATGTAATCCACCATATTAAGAGGCTAAAGAAGAAATATCACATGATCTTATCAATTAATACAGAAAAAACATTTGACAAAATTCAACAACCATTTTTGATAAAAACTCTCAGAAGAAAATAGGGATAGAGGGGAACTTCCTAAACTTGATAAAGAACATCTACAAGAATATGTGTTTCCCCATATCTTCAGCATTCCAGGGATATTATTTTTCATTCTTTGTTAATACAGTAGTTGAAAAATAATATCTCTTTGTTTTAACTTTCATTCTTTGATTATTAGTAAACTGAAAAAAAACAGATATTACCTATTGTGTTTCTTCTCTTGTGACTTCCTTTTTCATGTGTTTAGTCCCTTCCCATATTACAAAGCTTAAATCTTTCTACTATTTTGAAAATAATAATTAAAAAAAAGCAATTTGTGGAGGAAAGACAGCCTTTCTTAACTAATGGTGCTGGAGCAAGTAAACATCCATAGGCCAAAAAATGAACCTTGCCCTAAGTCTCACACCTTCTATGAAAATTAATTCAAAATGGATTTTGGACTTGAAAGTAAAACATAAAACTAAACAACTTTTAGAAAAAAGGAGAAGATCTTCAGGATCTTGAGCTAAGCAAAATGTTCTTAGATTTGACACCAAAAGCACAATCCATAAAAGGGAAAACTGACAAATTCAACTTCATCAAATTTAAAACTTTTACTCTGCAAAAGACTCTGTTAAGAAGATGAGAAGCAAAGCTATGACTGGAAGGAAATATTTGTAAACCACATATCCAACAAAGAAATATGGTATCTTTAATATATAATCTTAAAAGTCAACAATTAAAAAAACAAACCAATAAGAAACCGAGTAAAAGGCATGAACACATTTTACCCACAAGGACATACAGATAGCAAATAAGCATATGAAAAAGTGTTCAGTGTGATCAGCCATTAAGGAAACAAATTAAAACTACAATGAGATATTACTATACACCTATCAGAATGGCTACAATAAAAAAGTAGTGACAACACCAAATGCTGGTGAGAATGCAGATAAATTAGATCATGTATCTGCTAGTAGGAATGTAAAATGGTACAGCCATTCCGTAAGAGTTTGGTAGTTTATTAACAACTAAATACGCAACTACCATAAGACTCTTACATTCCTGGTCATTTATCCCAGAAGAATAAAAACTTATGTGCACATAAAAACCTATACATAAATGTTTATGGCAGCCTTTTTCATAATAGCCAGAAACTGGAAACAACCCAAATATCCTTCAACAGGTGAATAAACTGGTATATCTGTATCACAGAACACTACTCAGCAATAAAAAGATATAAACTACTGATACACCCAACAATTTGGATGAATCTCCAGAGATTGAAAAAGAACAATCCCCAAAGACTACATACTCATGATTCCATTTATATAACATTCTTGAAATGCTAAAACTATAGAAAGAGAACCAATTAGTGGTTGCCAGGGCTTAAGGAAGGGTTGAGGGCAAGAAGCAAGTGGGTGTCACAATAAAAAGGTATTCTTGTGGTGATGGAAATGTTCTGTACCTTGAATTCATCAATGTCAATATCCTGGTTGTGATATTATACTATAGCTTTTCAATTTTCCCTCTGTTTACATCAAGGGAAACTGAGTAAAGGGCACACGAGATCACTTTGTTTCTTACAACTCCATATGAATCTATGGTTATCTCAAAATAAGAAGTTAAATTTTTAAAAAATCAACTGCATGTAGATGAATCACAAATATTTCAAAGAAGGAGTCCTCAGCATTCAGCTAAGAACAAGGCAGGGTGAAAAGGGAGGTGAGTTATTTAGGGAGGAGTTGTATGTTTGCAGGATACAGTCTGGGTGATAAGACTATTCAGCACAAGAACTCAAAAAATACTACCAGTAAGCAGCCACCTGCTGACTGCAAACTAAAGTCACCTGGAGTTCCATAGTTCTTGGTGACAAACCCTCGGGAGGAAATGCCCTTTCAGAGAAAAATGGCTGTTCCTGTGACAGTTTGATATAATCTATAATTGTTTCTAAACAGATTTCCCATTCTGAATCTTTCCGGGACACTATTTGGCCCTGCCTGAGTGAAGCCTGAATCAATAGTGTCTCTTCATACCTCCCCAAAATGCCAGCTTGACCAGAGGCTCTCCCCTGCTGATATTGCTACAACACGTATTCAAAGAGGAATTGACAGAGGCACTAGGCTGGAGAGGGAGAAGTGATGAGGACTTGCGTTCAGTTTCTCTCTTCTCATCTCTGGGATGCAGCCTTTTACATTTAAACCACAGGGTACTGGCATTCTAAAAGTAGATTTTGATTGCTAGATGTTTGATCAGAGTAAATGTGACACATTCTCTTTCCACGTCTTTACGTAAAAGGCTAAGAATGATTCCTGCAAGACCAAGCTTTTATGCTTTGACTTAAGATCCTCTGTTATGAACTCTTAAGCAGTTATCACAACACTATGGAAAACAGAAAAAAAAAGATGAAAATTCTGTAAAGTGAGTTCTTTGTTAGAGAAAATCAATATCCTTAAGAAAAATTCCCTGACCAAGAGTATCTTACATCCAGTTAACTATCTGGTTTCAATAGTCTTTTCAGCATATAGTGACAAATGACTAATTATTCATATTGCTAAGAATGATTCCCATGAGACTGACCACCTTCCTCCTCAGAAGTGTGTGTGTGAATGGATTCAGACTAGAAAGGTGAGTAGCAGCATCACTCTGATGAGCTCCACAACCCCCATCCTCAGGAGAAAAAGCTTTCTCAGGGTCATTTGGTATGTCACCATCTGGAAAGGGCTTAGTGTCCTGCTATTGAGTTAAAACAAATGGGATACAGACCTTGTCCAGCCACAGGGGCATGCACTATGTCAGGTGCTCAGTGATGCTTCAGAAGCTTTGCAGAGAAACTGAGCTGCACCAGAAAGAAAAGGTACTCTTGGAGAATGACCTGGTCTCATGGTCCCAGTGACCACAACACACTCAGTACTTTCCCTCACCTCTTTGTTGCCCTTATCAGTATGAGCACGTACTTGTAGCTGCTTCTTTTGATTAGTCTTGTACAATGGAAGCCTCCAAAGGCAGAGAGCTAGCAGCCTTTCAGAATGCACTTCCTAGGAGGGGCTTGGGTCTGTCCTATTCCCCCAATCAGACTGGGAGTTCCCCAAAGGCAGATGCTACTTCATCCTGGTGTAATGTCGTTAGTTCACACACTCCCTAGCCCTCCCACTACAACTCCAGCACCAGGCTCTGCTCACAGTAAGTGTTCATTACAGGCCATTATTGATAGGGCCAAAGAACGCTCATCTTGAAGATGGGACTCTAGAAGGAACACAGGGTTTTTCTCTCAATAAAGAATAGGGAAATCAGACTGACTAATCTATCACACTTCTCTAACATTTTTACTTCCAAAGTCCTCTACTATATTTTTTCAATCCTTATAATCACTTTGTGAGGGAGTTTTACAGATGGGAAAATGGAAGCTCAGTACAATGGAGGTGAAGTGACTCACCCTGCGTCATGCGAGGGGTGAGTAAGCAGACAAGCGGGGAGGAGAAGCCAGGCTGCCAGCTCCAAGCCTCCGAGTCTTTGCACTAATCCATCTGTACAGCCTGAAATACCTTTCACAGCACATTGACATACATCATCACATCTCATGAGATGGGAAGGCTGGTATTTTGATTATACAAATGGAGAAAATAGACCCAGAAGATAAATAATTTGCTCATAGTCACATTGCAGATGACAAAACAGGACCTTAAGCCCAAGTCAAGTTTCCTAATTCAATGCCTTTTTCCCCACTGTACACAGACTCTTGATAGACTACTGCTTTTACACAGGGTCCCTGAATGATGGCAACATGCCAGTCTGTCATCTTGTGAAACCAGCTCGTAGTTGAAGGCACCATCTCCTACTGTGGACCTTCTCCAGGATGACCCAATTGAATCCCAAACCAGCCACATTGCCCAGAGCCTGAGTACACGACCACCATGTGGGGAGCTTCATCACTCAGGGACACTATAGCTCCAGATAAAGACAGGGCTCCTCGAGGCTTCTGGTGTTTGCTTTGCTCATTCACAAAATACTGCAGGATGCCATCCTCAAAAATCCAGCACAAAGTACTTGTAGATCCTTGAGATGGGCTAAGTCCTGATTTAAGTCTCTGTTTTATACTATAAGCTTGAAGAAACACACTGAAAGATTCTGATACTGGCTGAAGTCCTGGGGTAAAGATGGGTGGGCACCCCAGTTAGTACCCACCGAGGGGTTGGGAAGCTGACCGGTGGAGGCCAGAGCCATGCATATCTAATTTATTCAACTTAATGAGTTTGGAGATAAGCAGACCCCCTTGAAGCCATCACCACAATCTATGCCATAAACCTGTCCATTCCTCCAAAAGTTTCTTCCTGCCCTCTTGTTTATTTTTTTATGTGTGATCAGCACACTTAATATTTACCCTCTTAGCAAGTTTTTAAGTATACAATACAGTATGGTTAACTATAGGCACTATGTTGTACAGTAGATGTCTAGGACTTATTCATCGTATATAACCAAAACTTTATACCCTTTGACTAATACTTCCCCCTTTCCCCTCCCCCACAAACCCTGGCCACCACTTTTTTCTCTGCTTCTATGAGTTTGACTATTTGAAATAACTGATATAAGTAGTATCATGTAGCATTTGTCCTTCTGTCTTTGGCTCATTTCACTTAGTATAATGTCCTCCAGGTTCACCCATATTGTCACAAATGGCAGGATTCAACTCTATTAAAACTGAATAATATTCCATTGTATGTGTATAACACATTTTCCATTCATCCATCAGTGGGCATTTAGGTTGCTTCCATGTCTTGGCTATTGTGATTAATGCTATAATGAACATGGGAGTGCAGATCTCTTTGGGATCCTGATTTCAATCCCTTTGTATAATTCTTGACAAAAAGATGATACCAGAGTATTCTTAAAACACTATAATAACCATGATATAGATAAGAAATGATATATCTTAGGGCCATATTACAATTATATGTACTTCCTGGAATAAAAATAAAAACCAGAGTCCACATAGACCACTTAACAGCATGAAAGTTTCCAGCAGATGCCTTTCCCCGGGAGTGAGGAGGTTAGCAGTAAATGATAACCTACCTAGTATGCCCAATCCTGAGCTAATAAGCCCTTTATATACATTAGCTTATTTAATTCCCACAACTCCATGAGTTACCTATTATTATTATCCTTATTTTATAAGAAGAAACTAAGGCTTAGAAAAGTAAAGTAACTTGTCCAAGGCCACAGAGGCTTTAAGTGGTGCAGCCAGTGCTGGAATCCTTGTTAAATTTAACTCCAGGGTCCATACTTTTAACCCTTCTGCTCCCATGCCAGGTGCTGGGTTGAGTACTTCACATACAAATACAATTTAATCCCTATAACAATCATGTGAGGTAGATATTGGTCTCTGTTGTATAGCTAAAGAAAATTAGTCCAGGGAAGCTAAGTTG
The DNA here is from genome assembly GCA_008086735.1 of Cheirogaleus medius. NCBI lineage: Eukaryota > Metazoa > Chordata > Mammalia > Primates > Cheirogaleidae > Cheirogaleus > Cheirogaleus medius. The sequence continues at coordinate 10,498,847 of VBSM01002937.1, forward strand.
CCCAAAACCACAAAGCTAATTAAGTGATGAAACTGAGATTCCAACCCAAGTCTAATTCAAAAGCCCATAGTCTACACTAGTACTAACCAAAGGAAATATTATGCAGGCCACAAATGTGAGTCTCATGTAATTTTAAATTTTCTAGCAGCCACATAAAAAGAAATCAAAGAGGTAAAATTCATCTAATAATATTTTAACCCTGAAATTTAATGCAATATTTCTAAAATGTGACCATTTCGACATGTAATCAATATATAAAATTATTAGTGAGATAGTTTACATTCTTTTTTATACTAAATTTGAAATCTGATATGTATTTCACACCTACTACACCTCTCAATTCAAACATGCCACATCTCAAGTGCTTAATAGCCACATACGGCCAGTGGCTACCAGACAGCATGGGCTTAACCATGAAGTTATACTGTGCCATAAGAATATCCTGAGCCAGCTTAAACAAACATAGACATGTCCTCAGAAGTAGATTTGTAATGGATAATCTATACACACACTAGGCAACAAAAAATGAATTAAGAAACGTGAACTGCAGGCATGTGTGTACATGTAAACATGTGAGAGACAGGGAGGCGGAGAGTAGGGAAGACGTGTAAGAAAATGAAGGGGTGATGGGTAAACCATTAGAGAGGGGGCTGCAAACACAATAAGTAAATCAAGATACAGATGATGCAGCTTTTGCAGGCTGTTTCAGCCTGGGAATCCTAATCTTGGCTTTATAGCTGATCAACCTTGGGCAAGGCAAGGTCTCCATGCCTCTGTTTCCTCACCTAAAAAATGAAGCTAATACCCCCTACACCAGAAAGACACTAGAAACATCAAATCAGAATAGAGACATGAATGTGGGTTTATATGTGTATGTGCGTGTGTGTGTGTATTCTTGTGAATGGTAAAGCAGTATTCAGAAACTAATATTTTTGTACAAATAAAGAAAAATATTGGCTCAGGGGATTCTGGATAAGAATCAGGAAGGTTCCAGCAATCAGATCACAGAACCTGGAATCTTCCAGGAATATATGCTTTTACCTAAAATTAACATGATCCAGAAAGTCCTTAGCTTCCTCAAGGATCAGGGACCAAGAATAGCAGAATTAAAATGGCCTAAGAAGAAAGGAGGACTGATAAAGTAGATTTATTTAGGGAGAAAAAAAAAAAAAGAAAGTAGCCTCACATACCCCATCAAGTCTATGGGTCCTTTAGTGTCATAAAAACCACCATTGGTTGAATGTCTGATGGACAGTTGGACACTAAAAGTTACCCCCAAAGAATGCATAGCTTAGAACAGAAGAGAGATGTATAAACAAAGTACTAAAAAAGTGGTAAGAAATGCATATGTAATAGTACTTTCACAACAAAGGAAGAGAGACAACTAATTGACTTAGGTGATCAGAAAAGACTTAGATGTGAAACGATTGTCAAGATCTCCCTTGACGGATGAGCCACAAGGCAGACAAAACTCATACAGGGCATTCTGGGCAGACCAACTCTGCAGAGGCTCAGATGTTTAAAGGAAGGCAGTGTAAGAGCTCACTGTGGGGAGGGCCTGGTGTGACTGAAGCTTAGCTGAGTTTTTAGTTTGTCGTTGCCCTTGCGTTTTGGGGGGAACTAAAGAGGTCAATATTGGGACACAAAGGGGCAAGTCTAGAGGCAGGGAAACCTGCTACAAGACCACTGCAGGATTCTAGAAAGAGAAGATGTGGGGTTAAACTTGGCAGTAGCACTGGGCAAAGCTGTGGCCAAACTCTAAAGTCTTCCTACGAGCTTGAAGACCTGGCCAGGATGGGCCCTAAGAAGGGCGGAAGGAGCCAGCAGCCATCTCTTGGGAACATCAGCTGTCATCTCCCTGGATGACAGCAGTAGAGAAAGCTAAGTCACACACAGAGAACTTCCTCTTTGAGAGTGGCCCCTCAGAGCATACACCACTCACTGCCACAATGGCTTCATTGATTATTTAAGGGCACAGGTAGGACACCCTCCATCAACACCACCATCGCCATCATCCACAGCTGTTCCAAGCACCCTCCTTCTGTGAGTCACAAGAAACCCTAGTTCTTTAACCTCCTTACGCCAGGCACACCCACCCAGGCACCTACATGTGTGTTTTTGCTATTCCCTCAGTACAATTCCAAAAAGCTCCCCTGTTTAGAAATAACTTGGGTTTTTATGACTACAAAGTAAAGGCAAACTCAGCCACATACTCAAAGAAAAAAGGGAGAACTGGATGCTAACAAGACTAGGTGGTGCTCCAGTCACAAAATAAAGCTTGATTTGGGTCTTCGGACATCCCAAGCTAAACAATGGCTTGATTCCTGTCAAACACCCTTCTCCATAAACCAGGCAGGTGCTATTTTTAGGACTTTTTCCATGATGCACTTGTTCTTTAATGGAAGAGATAAGGGCAGTGGGAAGCAATGAAAAGTATTAACACATATACTTTATGTTATAGTCCAGGACCAACCCACATGACACCTTCACCAATATAATCCCATGTGGAAATGCAACTGGGAAACAATCTCGGTTCCTTCTTATTTTGCTGAGTACTTCAGCTGTATTCTTTGAACATTTTATCTTAAAATCTTCAGCTATATTTTTAAAATTCAGGATGATTAGAATTAGTGGTGAGGCTGAGTCACAGAAATGTTGTCATCATTAGCAAGTCAGCACAAATAGTTTTCCATGATCCATGATCAAAGTAGACCACTGATGGAGGAAGAAAGAAAACCAACATTTACTAAGACCCTACTAAGTGTCAGGCACTAAACCAGGTGCTTGCTTCCATTCCTCCTTCATTCATTTAATGAGCATTTACTAAGTACTTACTGCATGTCAGCGTTGTGTTTGATGGTGGGGATAAAAATAAACCAGACAGACACCAATTCTGCCTGCATGGGCCTTTTATCTACCAGAGGAGGCAAATATGAAACCGAAATATTCCCAGTGTCACGAATGCCCAAAGAGTAAATTAGACATGGCAAGGAGAGGTTCTAGGAGGAAGCTTAAGTAGTTGGAGTGGGGCGGGGCAGTTGGAGAGGTCTTGCAAAGGAGGTGTGAAATCTACACTGAGACTTGAAGAGTGAGTAGGAAGTACCCCAGCCAAGAGATGGATTAAGAGCTTCCAGGACAGGGGAGGACATGCTCCAATGCGCAGGGGCAAGAAAGAGTTTGATAAGCGTGAGTGTACCCTGGCTGATGCAGAAGGTGGGGGCTGGAGTCTGAGGGAGCTACCAGATGAGGCTGGAGAGGTGCTTTTGGTCTCGTAAGTCACCAGTAAATTTTAAATTTATCCAAGATGCAAGAAAAAGACGTTGAAGGATTTTTAAGCAGGAGGTAATAAGATCAGACTTGTCTTTAAAAGCATCACAAATCCTCAAAACAATCTTTTAGGGTAGGTAGTATCCTTATTTTATGAGGATGAGGGAAGATTAGTGAGACTAAGTAACTCACAAAGTCACGCAGCTGGAATGTACTAGAGTTTTAGAGAAGGATTCAGGTCAGACTGACTCCAAATCTCTTTCTCTTTCCACTACATCATGCTGTCTCTAAAGAAAAAAAAAAGAAAAGAAAAAAAAAAAAAAGCAGAAGAAAATCCCTAACCTGATTTCAACTGATCATTTATGACTTTTTCACCAAAAATCAAGTGCAGAGTTGATCCCTGGTATCACTGAACATTTGAGTTCTCCCCTGCCTGATTTAAGTAAGCAAAATTTATTAAAATATAATAAACACATACACAGAATGGACCTCCTAGGAAAAAAGCAAAGAACTCCCTCACAAGATCCCAGCCTCAGACAAGACAGGGTCAACCAGGTAGAACCTCATGGCCTCCATGTGCATATGGAACAAGACACAGGCTGGCCTTAGGGCTGGCAGGTAACAGGAGGGCCATCACCAGTCCAGCCACTTCCTAAGCTCACCTTCAACGCACTATAAAGTGGTCATCTAAAATCCCTCCAGTAGCAGCAAACTTACTACCTACAGGCACAGCCATATTGCCCATATTGAGACCATTGTGAGTATTTTAAAACTGTCTTTGTAAGAGGCAAAATGAGCTCAAACCCCAGATACATGTAGTAGAATTTCCTGTTTCCGAAGTAACTTTCTTCTCCAAAGCAATAGGTCCACATAGTGAAGAGTCATTTGACCGTTATCACTTTTCCCTGAGTCTTAGGAGCCAAATGCAACTGACAATCCCCCCCAAAAAAAACCAAAAAAGGATGAAGCAGGAAATCTCAATTTCAATGATTGAGAAACAAGGGAGGTTGTTCTAGGAAAAATAACATTTTTGCTCATGTAAATCCTGGTAGCCTCCACTGGTGATCCTGGGCTATGGGACCAGAAAACTAAGGACCCTGACGTGGCCTCAGCCTGGACATACCATCCCCTGCTCTCCCTCAACAGCAGACAGGGCACCCACTCATCACCAGGGAAGTGTGGACAGCAAGCCTGACCATGCATGTGTTCAATAAGTACAATTGATCACAACTTGAGCTCTCTGCGTATCTGCTCAGCTGCCTGCAGAGGTGAGTTCTGGGCCATCTCATGCTCCCGATACATGTCCTACTGATGGATGGCTGCAAGCAGTACTCTTGCGCACATATGGAAGGCATCCTCTATATTTATCAGACCAAGTCCTTGTGCAGCTCATAAAAAGATAGAGGCTCTTCCTTTAAAAATTTATTAAAATGTTAAAATTTAAGATTAAGTAAACAATTAATAGCATTGAATATTAGTAATGGTGAGAGAAGAAAGAAACTGGCCCTTGTGATTCGATAGGCAGTGTAAACTGGTATGATCTTGTTTTTTGGACTTCAGCACTTTCTATCCAGTTTTAAATGTTCATGTCCTGTCTTCTTACTTTCACTTCAAGTAATCTACGATATTCATACTAGCATGAGTGTCTAGAAAGCTAACAGTCAATAGAGAGGACTAAGTAAATACAGGTAAACTGTCCCTTTATACCAAACACATTGAAATGATGTTTAAAAAGTAAAACATTTAATACCATTAAATGGTCAAAACCTCAGGTACCAGAAACATAACAGGAACACAAAACCAATGGTAGGAGCTGAAACCAAACAGCCTAGGAGTTTTTTGGAAGCAAGGGTTATCAGAACCAGGTATGTCCTGCAGGGGACAGGAGGGGAAGCCACCTGCTCCTGCTGGGGTGACAAAGGGCTGCCCTAACAGAGAAAACAGAACAGGGTATCTCTTCCCCTTGTCTCAGAGACATAAAAAGGAAACTGGTCATCTGTCTGGACCTTTGGGTAGAAAAAGGGTTATCTGTGAGAAATCAGAACTCCAAGCCTGTGCCATATGGTGAGTATAGAGCTAGATTTCACACTGTTCACATGGTTGGGGGCCTCAGGGATAAAACCTTTCCAGAAAAGTTGGAATGGACCAGGTGACATTGATAAACTCAACCACCACATTCAGATGCCTCATCAACTGGGGACCCAATGGAATGCCACCCAAAAGTAGATAAGCTCGCCACAAGAGGAAATGAAACACCAAGAGGATTTAAGAGATGCCTAAATTTCTGAAACAATAAAAAAGGAAGAGGTGTTAGCAGACATGAATAAGACATTATTTTTGAAGAACAGGAAGATTTGAAAAAGAACTAAATAGAATCTCTAGAAATGAAAAAGGTATATATTTAAAACAAAAGAAATAAAACTAACTCAATGAATAGATTAAACAAAAGTAACTGTCAACCTAAAATTAAAAATTCAGTTAAGCTATGATTTAAGAAAGGGGGAAGAATAATGACATATTTAGACATAAAAAGACTAAAAGAATTTATTATTTTAAGACTCTCTATGAAGGAACTACTAATGGATATGCCTCAGCAAGAAGGAAACTGAGCCCAGAAGCAAGCTGTGAACAACAAAAATATATGATGACCAAAGAAAATGGCAAAACATATGTTGACTAATCAAATTAGGTATTAACTATAAAAAGAAAAATAATAATGGCCAATAGTGGGGTTTAAAATAAGGAAAAACTAAAATGCTAGACAAAAGTATGGATGAAAGTGCTTTAAAGTATTCTGAGGTCCTTGTTTTGTTCTAGAAGCGGTTAGACATAGTGATTAACTTTAAGATAGGTATGCTGTTAAAAATATATAAATGTAATTAATAGCAGAACAAAAATAGAGTGTAGACTTTTCAAATCAATAGAGAGAAATGAAATTGAGTGAAAATCAGGGAGGGAGGGAGGGACGGAGGGAGGGAGGAAAGAAGGAAGAAAATGAGGGAGGGAAAGAGGGAAAAGGAAAAAAAGAAGGATAATAAACAGAAAACATAAAATTCGGTACTAGAATGCCAGCTAAATTCCAAATAGTAAGAATAAACATAAACAGATTAAACTCTTTTACTTAAAGGTAGATACTCTCACATAGTAGCTAGGAGCATAGTACCAGAAGTCAGACTGAGTTTGAATGCTGATGCTACCACTTACTAAATACAAGTTACCTAATCTCTCTGTGCCTCAATTTCATAATCTGTACAATAGTAACTCCCACCTTACAGGGCTATTGGAACAATTGGTTAATATAATTTATATATAAAATATCAATACTAAGTTTGCAGAATACTAGAGTGGTATAGAGTTTAAGTTTTCTGTAAGAGTTAGACATTGATGGTGATGATGTTGTTCTTAATGAAAACTGAGAGCCAGATATATGTAGATTGAGAAATACATAGAAAGGCTGTAAAACGAGATGGAAAAAAAAAATACCAGGAAAATGCTGACTCAAGAAAAGCATGTATAATATTAAACAAAATAATAACTGGAGTAAAAATTTTTATACAGATAGAAGAATATTACTAAACAGTAATAGGAATAATATACCAGGAAAAGACAAATAACAGAAAAATGAACAAAGAACATAAACAGAAAATATACGGAGGAAAGAAAGACGAATGAACATTTTAAGAGTTGAACCTCACTAGCAATCAGGCTAATGTAAACTAAAATGAAATGAAATATAATTGGGAAAACTTTAGAATTCTAACACTACCATGTTAGAATCAGCATATGGGAAACGGATGGTCTTCTCATACATTACTGGTGAGAGTGTGAACAGTACACTCTTTTACAACATTAAAAAAACAGATACCAATTACAAAATGCGCAAAAGATATGAACTGGCATTTCACCAAAGAAGACATATGGTTGGAAAACAAGCCAATGAAAAGATGTTCAACATTTTTAAGCATTATTAAAATGCTAATTGAGACCCTGATGAGATATCACTACTACCTACTTATTAGAATGACTAAAATAAAAAAGGGTGGAAATATCAAATGCTGGCAAAGATGCAGAGAAGCTGGATCTCTCACACACTACTTGTGGGAATGTAAAATGATACAGCCAACTATAACTGGAAAATAGCTTGGCAGTTTTCTTATGAAACTAAATATACCCTTAAACACATACACACACACACACACACACAGCCCAGCAATTACACGCATGGGCATTTATCCCATAGAAATGAAAACATATGTTCATACAAAAACTTGTATGTTCATTGCAGCTTTATTCATACACTCCAAAACTGGAAACAACCTATGCATCCTTTAATAGGTTGATGGTTAAACAAACTGATACATCCACACAATGGAAAATTAGAACAAACATTGATACATGCAATAACTTGGATGGATGTTAAGGCAATTATAGTAAAAAGCCAATCTCAAAAGGTTCATTATCTATCATTCCATTTATATAACATTCTCAAAATGATAGAATTATAGAGATGAAGAACAAATTCATGGTTCCCAGGGAATGGGGATGGAGGTGTGAGTAGGAAGGGGTTGTATAAGGCAGTTCTGTGGGGGTAATGGAACAGATTTGTATCTTAATCATGGTGGTTACACAAATCTATACATGAAATAAAATTCTAGAGAAATACACACATACACACACACACAAATGATAGCTCGTAAAAACTGATGAAATCTGAATATGGTCTTTAGTTTAATTAATAAGATTCTATACATGTCAGTTTCCTGGTTGTGCTATTATTCTATAGCTACATAAGATAATGCCATTGAGAAGCTAGATGAAGAGTATAGGATACTCTCTCTGTACTAGTTTTTCAACTTCCTATGAGTAGTTGATTATTTCAAAATAAAGTTTTTAAAAATCAATGTCAGGTATAAAATGCAAGTTGCAAAATATCAAAGTTTGATATCATTTGTTCAAATACATAAGAGAATCACAACAACCATACTACATGTTTTATGGATAAATAATAAAAATATAAAAACATCAATAGAAAGGAGACACTCCTTCAGATTTTGGAATATTTGCATATACATGATGAGATATCTTGGGAATGGGGCCCAAGTCTAAACATGAAATTAATTTAAATTTCATATATACCTTATACACATAGCCTGAAGGTGATATCATATCAGAAAGTTTCACTTTTTGGAGCATTTCAGGTTTCAGATTTTCGTATTAGGGATGCTCAACCTGTATATGCTACAGTGTTCACATTCAGAATCTCTCTCACTCTGCACAAATCTATGTGTACATATTATTCTCATTTCAACTTACTACCTCCATTTGAAGAGAAGGAAAATGAAGAAATAGAAGCTCTTAGAGGTGAAATGACTTGCCCCAAATCACACGGCTAAGTTGCCAAAAGGATCATAACCTTTAATGTAATTTCAGCCCACTACTCCTGCAATCTGCATGAAAAACAGCAGCATATATGGATGGCATTTGCCAGATGCGCCATCTAATTCTACTTACAGTGAGCTGTGAGCGGGCCATCACCCACCCCCCGACCTGCCTCTGCTCCAGCAATCACGATGGCACATCTCAGATAATATCTTGATCTTGCTCCCTCATTGGGAAGATTCCAGAGAGGATGTGATGGGAAAAGGTGGTTTCCCTTCCACATCTTCCCCACAAGCAGTTCCATAGAGAGGGAGGCCAGAGCACAGAACGGTCCCAGGCAGACCAAACCCCAACAGGGTCACTCCTGCGTGGAGGCCACATGGTAAATCCTGCTGAGACTTTCCTCCTTATAAAGGCAGAAGGAGTTATAGCAGCAAAGGGTGGTAGATCCAGAGATGTCCCCCACAGATCCCCCTTTAAGAAGGAGTCTCTGCCCAGCTGCAGGAAGTGCAGTTACCTGACAGCCTCCAACTGTTAGTTCCTAAGGGATAGAAAGCTGAGCCTCCAGTGATCACCTGCCAATGACTGAGCAAGAAGATAGCCAAAGGCCTGGCCATTTCTGCTCTATAAGGGACAGTCCTTGCTCCAGAGCTCCCTGTTGGACTGGCAGAGCCTCTACGGGATCTGCACTGTGGCCTGATGGTCCTCTTGCCCAGTGCTGCTTCCTCCCCCTTTCCTCCCGCAGGTGTTACTCGGTGTCAGCATCCGGAGAACCCAGCCTGTAGCAAAGGTCCTCCAGCCTAATTATGCACTGGCATAAGATACTTTTAAGATCAGAAAGTAAACTTGGTTTCCTATCCTGAAATGAGAAAGATCATAGACCCCTACCAGGTCTAAAGCCAAAAAGTCTGGTCACGCTGGTATAAGCAGTAGCAAAGAGCGAGAAAGAAGGAACAATGAACAGAGAAATTGCCCTAAATGGGAAACAGGCTGGGTTCAGAGTCAGATAAACCTGGTTCGCAATCCATGCGCCACCACTTACCACCAGGTGACCTCGAACAAGTTAACGAGCTTCCCTACACCCCAGTTTCTTCCTCTGTAAAACCACTCCAAGTTGTTTAGGGGATTAAAGGAGGAGACAAGAAGCACAGAATCTGGACACAGTAAATGCTTCCTTCTTTTCTAGAATCGGTCCAGAAAGGAAATATGAGGTCTACAGTAAGGACTAAAGCCAGACTGCCTGAGCTCAGGAGAGAAGAACCACCTAACTGGGAATGATGGGCCTTGAAACACGTGCGACCCATTTAAATGCAAAACTGGTATTCCCACTCTATTTGTGCTGTGTGTCAATTTTTTCCTAGAGGTAGGAGAGGTTTCACTGAGGTATCCATTTATCAATGGCTCTTACCAATGAGAAAAATAAATAAAATAACAGCTATAGGCCCTCGACAAGGAACAGATTTTTTTCTGTTTAAAAGTTCTGGCTGGGTGCAGTTCACACCTGTAATCCTAGCACTCTGGGAGGCCGAGGCGGGTGGATAGTTTGAGCTCAGGAGTTCAAGAGCAGCCTGAGCAAGAGCGAGACCCCCCGTCTCTACTAAAAATAGAAAGGAATTACTTGGACAGCTAAAAATACATAGAAAAAATTAGCCAGGCATGGTAGCACATGCCTGTAGTCCCAGCTACTTGGGAGGCTGAGGCAGGAGGATCACTTGAGCCCAGGAGTTTGAGGTTCCTGTGAGCTAGGCTGACGCCACAGCACTCTAACTTGGGCAACAGAGTGAGACTCTGTCTCAAAAAAAAAAAAAAAAATTCCTACATACTTCCAGCTGCCCATCCAGCATGTAAGGGCCTTGGAAGTCATCACTCTCTCCTAATAACAAAGCAAAAAGCTGATTGAAAAATCAACTCCCCATCGGAGAAGTGAGGTCGCAGGGCAAACCGAAGCCCCAAAACTGGAAAGACAGACAGGTGGATACAGGGAATCACAACTCACCAGAGCAGACACTCCCGAGCAGAAATCTCCACAGGTACCAGCACTGGGTAGCAAAACCTGAACTGTAACTGAAACATTGCTGTGGGCTGTGTGGGCAAGTCTGAGAGTTAGAAACTCCAGAGGGACCCGGTCAGAGGACGGCCCCCACACTTTTGTGACTTTCACCTCCAGGAGCTCTACCAGGTTCTCACAGTGAGGATCACAGAAAAATCCCCTTGTGCTTCTGGCTCGGGGAGGGGAAAAGGAACCATTTTGAAACCCCAGGGCACGCTGTTCTTCTTAACAAGGCCGGAACTCAGGAGAAACTACTTAAGCATAGCCTAATTCACCTGGAGGAAGAGAAATAGCCAGCTCTAGCTGGGGAGGAATATTTTGTGAAATTCACAGCCCAGGGGCACAGGCTCACTAATAGACTGAGGCCTAATCATAGAGCTATAGAACACTTTCCCTCCCCTGACATCTTACCACATTACTGAAAGACCTGTTTGCCCCAGTTCCTTTTACCTAGTACATCATGGCTGGCTTGCAACTAAAAGTCAGAAGGCATATGGCTTGCAACCAAAAGTCACAAAGCATTACTAAAAGGCAAAAAGCACACTTGAAAGAGACATAGCAAGCAAGACATAGCAAGGTCTGGTCAGAACCAGACCAAGATATGGCAGGGATGTTGAAATTATCAGACTGGGAATTTAAAACAACTATGATTAATATGTTAATGGCTCTAATAGATCAAGTAGACAACATACAAGGACAGGCAATATACACAGAGCATAGATGGGTATTCTAAGAACCAAAAAGAAATGATAGAGATAAGAAACACTGTAATAGAAATAAAGAATGTCTTTGATGGATTCATTAGTTGACTGAACAGGGCTTAGGAAAGAATGTCTGAATTTGAGGATATGTCAATAGAAAATTCCAAAACTGAAAAGCAAAAGAAAAAAAAAAAAAGAACAAAATATCCAAGAACTGTGGGACAACTACAAAACGTGGAACATGTACATAATAGGAATACCAGAAGAAGAATAAAGACAGAAAGAAAAAGAAGACATATTCGAGGCAATAATCATTGAGAATCTCCCCAAATTAATGTCAGCCATCAAACCTCAGATCCCAGAAACACAGAGAACACCAAACAGCAAAAATACCACAAAAACCAAACACAACAAACCTAGGCATATTATACTGAAACTGCAGAAAATCAAAGATAACAAAAAAATCCTGAAAAAAACCAAGGGGGAAAAAAACACACCTATAGAGAAGCGACGATAAGAATTACAGTTGACCCTTGAACAAAGCAAGAGCTGAGGCACCAAGCCCTACACAATTGAAAATCCACATATAACTTTTTTTTTTCTGAGACAAAGTCTCACTTTGTGACCTGGGCTAGAGTGCAGAGGCATCATCATAGCTCACCACAACCTCAAACTCCTGGGCTCAAGCCATCCTCCTGTCTCAGCTTTCTGAGTAGCCAGGACTACAGGTGAGCACCACCATGCCTGGCTAATTTTTCCTATTTTTAGCAGAAATGAGGTCTCGCTCTTGCTCAGGCTGGTCTCTAACTCCTGACCTCCAATAATCTTCCCACCTCAGCCTCCCAGAGTGCTAGGATTACAGGTGTGAGCCAGCCCCCCATGCCCAGCCTCACATATAACTTTTGACTTCCCCCAAACTGAACTACTTATAGCCTACTGTTGACCAGAAGCCTTACCGATTACATAACCAGTCTAGTAACATATATTTTGTACATGTATTATATACTATATTCTTACAATAAAGTAAGCTAGAGAAAAGAAAATGTTATTAACAAAATCATAAGAAAGAGAAAATACATTTACAGTACTGTACTGTATTTATTGATACCATAAGTTTACATTATCTGTTTACAAGATGAATCATCTGTCTGAAATGGCAGGCAACCACAGCTGCAAACCTTAATCTACAGTACCTATCAAGCAATTCAACATTTTCTTGTAACGTTAAGACTTTTCTCTGCTTCTTGGGAGCACTTCCAACATCACTAGTGGCAATTCGTATGGGTTCCATGGTGTTGTTATTCAAGGTTTATGTTATTGCGCTAAACACAATGAAAAACGCACAAGAGATCCACAGTGAGCATTTTGAGAGATCACTTTTTACAGGGATGTGTAATTTACTAGAGAGATAAACTGCTCACATGATGATCAGTGTCACACAGTATTTTATTTTTGTTGTTGTTGTTTTTTTGTTTTTGTTTTTTGTTTTTTTTTTTATTTAGGCATATTATGGGGGTACAAATATTATGGTTATGTATATTGCCCATGCCCCCCT
>VBSM01002937.1:10517397-10547380 GCA_008086735.1 Cheirogaleus medius
TCCTCCCACCTCAGCCTCCCAGAGTGCTAGGATTACAGGTGTGAGTCACCACGCTCAGCCATACTTTATTAACCATAAAAAGAAGCAGGGAAAGTGCAGGCTGAGAGTTGCAAGGTCTCTTTTAGTATTTTTCCTATCATAAGCCAAGCCCACATCATGACAAAAAAAGAAGCTGCCATCATACAAATGTCTCTCCTCCTCTAACAGGATACAAATGAACACTCCCCATCCCCACTATTGACAAAAGTTTCTGGCTGCTACAAAGAGATCATCTGTAGTTAACTCATTTGACATTTGGTGCATATGTGCAGAGTACCCACTGTGAGCTGCAGCATGCTGGGAGCTTCTCCCTTAAGGGTATGGGACCCTGGAGCCAGGTCAGAAAGGGCCCCGCCATCCAAACGTAGATCAAGGAATGCTGGCCACCTTCAGGCAGAGGGACAGCATATACTGTCATCTTTGGGTAAGATAAAAGTTTGCTATGTGGAGGATAGATCCTCTAATTAGCCCCACCAAGGTCTAATTGAAGAAATAATAACCAGACACCACCAAAAGCAGATAATGGTGAGTTGGGAGCATTAGGCCTGATAAAACATCTCATCAAGGCTTCCCAGCTTCTCATTTCTCTCTGCAAAAGAGAGAATACCAAATTTTCCACACTACAAAAGTTATCAGAATAACAATAATTTTAAGGCTATTTATTAACTTGAAAAGATGTTCATGATTATATAAAGTGAAGGAAAGGCAACACAACCACATCCAATGTACACATGGATTCTTAGATGCATCTCAACTTCATAAATATTAACATGTGAAAAAACTGAATTTCTTAGTCTTCAGGAAATAGGATATACACAAAGAAAAGAGTTAAATGCACACAAAAAATATGGAACAATGCTATGTGGTCAGCGGGATTACAGGTAATTTTTATTTTCTTCTTTTTGCTTCCTGCATCTTCTATTACTATAATAATATTGCTCAAATAACAAAATTATTTATGATTTATAAGTAAAAACTCTTTCATGTATATGAAGCACTTTCAGCTCCTTCCCAACCCCCTCAAAAAAGTGATTTGACACTTGCAATCTCCAGCAAGTTGGAACAGAGCTTTTCCAGCCTACTTTTACATATGGGAAAGCACAGAGCTCAAAGGAGTTAAATAACTTACTCAATGTCATACATTACATCGTGGTTTGCAATCCAGCCAAGACAAGAGTCTGGGGGTATCCTGAAAGTCCCCTCCAAGACAGCACACTAGCTTTGTGCCATTTCCTCAGTCCATGCACCCCCTAGAAATGAGGCTCAAGATGAGCTAACCCCTTGCCCTTACCTCTGCCAGGCGGGAGTGCTTGTGGACATTCTCGCCTTTTTGCACGCTAGGAGCCAGCTGCTGCAGGACACCCCTGCTGCTTGTCAATGCTCTGGTCAGCCGAGCAAACTTCCCCCAGCCTGAAGCATGTGGAGAGTGAAAAACAGGGTCAACCACATCCTGAAGGAGCACAGACATTCACATCACCTGTCACACTGTCAGAAACAGACCCCCGATGTCATTGTGAACTCCCATGAGTCACTCCGCATCCCCGCGAGCAAGACTCACTGCTCAGAAAAGCACCTTGACACACTCAAAAGTGTGTAGCAATTTGCTTTTCCCATGCACTTTCATCCTACTCATAGCTCTGTGGAGTATGCAAGGCAGGTTTTAGCATCATTGTACTATTAGGGAAACCAAGGCACAGAGTGACTAGACAATGAGAAAGAGCCTGGAACCCAGATCTCTTCACCCTGGCCCAAGGCTTTTCCACCAGGTAATAACAGACAATAGAGATGTTTCTCTGCCTTGGTGACTTGGCTCAGGCTGTTCCCAATCCCCCTGCTGTCTGACCTTGTAGAAACTGAGCTGGTTCTGCGTTTTAAATGGACAAGCTAGTCAAATGGCCATTCCATGATTACTTTATCTGAGGCCAGGGGGATAAGAAGTGAATTCAACTCCTGGGTAGGTGGGAAAAGACCCAGAAGATTTTAGTCTGCTTCGGGATGGGGGGAGGATGGTTGGTGGCAGGTCTTTACTGAGAATCTAAGATGTCTGAGTGATCCTGACTGCTTTTAAAGGCCCCCAAAGACAATCGTCCATTTTAACATCCTAAAACCCATCTGCGTCAAAGTTATGACCATGGCAGTTGCCCCATGAGACCTTTGAAAGCCTGTCAGGGTCTTCAAGACAAGGCTTGGGTTTCAGGAGCTCCAAAAACCACAGGTATATAGCAAATAAGCAGAGCGTGCAACTATTTTTACATGACAGCTAAAAGCAGAACTAGGCAATTTTATTTTTTTATCCTTTAGAGTTTACAAGCATTCAGCACCTTCCAGTAGAAATCCCATCTGCTAAATTTTACCCTGGAGCACCTTTCCGAGACAGACTTAGAATCCAGAGGACAATAGAGTTAAGCAGAAAAATGGCCTTTATTATTTTTTCTGCACAACCTTTAAGAATCATGATCTAGATTAATTTTTGTCAACATAGCAAGAATAGCAAATCAGTTCTTTTTTCTTTTTTTAATCTCATTCCAGAAGTGCTGGGCTTTAATAAAAAGTTAGTGGTGCTTTCATCTACCCTGATGCCATGAAGCAGAGATGTGGACTGCTGGAGTCAGCTTGAAAGAGATGTGTAGTGGCTGGACTATGGGGGTCCCATTAATGTTAACAGGAGGGCATAGCACAGACTCCACGGGGGTCTTTGACATCTCCCCAAATGCACCATTTAGGAATGTACTGTGGGAACTGTGAAGTAAGATTTCTTACAGTCTCAGAGTCAGGCTCTGCTTTGGCCCAAAACAAAGCTGGAATTGAATTCTGCAAAGCTTTTCAAGAAGAGCAGAAGTTTATTTTTCAATCAGGTAGAAAACAGTCGTACATGCAAATATCCACAAGGGCTCAGCGTCCACCCTACGACTACCATTACTGCAACTCACACTGTGGGAACATTGATGAGAGAGAGATGCCAAGGCAGACCCCTCCCCCAGACCCCACCGGGGAGGGAGCTCAGGGCCCTGGTCCATCAGCTGATATAGCATAAAAGGATGCAAAGGAAGATCCCTGAACCTCTGGGCATTTCCCTGTGCTCAGACTGGCCTCGCTTTCTGGTCTATCCCTGATTCTCTTTCCAAGAAAGCAAGTCTTGAAGGAGCTGGCTCTCAGCAGACTGAGCAGAGGGCATGGGAAGGTGAGTGGATGTAGGATGGGAAATGAACGGGCAGTGTGAAATGTCACACTTCTACCCAGGATGGTAAGCTCTGCCTGTGCTGAAAGAAGGAAAAAAATTCTTTCCCAAATTCCCAACCCCATATTTTCCTTTCTGTTTTACAAATACTTGATAATAGCAATCATGCCTAGCCAGAAAATAGATTCATTTATTCATGTATTAATTCTATAAGCATAATACTATGTACCAAGCACTAGAGATAGATACTAGAGATACTAACAGGAATAAGAAATTGGCCTCAGACAGCACATACTCTAGTAGGGAAGACTGACAAATAAATAAAAAATCATGATATGGTAAGCTAAGTTCCATGACAGAGATGGGTACAGGAAGCTATGACCAAGACTGTCCACAGAAGGCACATCTAATCCAGGCTAGGGAGTCAAGGAAGGTTTCCTGGAGGGGGTAACACTAGAGCAAAATTTTGAAAGATGAGTAAAAATTAGGCAGACTCAAGAAGGAAAGAAAGACATTCCACATAGAAGGAACAGCACCTACAAAGGCAAAAAATCATAAAACAAGGTACTATGTGAGTGAAGAGTGAAACATTCAGCATGGCCGGGTGGAGGGGTGTGGCTTGCAAAGGGGAGGGGCAGCTGAGAGTGGCCTGAACTTGTGGTAAAGAGGCTGACAGGGGCCAGACTGGGAGAACCTAGGCAGCAAGAACACAGACAGTAAGTTAAGAAATTTGAACTTCATCCTAAAGCCCACAGGGAACCAACAGAGTCTAATATGGTAAGGAGAGACATACATATGCTAATTTACATTTCAGAAGGCCAGAACAACAGTATGAATAGTGAACTAAAAAAAAAGTTGACATACAGAAGATAAGTCAGGACGCCAGGCAAGAGACCATGCAGCCTAGACCAACGCCGTGGCCTGGGCCAGGGGACAAGGGGAGACTTGAGAGCTGTTACACAGGCAGAATCAACAGGACTCTGAAAAACAGCGGTAGAGGGAAAGAAGAGGCAGTCCAGGTGGCTCCTGAGTTTCTGGTTTGGGTGACTGGGGTGACAGCTATTCAATGAGGTTAAAAACACAGGAAGAGAAAACCAATTTGGTGGGAGATAATATGTAAAATTCAGACCAATGATGTCCCTTACAGCAGAGCTTTCAGGGGAACCATTTCTGAAGAGATTCTGTCCAAAAGGCCAACTGGGAGGGGACAACCCAATGAGAATCTAGCTCAAGATGGTCTTGCTCAGGGAAGCCAGATGGTCATTTTCCACAGTGAAAATAAAGCAGCTGATTCACCCTCCTCCCTCAAGGAAGCCTTTCCCAGATACCGCCATGCCCCTACCAGAATTGCCTGTCCCCTCTCTGATACCCCCATTTGCCTTATGCAGACTTCTATTAGATCACTGATTATGCTCTATAGTTCTTATCTGCTCACCTGTCTGCCTCTTCCCCCATGTAGACTCAAACATGCAGAGGCTCTATCTCAGACATTTTCTGTGTCCAGCACATTTCCTTGTGTGCAGACATGAGGCCAGACACCCAAAAGATACCCAATAAGTGTGTGTGTCACATAAACACGGATACAGGACAATATTTTTTCCTCTCACTTCCCTACTTCTGTCTGGGCTTCCCATAGATATAAAGTCCCAAAGATAAGCAGCCCATTTCATAAACTCTGTTTAGTTTTAGGGGGTATTTCTGTGCCCACTCCTCCAATCACATCCCATTGGTAAGTTCAACATTGAACTGAGCTCAAATGAAGAACCCTTGGCCCAGGGTTCTTCCAGCTCTGTCACAAACGTCACCAGCAAAGTCGGCATAGCAGGGCTGTGGGTGCCATGGGAAGATCAAAGGCATCACATGACCAGGAAAAGGAGAGAGGGTGGGCAGGAGGGGAAGAGGAAAGCTGAAAAGGAAAGACAGAAGGTAGGGCACATAGTGTGTAATCAGCAACCAGCAAAAATGTATTTCCTGGGTCCTTTCTCCATTCTCAGGAAGGACAACTGCTTCCCCCTGCCTTGACCCCACAATGGCTGAAGTGGCTGCTGGGTTTCAACTTGGCTAAGCCACCAGTACTGTAGCCCATAAAACCCTCTAGGCCAGAAGAGATGGTTCTGGGATAGGTTAAAATTTTAGCTCCTCTGGGAGTAAGTCCAGGGATAATAGAAAAGACAGAGGCCAGCCTTGTCATGACATACAAAGTCACAAATTCTCTTAGAGGAGTTGATGCCATAACCCAATATCCAGCAGAGAATAGAGGACAAAGGGTACCAGGATGGACAGTCAGTGTGGACCACTGCCTAAATGTCCTCAAGTCTCCTCCCACAATCTCTTCCCTACGAATATATTATACAAATAACCAAACATCGAGGGTGGCTCCTTCCAGTAGCAGTCACCAAATCATCCCTTTTCCATCATCCTAAGGGATAGAGATAAAACGTTACTATGGGAGGGGTGGCTTGTTATCCATGACTTTGTGTCTTTCCTAAGAGCGGCTTATAAATATCCCACATGAAGACACATGGAGAAAGATTGGCAGTTACAACAGCTTGCCAGAGCCTTCATCCTTCAATATTCTAAATCTTTGGCTCTTAAAAATCTCCTCTTACGGTTTTACATTCCTTTTGTTGCCTGATTTTGGCTCAAGTTTAACTCTGAATTTAGAAGTAAATACGTGGACCTTTCAAAATGAATTTGCTCCTTTAATATGAGAGATTACTGCATGGGGTAAGAGAGAAAACAAGAGGGGTGACTCATCTTTTGGTGAGCAACATAAAGAAAACTCTGAGCTTTACTTTTTTTTGTTGTTGTTGTTGAGACAGAGTCTCACTTTGTGGCCCAGGCTAGAGTGAGTGCCGTGGCGTCAGCCTAGCTCACAGCAACCTCAATCTCCTGGGCTCAAGCGATCCTTCTGCCTCAGCCTCCCGAGTCGCTGGGACTACAGGCATGCGCCACCATGCCCGGCTAATTTTTTTCTGTATATATTTTTTTTAGTTGGTCAATTAATTTCTTTCTATTTTTAGTAGAGACGGGGTCTCGCTCAGGCTGGTTTTGAACTCCTGACCTTGAGCGATCCGCCCGCCTCGGCCTCCCAGAGTGCTAGGATTACAGGCGTGAGCCACCGCACCCGGCCCGAGCTTTACATTTTAATTCTTCTCTACCCATTTGCCCAGGCCTCCTCGGAAGGGAGAATGGAACAGAAACATACCCTGCAGCCTACTCCCAATTATCTTTAATAACAGAAAAGCAAGAGATAAGGAAAAAATGAAACTGCTGGAGCATCATGGATTCTCATTGTAGCAAAGAATTCCCACCTAATCTCTTATTCAGCCTTTACACGCAGACACACACACACACACACACACACACACACACCCCACCTGTTACCAAACAGCAAACCTAGCTTGACTTTCATTCCCTACCCCATGCCATCCATGGGCACTGTTCGTCAGAGACTAAGAGAATTAGTCAAAAGGCAGACATCAAAGCAAAGATGAGGAAGTCAGAGGCCTGGATAACTCATAAAAAGGGCAGTGAGAACTGATGCATCAAATCAAAGAGGGGGCTCAGGAACCATTCCCAGGACCCCCTCAGCTGTGCCTGAGGCAGAAGGGGTCTTACTCTGTGTCAGATGCTGAAATAATCCACTGTCAATTATCCCACGTGTTGGCCCCTTTGTGGGTAGTTTGTGGGAAAACGCAATGTACAAACTGGCTTCTCTCACCGCTATCAAGATGCGCTCATTCCACTCAAGTCCCAAAGTTAGACATGAAATGGTCATAGAAAACACAGTAATTTTAAAGACAATTTGAGCACCATTGATTTAAAAGGCTAATCTGATGGTGGGAAGACATCCCATGCCACTACGCCACGGAACAATTACCTGGGACTTTCCCGGGGTTTTAGATTTTCCACCCTTCCATTCCATCTCAAAAGTGAATTTTAAACAAGCCTGGATCAGCAAGACTCTTAAGACTTTTAATGCTGACTGAGGTGCCGTACTGAAAACCCAGCTGGTCTGCTGGAAACGAACTGCTGAGAACATATCCAAGAAGAAATGTCAAGCCAGGATTATAATCCAACCACATAGCTGTGTATTTTCTCAGGTCTAGATTTGATCCTTGCAGCCAGAACTGCAGTTTATAGATTTACAACTCACAAGGCCTGGAGAATTATCGTTTGCTTCCATCATAAACATACTAATATAAAATTTGACTTTGACCTAAGCAGACCACCAGAACACAGCGGGCTAGGGGCACGGTGACATGGCAAGTGGGGAGGGTCTGAACATATCTGCCATGGCATTTGAAACGGACAGGCTTATAAAGTCATGTCTTTGAAGAGACATTAAGCATGGTCTAGTTTAATAGCAGGATTCATTCATACATTAAGGGCTAAAATGTGTGTGTGTGTGTGTGTGTGTGTGTGTTTTAAATTTTTACATATCAAGCCACAAGTTATTCTTATTTCACTGACAAAGAGAATTAATACCTGGTTTCCTCAGCTAAGAGGGAATAGGGTAAGAGTGTGTGTGTGTGTATGTGTGTGTGTACTCATGAGGGTCTGTGTGTGTGTGTGTGTGTGTGTGTACTAAAACTTGTCAGCAAAGAAATACATCATTGAGGCATGTTAAATGAAGTAGAACATTTTATTGCTGGAAAATAAACCTAAGTGAGTCTCCCTACATCACTCTGATTTATCTCCTTTCAAACTTCATGAGCATCAAAGGCAGGCACCTAGGTGGCAGGTAAGGAGCATTCTCTGTTAGGTATGCCTTTCCTACTAAGTAACACTTGCGTATCACCTACAAAGGTGTGATAAAAAGAAAACATGTGACTCAACCAAATCACATATCTTAAATTTTTAAGAGAAAACTTGCAAAACTGAGTGTCAAAATATCCAATTGCCTTTAAAATATTATTTATGAGTTTATTAGGTTAAAAAAGCAACTGCTCTTTCTATATAGTAACCAGATGACATTTCATCATGAGTGAGACTGATTGCAATGTAATACCTATTGCACTGAGAAATCTTCAAATCAGGCAATCTAGAAACCAGGCGAACTAGAAATCAGGCAATCACGAATCTCTAAGAAAAGGGAGACTTCAGGAGGCTGCGATGCTGGTTAAGACACTTTGCATCTACTGCAGTTGTAAAACCAGAAGGCAAGCTGAAATTGATTTACTGAACTATCAGACAGTTTTTAAAAATAAGATGCACTGGTATACACAGCATTGTGCTCTGAACTCCATAAATGTGGATGTCTAAATATGCTAGGATTTTAAATATCTTCAGAGAACATAGCCCCTGAGAGAGCATCCCCATAATGCTTTTTGTTTCCTCCTGTAATGCCCATTTAATAATAAAACTTTTGTCACATCAAGAAGAATATGTCTCAGTTTGACTCTCCCCTGGACTCCACTCTCATTTCTTTGCTACATCTCAGGAAACCATAAGGAGTAGAGTTCTCAGGGAGAGCTGGAAAATCAACCACAGAGCCAGGTAGCCCTGCAAGAAGAAATCGTTTCTAGCCTCTCGGTTATCTTGTGTGCAAGTTATGAAAGAAGGATGTGAAAGAAGTGCTATGTCACCCCCTAATCCCGAACCTCTGGGAATAACATGCCATCTTTTGTATATCCTGATGATCTGGACCTCTTCGGGGGTAGAGTTGTTCCAGAAATCCTGAGCCATCTCCTTTCCTAGGTTCCTCCACATGATGCAAACAATACATACATATGATGTGGCTGAAGTGAGCGCTAAATACTGCGGTCACAGAGCTCATTAAATGACCCACATGGAAATGTTACTCAAGACCCTGGCCTCATTAATGCCACTTTCCAAATGAATGAACTGCCCAGAGACTTAACTCAATCAACCACAGAGGCAGAGATGAGCTAAAGTCTGCTTTAACAATCTTGAATGGTAGAACTCAGTCAAATCAAAGAAAGTTTATATATAAATCAGATGAAATGTGGTCACAGACTGCCCCATTTGAGTGACTGACACTTGTCTTGCAAAAACCTGAAAACATTCTGATGATACCAGTTTCCTAACTACCCTCTTCTGTCTAATAATACTGGAAAGGGTTAATTTTAAAAGGTATGAAATTGATTCAAATGCTTTCCTAAACAAAGTGTTTTTTTCTCTCCCTCTCCTCCCCTCACACATTCCAGAATGACACATTACTTTATCCAACACAAATTAAAGTTTAAATCTTCATCTTTGTGATGAGATTGCCTTGGCAACCTCAAATCCTCTGTAACAAGAGCCACACTAAAGGCGAAAAAAGGGCATAAATGTATTTGTACAAATCAGAATTACAAACCTTTACATGAGTCATCCTCAATTGGCTGTTTGAAAGCTGTTATATCACTGAAAGTGCAAAGAAATAAAACCACTTTATCCTGTTCGTTTCGAATTGGAGCAATTTTCACAAAGAACCACACAGGTGTCCCTGAAAGGAATATCAAAAGGTCGGTCAGTAATTTGCATTCTCATTTGAGGGGCTATGGAGGCAAAGACTTGGGAATGAAAAGGTACAGTTATTAATTCATTTTTAAATGGTCTCGTTCCTTGAGGTGCCAGGTTATCACACCATTAATGTCTTTTCTTGCTGGAACAAAAACTTTCACGGTGACTACTCAGTGGGGGTTTTCTTCTGTTCAAATAATTTTCCAAGTACAGCTCTCTTAACCCTTGTAAAACAACTAGAAAATAGGTTGAAAATCCCACCTGATCTTATGGAAGAAACTTAGGTACAGAGACCTAAAGACTTACCTTAGACCACATAGTGGACAGTAAGAAGTAAGGGCCAAGATGGGCACAGCCAACCATGGCCAACAGACCACACAAACTCAAATTTCAAACTCTATCCATTGCTAAAGGGCCCCAGTGTCAAAATTCACTTCCGGAATTCACCAACTTGGATCACATGCTCAACCAAGCATGGGTAATAAACTATTTCTAAGTCCCTCTCCCCAAAATAAAAATCCAAAAGATCTAACACACAATAACAAATGACAAGACACTGAAGAAGAAAAGGATCACCACGATGATTCCCCCAGCAAAGTCTCCTATGAAAGGGAGGGTTACAAGCAGGTTTGGGCTGTGATCACATTAGTGCCTTAAGAAATGGAATGTATTTCAATGTCAATCAATGTTCCTGAGCTAAAGTCGGGGCTAAGTTCTTCCTAAGCATTGGCCTCATCCACAAAAGGAGGTGGGCAGAGCTAATCTGACTGGCTCCTCAGACAGGGAGGGCATCAACTCAGGTATAAATGACCAAATATCTGCACAGTCATTCTCTGGCTCCCGAAAATAATTAGGGAAAGTAAACAAACATTTTTCTATCCATGGAGAACATCACAGCAAGAAGTACCAATGTATTCTGTGATACAAAATTAAATCAGACACAAGACAATGGTATATTCTTCCCTACCAAGTTCTTATATTCCAGTTCCTAAAAGAGCATCTGACATATAAGAAGAACTTAATAACTCTTTGTTGAATTTTGCATAACTGGGATAATATTTTACATACTACGGGGTGTTTCAAAAGTTGCCATACATGGTAAAAATGGGAAATTGTAGTTAAATGTACCTTTATTTACAAAATATTCATTATAAAATTTTACAAAATTTTTCCTTTTATGGAGACTTTTGGGACACCCGTATTTTATAACCATTTTCAAATTAAAATACCATAACTATTTCCCCATGTTGTTAAGTATTTGAGTGCTTCCTAATGCCAGAAACTGTGCTCAAAGTTATTTTATTTAATAAGATAGAGAGCAAAGAACTCATTGAATCTTCGAGATGAAAATAGATCCCCAAGAGGTCACTTGGGTCTTTCTGCCCATGATCATACCAAACTGTACACTATACAACATGTACAGTCAGGCATCCCTGATTACCATTAGGCTTAATTAGCCAATCTAACTGAACTATAACTAGCTTGCAGATTTATCTATACCACTTATTCACATGTAAGTACAAATAACCCTAAAATGTGCAAAGAGGCAGCAAATAAATCAAATGGAAATATATTTTCCTTAAATCTTGATTATCTGTGTAATCATCCATAGGTAATTTTAATCTTCTTTCCATTCCCTTTGCATAATTTTCAGCTTTCAGTGTCTGGGTGCTCTGAGATGACCAACAGATTATAATGTCATCTTAAGAAAAACATGTTTTGAAAGAAAAATCCACCATACAAAAATCACACATAGCATTTCAAAATCAACAAGAATATGACCTTTAAATTATCCACTGTTTTTGGTTACTATTTCTCCCAGTCCCCTCCTCAGAATTTGTGGGATTTTAAACCATTTTCAATTAAACCGAAAACTCAATAGAAAGCATCAACAGCAACTGAGCCTACACCCCTACAAATCTCATTGTCTCCTAGCTGTTAAGACAAAAGCAAACAAATAAAAAAAAACATTTTTTTCTTTGCTCTAAAGAAAGCTTTAAACATTTTTTTCAGAAGGTAAACTGGAAAATACCCCTAATTTGTCAAACTAGCAATAATTCAAATGAGAGGAACCCCACTCATGATGTCTAATACCAGAGCCTCATCTTGCTAGAATCCCCAGAACCATCCCCTCCCGGCTGCAGCCTTGCAAGCCATCACTGCACTGCATGAGCTGGGCCCGATGCCTGGAAACTTGCTCCAGTTGGGGCTGTGCCATCTAATCTTTATATCCCACTTATGACTGCTGGGGTTGATGATGCCAACCCACACGTCCAAGATCACGAAAACCATTATATTAGATTCCCCTCTATTCCAGTGGCATATTGGGAGGTCTTTTTTGCTCGTCCACAGTTCAACGTCATCACAAATGAACTCTCCCCACTTCAAAAGGTCAGTCTGTTCAAGCTGTGTGCATCTCTCCAGCAAACTGTGCCTATCGCCTCCTTCCAGAAGTGTTCCTTGATTAAACACTACTCTGACCATTCTTTTTCACTATCTAAATATATATCTTACACCAAAAATTCATAACAGTCAGTATGTATTGGATTAGAATTCATCTCAAGCTGATCATAGGGGCTTTTTGAGGAAGAGAACCTCCTTTTTTCCAATCTGGTGTTTCCCTGTGGAGGAACATCTTTCAATGTAACACTCTGGGTTTTGTTCCTGGGTTGGTGATTTAGGAGACAAGGAATAAACAGGTGTAGCTTGGCCCCTTCTCTGCTCTGCTCCTCCATTCTATAAATGTTAGGGGGGAAGGCAACGGGCAGGGGAGATGGCTGGCTGGAGGAGAACCCTGATGTTCTTCAGTGCTACCTGTGACTGGTAGGTAAGTCTATCTCTCTCAATTGGTTCTGATCATGGACAAGGAAGGAAAGTGCTATGTATTGCCCCTCCTCAAACCTTAACAACTGAGGACTATTTCTTTAAATAGATAATAATCCATTCCAAGGACAGGGAGACCTGATCCACTTTCTCTGTCTTACCACTCTGCACCTCTACTCCAATAGTATCCAATGTAGTGTTATCCCCAGGGTAGTGTGAGGCCACTGTGTCACTCAACTCCAGAAGGTGCCATCATGAAGCTGTACACCCTACCTCAGCAGAGTAGGCACTTTAGGAATGCTTGCTGAGTTTTAAAAAAAAAATCCTATTTCCAGTGTCTTCATGGTCACTCAGACCTGCCTCCACCCCACATTATCACTACCCAAACAATCTAAGAAAGCAAGTAGAATGGGTTTAAATGTTCATTTTTGGAATTCTTCCAGAGGAGAAGATGAGTCCCTCCTAGGTGGCATAGACCAGTATTTCAAGCTTTTCCATTTAAGAGCAAAGGATTTTTATTTAATGAAATATTATTCAAAGTCTCAAGATATGAAACAGTTGCTTCAAGTGAATGTGAACCATCTAGAACCTGGAGCCCCACCCAATCCAGTTTCCCTTCTACCCCTCTGAAAGCCCCAGAGGTATTTGGAAACCCTTTTGCTCCATTCAAACATCGACCTTCCTGCAGGCAGAGGCTGTGGCAGGTGGCCTCCAGAGGTCTCTCCCAGAGCCCAGATTCTGCAGCAGGACCCATTCCATAAAGATACCAGAGAGAAAATAAATGCACAAATATTCACATACATGCAAAAAATAAGGAAGAGGAGGTTAAAAAATTCTGCCTCCTTACCCAAGTGTCTACCATGGAAAACTGAGAAAAGCAAGCATTTGATGTCCTGTTTCTGCAAAAAGGACAAAGGATCCCCTATTAAAGAAAGATCAATGTAAAACCCAAGAACAACACAGCATCTGACAACCCTACTGATAGCAGAGGCTGCTGCTCCTGGGAGAGAGGCTCTTTCGTGGTGGAGAATGCCCAATGGTAGGGCAGTTCCAAGTCAGGCACCTCTTCTTGGTCACTGATTTTCATCCCTTATATAGCTCCCTTAGGTTTATGCAGTAATAAACCTCACAACCTAACTTGACTTTGAGGTTCCTCAACCCCAGCAACCTGATACCAAAACAGCAATGCTCAGGTATATGAGAGAATCTTGGGCCTCTATCAATCTTCCTCCTACCCCGGGCTTCCTCCCAGGTACTCTCGGTAACCAGGCATTTGGGCATCCAGACCATGTTCAACAGCACCAGAATAGACCAAGCCACTGTGATTGGCTCTTGGAAAGGACCACATGGTGCTGGGCTATTCTGATAGGTCCAGAAACTAGACTTAGTAGTGGTAGCCTGCCCTAGAAAGCAGATCAACTGATCTGGGGTCAAATGTATTGAGACAAACAGCAAGTGCAGAGAGGATTAGACAGCACCAGCAGGAAGCAGTGGCCACTGGGCATTAGAACACCTGATTTAGAGTCCCAAGCCCTGAGTTTGAGCCCTTTCTCTTCATTTATTGTGTGTCTTGGCTGTACTAATTTAACTTCTCTCAGTATCAGATTCCTCATTTGTAAAATGGGGATAATGGACCTACTTAAGTAACAATACCCACATGTCTGACACACAGGTGCTTAAAACTATTACTTTCCTTTGTTCCTTCCTTTTAAATTCCTCACCTATAAGATTGAAATGCCCAGTCTCACTTCACAGGGATGTCTAAATGTCTTAAAAAGAGAATATATCTCAAGGTGTTTAATGAAACTCTGAAGCTGCCCCTGCCCATTCTGAGGGAAGAAGGCCAGTCTCAACCCTAACAAGGGGAAAGCTAGAAAAATAAATGCTTAAGCCTCAGCATAATTAAAATAGCGTTGAAGAGCATAAAACAAAACCGAAATAAATGGAGAGAGCTGCATTGCTTGCAAATGAGGAGATTCAATTTTGTAAGATGTCAACCCTCTCCATTTCATATATAAATCTAATGCAATTTCAATAGGAATCTCAGCTGTTCTTTTATTTGTTTTTCTTGGAGCTTGATGAATTGAAATTCAATTCAAATATAAAAATAAAGGTGTGAGCATGGCCAAGAAATATTTGAAATTATTAGAAAGAAAAATAATAACAGGGACTAGCTACTGAGGTAATTAAGAGTCACTGGCACTGGCCCCAGAACAAACAACAATGAAAATAATATCATTCTTTGAGCACTGACAATGGGACCAGGCCCTGACACAGTGTGGTTTACTTCTCACAACAACTCTGTAAGCTGGAAT
This sequence comes from Cheirogaleus medius, assembly GCA_008086735.1. Classification (NCBI taxonomy): domain Eukaryota; kingdom Metazoa; phylum Chordata; class Mammalia; order Primates; family Cheirogaleidae; genus Cheirogaleus; species Cheirogaleus medius. The sequence goes on from VBSM01002937.1 coordinate 10,532,224, forward strand.
AGCTACTACGATATTATCCCCATTTTAAACATGGGGAGCCTAAGTGGGCAAGTATCTTAACCAAACTCACACAGCTAATAACGTACAAAAAGATCCCTGGAAAAAGAGAGGACAGAAACCTACCCATGGATGTGTGAGAACTTAGCATATAAAGAAAAAAGCATTTCAAATCAAAAAAGAAGAGCTGGATTATTTAATAAACAGTACTGGGATAACTAAATAAGCAATGCAGAAAATAAGTTAGATTGCCACTTAACGTAATATATAAAAATAAATTCCAAATTGTTTAATGTGTCTAAATATTTTTAGACACAACTATAAAGGTATCAGAAGGAAAGATGGAAGAGTATTTTTATTACTAAGGTAAGGAGAAGAGCTTCCTAAGTATTATATAAAACTCAGAACCATGAAGGAAAACACTGACACAAAACTTTTTCACTTCCCTGTGGGAAAGAAAGAAAGAAAGAGAGAGAGAGACAGAGAGAGAGAGAGAGAGAGAGAGAGAGAGAAAGAAAGAAAGAAGAAAAAAGCCTCTATTTTTAAAAAAAAGTTAAAAGAAAAAAATTCCAAATTTTCAATATGTTTGATTTAGGATCAATAACCATTGCATATAAGCAGCTCCTACTATTAAATAAATAAAAGATAACCCATTGGGAAAATAGGCAAAATTTATATGATTGTCTTATTAGATTTGCGTCCATGACTAGATTGTAACCTCCTCAAAGGCTGAGCCAGTTTCTTACATCTGCAGCTCAGTGGCCCACAGGGTCTGGTACAGTGCTGACCCAACGAAGGTGATCAATAAGTAATCAGCCAGCAGCTTCTCCTTGCTGGCTCAGCAGAACCATTGAAAGATGCCTGTCCCCGGGCTTCTCTGCCTGAGAAGCTGATCCAGAGCTCCCAGATTCAGGGCCACCAGCCACACCACAAACTGTATAGAGTCACACGCTAGGGAGTGTTGTAGGGTGTACTGTTTTTACTCAAGGCTGATACTTCTTGATTTTCTTGTTTGAAAATGGAAAAACTAATTGACTGGCACAAGAGTGACCACGTAAATATTTACTGAATGAGTTAATGATGACTATCATTGATGTAAGAAAATCACGTACTGAATATGACCTAAGTCATAATGTGAAACATATACTACTAAAGCATGCCACGTTTTCAGACAGGCCAATAGATAGATCTTCCAAACAATTCATCCTTCAAGATATGTAATAGTATTCCACACACTCATTCCAAATCACACTATGAAGCCTATCATTAGTTAGTAATTAGAGAATAATTACTAATTAATTATTCCCACCTCCCCAAATGGTAGGACGAATATTAATGCTTATCAATAAAAGATCCTTTTATTGATACAAAGTTGTCCTTGCAAATAGTGAAGAATAAAAGCGGGGAAAAAAGAACCAAAGCAATTTATTAAAATCCTGTAAAAAATCAGTAGGAAAATTACTAGACTTAAATAGAATGTGTGGCCAAGTAATCTGAATAATTAACATATAAAAGGATAATTTTAAATGGATAATAAATAAGATAAACTACTTCAATTTCACTAGCAGTAAAAAAAACTCACTAAACAAAAAAATTAATTGTGGGAAATTTGATAATTTAAGTTATACTATTCAATACTGGTGAGGTACAAGGAGTCAGACACTCATATTCTGTGTGAGAACTTGGAAGTGGGTTCAATTCTTCTGGACAGCTATTTGGCAAAATGTCTCAGAAACCCTAGTTCACGTTTGTGACGCAGCAATTCTCAACTTCTAGGAAATATTTCATAATGTCAGCAAACTATCTTTGCACAAAGATTTTCACCTCAAAATTGTTTTTAATAAAGAAAATTTAGTGTCTCATAAATATCCAACAGAGGAAGCATTAATAAAATTCTTTCTAAATTATATTTATGAAGAATTTTAATGATGGCGATATTTTGTGATAAAAGATTAAACATACAATTTTTAAACTGCATATATGCCAAAATATCCATTATGTAATGTGTGCACAAAAACTAAAAAGAAACACACCTAAAAGTTAGTACTATTTCTCTGAGTTTTGGGGTTTTTTCTTCTTTATATTTTTCTTTGTGTATTCTCCATGATAAAAATGCATTAAAAATCAGGGGGAAAAATGAATATTATTCGATTGTGGCATTTCACTTTTAAAAATCTCCAGGAGTGGGCTTTCCTTCACTGCTTTAAAATGCTACAAGTTTCACTCCATTGAACCGCAAAGTTTGGAAGTAGAACCAAACCCTGTCTCCACAGAGGTGAAGAGAAACTGAGGTCCCCTTCCCTCTCCTCCGACCCATTTCTGTTCCCAGTCGCCAGGGCAGCCACGCTGCTCACTACTCCAAAGCCCCCACTGTGAATCACGAAATGTTCTTGCTCTCATTTGTGTCTTGGTAACTACCAAGTTCCTTTCAAAGTCACTCAGCAGACATTCACCAAGCACTGCCTCTGTGTCCGACCTAGACACCCGTGTTTTTCGCCTCAGGCTGGGTCCCAGGTCCTGACCGGAAATGCGCGGCTTCCTACTTCCTGGGCTCTGCCTGAGGCCGGGCAAGCAGGAAAGAGCGGATTACTGGGCGTCACTGACAAAGTCCTACCCTCAGCCTCCCCCCAGTACTCCTTTGGACATCTCTCCGTTTCAAATTCCTCTTCCCCTAACCAGGCCACAATCATCTTGTCGCCAGGATGACTCCTAAGGGGCCTCTCTACCTCCACTCTCGCTAGGCTGGAGCCATCTTTTCTTTCTTTCTTTCTTTCTTTCTTCCTTCCTTCTTTCTTCCTTTCTTCCTTTCTCTCTTTTTCTCTTTCTCTCTTTCTCTCTCTCTCTCTCTCTCTCTCTTTCTTTCTCTCTTTCTCTCTCTTTTTCTCTCTCTCTCCTTTATCTCTCTTTCTCTCTCTCTTTCTCTTTCTTTCTTTCTTCCTTTCTTCCTTCCTTTCTTTCTTTCTTTCTTTCTTTCTTTCTTTCTTTCTTTCTTTCTTTCTTTCTTTCTTTCTTTCTTTCTTTTTTAAGCCGGATCTCCCTATGTCCCTATGCTGCCCCAGGCTGGGTTTGAACTCCCAGGCACAAAGGGTCCTCCCACCTCAGCCTCCCCAGTTGCTAGCATCACATAGAGGTGTCCGTCACCACGCCCAGCTTGCAGCCATCTTTCTAAAATGAAATGATATCCTTACCCTGCTTCAAACCCCTCAATGTCCCCTCACCCCCACCCTCTTCCCCATCACTGTTGCTGTTAAGACAAATACTAAACTCTTTAACCTGGCTGCATGACTGGCCCTTCCTAACCTCTCCAGCTTCATTGGTTACCCCTTCCCTATATATTTATTTACTCCATGAGTTTTGGTGGAGCATTTTCTGTGTGTCAGGCACTGGGCTGGGTGCAAGGGATACAGGCATGAAAGAGACACAAGCTGGTGGCATGAAAGTCAGTCTTCATTACAGCTGCTTCCAATCCTCGCGACTTGAAGTGTGCTACGTGCACCAACAACATCAGCATCACCTGGGAGCAGAGCCTCAGACCCTTGGCCAGACCCCCTGCCTACAAATAGGCACTTCCATGCACAGGTGAATTGCTATGCTCATCAAAGTTGGAGAAGCGTTGCTTTGTATCTCTTGAACCTTCAGTGCTCTCTCTCCCCTGAAGCCCTCTCCACATGCTTTTCATCAGCCTGGGATACTCTTTGCCCTGTTCTATGTCAACTCCTGCCTGTCCTCAGTTTCTGCATGGAATTCATGTCTGCTAAGAAGACTTCCTTCCCTGACCTCCTAAATTGGGCTTAAGTGACACACCTATGTGGTATCATCATCAAAACACATCTGGGTCTGTTCTGTGTGTGCTGCCCTGCCAGGCAGATGCCATAAGAGCAGACACTGTGTCTGTCTTTCCACAAATGCATCCCTAGCAGCAAGCCTAGCATCTGATGTAGGATAGTGGGTCAATAAAAGCTATTGAAAAAAACATAGAATCTGGCACAACTATATAATTCCCAGACTCAACAAATAATTTAAAGTTTCTAAATGCTTCAAGAGCGGTGGGATTTAGAGGAAGTTGGGGGTAGTGAGTAGGTCCTGGGAAGAAATCAACATTATCTGTATAACTTCCTCAATTTTATGCTTCATGTTTTATGTACAGGGTTAGCCTTGTATAGAGTCCCTGCTGGCCAACTAGACATCTTTGCATAAATTAGAAAGGGAAACTCCTTCCTCAGCATATGTGCATTTCTAGACCAGGGTGCATGGAGGACTCAGCAAGGAAATCACAAGCTGGTTTCCACTTGACCCCTGTGAATTGGCCATATGTGGCAGCCCTGCTTTGTACCCACAATTACACTGAGCAGAACGGCCATGGAGTAAACACTGGACAACAGCTCCTGGCACTACATGACCTTGGGTGAGAAATTTAATTTTCAGCCATGCCTACTTGACAGGGCTTAGAGAATCAACGTTTTAAAATAGAGTTATACCTTCTACAAAGTTTATTTTCTTAAAGCCTAAGGTAAAAATTGGGTATGACCACAATTAGTCTTGAAACAGTCTTAATATCACCCATAAAGTGGAGCCCCCTGCCCAGGTTGACATGCCACTTTGGAGACTATTATTCATCCCTCAATAAGCCCATTACAACCTCCAAGGAGGGAACAGATGCTGATTCTTTGGCAGCCCATCAGCTGAACTAGTTGGCTTCCATAGATAGTACATGTCTACCTAAAGTACAGAACTTCAAATACCAAAATCACTTTCAGTGAGATACTCATAATACAGGGCCCTCAGCCCCCAAGGTCAAGGAGAAACAGCAGATTCACCCCTCCCATGTCATACTCACTCTGGAGCACGTGCTCACTGAAGAGAATGGCAAGTGCAATCACTAATGCAATTTAAATTATGTTTCCCTCTCTCTCCCTTCTGAGCCAAACATGTATAGTTGAATTTGGGCAAGTTAAATGCTTAGTCTAATGAAGCATGAAAATGCTAAAGCAAACTATAAATGTAGGGCATTCTTCATGTGATACACCTACCCAGTTAGTTCTGTGTCATGGGGAAAGCCACACTGTTCAGGACACAAAGCTGCTAGTATGGAAAACCTTTAACTTTCTCCATTAGCTCAATGCGCATGTGCAGACCATGTCTGTCCCATGAGAAGGCCACTGTTGGAGCACTTCTGGTAAGAGGTGTTGCTCTCAGTTGTGTTCCCCTAGAGAAGAGGGACTGGCAGGAAGCCCTTCACAGTCTTTCACCTCATTCTTCTTGTAGCTAGTAGCGGGGTGGGAACTAGAGAGGAACTAGACCTGTTGGCAGAGGGAGTGAGCTGGAGCAAAGCAACGACTCCAGCGTGAAGGCTGTAGAAACAGCCCTCTTGGGCTTGTCGATGCTAATCTCTCAGATCAGCATCTGCATGGGCCAGGAAGCAAACAGTCCTCTCAGTCACTTGCTCCAACACTCCAGACCGAAAAAACAAAAGTCCCAGCTCCTTCTAGATAAAAGCAATATGTGCTCTTTGTTTTCCAAAGCAAAACATATCACTCAGACTTGAATGCCACCAAAATACACATGTATCCTCATGTGCCATCTGGGCTATTCTGGAAATGTTCTATCGAACCAATTACCTACCAGTCGATCTTACATATAAAAAAGCAGAATTCTTTACAAACAAAATAGTGTTTTAAAAACAGAAACAAAGCACGATTATACCTCGGCGGCCCTTCTAGAGCCATATGGCCCACTTTCCATACTTCTGACATAGCTAATCTCCATTCCATAAGAAACCTCCTAAGGAAAAAGAAAGGTTTATACTTGTGTATAGTTATTGACCTAAAAACTTCCTTAACATACTTTGGGGAAGTAATTGTAGCCAAAACAAATACAAATTAATGATGCAGCTGTAGTTAATATCTCCTGGGGTCACCAAGAGAATAAAATTGTATTCTGAAACTCTTAATTGGGTGCCTACTGGTGTTACTGGCCATTCCAGATGCTGTGGAAAATGGATACAAAGATGAACTGGACAGAGTTTTTGTCCCGCCTTTGCCCTCCTGCTTTAAGAAGTCTTGAAGTCTACAAATACCTTAAGCCAGTAATTCAATAGGGAAAACACTAACTCGGCAGCAAAACAGATGAAGTCTTAACTGGTTAGTTACAAGAGCCTCAACAAATGTTCCCATGAAGAACAGGGTAACTGATCAATCAATAGCATTTATTCTCACACACAATGGCTTCAGGTAACAACATTTAGCTGATGGGAGAGAAGAGAAACCAAGACAACAGAGGAAGAGGAGATATCTTACTATTCTAAACACATAACGGTATGGTTCAGAATGGTGCGAATACTCACTGTTCTTCTTGTACATCAGAATTTCAAAGGAATTCATCTCATAGTTCTCAAATGTTTGCCGCACCTTTTCAATTGTGTCTTTATCAGTCAGTTCCCCATACATAAAACTGCAAATCAACCAGAAAGCTCATGTTAGATTAACAAGTATTTATTATTCCACAAGCATATGTTATCTGTCCTATACCCAGCTCTGTGCTATGCACTGTGGAACACACACACACAGTGAAAACATTCATTGAATCCAAAAAGATTTACTGATCTGACTGCGAATAAGATTCCATCACCCCACCCCAAAAAACCAAAAGTCTAATGAGAGATCTGCACTAGAAAACTGCAGATCAGAAAACAGTACGATCAGTGCTACAGGGGTAGCACATCTAAGGAATTACAGAACACACAGAATAGGCACCGTGCACTCTCTGATTGGTCAAAGAAGGCTTCTCAGAAGCAAGATCAAATGAGGTGTGAAAAGCAAGGGGGAATTGGCTGAGAGAAGGAGGGAGAAAACTATGCCAAGCAAAAGATGAGCATGTGCAAAGGCACAGAGGGGAGAGTCAGGTTAATTCCAGAACCTGAATATAGTTCAGTTGACTGCAATACAGACGATGAGGGAAAATTTGCCATATATAATATAGAGAAACAAGCAGAGGCCAGGTCATGGAGGAGACCATGGCATTGTAAGCCATGGGAAGTAATTTACACTTTATCCGGAAAGCAATGAATGGGAGCGTATGGGAGGGGTTTAAGCAACGGAGAAACATAATTAGATTTCATTGTAGAAATACAACTCTGGGAGCCTTCCCGGTAAAGATGGCCAAGGAATTTGGGACCATTTTTCCTCTTTTAATTCTCAACAAAACACCCCCCCCATAAAAAAGAAAAAATCACAAAAATTCACCAACCAAACAAGAGAAGGGGAACAATCCCATGCTTTAAACATTTAGATGCAGCTAAGGAAAGAAACAGAAGATTGGGCCACTATTTGTGCAGCTCTTTTTCCTGCCCCTCACCCCAAAAAAGAAAAACAGCATTGAGACAATAAAAAATTGAGACAATAAAACCCTACACGTTCTTACTGAGACAGCTCCCTGCTGCTCAAGTTTGGAGAAAAGTAGGCTAAGGAGGTAAATAAGCAGCATGTAAAGAAATCAGAGAAAACCTCGAGATAGTAGAAGTTCCACCTACTAATACTGGTCTCAGCAGTATTAGTCCTGGACTACGGGGACTGTCCACTGTACTTGGCCTCACACTGAACATGGTCTAAAGACCAACATTTGTCCCTCTGGGAACAGGATATATCCCCAACTAAACAGACTGAACTATGGCATAGGACACTAAAAAAATACAAGATGAGAAAAGCTATCTCTCAGTGGGGCTGGAAAGTCCAGTTCTCTGACAAATGTCACCCGTGTGCCCGGCAAGTATTTCCCTGCCCACCTCAGGCCTTAAGGCAACAGTAACTAAGAAGGATAGCAAGGACCACTCTTATCACTCCTCCAGTCTTGGGTAATGCAGAAACAATGGCATGAGTCCCTGAACAATACACTTTCTATCTTTTAAAACTGTGCATACTGAATATCATCTCACTTTTTCTCGATGACTTGAATCATAAAATCATAGAATTTCAGAGGTACAAAGAACCTCAGAGGTTAGCAAGTGCAATTGCTGATCTAAAACGGAAGCACCAAGTCAAGCACCACGCTTAGCTTGATACTGGAACAGCCTTGGGCTTACTACAGGCTTCTGAGTGCTGACACCCCACCAGAGAAGAGCCCGAGCTGTTGACTTTATGAATTCTGTGTCACTTTTATTATTTTATGTCCCTTCCAAGCCCACTGAGGGATGTGATTATCTGTTGCCCATGTGCATACCTCATGTAGTACTCTGCTTTGGGTTGTACTCTTTACCTATAAGCCAGGAAAATAAAAAACTGAGCTTCTTGAATTATCTTTAAAAAATAGATCAAGACTAATTTAGCCCTACCTGAGAATAAGAAGATTTCTCTTCTTTCTTTTTCTGACTTAATTTTCTACATAAGTGACCTCCATTTAAGTGAAGTGATGGTATAATATATATGCTAGCAATATCCTTCACAAGGTAAAACAAATCCCTGTAAAGTTGAGTCTTCAAATAAATGAAGTGCCATAACTACACCCAGCTTTCATTAGTTTTATGTACTTTTTCAAGGTGTAGTTTACTGGTAGGTGTTTCCTTTACCTAGATCTTAGATTGCAAATGTAATACAAGAAATAAGTAAAAAGAGACTCCTAAGCTATCAGGAATGTAGCTGGCGCAAAGGTATATGTGTTTATTTCTAGAGAAGGGACATCTTTAGGTAATTAAGTAAGTTGCTTAGAATTGTGCATAAAAGTAAAGTTGGCTAAATTAGCAAGTTATTTTATCTGATTTCTTTATTTATTTTTTTATTTCAGCATATTATGGGGGTACAAATAAAGTGTCTGGTTATAGCCTATAAGAAGAAAGAAATGTAATAAAAGGCTGTTCAAGTCGCTATAAAATGAAGCTCTCTCAATTTGTTCTGAGTATATGTGTGCAATACAGATATAGCTGTAGATATACATTATAAATACATAAACACTTAAGAGGAAATAGCACACAAGAATATAAGAGAATTCTATTGCATTAAGAGTTACTATTTCTACATCTTTGAGCAGTAGGGGGAAGAAATTATAAACTTTCCATTTCTCAGTCCCAAACATCTAAAATTGAAGAAAATGGAAATCTTTTAAAGCATTTAATACTTTTCACCAAACTAAAAGTTCCTTGGCTGGTTTAATATATGAAAATGCAACTTCTGAAAACAGAAGACTATGCCTGGTCAGACAGACTGCTCCACTCTTCCTAGATGAGTTAATTTCTTGATCTGGCAGGTTTAGAAAAATGATTCCACGTCGTGCAAACACCACTGAAGACAGAAGACTGAAGAAAGCGAGGACTGAGAGGAGCCAAAGGCTATGGTGGGCCAAGACCTTGCCAGGACACAGCACAGCAGGGGAATAGCTGGCAGGGTCCAGGCGACATGCCCAGCTCAACACCTTGAAGATGCTTTGAAAGAGCTTTTCTGATGCCACAACCCAAGGGCACTGCTTGGTTAGCATCCTTGTCAAATACAACAGCTGTGCTGTTAGCACAATTTGCTAAGAGATCAGACAGAGAGATGTAACAGCATGAATTAGAAAGCAACAAAATATTGTTTTTCTTCTCTTTTTCTAAGTAAAGAATTTTGGCTGAGGAAAAGCTCTATGAACAAGGCTTTTGTCTCCAACATTATAGTTACTCTTCTAAAATGCTCATAAATTTTTTAAAATTACTTTAATCATCTAAAATTTATTTCGTTTTCATTTAATCTTCTAATTCCATATTGAATTTAATCTAAAATTTTGAGTTCAAATTTTATAGATAAAATGGTTTTCCTGAGTTTTTCTGGAGTTTCTCCCATCTTACTGACTGTAGGTTTGTCAACGTGAGAACCATATTTTATGTATGCTTTGATTTTCCCAGTACGGTGCATGAACTAGAAGTGATATTGCAATAAATATTCCTGAATATGCAATGAATGAGGGAAAGGCAATTCCCAAACAGAGTAAGTCATTTTCTTTCTTCCAGAAGATATCATGATAGTTTACCAGAACAACCCCAGACATAAATACCTGCAGGTACTGCTTTTCTGCATCACTTCTGCCCTGTGATAGCCAGACAGCTTGCAAAATCCGTCATTGCTGTACACGATAGGCCAGTCCACTATCTGGGCATTTCCCAACACAAAATTAGTATCTGTTAAAAAAAAAAAGAAGAAGAAGGAAGGAAGGAAGGAAGGAAGGAAGGAAGGAAGGGAAGAAAGAAAGAAAGAAAGAAAGAAAGAAAGAAAGAAAGAAAGAAAGAAAGAAAGAAAGAAAGAAAGAAAGGAAGGAAGGGGCACATGAGGCAAGACATTAGTTGAGATTCAATGAGGACATAAATAATATCAATCAATCTAAGTATTTCAGTTTCCCTCCAAAATATAGTCTCTTGAACAGAACATGGCCCTGTGGGGAATGCAAAAGAACAGTGTTTTATAAGAATATTTCTAATGTACATGCTAACTAAGGTCACTGTACTCCAAAAATAAATTAGTAAAGACAGGATGCTTAACCAACCAACCAATAAATCCTGCAGAAATCTAGTGGATTCCCATAAGACATATTCAAGTCCTAATTTTTCATCCAATGAAAGTATACCGATAATACAGAGCAAAAGAGAACCCAAAAGTAATTTCTTCTGGGCTCTGTCCAGCATCTTAGCCTTGTCAGTCTTTTGACAGAAGCTACAAATTTGCCTTTTTGATCCCGACTAGCATTTGCCCATCCTAGGAGAAGGACATCTCAGAGAGGCAGAGGATGGGGGATTGAGCACTGCCTCATGGAACACACATACCATGGAACCCTGCCCTTGGTCAGGAATAACAACTAGACCCTCCTAATACTAGTGCTTTGTAGAGGCTGACCAAGATGCTCACACAACAGAACCTTCGCGCTGATTTTGAAATTTTGCAGCCACAGAGCTGTATTTTGGGGCTATTTCATGGGCAGTAGCCCACCACGCACTTATGATGCAGGGTTTAAGTAAGCCAGATATGTATGACTGGCTTAATATGTTATCATTACTTCCTACATTTTTGTGGGGGTTTTTTTTTGTTTGTTTTTTTTAATAGAAATGGGGTCTTGCTCTATCACCCACACTGGAATGCAGCGGCACAATCATAGCTCACTGAAGCCTTGAATTCCTGGGCCCAAGCGATCCTCCTGCCTCAGCCTCCAGAACAGCTAGGACTACAGGTGCACACCACTACACCTAGGAATTTTTCTCTTTTTAGAGACAGGGTCTTGCTATGTTGCTCAGGCTGGTCTTGAACTCCTGGCTTCAAGTGATCTTCTGGCCTTGGCCTCCCAAAATGCTGGGATTATAGGTGTGAGCCACTACGCCCGACCACTTCCCACATTTTGGAAAATCAAAAGTCTTCGTTACTTTTTGTGCTCAGAAAATCAGCTGTCCCTCTTTTCTTTTCAAGAACTCAAATTAAGCAAATAACATTCAGAACTTACATGTTATCATTATTTTAGTTTGGTTCCTTCCTCCCCACAGAATATCCACCCTCCTCTAGCCATCCCCTGCTAAAAAGAAATCCCTTCTTTTGTTGTAAACTGGAGGTTTGTTTTATATATATATACATATATACATAGAAATATATACACGTTATGTAGAGAGAAATAATGGTCTTATAATGTCCTCATTTAATTGGGAGGTTAATCATGTTCTAGGACAGCACTTACAATTTATTCGCAGTATGGGTAACCATCCCTTCCTATCTATGTAAGGAGGTAACTATTCTTGGGTCCGATAGGCTTCTCCACCCTTCATAGTTGGGTTTATGTTTTTTATTTGTCAGGTTTGGGGAAATTATTCCACTTTATGCAAACAGCACTAAAGACAGAAGACTCAAAAGAAGGCGGGGACCGAGAGGAGCCAAAGGCTGGGGTGAGCCAAGACCTTAGAGAGAAGGAATCACTAAATACAGTAATCTATTCTTGAGACTGCTTAGATCTATTTAAAGGAACATAAAATACAACTTTTATGATGTGAATCTATAAACCTACTATTTTTTATAAACATGCTTTTATTTTATTTTTTTTTATTTCAACATATTATGGGGGTACAAATATTACGGTTATGTATATTCCCCATGCCCCCCTCCCCCCTCGAGGCAGAGCCTCAAGCATAACCACACCCCATAAACATGCTTTTAATGATCTACAACCAATCCTTCCCTCCGTCTCTCCCATATAAGCATAAATACTTCCTGAGTGCCTACTGGGTACCGAGCACAATGCAAGACCAGGGGTATCCAGATTGATAAGACATGGTCCCTGCACTCAAGGAATTTAGCAGGACAAATGGACACGGACACAACTAACTAAAGCAACAGGTAAGAAAATGACTGACTGTGTTTGAGAAAGATAAAGGGCTGTGTTATCCGGGGCGATAATATTTGAACTTGCTCTAGTCTAAAAAGATGAGTAAGGTTTACTTAAACCTTTTGAATGTCTAAGATGTGATACAAATAATACAAAATAATAATACAAAAACAAGAGATACAGAAATGACAACATGATCCCTGTCTTTGGTGAACTCGAGAAGGTGGGAGAGGGGAGGGAACATTCCAGGCAGAGGATCCATCACGAGCAAAGGCATGAATGGCAGCACGGAACACAGCAGGCTGGGGCAGACAGGCAAAGGGAAGCCAGGAAAAGTGGCAGGAGGTGACACTGGAGATCGGACCCGGAAGGGTCTTGAATGAATAAAGTCAAAGAGCTTTGACTTTTTATTCTGGAGGCAGAATAACTGCTCTTGTTGGTCTTCTCTCCCTGAATAAATTCGACATTTCCTAAACTGAACAGGGTAGCCTAAAAGAAGTGTAAAGTTCCCTAAACTACCCTTGAGTGTATCTGAAATCTAGTAGGTTTAACGGTCTCTTTTGTTGCCTTCAACAAAGGTGAGTAGGATAGGAGGAAGGACAAGGCATAGGATGGTTGTTGTTCATTTTGTAACCATGAATTAAATTACTTTGATAAAAACAAGTATATACTTAATTTTTAATTAATTCAATCATAGAAGATTAAGTTATTGATTGAATTTTTCATTTACTAAAAAAAGATCAGAATAAATTTCAAGCTCCAGACACCACTGCAACTTCTCATAAAAGTATTCTGATCATCTTTTAAAGGTATTCATAATTCCACAGGCATTCCCCTGGGTGTACATATTATAGCCTACTAGCATATTCTTTCACTTTAGTCAGGAAGCATAAAAATAGGAAGCACGGTAGGAATAGAATCATCAGCCTATCATCCACTCAGAAGATTCTCACCATAAAATTTAAAATTCCAGAATAGTTTCCTCTCACTGCTAACCCAAGCAAGAGATTGTATCTCCCAGGGAGCAAGATTCCTTTGACACCGTGTGATATAAGATATAGGAATTCCTTCTTTATCCAAGGACTTTGAGAGAATGGAAAAAAGAATTCTAGTCCCAGCTAGAAAGCCATTTGCCTCCAATAGTAAAGAAATTCTTCCCCCTCCCCTTCCCCTATTCCTAGCAAACACAGTCTCTTTTAATTCTAAGCTACAAACAATCGACCTACAAATTACCTTTCAGAGCACAATCTGTTTACAAATTATATACGAACACCATGACACCACATATACCATCAGGAACTAAGGAATTCCACCTAAGTGATATTCTGGGTATTAATGAGAATAGGTACCATTTATTGATATTCACTGTGCCAGGTACTGTTCTAAACACTTTACCATATATTATGGTGGGGTTTTTTAACCTTTACAACAATCTTTGTGAGGTGGTACTACTTTACTGAATGGAGTGTCAAGGATTTCCTCACTTTATCGTGAGGAAACTGAGTCTCTGAGGATGCACAACAGCCAGATACACCAGTGTATAGCTGGGATTTGAACCTGGGTTTATCTGACTTCAAAATCCATGCTTTTAATCATTATATTACCGTCTCCTTATACCATTAAGTACTAAAATCAGAGCATTTCTATGATTACCATTCTTGTTATCATATATTGCTATTCTACCTTGTGATACACAATGATGCCCTCGAGAAATATTAATGTGGGTAGAAGTAATTATTCTGCCTCTAAATGCTTGGGTTCTCCTGTCTGTCTTTTCAATGATTTGTCTCTTCCCTCACTTGAAAACTACCATCTTTTACTTCTTACAACTAGTGTGCTGACCGATTGCTATAACAGTCCTGCTTCCACACAATGATAAAAGAGGAGGAGGAACAGGAGAGGAGAAAAGGGTAGACGTTGTGCCTGGCTTCCCATGTGACGCTCAGGGGTGGGACAGAACACCACACTGGGTGATTGAAAGCTGCTGCAAGCAAACCTGGCCATGTTAGCACTGCTGAGCCTCCCTCAGTTCCCATGAGGTCTGGGAAGGACCCAGAAGTTCCCAACTGCCCCAAGGCTGCTGAAGTTGCATAAGCTTATCACAGTGGAGTGAGCTGACCTTATAGACAAGGGCTGCATATCAAACTTCCCAAGCCTAGAATCAACCATGTGGGAGGTGGAGGTGAGCTATAGAGCCAGTGAGAGCCTAGATTAGATCAAATCACTTACAGAGAGAGAGAGAGAGAGAGAGAGAGAGAGAAAGAGAGGGAGAGGGAGAGGGAGAGGGAGAGGGAGAGGGAGAGAATGTGTGTTGAATTGGGGCAGGGGCATCAAGTTCTGTTCCATCCAAGTGAATGGAACATAAGTTCACCAGCTGCAGACTTGAGCCTCACAGATTGGCTAGGTGCCCAGTAATCAGCAGGCCAGGGACCACTGCCAGAGACCCAAGGAAAAAGAGGGGGAAAATAAGGCCCTCTTATTTTCTGAGGCTCCAGAGGTCATGCAAGTGCTGCTTACTTCCACACCACACACCATCTTGCAGGAAAGCAATGGGATGGGTAGAATTGGAATCTGAACCCAGAAGAACTGAGTTACCCAAAAGATACCACTAAATGGGAAGAGTAGATCCCCTCCCCGCCAACCAGTCTCCCTTTGCTGTTCAATGGAGAGGGAGCTTATGGGGAAGATTAGACTGTTAAATAAAATAAAGGAATAAACCTAGGTGGGTCTGAGTTCATTTGCCACCATGCCTCTAGAAGGTGATACATTTGCCATAAGAATAAACAGGCTCGGGCTGGGCATGGTGGCTCACACCTGTAATCCTAGCACTCTGGGAGGCCGAGGC
>VBSM01002937.1:10552242-10610475 GCA_008086735.1 Cheirogaleus medius
AAAAAAAAACCTAAGACGCTAACGCTGAGAGATCTGTAGAGTTGAGCAGACATCTTTGACCCTGTACATGCTGCTGAGTAAATGGAGAAAGGTCGTCTTGAGAGAGACACAGGGAGCTCAGACAGATACACAGGGGAGCAGCTACAGAGGCCACGTGAAGGGAGAACTGGACAGAGACAGACAGGCAGACGTGGATAAATGGAGGGAGAGACTAGACAGACGAAAAAACAGGGACAGATGGACGGTGGCAGAGGTAGACAGCAATGACATACAGATAGTGACAGAGATGAATGGTAGACAGTGACAGCTGGCAACTCAAACTAAAGGCAGATAGTGACATAGGCAGGCAGGAAGACAGGCAGATGAGGAAAGGAGCAGAGAGTGAGGGATTGGAGGGGCACAAGGCATGGGGAGGGAAACAGGCCAAGAGCAAGACCTAGAGGGTAAGCAAGAGACCGAGAGAGGAGAGAGGACATGAGAGCCTGAGAAGAGAGTGAGGCCAAGAGCCAGAGAGAGAGAAAGAAAGAGAAGAAGAAAACCAGGAAATCCAGAGAGAAGGCATTACTAGAGACATGTGAGAGGCAGGGACTAGGGAGTTGGAGGAGAGCGGGCATTTTAAATGAAGGGAATAACAGAGAAGAGCAGCCGACACAACGAAGTCTGGCTGGAGCGTAGTCCCTGAGTGTCACAGCTGGATAGGGAAGTATAAAGGGGAACTTGATCTGATGGAAGAAGAGTGGCTAGAACTTAGGACCTCCTCTTTCTTTAAACACTATTGGTTATCATTTCAAAGTGGCAGGTTGAGCATACACATTTATTTCCTCATTCTAGAATGATAAAAGAGAATGGAAAAGGAACATGAAAGCATTTCATCAAGCTTGCAGGTGATCAACTCACTGAACGGAAAAGCAAGCGTCCCTCTGTCGGGCAGACAGGTGTTTTTGTATGTCAAAAGGAATATCTGAATGCATCTCCTCTCACCAAGCTCACCCCCATGACTGCTACTGGCCTGGAGAAAAGGCTTCATCCATAGAAAGTAACTGTCTCTTTCAGTCAGTGTTGGCAGGAAAACATGACACACTCAATGGGTAATTTGAGGAGTGTTTAATAAAGGAACTATTTACAAAGGCATGGGTGAAGTATAGGCAGTAGTGTGCTAGCAAACTGACTCTGGGCAGAAAAGAGCCCTGATTTATGGCATTTGCCAATTTCTAAGGTGTAAATACTCCCACTATGGCAGTTTTCAAGCTTCCAGAGTGAAGTCCCTGAACCAGGCATAGGGAAGAGATGTGCATAATCAGATCTTGAGAGGTGGCACCAGCCATGTGCAGCCTGCTCCCACACACCACTAAGAAAACCTCAAGAGATAGCGCAGTACCCCAGGTGAATAACAGATGGAAGCTTTAAGTCTGCAAACCCTACCCAAACGCAAAGAGAGCAAACTGGAGATACAACCTTTAATCAAGGGAAAACAGCTAGGCTACAGTGACTTTGCAGGGAGGGAACTAGGAGAGTAAGTGCTACAACTACTCTCTCCTCTCCCATCTCATGTGGAATGCCCCGCAAGCTGAAGTCAGCCAGAAGCCAGAAAGCAAGGGAGCCTATAGAGTAATTTATACAGGGCGGCCTCCCAGGACACAGAACAGGTTGGAAAAGAAAAGAAAGTTGTTCTAGGGAGGCAAACAGAAGATAATGCCACATAGAGCCTCAAAGCACAACCTTAATGACAGCAGCAAAGAACTCTAATATATTCAGTCCCAGTAATTCTGAGAAGGGAGAAAAGTAAATAAAATAAAAACTCAAAAATCCATTTAATTGAAATAAGTATAGTCTTATCACTCAAATTAACTCCATTTTCTTTGCCATCATCATGAAGTTCTAGTCTAAGATACATTTTCCAACTTCACTCTTAATGCAAACCCAAGTTAAGCAGAAGATAAATATCAGTAAAATTTATCTTTCAACTGCTGACTCCAACACTCTGAGAATGCCAGTGGGGGATGCCTACATCATTTTTTAAAGGGAAGAGAAAGAAGACGAGAAGCCATTTCTCTTCTTTACAGAAGTACCTGATGTCATTGCAGAACCTTTAAAAAGCTATGAGAAATGATGATTTTGAGGCACTCTGTTAATAATTGCATTAATAATTATAGGATTGGCTCAGTTAATTTCAGAACATCAGTTTTATACAACATAGGACTAATCAAAAAAGTTGTCATTTTAATTTACATAATGAACAATCTTAGTATGAGTAAGCAAATTGACTATTGGCATAACTCTATAATACCTATTCAGAAGAATTTTAAGTAGTTTTGTCATTAACGGGAGTGCTTGGCTGTTCGAGCGGAGACCATGAGAACTAAAGGAGATGCTGAAGTTGGCCAGACTACGATCTGTTCAGCAAGACTGCACTTGCATAGAGAACAGCCAGAGCAGCAGACAAATTCCAGCATCTAGGATATGCTGAAAACCTACAACAATGGATGAGCAACCCAAGATAGCATGCCAAAGAAGACAGAGCAATGTGATATCCCAGAGGAATGAGGGTTTTTTTAAGGAAACTTCAACCACACGAAAACAAAGCTTCACCTATTCTGCAATCTTCTCCTTTTAATTCACTTATGGGATCTGGTCATCCCAATCCAACCTCACAAAAAAAGAAATAGCTATAAAATCTAAGAATAATCTTGGGTGAGGTGTTTATAAGGGAAAGATATGTAGTAAGTGTTGAATCAGTACAACATCTCTTAAATCTTCGGAGAAGTTTACAAAGCATGTTGGTTGCCATCAGGGATTCCTCAGTGAGGCCCAATATCACAACAGCCTCACTCGTTTTGGCCTTCCCAGTCTTCAGCACAGTCTTGGGCACATAGTAGGTCGGCCATGCTTATCAAACTGAACCATAAACCAGCCTTTGCTTTCTGTTTTAATTTTCCTTTGAGTTCTGATTCCTTCACTAAATCTGTGTCCTGACTTCAGTCATTTTGTTTTATTTCTTTTGCTGAAACAAATATAAATCATTCACTTCCTGGTTCCTTCTCCCTTCCAGCTCTAATTCTTACATAATCTCTGTCCCCAGGGTTTATTGCTTCTCAATTTAAGAAAATGAATTTCCTAAACACACAAACACCAAAAAAACAAAACAAAACAAAACAAAAAAACCGACCACCCTTGCATGTGCCCTTTGCACATAATTCTAACTGTACAAGTCTTCCACGTCATTTACAATCATGTGTGAGGGAGCTCCTCAGTGAGAACGTTCAAACGCACACTGATGCCTCCCAAAGGACAAGAGCCAGTTTTGTTTTCATTTCCTTTTGATCATGTGCTCACTAGTAACATAACTCCAAATGACCCTGTTTTATTAGTTACTAGATTGTTTGGGCAATGTCACTATTAAAAAAAAAAAAAGGAGACAATACGAAATGTTGGCAAGGATGTGGAGTCATGGAAACTCTCATCTACTGCTGGTGGGAGTGTACATTGCTACAAACCCTTTGAAAAATTGTTTGGCAGCATGTGCCAAAATTAACCATATGCCTCCCAGGTTTATACCCAAGAGAAATGTGGGCCCACATGCACCAAAAGACATGTGCAAGAATGTTTGTAGCTGCATTAATAGCACAAAACTGGAAACAGACCACGTGGCCATCAACAGCAGAACGGATTTTAAAAAAAAATGTGTATTCCACAACAGAAAGTATTACACAGCGGTGAAAATGAATCAACAGTACATGCAACAACATGGAGGAATTGCCAACTCACAAAAGAATACATGATCCCATGTATATGAAGCTCAAAAACAGATTTAAAAAAAAACTGTAGCGTTGAGGAATGCAAAACAAGGTGGTAAAATTATGAGGTAAAGCAAAAAAGCAATCACTATAAAATCGGGAGGCTCCCTTTGGGAGGAGAGTAAAAGAGTTGGGATCAGGAAGGTCCCAGGTGGCTTCTGCGGTGCCAGCAAGATTCTATTTCTTGAAATAGGTGGTTATGACACATTATTCACTTCATAGAAATGTGTTAAGATGTACAAAATTTTGTTTTATGTGCTTCTCTATTTGTGATATTAAACAATGAGAATTTTTTTAAAAAAAAAAGGAAGAAAAATCAGACAAAATAACTGTTAGCAAAATTTTTTAAAAAAGGGCTTACAACTGGAAAAAGCTGTGGGCCAGATAAGTTTTGTTCCATGGGGCAGACCTCGAATGAGTGGTAGCTATAAAAGGACATATTTTAGGGAGACCAAATGACAGCAGCTAGGAAGAAGGAGGAGGAGAAGAGGAGAAAAGAAAGAAAAGATTCGTAATTATAGTTGCTTAAAAACAGAATATTCCTTGTAATAAAGTGAGTGCCCCATCAGTGAAGTTAGTCAAGCATGGGCTGGATGACCATTGGGAAGGATGTTGCAGAGAGGATTCGAACACTGGAGAAGGAATTGCCTATCACATCCCTTCAGATCTAAGATTCTGTGATTCTATTTCTCTTTCTCACTAGTTATAAGTGTGGCCACTAAGAGAGAGAAACAACAACAACAAAAAAAACTGACAGTCCAAATATCCTAAATGTATCGAGCAGATACTCATTCTATGAAAAGGATTCCTTTCAGTAAATAACTAAAATAGATGTTAAATGTTTGTCTACAGGCCATTAACTAACCAAAAATAAAGAGATGGAAAGAATTAAAGAGCTTCAAGGATCTACTGCCAAATGAAGTCCAACCATAAAGGAAGAGCTGGCCTCAGAAAGAATAAAGCCAAGGATTCAATTTACCTACAATGTTCCTCAAATGCATCCATTCTTCTAAGATAGATTATTAAAATAGAAGGATTTCATAAAAATCATGGTGTTCATAAGGTTTATTGTCTTAACATGAAATCACAAGGCCTCATTTGCTCCATCCCCAGCTAACATCAATCAATAGATTTAACTTTTTGACACTTTCAGAGAAAGATGGCTGAGCCTTGACTGAAGGTTATCCTAGAACCTATTGCAAGAAAAAACAGGCTCTGTTGAACTGGCAATAATCCAGATTATCATCCATTCCCCTTTCAGAGCCACAGTGGATTTTAACCAGTTTTCTGTTTTATAAACATTACCATGGCTCAACACATCCATGGAAAGACACAACATTACCCATGGCTCCCATCCTGTTTGCTAACCAATTATATCAACAACCTGAACCAACTTAACACTATACAAAAACACAGCTGATTTAGCAATCTGTAAATTATACATGTACATAAATCTGTACCAAAATGTGCTGCGTTTCACTCCTGCTAATGTGCATGGATTTTTACTGGCACCTACCATTGTTTGATATAGGTTCCTGAACACTAAAACATATGTTCTGCCTAGAACGGGACCATTTAGAGTAATATTTTTGTAGTTTCCTGGCACCAAGGTCTGCCAGCCTTCCTAAGACAGATCTCCTATTTGCTTCAGCGAGCATTCTGACAACGAGTGCCTGCAGATTTAAGCAACCATCAAAAAATATTCTGGAACGACACTTTCCAACCATGAATAGAATCAGGCTGGCTTTGCCTATGTGGCAACAAAGCAGGAGCATTTAAAATGATCACTGACATGATCATAACCAAAATCGCGTCAAATCTGGGGTATTAATTATTCCTGCTGACTACTTACAACAATCCAAAAAAATGGATAATTATCAAATCTTCCCTTCAAATGGAATTCCAAATGTATCAGAGAAAGCTAAAGTAGATTTTGGTGCCAGCAAGACCAGTAAAAAAACCTCAAGAATGTTTTTTAGATACAGTGACAGGCCTAAAAAACAGTTGCATCCAGACAACATTGTAGAAAAGGGCAAGAACCTTGGACCAAGATTCATTAGAATGGAACTTACTAATCAAAAAGAGGGTTTCTGATTTCCCGCTGTATCTCCAACATTCAATAAATATAAATCTTTGTTAAATGAATAAACCAGTAATGACTGCTGACTAGTCCCTAATCTGTCTCTAATTGCCTTTTTCTAACTCTGCCTCTTACTACTAATGGTACATAAATCACTTAACCTGAGGAATCCTAGTTCCTTAAACTCGAAAATGGAGACTCTGCAGCTCCTCTGCTGGTTATGAGGATCAAAGGTGACATTCTATGAAAAGTGACTTGGGGCTTTCTAATGGGGCACACAGATGGTAAGTGCTCGTTACCACACCTCTGCCTTCGGCTAAACCACTGACAAAGGTGAAAGACCGGGCTTCCTTGAAATATAATTAGCCTCTCCTTTGCCCTATTATTCTGTTTGGACGTGGTAGCATGGATCTTAGCCAAAATGGATGTTTTTCTTGTTGTTATAACATTTTATTTAATCTCCACTGGGAAATTATGCTTCTTGAGAGAATACAATGGCAACACAAGGAAAGTTTTTGCATGGTGTACCATAAAGAACATGACACTGAAGTCAAGTGGCTTGGGGCCTCATCAGTTTTGCCTCTTAAATATATGAAGAAAGTTACTTGCATCAGTTTCTTTCTCTATACAATGATGGAGAAGAAGAGGTAGACTAGAAATTATTTACGGTCTGTCTCATCCTACGGTTCTGTGATATTCCAGACACCAGATATTCACACAACCCCCAAACAAAGCCAGTTCTATTATTCATTAGCATATAATATGAGTAGTATTTTTAAGGATGATGAAAGTAGTTCCACAGACTAAGTCATAAGGGCTGGAGAAACAATGCTATAAGAAGGATGTATGATAGATATCCTCTAGAGAACACCAGCCACAGGCACTGTCTGCTCTGCCACTTTAAATAAGTCACTTAGTATCTCTAGGACTCAGTTTTCTGATCTGTAAGAGAGGAATATTAATGCCACACAGGACCACTGGCAGAAAATACCTAATAAAATAATCATCAAGTATTGCTATTTAAAGGTAAAACGCTATTTAAATACTGTAATGTCCAAAAACAGGCTCGTGGAGTTTAAAAGGAGACAATCAATATCTTTAAATAGACTGTTTCCATCACAGTAAAATAACATAATGCATGCAGATATTGTGATATTTCTAAGAGTTCATATTTTTTTTTCCATTCCTGTTCAGGAAATATTATAAAAGGGATCACTAAAAAAATTAAATCCCATGTTTCAAGATCAGAACCTTTTTTCCTGAGAAATAGATAATTTTGAAAGTTCATACAACTCTCCCAAGATGTTTTGTTTTGCTGCTGATGTCCATTTGGTTGTTTAATTGAAATCAAGCTGTTGGGACTGGTGCTGAAATGAAAATACCCACGCTAAAAATATTCCCAGCAACTTATTCTATTGATATACTATGTATGCTTACAGAGAAGTGGCTCTAAGAAGGCAAACTAAACTAGAAGGTATTCAGCCTTTCTCAGCTCCAGAATCCTTAAGGTTCTCCTACAAACCCAAGGAACTTTGTGACTGTAACATGTAAGTTTCACTTCCTGCTCCCTCCATGCAAAAACATACACAGTATACATTAGATACAGGTTTCCTCTCTCATTTAAAGGACACTGCCTCTTCACTGGAAAAAATGAAATTGTCATTGGTATTTATAAGTTCATGTCACTGACAATGGGGTCCCCAAATCTGCAAGATTGTCTCCATACCCTTTAACAGGACAGTAACAATGGCAATAATAGCACAGTAACTTTTAAGTAATTATTTTATTTTAAAAATCTATGAACACCTCCAACTATTTTATGTCAGAAGAGTTGATCGTGGCTGTTCACATACTAAATATCATCCCCTTGCATCTCCAGGTAATGACTGTGACATTGCTCTAAAAGCCACCTCAGTTCAAATAAGGAAGACCCTGAAGGAAGAGGTGAAACACTCTTCAATATTCTTAAGAGGCACATGGTAAAGATGTGATCATTTCTAAATAAGTTCTTAATACATGATGATTTGCTATGCTAGTTGATGTGTTCTATTATAAGATAAACTTAAATCACATTTTAATTAAAGAGTATTCATTAGTAGCATAACTCACTTTTCATGCCCTTTCCCGGAATCCCTAACTAAATCCAATGGAAGCTCATCGTTTTAAACACAAGCTCCTTAAGGGTCTGAAACAGTGATATTTACGCAATTAAAACCATTTCCTGAGTTAGCTTCTCATGTCATCCTGGTAGAAGAATGTCATCTGTCCCTGAAAGGAAAGGGGTCCAGGAGCCTGCAAAGAGCATCTTAGGCTTGGCTCCCTTTTGTTGTAGCTGTTTGATGAACTGGTGTGCGCTGCACCTCCTGACTACCAGGACTCTCATTTGCTCTGCAAGTTCTTTCCCTGGGGTCTCTCCGCGATGGGTCCGAAAGATGATTGAAATTGGTCTTTTGCATCCCTGCTCCTAGGACTCTCGCCTCCCAGAGCTTCTTACTACTGTCCATCTTAATGCCACAGGGATACAGATGAATGCTGAGGATGGGTTTATTGGATAATGGATCTACTTATAGGCTTGATGAGTTTGGGAATTTATAGGTGAGCAAGACTTAAGGACAGCATAAGACACAGTTATAGGACTGGAAGAGAGGAAACATGACAGGTGACCACTTAGCCAGCTCTGCACCTGTGCCCTCCGCTTCCTGCCTGACTCCAAGAAAGCCATCTGCCCCTCACGAACCTTAACCTAACCTCGAAGTGGGTGGGTGGCTGAAGGGGTGGAATCAGACAGCCGACAGCACATCCCTAAGTCCCCACGACCCTACACCTCTGACTTTTCAGCTTCAGGGATGGAAGGTGGAGGCAGCTGCATCATATTATTACGAGGGGGCCAGGACCTGGAGTTAGTTGCCTGTCTCTACTGCTGGCTCCCCCTGGGGAGAGGCGGCGCCTCGGGGAGTAACCCCCGAGCCCCGGGAGCCTGGGCCGGCGGGGGACGGGGGGCAGGACCGACGGGGAGCGCGCTGCCGCTCCTGCTGCGACCAGCTTCCCATCACTTTCCCCAGTACTTCGCTCCGCAGCTGTCACTCTCTCGGAGATGAGACCGAGGCGGCGTGAGAAAGGCCCAAAAGGCGTCCCCAGGGGCGCTCTGCTCTTGGGATGGGGGCCCATCAGACCCCGCCCCGCCCTGCCCACCTTTCCCTGCCTCCCGGGCGCCCGCGCGGCGACTCCTCGGCAGAGCCCGCGGCTTCTGCTGCATCTGCCGGCGCGGGGCGGCGGGGGGCGTCTGCGAGAAAGGCACGGATGAAAAGCCTGGGCGACCGAATCCGAATGCACCGCTTACCATTGGAGCGCCGGACAATATTCTCCAGAAACGTGTTCTGCGGGGCCACCAGTCCCCTCCTGCCCCCGGCCATGGTCATCCTCCCGGCAGCTCCGGGTCTGGGGGGCGTCCCGGCGCGGCTTCTCACGGCAGCAGGAAGCTGGGCGCGGGGCCCGCGCGCGATCCCGGCTCCACGCGCCCCATGCGCCCCACGGGGACCCGGGCGGTCAGGGGCGGCGGCTCCCGCTGGCTGCCACCCTCGCGCCCTCTTCGCGCCTCCCTCCCCGCCGCCCGCCTCGCAGTGCTCTCGCGCCGGGCTCGGCGCTCTGCAGCCGCCTCCGGGTGGGCGGAGGGAGCAGCCGCGCCGGGGCCGGTGGCGCCCCCTACCGGGAGCGAGCCCCCCGCCGGCCTGCGGGAGACGGAGCAGGGGGCTCCCGCCGCAGCCGGGAAGCGGCAGGTGGCCGTGGGCCAAGGCCGGGCTGGCAGCGCCACCCTCTGGGAACAGCCGGGAAACGTGTTCGGGATGCGCCTGGGGCTGGGTGGAAAGGAGGGCATCCTTGTGAGCGGCGTTCTTGGCGGGTTCACTCATCCCCAACAAGGTCACCGCGAGTCTTGGGGGAGCATAGGATGTATCTCGCCCTTTGCTCTGTGTCAGGCCGGGGCCCCTGGGACCTCTGAGGCTCCGGGCACACCTTCTTGCTTTTCTGTAGGGTGTTAGCCTGATCGAAGTGGCCCCACCTTGATTCTGAAGCCAGAGTTTTACCAGTAATTATTAATAATGAAGTTGTGTCGTTAAGAGGGTAACTGACAGATTCCGCTTCAGAAGAGGTGGCTTGGCTTGTTTTTACCGCAGGCTCCTGACGTTTGGTAAATTTCCTGACTGACTGACCTGATTTCCACACTTATCCAGTGAATACTTTACCAAAAGGGCCAAGAAAATAGATGCGTATATACATAACTTTTTTTTAGCTGAAGCACAACCTCTTATGATCAGTATGTAAGCTTTGGAAACAGGAACAAACTGCCTGAAACCCGTCATAAACGGTGGATTTGTCTCCAAGGGCAAATGCTTGGGGTGGGAGTGGGGGACTGCATTAATTAAGCAACGGTAACCTTGGCTTGAAGGGCAGTGTGCAGTACAGAGGATAACCTACTGGTTTTTATACCTGTCCCTGGTATAAGGAAGAATCTCATACACCCAAGGTTTCTAGGCAGGAGCTAAGACAACTGACATTTGTTCCCTTATTTTGGAGGATTCCTACCTGTGCATACTCTGTACCTGTCTTTCTACTATATATCCCCAGTGGGTGTGAAGGAAACTAACCCTATGCCCCACAGAAGCAATGAGTTGATAGTTCACTAGTTAGTTTCAGACTGAGTCAACTGTCAACACAAAAAAATGTAAGAAGAGAAAAAACTGTCCCTGGAACTTAATTGTCTGGGTAACCATCCTGACACATCCTAATGCATTGCAAAGACACCCTGTCTCCGTTCATTAATTTCAAAAACAGAAGAACTAATTCTTGCCCAGAAATCTCTCAGAGTTGCTGTGAAGATCAAACAAGATTATGTAGAGGACAGCACTCTAAATCGTAAAGTGCTATGCCAAGGTCAGACATCATTATTGGAGTGACTAAATAGATTGGGCCATTACAAATATCATCTTTTGTCTCGTCTTGTGTAAACACAAAGTAAACAGATGACTGCTGTTAGCAGAGAGTTGGATAAGGCCGTCACAGGCTTTGAAATGAAAGTAATGATATACTTCTTCCTTAAAATATCATTGTACCCATCCTATCAGTCACACAGCTCAGAGTTGTGATTTCTTAAACCCTAGCTCCGTCTAGTGGTTGTTTGTTCTATTACAAATAAAAAAACAAACAGTAGTTGAAGAGAATTCTGAAATGTATTATTCGGTACTAAACTGAGATGGTTTGGTGTCTGCCCACTTCATCAGAATAAGTTCATTTGAATAAAGTTCTTAAGATTGTATTTTCTACTGCACAAACATGCCCAAGGGGAAGTTTTTCATGACAATATTAAAAACCCATCAAGCAACCTCATAATCCTGCTTGTGAAAGAAAGATAAAGAATGAGGGAAGAACACAGTCATAAACAATTGATAAAATTTCTTAGATTTTAATGAGCTCTCATGTTCTATGGCTCAGATAAAAAGGAAACGAATGATATTCATTTGAGATGATCAATGTTAAAGCCTTAGTAGCTACCTGATAAGAAAAAGAAATAAGGAGATGTCTCCCATTTTAAATGTACTATTATAGCGGTTCTCAGCATGTATTCTGTGTGTGTGTGTGTGTGTGATGGCACTTTTTTGTAATTTGAACTATAACTTTTAGTGGTACACTTGAAATTAAAAGACTAAAACAACACTAAACAGTCCACAATCTTGGCTTGGCACAGTGGCTCATGCCTGTAATCCTAGCATCTGGGAGGTCAAGGTGGGAGGATCACTTGAGGTCAGGAGTTCAAGACCAACCTAAGCAAGAGTGAGACTCCCCCATCTCTGCCAAAAATGGAAAAATTAACCGGGCATGGTGGTGTGTGCTTGTAGTCCCAGCTATTTGGGAGGCTGAGGCAGGAGGATCACTTGAGCCCAGAAGTTTGAGGTTGCAGTGAGCTACGATGATGCCACTGCACTCCTGCCTGGGTGAAAGAGTGAGACCCTATCTCAAAAAAAAGTCCACAATATTTAATTACAGTATGACAGTGTCTTGTGGTGTCTATGAAAGCACATCCAGCCATTCCTCCATTCTTTTGGCTGACCCTCAGCATATCTGACACTAGGAATAGAATCATACTCTGCCCCGTCCACATTCTTTTTGATATTTACAGGTAAAGGCTGATGTTCCAGTAAACACTCCATCTTTCTTGGTGCTGGTTTGAAAGGGCACTGTGCTTTTTATATCTCACTTGCCACCTTCTGTTTCCTACTCGAACATTCAGTTCCAGAACCTGCTCGAATTAAAGTTCGAAGATCTACCACTGTAGTATAGGAATCTCAGAGCAAACTTTAATCTTACAAATTTGTCAAAATTTGGTAACAGGTTTGTGAAGGATTCACAACACACCAACGTACCTTGGCAAACCAGCTGAAAAACCCCTGTATTTTTACATAACAGACAAAGCCACTTTTCATTTAAAGGGATAACTTTAAAAAACTGTGTTCAGAGTTGCAATGAAACTGCCTCTGTCTTTCCATGCAGAAAATGAGCTACAACTGCCTAAAACTTCTCCCAAGAAAGACACACAGAGTTTGAAATAAAAACTGAAGTTTTACTTCGCTGTTTCTAGGCTTTCCCTCCTCAGTGGTTCTCATCCTGGTCTCCCTCAGCATTCTGTTTACCCCTCAATTATAATGTGTTTATGTCTGTATCACACAATAGACCAGGAGCTCCTTGAAACAAAGACAAACTTTAACAATCTTTGTTCTCATCAGTGTGATTAAGCCATGCTGTAATTAGTGAGCTCCCAAAAGGAATAGATAGCGATGGAGGCAGAATGCTGCAGAAAGAACATGGAGATGGAGTTGTGCAGACTGGCTGGGAAAAGAGTCCAGGAGATGACAGAAAAATCTCTCCCCACAACAGCAAAAAAATCCATCAAATGAAGAGGAAGACAGTGCCACACATCAGAGGGGCAAATGGTATCATGCAAAGACAGGAATTTCCTTTTTTCTTTCATGAAGACCACGAGGTATGGGTGACAGGTTTCAGACACAGGAGAGTTGGCTGTGAGACCTGGAAGGCCTAGGGCCGGACAGGGCAGGCCAGGGGTACATCATCATTAGCAACCGCAGCAGAGGAGAAACTGAATATAGAGGTGATTCATTACTTGGCCACCATGACCGAAATATCTAAAAGTGGCAGAAATTTGCAGCATGGGAAATGTCAGCTTCTAGAGCCCAGTGACTGACTGGCTTATTTATTACATGTAATTTCTGCTAACAGAACTTATATTCTAAAGGACTTATAGGAAGAGTGTTGGGCAGGCTATATGCATTAGAAGATTCTGTTCTGTGTAATATAAGGGATGTCTCCCCCAAGTGCTTCAAGAAGGGAAAGAATCTGCCTCAGTGGGAATCCTAGTCCATGAATCTAATTGACTAGGGGAAAAGAATGCACTGATGTGGATATTACACTCAACTGTGGCTAACCCAATGGACATTTTTAAGTGTTTATAGAATTGGGTTATATCCTTCTAAGTGCCCAAACCTATTATCCTTATTTTTCATTTCCTCTTTTCAAAAGAGAAAAGGATCTTTTAACACACTCCACACCCAATGGAAAATAATTAAAAGTCATTTGGAACAGTCTCATTCTATTTTAACAAACATTTGCACAGAGTCTAGCATATACCAGATAGGTTCTAAAGATGAAAAGATGGTTATGATTGGCATGTGCCCTCAAGAAATTCAACAAACCTTTAATGAGTGCTTATGTTCTGTGTCATTTCTCTCCTTTCAACTACTTTCTTCTTTCCATTGTGCTCTCTAAATCTTGCTTTCTTTGTAAATAAACTACTGTTCAACTTGACCTCTTCACTGAAGGCTATCCTGCCTCCTCTTAACTGAGACCTGGCTCTCCCCTAAGGTCTCAGAGTCCTGTAGATCCCACTTCTTTGGAAGATATTTATTCTTCCATAGCCCCTCTACCTAGAAGACACAAGTTGAGGTGGGAATTTGTCAAGTTCCTCATTGCCATATTTAAACCACTACTCTTCTCCATTCATTTAAGATTTCTCCTGCTTTGAAGTTCATGATCAATAACAGTATCACTCTACTCCTCTTCAATTCTTAAAACAGATTTGGAGAAAACTGTAATCAGTGTTGAAAAGGTTGAGTTGCTTGAGGAACATTGCAGAGAAATATTGAGTAGGAATTGGACAGATAGGTTTACAGCCCAAGAGAAACATCTGGGTAGAGCCAGAGATTGGAAGTCACCAGTATATAGCTTTCAAAGGAGACTAAGAAGGAGCAGTTCAAAAGTGGGGAGAACTGAGAGAAGTGGTTTTGTAGAAGCCCAGGAAGAGGGGGAGAATTTTTAAATGAGAAGAGTGAAGAACAGCATCTTATGTTATACATTATACAAATAAACACTGGGAAATGTCCACTGGATCTAATAATTAGTTGGTCGTTTGAGACCTTAGTAGAAACATTTTCAATGGAATAGTTGGGAGGAAGCCAAATTGCAATGAGTTTAAAGATTAAGTAGAAACATACAAATAAGATGGCAGGCTGAGATAAGGTACTGCCTTCCTACCCCAAACATATAGAAATGCCAGGTAAGCTACTTTTAAATATATTTTAAATATATTGCTAAGCTCAAAAGCAAAAAGGGAAATTTCAGATGTCAAAAATAATAAGAAATCCATAGCAGTTAGTGGGAATCAGTGGTGTGGTTGGGGATGGGGAGAACCCACAAAGAAACGCATCTTAGGGGCCTGCAGCTTTAGAATCTATGTGCTGATGTGGGCTGGAGACACAGGCTCATACCAGTAGAGAAACTGGAACAGGATTCCTGATAGAGCCACGAGCCTGGAAAAACACGACCAGTCAGCCCTGGACAACCAGGTAGACAATGGAGCCATTCCTTCAGAGGGGAGCACAGAAAATGTCAAACGACCTTTTGAAAAGGCTGAAAAATAACAATAAAATATCTGTGCCCTTAGGAGCTAAATTCCGGTTGTGTGAGCCTCGCAAAAATAAATAAGCTACTTCATATCTTAGATATTTTCACTTACCTTTAATCATTTTATTTTAGAGAATGATTTTTTTTTTAATTTATAAAGAACAGATATTTATTTTTCACTGTTCTGAAGGCTGGGAAGTCCAAGATCAAGGTACTCGCAAGTTCAGTGTCTGGTGAGGGTGTCTCTGCTTCCAAGATGGTGCCTTGAATCCTGTTTCCTCCATGGGGGAAAAACACTGTGTCTTCATATGGCAGAAGAACAGAAGAGAAAGAACCCACTCTCTTGAGCCTTTTTTTAAGGCCCTAATCCTATCCATGAAGGCTCTGCCCTCATGACTTAATCACCTCTTGATACTATCACATTAGTGATTAAGTTTCAACATATGAATTTAGGGGGACACATTCAGACCACAGCAATATATATGTGTAGTTAGTGACTTTTTCATAACATTATCCTTTTCCCTCCCATCTCCTACCCCTGAATATTCTTCAGGTCTACCTCTGAGTACTTAGTCATCATAGGGATCTTACATCCCTCAAATCAGGAGGTAGCTACCATCATCATATTTTTTGTGCTACAAGTAGCTTGATCTTATTCTGTGTCAATGGCTAGGGATTTCAAAAACCTTTTTCTCTGACTGCTTGTTTATGCCTGTTCTCTTATTTGCCATTCAGTAAAAGGCCTTTAACACAGATGTTTTGATTTTTAAACAATAATTAGGGAAGAAAAGTACTCCACGTGGGTGCAGAAGATTTCAGGGAAATTGCATCGTCTTCTTCCTCAGTCTAACGATATGTTGCTAAACCAACAAGTTAAAGGGGTTTCAATTTCTCCAAACTAATAATATTTTATTTAAAGGTATAATCATCATAGGAAATATAAACTATCAGAATTATTTATGGCATAGGACCTTGGGGATGGGTACTATTAGGTGTCTCAGTCGTTTTTTTTAGTTTTCACAAAAGATCCTTTGATGCTTTCTTTTCCAGTTAACTTCCTCAGTTCATTCCTCAGTTCATGGGGTTGGAACCTATAATATGTTACTGCAATTTGTTCTAACATGACTTCTGGTTAAAAAAAAAAAGACCTTATTTTGCCTTTTAACAAAACATTGGAGTATCTAATTAGTATTTTGATAACCCCACTATATTAGTTACCTATTGCTGCATAACAAACCAGTGCATAATTTATTAGCTTAAAACAACACATATGTATTATCCCACAGTTTCCCTGGCTCAGGAATCCAAGTGCGGCTCAGCCTGGGAGGCTTTGGTGCAAGGCCTCTCATGAGGCTACAATCGAGCTGCTGGCTGGGCTCGCAGTCTCATCTGAAGGCTCAACCGGTGGAGGATCTGCTTCTAAGCTCCCTTACATGTTTTTCAACAAGATTTACTTGCCCACAGCTTGTTAGCTAAAAGCCTCCTTCAGTTTCTTGCCATGTGGGTCTCTCCACAGGGCAGCTCGCAAGACAGCACCTGGCTTTGCACAGAGTGAGCAAGTGGCAGAGCAGAAGAGTGAGTGTCCACGATGAAAGCCACAGTCTCACAGTCTTTTTGTGATCCCATCTCAGAAGCAACATCCCATCCCCATCCCTTCTGCTGTGTTCTGTTCATTAAAAATCAAGGCCACTCTCAAGGGGGAGGGATGACATGAGGGCATGAATACCAGGAGGCAGGGATCACTGCAAACTTTCTTAGAGGCTGCTTACCACATCTGCTTTTGACCCAAAACATCTGTAAACCATTGTCCACCACAAACATTCCCCTGTATCTTTGGGATATTCAGGTCACTGACCTCTCCTATTCATTAACACTACTCACTACCAATACCATGGCCTTTACTTCCCAAGTTACTCAGCTTAGACAGCATAGCCTGTCATTTCAGTAACTTCTCACCTGTACCTTAAGCTCCCTTGCCTCTGTCTTTTCATAATACCCAACTCTGGATAAAGCACAAGATCGGCTCCCCCTGGGTCTGCATCCCGGCAGCTAAGCCACGCTGGAGGAAGTTGCAAAACAGGCCAGGTTGGCGACGCTGTCCCGTAACGATTTCCTGCCCCAGCAGAGCCCTCAGCACGCCTGGCGGTCATGCTCTACTGCTCTAGGTCAGCTTGATTTCCACTCCTCACCATTTTAAAACTTCATCCATCCTTCTCACTCTCCCAATTTCAATTTTGTGCCCCATTTCCCAAAGAATTAAAGCCAACGAAGCGAGTTCCCTTGACCTTCTGCCACAAACACCTGTTTGCAATTGTTACTGTCCTCTCGTCTTTTCCACCTTTGGAAACTGTACTGTGCTCCGAATCTCAACCCCCGCTGCCTTCTCAGAGGGTAGCTTTATACCTTCTCTGTCATGTTGTCTTCCATGTCTCCTCTCTGCTGAATCCTGCATGTGAGTATTAAAAATAAAAATCCCCTTTTGATTCAAGGTTAAAAAAGAAAAAAAGAAAATAAATAAATAAATAATAACAATAAATAAATAAAATCCCCTGACACCTCCTCCCACTCTACCAGCTTCTATCCTGTATTTCTCCTCTTCTCCACTGTTGATCTGTAAAGAATCACCTGAACTCACTATGTCCATTTCCCCCGGTCCTATTCTTTCTTCAATCCAATCCATCCACTTCCTCTCCCATCACTCTACTGAAATGGTTCTCACTAAGGTCATTAACGACCTCCATCCATATCACTAAAGCCAGTGGACGTTTTTCAGCCTTCATACTACCGTACCTCTTGGTGGCACTTGGAACACACTTTTCTCTTGGCCTCTGTGATCCCATAGTCTTCTTTTTCTTCCTATGTTTTTATAGTGGCATTATTTATATTATGGTTTCCCAGCATCTTTTAAATGCATTTCCATATTGTGTTCATTTCCTTCATTATGAGTCCCACCTCCTCCTCACACCCCAAGGCCAAGACGAGTGCCTGCACTGCCTGCCTCATTCACAGCCAAGGGTAAGCACGTGACCATGACCATAGCTCACTGTGGCCTTGAACTCCTGGGCTCAAGCAGTCTTCCCACTTTTAGGGTGGGAGGCCTAGTAGGTACTCGCAGCCCGGGTGGAGAAAAGCTTCTCACACAGAGATTAGGATATATTATATACAAGTTAAAAAATTGCTTCATCCCTTTAGAAGGCAAGAGAGAATGAGAGAGTGAGAGAGAGGAAAGAGAGGGACAGCAGGCAGACGGCATGGCATCCCTCAGAAAGAGAAGGGGGTGCCCGCACTGAGGCCAGGTGGCTTGCTGATTTTGTGGGGACAAAGAGTAAAAAAAAAATAGTGATTCTTGTCAGTTGAAATAGAAGCGTGTGGAGTGATTAGCAGGAGGCAGCCAGGAAACATCAGCTTGTCCGAGACTTGGTTATCTCTGAGATGTAGTCAGGCTTATCACAAGGATGTGATTTTGCCCCTGAGATGTAGCCAGGTTTATCACAAGGATGTGATTTTGCCCCTGAGATATGGTTCCGGGCAGGAAACTAAGGCCTGGAGTTTGCGCCCCCCACCTCCATCCAGGAGCTTCTCGGGAATACCTTGAGGCTATAAAACAAATTCTAAAAGCAGCTTCTGGCAAATGTCAAGAGAAAGATTTACATTTCCTTTTTATCTGTTGGGCTCCTTTTAGACGTTGTGAAAGCGGAACCAGCAGGGTGCTGGCCAGCAGAGAGAGTTCATAGGATTGATCTTTAGCTGTTATTAGGAAATTTCGGGATTAGATATTTTTCCTCTTATTTCAGCAAGCCCACCCCTTTCACCTGCCTCCGCCTCCCAAGTAGCTGGACTACAGACACACACCACAACGCAGGCCCTCTGCTCCTCAGATGCCACTTTGTCTACTCGCTCTGGCCATCCTTTTCCATAAATACTATCTCAGCATTAACAGGCCCCTCTGTGGCTACCTAGCAAGTCACTTAATAAATTACTTTTTAGTAATAACTACACAGAAGGAATACTCAGGAGCCTTAATTCAACTTACCTGTGTAAAGAAACTATTAAACATCACAGCACAGTTCTGAAAGTACTATTTATAAATCATCCTGATAAGAAAGAAAGTGAAGAAGGACGTATAGAAACCAGACCATCTACAGCTCTCCAAATACTGCCTCTTTAGAGGAACCTAAGTGCAGAAATAACAAAAGATAAATGCCAAAGAGTTGTATCAACCCGTGAAACAAATGCCAGAGACTAACTCCCTTGATATTCTGAGAATTGAGGAAAATGCTGCAGACAACCAAAAATCTTACTCTTAGGACAAGAAAATGAATATATAAAGCAGAGGACCCCCATTTGGAGAATATGCATGCCCAGAAATGTAACAAATGGCAGAGAATACGGAATTCCTCAAGGTTCCTTTTGCTCCTACCTTCTTTGTTAAAAAGAATAACATTTAAACTGTAGGCAATTTTCCTCTAACAAAAAGAAGAAATTAAAATCTAAAATATGGAAACAATATATTAAGAAACTGTATGGCTAAAGTTAATTCCAATTTCCAAGCCCCACTAAATGAAAAATTAGAGATACCAGAAGCCTAAACACAAGAAAATATTTTATTTTGTTTGAAATGGGTAAGAAATGAATTATTTTGAAAACCACAGTTTAGCTTGATGCTCATGCTAGAAAAATTGCTGGTAGGTTATTAAACAGGTGGATTGGGAGTGCCCAGAAAGGAAAGAATTAATCACTGGGAAGCAGAATGGCTAAATCAAGTGGAAAAGAGAGAGAAGCGGGAGATGGTAGAAGGAGAGAGAGTACAAGGGAAAATTGTGAAAGCCTTTGAAATGGACCAAGAAGACTTCTGGAGGAAGTCTAGCACATAATTCCTAGATATCTAATCTACAGGGTCTTTTTCCTTTCATGGTCTTTAAACTGTAACTCTATAAGTTATAGACAACTTGTAGCAATGCAAATTATTCTTGTCCAGAGACATGAAAACGAGTTATTTCTGATGGAGTTTCAATTGAGTGTCCTCCCCTACTGTTGAAGAAGCCAGTTTTACGTTTTTGAAGCAAATTCATTTCCTGATGTCCTGTATGGCCTATGTATGTGTCTGCTCTTTGGATTCTCTTTTGAATCTTCTTTTTTCTTTGGTAGCATCTCTTTAAAAATATATCCTTTTATGGAGCCAAGCACGGTGGCTCACACCTGTAACCCTAGCAATTTGGGAGTCAGAGGTGGGAGGGTCACTTGAGGTCAGGAGTTCAAGACCAGCCTGAGCAAGAGCGAGACCCCATCTCTACAAAAAATAGAAAAATTAGCCAGGAGTGGTGGTGTGCACCTGTAGCCCCAGCTACTCAAGAGGCTGAGGCAGGAGGATCACTTGAGTACAGATGACAGAGCAAGAACTTGTCTCAAAAAATGTATATATATCCTTTTATGGGAGGATGGGAGAGGCTTCCAGGCAGAGGGAATAATTATAATGTTTTTAAAATATGGTATTGAGAATGAATATGGTATGCTGGTAGCAAGAAAGGCACAGGAGTAGTAGGGAGGTGAAGCTTGAAGAGTAAGCAAAATTTAGGTCAAATGGGCTGTTTGATATAATGGAAGTGAAAAATGTATTATCTTAACAGTTGGTACCACAATTCCTCTTAGGGAGGTTTCTCTAATTTTTCGAGGCAGTACTTGGAATGCTGCTTGGTGATAGAGCACAAGGCATGAATGTCAGCGGGGACCAAGGAAAACATTTTAGTAGGTGGCTAAAGTGATCTTCCTAAAACAAAGAAAGAAATTTGCTTTAGCTCCTGAAAGGAGAAGGAAAGAGGAGAATCAGGAATATGACGTGCAATTGGAGACCATGTAAGGTGAACAGCCAGTAATCAAATCTGGAGTTGGAGTAGCTAAAAGGCACTTCAAGAAATGGATGCCTAATGCTCAATCTGACATCATTCATTTCTGTAGGTGCAATGTGAACTCTCCCAAAATTAGCTTCGAGTCAGCTAATGTCATGGTCGAATTCTAGGGGATTCCATAAGTGTTTGTAGAACTTTAAAGGGAACAGAATGACATATCTGAGTTGCTGCAGAGGCACAACCCACTAAAACATGAGCCCATAAGGGAGGCGCTGATGCAAAAGACGCATCCAACAGAGACACAGAAATCTTGGGAACTCAGATTTCCTAGAATTTGAGGTGACCTTATTTAGCTCTCAATGGGAAATAGATGCACAGCTGACACATACGTTACATAAACCAAGCATAATGAGTTTCAACTTGGTCTTGGAAATAATAGAGAGCCACTATCATTCCAGACGTGGCTGGAGTGCCAAGACAGCCGTGCCTAGAGGTTAGGAAATGACGAGAAAACAAGGGCAAACAAATGCTGCCTCGGGGTTGGGAGAGCAACAGGAGAAGAGCTGCAAATTACAGAGCATCTTATTTTGTGTACGTAGAAAAATTACTTTACATGGGACATTAAAAATAAACTCATAAAAGCTAAGACACAGAGCAGTGCTGTGATTGACAAAGTAACAGGGAAAAGGCCAGACAGCTGTTTGGATCACCAACTCATTGTTTCACACTTCTAGCTTCTAACAGGGGAAGGTCTAAAATTAGCTTCTCAAGTATTTTCAGCGTTTAAGAAATCATATTAGCACTGGTGCATGGGGAAAATGGGAAATGACATGCAAACAGCTTCCTAGGGAGCACTGACATTTTTTTCAGAAATGGTTGGTGGAAGGACCATCTTTCTTACTAACTACAAACACTTTTTGAGGATCAACTTATTTCAGGCTACTCTGACAGATCCAGTTGATGGAGAGTTCACTCAGTATTGAATAGCAAAGGAGAAAAAAAGTAATCTTTTATTGGAATCCATTAGCGTGTGGTTAAGAATATGAGCTTTGGAGTCAAACAGAATCCAATTTCAGACCCAGCTCTACACCTTACTGGCTGTGTGATCTTGGGCAAGTGACTTAACCTCCCTCTGCCTTTGTTTTCAGCTGTAAATGAGGGTTAATAACAATAACTTTCTTAAAAGAGTAATAAGGATTAAATAATAACAATAATGGGTAAGCACTTAATAAGCAATAATAGCATTTTATAGCACTTAATGTTTGCCACACTGTGTAAAGCACTTTGTATGTACTTTTTAATCCCTACAAGAACTCTGTGAGGCCAGGTGTGATGGCTCATGCCTGTAATCTTAGCACTCTGGGAGGCTGAGGTGGGAAGATCGCATGAGCTCAGGAGTTCGAGACCAGCCTGAACAAGGGTGAGACTCCATCTCTACTAAAAATAGAAAAAAATAGCCAGGCATGGTGGCATGCATCTGTAGTCCCAGCTACTCGGGAGGCTGAGGCAGGAAGATTTCTTGAGCCCGGGAGTTTGAGATATAAGCTTGCAAACATTGTAAATTTGGTCTGTTTTCCCTTCATGTGGATAAAAAGATAGTGAAAAAAAAATAGCCTGACAGTGAGAAGAGATGAGTGTAATATCTCTTAACCTTTATTTACTTTGATACAATAGTTTCAATACCTAACTGACAACTCTGCCTTTACACACAAGTTAATTTCCTACAGACATATTTAGGAGGATGAGTTTCATGTTTGCTGAATTTTAATGTGAATAGAACTTTTATGCTAAGAGGAGAAAAATGGTATTCAGTGATATGATAGAACTGGCTTATGCCAACTTATGAAATTGATTGATTGTTAAATTTTCAGAAATTTTGCAAGCCAGTTGTTAAATACAGCCATTATTCAAAATTAAATAAAAATTAAAATATAATTAATTATATTAAAAATAAAGATATCGACTGTTCAAATTCATCACTTCCTATTTTA
This sequence comes from Cheirogaleus medius, assembly GCA_008086735.1. Taxonomy (NCBI): domain Eukaryota; kingdom Metazoa; phylum Chordata; class Mammalia; order Primates; family Cheirogaleidae; genus Cheirogaleus; species Cheirogaleus medius. Next base: position 10,574,921 of record VBSM01002937.1, read on the forward strand.
CTATTTTATTAATACTGTATTATTTTACTACTTTACTATTATCTACTTCTTGAGGTTATTAGCATCTATTTTTTACAGCTCCATATTGGGGAGGTACTGCATGCTGGTAGCTTGAAATTTACCATGGTGGAAGTATTTACACCACAGAAACAAGCACACACTGCAAAGAAGGGCTTCCCACTCTTCCCCAGAGGGCTGGTTTTTACACATTTACAGCACATTTCTGATGGTAGTGCCTTAGGAATGATAATAAACTCAGTTGCCTCATCAACTATAGTATTTCTCATCAATTCCTACAGCTACCTGTGGTTAGACATTGTGAAACATGGAAGGAACATGATAAACCAAGGCACAGATAGCTTACCCAGCAGAAAAAGGTAGATTCTTAGACCCAGAGAATCTGGCACACCATTATAACTCAGCTTCTCACCCACTGCAGGAACCATGAGGCTACACAAGGTCCTGAGAAAGAGAAGCAAACAGCTTGGTTTTTAACTGGAACAGAGATCCCAGTCATTTATGTGCCAGGGACAAAACTTACTCATGCAGGACTGTTCGTTCCACGTGCTCTGACTGCCTTTTCGCTTTCCAGCACCCCTAGAAGATCACAGACAGCCTATGTTTTGCCATCACAGTTTCTAGATCTTTTATGATGCAGAATTTGGAGAACAAGTAAGAAAAATAAGAACAGAAATGTGGGGTATTGGGAGGAGGAAATGAGATCTAAATGAAGACCCGAATAAATTACTCATTCTAAGGGTCATTGCAGGAAAGGGGGGGATTACAGGCTAAGTAAATAGAAGGCCAAGCGGTGGTGTAGTTTAATCAAGAATGAGAGGAGACATGGGTAGAGATGTGTTTGAAGAAGTTAAGAGGCTGATCAGGTTAGACCTTGTTAGTTAGCTCTGTTAGAGGTTTACTCTCTAGAAGAGCAAAAGAGGCCATTGAAGGATTTAAAGAGAGAAGTCACAGGATTAAGAAAGATTTCAGCTGCAAAGTAGAGAATATATTGGAATGCGCTAAACCTGGAGACAGTGTAACCAGTTGGCACTGATTGTAATGAACAATATTACGGAAGTTATGGGATATTTATACCTTTGTAGGAGGTATTTATACCTTTGCAGTGGGAGTAGGTAAATTGGGCAGAAAGACTCGTTTTATATAGGCTATTGAAAAGTCATTTGAATATCTGGGATTTTAATCCTCTCATCTTGGATACTGGCATCACACCTGGCTCTGTAGAGTCCTCCTTCCCTCATAATTATACAGGACCTACTGTGTGCAAGATACCCTGGGTAAAGTAAACTCCTAGTGTTCTAAAGAAATTTATATTATTAAAGATATATCCATTTTATTTTTGCAAAGTGCCTCTCTTCTAAGGAACAAAAAGTACTGTATAATATTGTTTTATATGCCTACGAGTTCCCTGTGAAGCTGGGACAAACAACAATCATAGTCTATTGACTCATTAACAGGATTGAGCATTCACAGACTAATTGATAAACTATCCAGAGAGGGAACAGTGTCTCTTTTGGGGATTTTCCATGACTTCAACATTGATAAACCAAACATATCCTCCAGGCTACCTTGAAAGATTAAGATTTATGTGTTAGACCTCTAAGGATCCATAAATCAAGAAGACCAGTGAACAAACTAGGATTTAGCTTCTTTGTAAAAAAGTATTTCAATATTTTCAGCCTGAGAATAATCACTATGGTATCAGCATACTTTGTATATGCATTTTCCCTAGATATTTTAGTTTGGAAGAACTTGATCCCAATTTTCATGCATTCACATTAATCATAATTGTAGTCATACAACACATAATGACTGGAATAGTTCTGAGAAATGTGTTGTTAGGAGATTTCACCCTGCGAACATCAGAGTGTACTTAACACAAAACTAGGCAGTATAACCTCCTACACACCTAGGCCATATGGTATAGCTTATTGTTTGTAGGCTATAAATCTGTACAGCATGTTATAGTATTGAATACAGTAGGCAATTGTAACACGATGATAAGTATTTGTATACCTAAACATAAATAAACATAGAAAAGGTACAGTAAAATGGTATTCAAATCTTATGGGACCACAGTCATATATATGGTCCCTTGTTGACCAAAACATTGTAATGTGGCACATGACTGTATCACATCTAAAAACCAAAGCAGTAGAATCTCTTTTGTTTTTGTTAAAACTGTGTCTTTGTTGGTCCTACCTTCGTCTCTAGAAGAGCTATACCTAAACACTTCAACCTTTATGCATTCATAGATAAGTGATTCTGTCTGTTTTGAGAACATTCAAGTATCTATACAGTTTAAATATCTGTACGATCCATAAGGAAACACAAAACAATTCAATCTTTCATACACAAACACACAGAATCATACAAATAGACCATTCTAGAAAAGGAATAACTTTCGTGGAATATTTATAATTCTGTCCCCCAAAAGATGAGAGGTTATTTGAAATCTAGAATTCATATCAGACTGTGAGGTTAAACTCTGGGTAAACTTTTTTGATGAAGGGAATTTAACATGCCAGAAAGGATACCTTTCAAATTCAAAGGCAGCCATAAGGTTATGAACCTATGACAATTGGGGTGATGATCAAATGGCTGAAATTCATTGCAATATAATCCAGGTAGTAGGCCTGGGGAGAGAGGCGAGGTACATATTATAGAGAAAGTGCCCAAATGTTAGAATATCTCAAGAAGCTCAAAGAAGAGCCCCACACACATTGAATAGTAAAGGAGGAGTACCCTTAGGAAAGTAAGTCTGCTACTTACCATTAATACTACATGGAAGACCTATAACTTAAATGCTCTTATGACATTGAATGCTAAACAACTCCTTGCAGGTGAAGTGCTGCATCCATGTTTCAGTTCTATAGTTCCATCCATTCATTTGTTCAGCAGAGCATCTTCAAGTGCTGTGCCCCATACTAGAGCCAGAGATATAGAGATGAAAGATACTCAAGGGCTTTGGGGCTGAAATACGAACAAGAAAAGGAAAAAAAAAATAGTGTGTTTGAGCAGGGTTCCATGAAATGCTAAGGGTTGGGATATAGTATAGAAACAGTAATAAAAGTAGCTAATATTTAGTGTACACTTACATGCTGGCACTGTTCTGAATCTTCTGTATGTATTAACGCATTAAATCTGCACAACCTAAGAGGTAGGTATAATTATTACCCCCATTTTATGGGGGAGGAAACAGAAGTACTCAGTTTATGTTAATTGTCTAAGGTCACACTTCGTTTCCCGTCAAAAGTTCAGGCTGCCCCATGCACAATAAGGCCAATGTCTGACCACCTCCAAGGAAGTAATAGAGATCATCATCATCACCATCATCATCATCATCATCATTTCCATTCGGGACATGACATGTGCCAGGCATTGTTATGAGTGATATATACCCATTGAATCCCCTCACAACAACGTGCTCTTTTTTTTTTTTTTGAGGTAGACTTTCTTACTTAATTAATAGAATCTATTTTCTCAAGAAATTTTAGATTTATAGAAAAATTATGTGGAAAGCACAATTCCCACATAACATCCTTTTCCTCAACTCCCTCACCACACACACAGTTTTTCCAATTATTAATTGTGCATTAGTGTTATACTTTTGTTACAATTGATGAACAAATATTGACATACTACTATCAACTAAAGTCCATAGTTTACATTAAGGTTGACTCTTTTGAGTTGTATACTTCTATGGGTTTTGACAAGTGTATAGTAACATGTATCCACCATTATAGTATCATACAGAATAGTTTCACTGCCCCTAAAATCCGCTATACCCCACCAGTTTATCCCTCCCTCCCTGCCTTCCCCTTAGTGCCAATGGTTTGGCAATGACTGATGTTTTTATTTTCTTAATAGTTTTCCTTTTCCAGAATGTCATGTGGTTGAAATCATATGGTAGGTAGCTTTGTCAAAATGGCTTCTTTCACTTAGCAATATATGTTTAAGATTCCTCCATGTCTTTTCATGGCTTGATAACTTATTTGTTTTTATTGCTGAATGATAATCCATTGTATGGATGTACCAGTTCGTTTACTCATCCACCTATTGACATCTTGATTGTTTCTGACTCTTGGCACTTATGATAAACTGTTATAAACATTTGCGTGCAAGTTTTTGTGTGGACATAAATTCTCAACTCATTTGGATAAATACCAAGGAGAATGATTGCTAAATCATATGGTAACAGTATGTTTAACTTTGTAAGAAACTGCCAAACTGTCTTCCAAAGTGGCCGTACCATTTTGTATTCTCACCAGCAATGAATGAGAATTACTATTGCTCCTCATCCTTCCCAGTTTCTAGTGTTGTCATTGTTTTGGATTTTCTCTATTCTAATAGGTATGTAAGGGTATCTGGTTGTTTAAGTTTGCAATTGCCTAATGACATAGGACATTGAGCATAGGACATAGGACACAGGACATTTATATATGTGTCATCAGTCCAGATCTTTTGCTCATTTTTAATTGGGCTAACAACCCCATTTTCAGATGAGATAACTGAGACATAGAGGAGCTCAACAACTTACCTAAGGTCACACAACTGAGCCAAGGCATGAGGGCTCAAAGTCTACACTCCTAATCACTGTCTATATTGCCTTTGGGATATAGGTTTTAGAGTTAAAAAACCACAGGACTCCACAGTTTTGTTGGTGTCTAACCTTTGGTAATTTATTTAATCTTTCTGAGCCTAAGTTTCCTCTTCTGTAATGTGAGGATAGCAGATCTCACTGTTGTCATGAGGATTAAATGAGACAGAGTAGAGAACGTGCCGAATTTGTTCTCAGCACACAGTAGCTGCCAATAAATGGCAGCTATTATTAGTCCAATGCCACATCAAAGAGAGGCCTACGGTAGCCCTAAGAACTAGCTCCTGCCTGGAAACTAAAATAGACTAGTCTGGGGCTTTAAATTCTATAGAAACTCAGACATTTCTGGGTGAGGTTTTCATGATCAGATGTCAGCTGGCACTTCAATTCCTTATACCTAGTGCATATGAATGATAAAGGGGGTTCTAGTTCTTTAAAGAAGAATGGAATTTTACTGTACTCGATTTCCCTTTCCTATTCATCTTATCCTCCTGCTATCCTTGGAAGAAAAAAAAAAAAAGTCACAATTCTATTAACCTTGAAGCTAACGAAGCATGCCTGTAACCAGATGTGCCCTGCTTGCCTCCACTGAAACTGGAATGGTGGCAGAAAAGAAAAACATCCAGGCAATTGCACCTGATCTGAATGAATGACTCTCAGAAGATCCAGGGCTGCTTTGAAACCACAGGAGTTCTGTGTTGAGAGTGTCCTTAAGACTATATTCTTCAGAAAGAGAGAGAGAGAGAGAAAGAGAGAGAGAGAGAGAGAGAGAGAGGGCGCGCACACGGGTGCAGGGGGGAATTATGGGAAAATAGAGCATTATGGATGTAAGAACTTTATCAGTAAAAGTAGAGGCAAACTGAATGAGCAGTTTCTGAAACTATTTTCGAATGAAAATGATCATAAGCAAAGACTACAAGTTCAAAGAGGAAAAAATCCCTAAAGAAACCTGATCTTCAGACCTTCCACTTTATTCTGATGCTGTGGTATCTTTAGAATATCTTATCTTACTTTCTTTAAATAATGACTTTTAACTAATTTGGGCAATGCTTTTTTCCCATGAGAGTTAACAAAGTTGAATAATTTACCTAAATATTTGAGATCAAATTCTAAGTGCTCCTCCTTCGTGATTCAAGTTTCAAGAACTTACCTGCCTTCTCTGGCAGCAGTTAGTGAGAAAGTTGCATTTAGTAAGACAATAAATCAATTAATTATATTTGGAAGAAACAACTTAAATTGGTTAAACTTAAACAGTTTGTTAAGTTAAACTTAAACAACTTAAATTGGTTAAACTTAAACTTAAACTTAAACTTAAACAGGCTTAAATTGGTATTAAAACTCTGCAAGGTACCCTGATTTTTATTTTTTCAATTTTACCTTTTGATTTTTATTCATTCATTCAAACTTTTTTGAGTACCACTCCAGGGGTTTGGCACTGATTTGGAAACTATTAATATGAAGATGAGATCCCCATATTAAAAAAAATACACGTGGAAGGGTTGGAGAGCAGCTGTGATAGGAGAGAAAAGAAACTAAGATTTTAATGAGCAGTTACTCACTGCCACTCTCAGGTATATACAGTACTCTATTTCGTACTCACAATAATCCCATGACATAAATGATTACTAAGAACTGAAACTATTAATGATAAAACTTCTCATCCCTCTGTTAAACAGTCCTGGGATTGAACATATCTGTGTGTTAACCAACTCTGAGAACAAGCAAAAATACCTAGCTACTTGCTCTTGAAGGACAAGACCATGGGTCAACTAAAATAGGTAAATTCCAAGATTAGCCACATGCTTGCCACACTTGGGCCTACCAATCCAAAGGGCCAATAATTTCTGCCCAATCCCAACCAGTTCTCCACTTTAAAATTATCTAGCCCTCACCCTAAATCCTATAAATATCCTCCCCGACTTCTTACTTCTGAGATATTACTACATCTCTGTCAAGGTGATGTTCATCTTTACTACAATAAGTCTAATATGCTTAGATTTGTTTCATCAATAGTTTGTTTTGTGTATTTTTTTTCTGGTGGTCTTTTGGAGAGACAATAGTCAATATTTTACAGATGAAGAAAATTGCCCAAGCCCATACAAGCTATTGTGAACTGCTTTCTTGAAGAGCCAACTGTTAAACCCAGCTGTAACTAACTCTGAAGTTCATATTCTACCCACTGATGTATACATTTAGGCATAAATGCTGGACTAGATAAAGGAAATACAGGCTTTTACTGTATAATCTCAGAAGTTTATAAGCAAACAACTTTAAAAGAGACAACAGCATTAAAAATGGCAATCTATAAATACAAGTAAATTCAATTCCTTAAATCAAGTCGAAATTTATTTACTGCCATCTGCTCTTCACAGTGACACAGCACTAAAAGGCATAAATAAATGAGTCACAGACCATAAAAGAGTTGTCCACATGAATCCCATAAACAGATGAAACAAATGAGAACTGAAGTCTAAGTACTGATTGATACCAATAAGTGAAGCTTAGAATTTTCCACATGATACTGAGAAAATCACATAAGCCTTCCTGGGTTATTGTTCAATGTGCTCTATAATCCTTGACTTTGGGGGCCTTAACATTGAACGGTTATTGAAAATACAAAACATCAAATAAAAATGCAAAAGTATTTCTGTTTCAAGTGCATTGAAGAGTCTTTGTTGACTTCAAAATGAAACAAAGTGAACTGATTCTGCGGGACACAGAGGGAGGCAGAGTTTGGTCAACGGTCCCAGTTTGGTTAGTTCTAAGAGGAGGGAGAGAAGAGGTAAATATCCCAAAGGCAGAGTCAGACAAAGGAAAACAGTGAACCATTTGCCAGAAAATATAAGACACATTCTAGGTATACTGGCCAAGGGCTCCCAGCTCTACAAGTGGGGTTCTAGGGTCAGGATGAGAAAGTTGGGGTCAGGGCGTGCTGGGCATTGACACTCTGGCTATTAAGGAGAGTTCAAAGGGACACAGACTAGAGGGTGGTGCAGGCGACTTCCACAGCAGGGAACGTTTCTTTCCACTCCTGGTAGGGTGACAAAGTGTCATTATGAATAGTTGCAAATGCAAATTATACTGTTGATGACTGCGTTAATACCAATAATAACAACAAAAATCATAGTGAACACTTTGATATAGCACTTTTCTATATCCGATAGTGTTCTAAGAACTTTACATATATTGACTTATTTAAGTTCACCCTATGAGTACCTATGAGGTAGGCACTATTAACCTTATGTTACATATGAGGAAATTGAGGCACAGGGAGATTAAGTGACTTGCCCAGGTCTCACGGAAATGACAAAGCCAGGAGGAATCAATCAATCAAGTAATTAACAATGCAGTCACTTGGGAGGCTCTGCCTTAGCAGGCAGAAACACATGCTCTTTTCTGCTCTAATAATGTAGAAACATACTCTACTTCAGACCTCAGTAGTGAGGATTCATGAGTATTCATACAGGATATAGGCTCCTCCCCTTGCTGAATGGCATTTTGTGCTATTTATCATTCACAAGGCACACAATTTCTCACATTTTATCTGCCATTTATTTCTTATTGCATATATTTATGGGGTCCAATATGATGTTTTGATATATGTATACATTGTGGGAGGATTAAAAAAAAAATTCAAGGTAATTAACAGATCCATTACCTCACATATCTATCATTTTCTATGGTGAGATGAGATAATTTAAAATTCACTCTCTTAGCAATTTTCAATTATTATTAACTATAGTAACGTGCTGTACAATAGATCTCCAGAGCTTATTCCTCCTAACTGAAACTTTGTTTCCTTCTGACACCTGCCATTTTATTAGAACAACCTGGGTTGTCCTAGTTAAATTGCTCTTGGAAGTGGATTTAGGTTACTTGGCTAATACTGATTTGTTTGGTACCAATGTTGTCAAAAGAAAAATAATCAATTTCTTATTTTCTATTCATTTCCAGAATTGTAATTAGCCCATTGAAAGGATTATTTTAAACACTTCTCAGCCTTTTGCCTAAGATCGAGTGTGGTATCTGTTCTTATCAGGTTAATAAAGAATTATTTTTAGCTTTTTATAGTGGATAAAAATTTTTCATTTGGAACAATCTCAAATTTAAAGAAAAGCTGAGAGGAGAGTTCAAGGAACTTTTCTTCCTGAACCATTTGAGAATAAGTTGCCAACCCTATCTCCCCCCAAATACTTTAGCATGTATTTCCTTCAAACATGAACATACTCCTACAGATCCACATGACAATCATCAAAATCAGAAAATTAACACTGATATTACACTAAAATTTTGTCCTTAGACCCCAACTGTCCCATTAATGTCCTTTATAGGTCCAGTTCAGAATCACATATTGCATTTAGTTGTCCTAGCTCTAGTCTTCTTTAGCCCAGAACAGATCATCAATCTTTCATTGACTTTCATGGCCTTGACACATTTGAAAATTATAGGCCAGTTATTTTATAGAATGTATCTTAATGTGGAATTGTCTTACATTTTCTTATGATTAAATTTAGGTTGGGCATCTTTGGCAGAAATATTACAGAAACACTGCTGTGTTCTTCTCCTTGCAGGCTATCAGGTGGTACATTGTGATTGGCTCCTTTACTGATAATATCAGCTTTAATCATTTGATTAAGGTGGTATCTGCCAGTCCTCTCCACTATAAACTTACTCTTCTTCTCTTTGTACCTAATAAATATTTTGTGTTGAGACACTTTGAAACAATATATATAACCCATTCTTCCTATGGTCCTATAATTCCTAGAGCACGCTCTTGCTCTCTCACTCAACAAGATGCTCCAAAAATTTTAGGCCAGTCATGTCTCTGGAAACCCCTGGTTCTTTTTAGTAGAAAATGACATTTAAAACCCTGGGTGAAAGGTACACTCATTTGTTATTGGGGAAGTTGCTACTGCAAGGCCGTCTCTCTCTCTCTCTCCCCCCTATCTATACTTAGTTCTATATTTATCTTTTTGAGTTAATTTATCATATTTACTGAAAGTCATGAGTTCACAAAGATATAACCAATTCCAATCTAATACCATAGTTTTCATTTTCATTTTCTCCCTTCCCATTAAACAGTGAAGATCTTGACTTCCCTTTTTCCTGATATCTTTACTTTTTTTACCAACCCACCTGTTTGTAATCAGTCTCCCATATTGCTGCCATGTCTCCCCTGCCTAGAGGCCTTCTCTCTCCTGCCAGGCTCTGAAACCTCATGCCAGGCAGCCCCCACACCTGGTGTCCTTTCCACCTCATTTGAGCTATGGCACTCCTCGTGGGGGTGCCCCTCTGATGAAGGCCTTCCCCACCCAGCTCAGTCTCTGACCCCCACACATGGATGGCCTCTTCCTCCCACTTGCACTCTGACTCACCACATTGGGTTGACTCTTGCAAGGATGCTCCTCACAAAGCTCTTGGGATCTTGTTCCCCCTCCAAGCCATCCTCCATGCGATGTGATGCCCACCTGGCTCTGTTTTACCTCCTGACTTTACCAATGAACTTTTCAGAAAGGGGAAGGGAAAGAGAAGGGCAAAGGAAGCCAATCTATACATTTGCAAATAACATTTAAAAACATGAAATTGGCTGGGCATGGTGGCTCATGCCTGTAATCCTAGCACTTTGGAAGGCCGAAGTGGGTGGATCGCTCAAGGTCAGGAGTTCAAAACCAGCCTGAGCAAGAGCGAGACCCCGTCTCTACTAAAAATAGAAAGAAATTAATTGGCCAACTAAAAATACATAGAAAAAAATTAGCCAGGCATGGTGGTGCATGCCTGTAGTCCCAGCTACTCGGGAAGCTGAGGCAGGAGGATTGCTGGAGCCCAGGAGTTTGAGGTTGCTGTGAGCTAGGCTGATGCCCCGGCACTCTAGCCTGGGCAACAGAGTGAGACTCTGTCTCAAAAAAAATAAAAATAAAAAAATAAAAACATGGAAATTGTTCAGAAGAAAAAGAAACCATCAGAAACTTCTGTTTCAAACTGCTAGGAAAACATTTTCAGTAAATCAAAGCACTATTGGTTTTTAGAAATAAAAACAGTTGTAACCATGAACAAAATGTTTATTTCCCACGAAGACCCTATATCAACCAATAAACAAAAATGCATTAATCACATACTACTTTGTGGAACTTCCCCTAACATTTATATGGCCCAGAGCAAAAGTACAAACGGAGACCCACCAATAAAGAAAAGACTTTAAACTTATAAATAACATTAGTAAACATTCAAATAAAATATATTCTAACCTCTTGCCTTGACAAATTACCTTTCATAACAATAACATTTAAACATGTGTAAAACTGTTTTTTATATGATCACAAGTCAGCTAAATATCAAAAACAATTGAGTTTAATTACAATTGTACATGGCTGGGTGTTCTGTTGATGAACCAGTGACAGTTGGGTGAGTAACAAAAGAGAGGCATATGTAATTCATTAATTATTCTTAATTCATAAGATTTACTTCTCTTGCTTTTATTTTACCAAAATCACTTATGCGGTCATAATCAAGATCTTCACATAATTTGCTTCTACTATAATGAATTCCAAATTAGATAATTTTTCTTGAGCCACAAAAATCCCTATGTAGGTTTTTTTTTTTTTTCTATTTTTACTAATTTCAATTTGGAGAAATTTCACCGAGACAACAGCAACTGAAATAAAATCCCTAAAGCGATAGTTAGATTCAAAACAAAATCATGGATTTTTATGTATCATGTCCATGCATTGTAACAAAGCTGCATATGATAAATCATTGTCATTGCTAAAATATTACAGAATATTTTCATTTCATCCTATAAATCATTATCATATAATAATTTTTGCCACCTTTTAAATCAATGTCTATATCCAAGATTTTATGTGAAGAATCAGTATCATGCTTCACACATTATGTCTAGACCTACATATATTTAAGTTTAAGAGTCATATGAATCATTTAATATTGCAAAATGTTTCCCAGGTGCCATGTGCAATTGTTGAGAGTAAGCAAGAAAATGGGCGCTGCACAGTATTGAGATAGAATTCATTATGCAAAAATGTATTGTATTGATATTATCTGAGAGGAAAGAATTGACAAGTTAATTAATTTGTTTTTTTCTCTTACCCAAGCACTTACATTGCTCAAATCCTTCCCTCAGAAATGATGTTTGGTTTTGAACCTTCACAGCACCCACACACAGTCACCTTTTATTTTTTAAACATCGGGCAAGAGATGAAGAGGTGAATGCTGTTAGTCTTGAGAGGGGGCTGTTCAGGATTACCGATCCTGTTCTACCACTGCTGAGACCATACCACAAGGGACACCCTGTCCATGGGTTCCTTAATAAATTTATATTTTTGGGTCTGTGAGAAATGGAGCCCTCTGAGCATAAAGCCCAAGGCAAAGACCCCTTTGGTGGGGCGTAAGGACAGTAACGCTGTACTGCTTACACTGTGTTAAGTGCTGTGAGAAATAAAAGATGAAGGGATAAGATACCGCATGCTTCTCCATGTGACTTTGAACTCTAAATAGGGAGTGGGAAGAGTGCTGGAATCCATAAAGGAAACAAACACAATGAGACAGAAAGCTGCCCAAATGTCCAGAGATAGGAGACCCTCAATACCTACTCATGATACCCCCAAAAATCTGAGACTGCCCCAAGAGGCAGGGACAGCTGCAATAGCCTTGGAGCCCCGCAAAGCACCTGACATAAGTCAATGCACAATACATGCTGAGGATGAGAGAAAGGAGCATGTGGCCCCACAATGGATGAACTCAAACTTCCGAAGCCTTCACGTAAGTTCTGGCCCCATTCGCCTTCCACTTCTTTCTCTCTCTCCCCTGCCTGCCCATGGGTTTGTCCCTCTCACCCCTTCTTGTTCTTCTCAGGCACACTCTGAGAAGTTAACCTTATCCACTCTCTTAGGTTCAAGACACCGATGCATATTTGATATCTTTCCTCCATTTGAATTTCTTTTCATTAGTATTAATATTTCACATGGGAATGCTATACATACTCATATACACATTTAACTGACATTAGGGATTTTTTTCCTATGCATCCCATGTGATATCATTTCCGTTTAATAAGTTTCCAACAAGAAGTGAGTCACAGTCATCTCTTTCCCAACAGAGCAACATTTTCGAGGTGACTTTCTGGGTGCATTAAAAACAGGAAGTCAATCATGCTCAGTAATAAAGAGAAAAGAAACAGTGTGAAATGAACCCAAATTGTTATCCATCTGCTTTGGAACAGAGAGAGGTACTGTATATGCACAAACATTCCCAGGCATGCTCTAATTCACCCTCTTAAATGCCTGATATTTTATCCTATCTTGGTTTAGCTCTGCTAGCTTCAATTATGATCAAATGCTGAGAGTCAAGATATAATCCAGTTAGCTGTCAAGCACCCACAAAGTTCACGGTACCATATGAGGTCCTCGGAACACAGCGTTCAGAAGAGTCAGTCCTCTTCTCGTGAAGTTCATAATCTAAGAGGAAAGGAAGTAGGAACATACAATTACAGTAACTACAAAATGAATAGGTCAAAGATTGTATTTGCAAATTAGAGAACGGGTGGAATAAACTCAAGTCCTACCAAACACTGGTTTCCACAAAAGCACACAGAAAAGGAAAGAAAGAAGCCGACTGAGAGCATAATACATTCAATTTACCTTTTTAATTGAGGTAAAATTTGAAATGCACAGATCTTAAAGTGTACAATCCAATGTGTTTTAACAAACATACATATTTAACTATATATCAATTATGATATAGAATATTGCCATCACCCCCAGAAAGTTCATTAACATCTATAGGATCTATATAGTGATATTCCTCTTTCATTCCTGATTTTAGTAATCTGTGTTTTCTCTCCATTTTTCTTGGTCAGTCAACTTTATTATTCATTTCAAAGCACCAGCTTTTAACTGTTATTCTCCATTGTTTGCACATTTTCTATCTTATTGATGTCTGCTCATTATTATTTTCTTTCTTGTCCTTTTTGGTCTTTAATGCACTCTTTTTCTAGCTTCTTAAGTTAGAAAGTGAGACAATTGATTTGAGACCTTTCCTGTTTTCTAACATAAGCATTTTAAGCAAATAAATTACCATCTAAACATTTTCCTATAACATTTGATGTGTTATTTTTTTAGTAGCACTGAGTTTGAAATATTTTCTAATTTCCTTTATGATTTTTTTCTTTGACACATGGGTTATACAGAAGTGTGTTGTTTAATTATCTGGGAATGTTTTTAGATGTTTTATTTGTAATTGATTTCTAATTTAATTCTACTATGTTGTGAGAATATACTTTGTAATATTTCAACCTTTTGAAATTTACTGACAATTATTTTATGACCCAGCATATGGTCTAACTTGTCAACCATTTCATATTCAGTTCAAAAGAATACATATTCTGTAGTTGTTGGATAAAATATTCTATAAATTTTAATCAGGTAAAATTGGTTGACCTATCCTTCATGCCCTTACTACTGTTTGTCTACTAGTTTTATCCAATGGTTACAGCAATTACTGAGAGAGAGGTGTTAAAAATTGTGGGGATTTGTTTATTTCTCCTGTCAGTTTTACCTCATGTATTTTGAAGTCTTATTACTAGGTTTATAGACATTTAGGTTTTAATCTCTTCCTGCTGAATTAATCCTTTCATCATAATAAGATGTCCCTCTTTATCTCCAATGATGGCCATTGTCTTAAAGTCTACTTTGTTTGATTTTTGTGTAATCACACCTGCTTTCTTATGCTTACTGTTTGCCTGGTATATCTTTTCCCACCCTTTTGCTTTGAACTTACCTGTGTGTTTATGTTTTAAGTGCATTCTCTTGGATCTTTTTAAAATCTAATCTGACAATCTTTGCCTTTTAATTGAAGTATTTAATCCCTTTACAGTGAATGCAATTATTGAGATTGAGTTTACCATCTTGCTTTTATAATAGTTTTCTATATGTCCCATCTGTTATTTCCTCTCCTCAACCTTTATCTTTTTCTTTTGGTTTAATCAAATATTTTTAACATTACATTTCAATTCTTCTATTGGTTTTTTAAGATACATATCTTTGAATTATTTTCAGTGATTATTCCGGGGATTACATAATATGAACCTTGAACTTACTACAGTCTAATTAGGGTGAATATTGCACAAATGAAATGAAAGAGAGTACAATTTCATTCCTATCCTTTCATATTTTGTGCCATTTTTGTGACATTCTTTATTGCTATATATGTTATAAATCTCAGTATGTAATGTTACTCATTTTGCTTTAAATGATATTTTTAAGAAATTGATAAGTCTGATGTGTATAATTAGAATTCCAGAAAGACAGAAGAGAGTGAATGGAGCAAAAAATACATTTGAAGAAACAACTGACAAAAACTTCACAGATTTTGTGAAAAATATATACAGGTCGAGCATTCCAAATCCAAAAATCCAAAATCCAAAATGCTCTAAAATCCAAATCTTTTTGAATGCTGACATGATGCTCAAATGAAGTGCTCACTAGAGCATTTTGGGTTTCAGATTTTTGAATTTAGGATGTCAACTGATAAGTATAATGCAAATATTCAAAAATCCAAAACACTATTATCCCAAGCATTTCTGATAAGGATACTTAACTTGTACTTACATATGTATTTATCTAAGCTTAGGATTCACTAAATGTACACATACACACGTACACACCAAGTTCATCAGAATCAAACAGCTAAAAAGCAAAAATAAACAAAATTCTTAAGGCAGCCTGAGAAAAAGACACATGTTACACACAGGGGAATAATGATAAGAAAGACAGCTAAATTCTCATTAGAAACAATGGAGGCCAGAAGACATTGAACACCGCTTAAAATACTAAAAAGAAATAAGAAAAGGCTACTAACACAGAATTATAAATGCATCAAAAGTGCATTTAAAAAATAAAGAGTGAAAGTCTGGTTTCCCATATTTATGGTATGAAGTATTCAAGGTAATCGTTCCACAGAGAACAATTATGAAATCTGAACAAAGCATTTTTTGAAAGACAACTATGTAAAGGCATTCAAAAGTGACCAAAAGCAGGCAGAAACCAGAGGCAAGTTTACACTTGAAAATCCATATTTGAAATGGTGAGAATTGTGAATTTTTGATGATTTTGCCGTAGGATGTTCCTCCAAACTCCTATCTGCAAGAAGCAAAAAACTAAAGCTTTGCCCACTCAGTGTGACAGAGAACAGAGTTCCCTGAAAGAGCAGCTGGAAATTTATAACCCTAGAAGTGCAGGGGTGTCACAATATGAGTATAAGTCTTCCCGTATTCCTGGTCAACCGTTATGAATGCATGGAGGATACTGATGGGACAATAACAGTTTTAGTCCAAGCAAGTTAGCTGCCTGTTAAAATAAAAGATCAACAATCATTAGAAGAACATAAGAGTATCCATTGTTGCTATTATACAATATGTCACCTACAATATTCCATTTTCAATCAAAAATTTAAAAAAAGAAGAAGAATTTTAAAAAAGAACATAAGAGTATCCAGTGTTGGGGGTTAAGGCTGCAACACAAGCATGGTGGGGAGGAGACACAAACATTCAGACCATAACACTATCTTTGGTCCTCTTAACACAATGAAAACAATCTGAATTGTTCTGTAACTTTTGATAGAGTTTTGGTTAAGCCCTTAGCATTAAAATAAAAATTTTAAAAATCCTTAGACTTCTCCAAAGGTAAAACAAACTTTGTTTGTTTGAGAAATAAGATGCATTTAAGGGCTTGAGTTTAGAAAGAGTGATGGAAGAAATGATGCCATTTAACCCAGTGCTTTTAAACAGTTGTCAACATTCCAGAATGGTTCTTCATTTTAACCTTTCCTTCCCTTCTGTTATCTCTTCCTGAGTCACTGTCTTGGGGCTCCAATAAGAATACAATTTAACATATTGTTAAAACAATCTTAGGGAGAGAGTAACAAAACATTCTGCTTCCTCCCACCCTGTTTGAACCCTCAGGTGATAACTGTATTACCATCTTTTTAACCCATGAGCATCAGCGACATGTCACTTCCCAGTCTGTTCTTCCTTTAATTAGAAGAAAAGACTCTTCTCTTAGCAAGGATCAAATGCTAGTACAAAATAGATTTATTTAACTGGACTCATCCTTTTATTTCCAAGACTGATTTAATTGTGGTAGCCTAAGCTGACACTAGAACAAAATTGAAACAATCCAAATCTGAAAATAAATTGCGGCCATTTCCTGAACTTGAGCACTACATTTTAGCGGCACTTCAAATAAATGTAAAAGATTTTAAAAGTCCTTTACCAGTGAACGTGCAGCTGTTTTTATAAAACTACTGAGTAGATTTGGACACAAAAATATTTAGGTTGCTTACCTAAAGTGAAATAATATTCATTTGGTTGAGTTTCTTTTCCTCGGTAAGTGAAGGCAGTGTTTTTACCTTGGTTATTATCCAGAATATTCTAGAAGGATGGGAAAAGTTTTGTTTTTGTTTTTTAAAGAAATGACCACCTTTAACATAGTGACAAATGGCATGCTATGAGGGAAGAATAATGGATGGAAAAATTGAGGGAGAGAAAGGGCCATGTTGGAACTCCTTCAGTCTAGCCACTGAAGGATGGCATTCCCCCAGACCAGAGGCAGCCTATTTGAACAGAACCAGACTTTGGTCTGAGTTTGGTGACTTTTGTTTTCATTTTTAATTCTAATCACATTTTTATTTGTTCTGCATTTTCTTCTTGGCTCCTCCTAATTATTGACACGAGGGACAAATTGGCCAAGCTTGTGGTTAAAATCGAGATGCCTTGTATCTGACAGGACTTTGTGTTTATCATTTACAGCCTAGAGTAAGAAACACCATCCAAGACCAGGCAAGTGAGATATTTAGGATGCAACGAGTGGTGATGGAATTTTCCAACCCTTGAAATGGGCAAGAGGACAAGAAACATGTATTCTTGTACTTTTAGTTCAGGTCCATTTATTTTTCCTCAGCGCATCCTACCCATGTGAAATATGAGGGGAAAATTACTTTACCTTGGATCTCTGTAAATTTCAAATTTCTTTGGCTGTAATACCAAGAAATGTTGAAAACTGGTCCAGATTTTGAACTGTCTATCAATCTGATTTTGCTCTCCGTGTTGAGACAAGTTTGACAAGCTTGTCAGAGGACTTATAGCCTCCTTGGTTGCCTCCTCTTTCTCTCTACAGAGTTCCCTTCCTGCATATCCAAGGGTTCAAAACTTTTCCATCTCTTCTCACCCCATCAAATTTGGGACATTAGTTTTTTCCCCTGTCTCCCTAGCCAGGGTATGGAGAATAGCCTTATTATGGCTTCCTCTTGTCCCAGGGGGTTTGATCCGGCACTTACCTGGAAGATACAGCAGGCTCAAAGCCTGACTATTAAGTATAAAGTATAAAAGGAACCAAATAATTTTTAAAAAATTAAACTCAGGAGATTATTCCATAACTGTATCTAGGGCATGTGCCTCCAGATTCATTGAGCCAATATCTGGATAGCTAAGAGAAAATTTGCATTTTTAGGTTAGTGCTTCTTGTTACATGGAGGTTTTTCAACGCTATTAGAAAATCTTCATGCATGGATGTCAGAATTTCTATGAACTGTTAAATTTCAGTTACAAAGTAAGTTCTCCCTAACAACTATATAGATAGGTCACCCCTAGAATCAGGTCCACATGTTTCATGGCTGTTGATAAAATCTGAGTCTACACAACTCGGCAACATGGAGGACATAGCAATTGTTTGTTGTTTATCATGGTCATCTGGGGGCAATATAAACAGCTGGTGTGAATCCTTCAGGACAGCTAAAAGGCCCGTAATAATCACAAATTTAATTCTTTTTCATTTTGTGAGAAATCATCTGTTTTTCTGTAGAGAAGAGGGGAAGCTGGAAAAATTCTACAAAACTGTTTTTATCCAGTGGTTTCCAAGCCTGAGTAATCATAAAAATTATCTGGGAGTTTGTAAAAATGCTGATTTTTTTTTTTTGAAAATGCTGATTTCTAAGCTCTACCTCACTTACTTCAATCAGCAATAGGGCTTTGATACTCATTATCATTTTAAAAGCTCCTTTGCTGATCAGTGATCAACTAGGTTTTTGGAATCTACTGTTTTCAGTATTTTCTTATATAGAATAAAATAATTATTAAATGAAATTAGCATGATAAAATGCCAGGTTATAACTGAGTTCTACATAACTCTGTGATTTTGCATAATGACCGAAATGATGTTGGCAAGTCAGAAATTGTTACTTAAGTTATTTATGAATTCATGGCTGTGTACAAAAGTAGCCTGACTCTGGAGGGCTTTCTCTGCCTAGACTGCCCTTCCCTCTCCCCATCATCCCCTTTATCTGAAAAATTACTTTTTGTTCTCCAATAAAATATCTTTATTATCATTTATTAGCTCATACAAACAGTGTATGCATGGCAAAATAAAAATTAAACAACATTTAAACTAAAAGGAACAAAATGTATAAATGACTTCAAACTCTATCATGTTCAGATAACTCTCATTCATTTGGAGTCTATCCGTTCATAAAACTCTTTAGGAGTACTTAGAAATGCATGCCTCTAAATAGATATTCATATAACTGTTGTAGATTAGATTATTATTCAGAAATATTAACTTCCTCCCCTAATCCCATATCTATGAGTAGGGTGTACTTCCCCACCCATTGACTTGGTCACTTGGCTTTGGCTGATGAATGATGAGAAAGGACAATGTGCCAGTTTCAAGCCTAGGCCATAGATGTCTCTCACGTTTCAACTTGATCTCTTGAGCTTCTGCCATTCCATGAGAAGAGCCTGCCAAGAGACCCTGCTGATCCCAGGAAGAGGAGGAAAACCACATCCAGCAAAGCCTTCCCTGCCAGCTCAGCCAAGCCCAGATGTGGAAGCTGAATGAATGCATATTGCTCTGTGGCACTGAGAGTTTGTTATATAATAGCTAAGCAATGAAAAAAGCTTTTAAAAAATAATAAATTACACTATATTACCCATGCATACTTGGTTATGCCATATGAACACCATATTTTTGCAAGTTTTTGTTGTTGATTTTTGTTTATTTGCTAACTACATCTTTCCCACTCTCCTTACCATACACTCCCCTTCAATGCCCATGTAGCCAGTGTTACCAATCTAGAATGTATCCTTCTATACCTTTCTCCATATTCACATAATTACATACAAACATACAAATATATACATGAAGGAGGGTCATCATTGTTCCTTTTTAAAAAATGGAATAACATCACAACTATGATATGTCACAAAGGAGAAATGCAGTCAGATACACATACACATATGTGTACATATGCATGTATCTATATATGATACATATGCATGCATGTATATTTACACATATGTGAATAGACATACATACATGTGACAGAGGGATGTAAATCTCTCTGAGGGTCAGAAAAGGCTTTCCTGAGGTAGCAATATTTAAGCTAAGCCATAAGGATGGTGTTATGGGCTGAATTGTGTCACCCCCAAAATTTAGTTGAGATTTTAACCCCTATTAGCTCTAAATGTGACTGTTTTTGGAGACAAGGTCTTTAAAGAAGTAATTAACCTAAAATGAGGTCATTAGGGTGGGCCCTAATCCCACGACTGGTGTCCTTAGAAAAAGAGAAAATTTGGACACAGAAGAGAGAGAGACCATGTGAAGACACAGGGAGAAGACAGCCAACTACAAGCCAAAGAGAGAGACCTTAGAAGAAACCAACCTTTTGACATCTTGATTTCAGACTCCTAGCTTCTAGAACTGTGAGAAAATAAATTTCTGTTGTTTAAGCCACCTAGTCTGTGGTACTTTGTTACGGCGGCCCTAACAAACAACTAATAGAGATGGATAGGCGTTTTCCATTACAGGAAGATGGGGAAAGGGTACTTACACATTGCCGGTGGAAATGTGAATTTTAACAGCCTTTTTGCAGAGCAATTTGGCGATGGCTATTAAAAATTTGTTTCCAGTTCTTTTGCCACTACAATGCAATTAAAAAAACACTTATACATTTATCCTCACTTACTGAATGGGCTTTTATTTCTATGGACAGATTCCCAAGAGAGGAATTGCTAGCATGAGATCATTTTTAAAAAATGCTTTTCTTGTGAGTTCCCCAGAGTCATATTGTTCCTATGATTACACTGTAAAATTGCTGATCTCGGAATATTTCACTTCCTAAAACTCAAACAGTATAGTAAGTATGAAAATAAGTTAGGAAAATCACTCTCAACAAAATAAAAGGTAGTAAAATTCTATAACTATGCAGATTGTATTAGTTTTCTATTGCTACATACAAAATCACACAAATTTAGGGGCTTAAAACAATGCACATTTATTATTTCACAGTTTCTGTGGGTCTGGAGTTTAGGGAGGGCTTAGCTGGGTCCTCTACAAAGCTGCAATCAAGGTGTCAGCTGAGCTGTGTTCTCATCTGGAGGCTCAACTGAGGAAAAATCTGCTTCCAACTTTATTCAGGTGGTTGGCAGAATTTGTTTCTTTGGGGTTGTAAGTGGCTCCAGCTTCTTGCTGGCTGGAGGCAAGAGGTGACCTGTAGTCCCTTGTCAGGTAGGTAAAAGATGTGGAAACAATCCAAGTGCCAATCAATACATGAGTGGATTAATCAAATGTGGTTATGTATACCATGGGGTTCTACTCAGCCACAAAAAACAATGGTGATCTAGCACCTCTTGTATTATCCTGGACAGAGCTGGAGCCCATTCTACTAAGTGAAGTATCACAAGAAGGGAAAAACAAGTACCACATGTACTCACCATCAAATTGGTACTAACTGATCAATACCTATGTGCACATATAGTAGTAACATTCATCGGGTGTCAGGCAGGTTGGAGGGGGAGGAGTGGATAGGTATATATACACACCTAATGGGTGTGGTGCACACCGTCTAGGGGATGGACACACTTGAAGCTCTGACTTGGGTGGGACAAAGGCAATATGCGTAACCGAAATATGTGTAGCCCCATAATATGCTGAAATTAAAAAAAATTTTTAAAAAGAATGAGGAAACAAATACCACATGTACTCACCATTAAATTGGTACTAATCGATCGACACTAACATGCACATATGGGAAGGAACATTCATAGGGTGTTGGGCAGGTGGGAGAGGAGGGGTGGGAGAGGATGGGTAAATTCATACCTAACAGATGCAATGCACACTGTCCGGGGGATGGGCATGCCTGTAGCTCTGACTCGAGCAGGGCAAAGGCAATTTATATAACCAAAGCATTTGTACCCCTGTGATACGCTGAAATTAAAAAAAAATAAATTAAATAAAACAAAATGAAACAATGCTTGTTAAGTTTTATCTAGCATTCCTAGGTGGTTTTGTTTTGGTTTTTGCAAGCATGAAATGAAGTTTATTGAGGAAGCACAAGATAGGTTTACAGCGTAAGAGCAAGATATATTTGCCACTAAATGAGGAATAGACCCTTCTGTCATAACAAAAGGGCCCCTAGATGTTTTTAGCTGAAAGGTTTTCAGGTCTACTATATTTTTGGTACCAGAAATCTTGAAGTCATCTTTTATCATAAGATTACTTGGAAGGGGAAATAAAATGAAAACAAGTGATATGTACCAATTCATTCCCTAAATTTTATCCCTGGTTGGTGGGTAGCCTTAAACAATAGAAGAAAAGGAAGTTTAGAGGAAAATGAGGTCCTGGACATCTAGATCTGTTGGTGCCTACCAAGTATTTAGATCTTAAATTATCTTTTTTTCCTCCTATTTCTCATTCAACACATATTTTTCAATACCACTGGGCCAGGCGCTGTGCCATAAGTTGGAAATGTGGAAAAGAACAAAATATATATAGTCCCTGCCATCAAGAAGCAGCCCAGTCCAGTAAATGAACATTTAAAAATACTCAAATAGGCCAGGCGCGGTGGCTCACGCCTGTAATCCTAGCTCTCTGGGAGGCCGAGGTGGGCGGATCGTTTGAGCTCAGGAGTTCGAAACCAGCCTGAGCAAGAGCGAGACCCCATCTCTACTAAAAAAAAAAAGTGGAAGGAAATTAATTGGCCAACTAAAATATATAGAAAAACTTAGCCAGGCATGGTGGTGCATGCCTGTAGTCCCAGCTACTCGGGAGGCTGAGGCAGAAGGATCGCCTGAGCCCAGGAGTTTGAGGTTGCTGTGAGCGATGCCACGGCACTCTAGCCCAGGGAACGGAGTGAGACTCTGTCTCAAAAAAAAAAAAATAAATAAAAATACTCAAATAATTATTGGATAACCATGTGACAAGTGTTAGGTGGACAAGTGTTAGACAAATTTCCATGAAAGCTAGGCTACAGAGACAGACAGCTGAGTTGCCAAACCTCAGCCATTGGGTCCACTCAATTATCTTGGAAAACCAAAAAGAAAACTCAGTGGGTAGCAAAGTATCTCATTCCCCCATGCTTATCATCATGTCTTCTGCATTGGGCTGAGTTTACTCATAGAAATTTCTATGTTTTAGAAATCAGTAACTATATGCCACTCGCTTCCAACCTGAACAGGAGAGCCTTATGCTACATAGAGCATATGCCCCTCACCTGGAATACAGGAGCTATGGGTCCCCTGATATGGGTGTTGGCCATCCTCTACATACTTTTAGTGTGCCAGAAACCTCTGGTACTTCTCATGGAAGAGATAAAGTGGTACATGTGTACCAATGAGAATCCAGTTCAAAAGAGAGAAACTAAACAAATTATTTCAAAGAGAGAATTTAACATAAAGAATTGTTAGTCATTGTAGAGAACTGAAAATTCAAACATGGAAGCTAAAGTATCACAAAGATAGTAACTGCAGGAAACAAGCACTGCTCTTAGGGGACAGCGGGAAGATGCTGAAATTAAAGTGTAGAGATCTGCAACTGGAGCCCTACAGAGTGGGACTTAGTCCTTTGAGGAAGAACAGTGATCAGCTTGTGTGAGTATCTCTGAGCGGGTGCAGTAAGCCTGATATTCATAATATGGAATAACTGCAAATAGAAACCAGATGGTGCCACAGCAATCGACTTTCACTGTCAAGTGAAGGACCATTGCTGTCGTGATGGTTAAGAAAGAGAGGCTGGGCGTGGTGGCTCACACCTATAATCCTAGCACTCTGGGAGGCCGAGGCAGGAGAATTGCTTGAGGTCAGGAGTTCGAGACTAACCTGAGCAAGAGCGAGACCCTGCCTATTACTAAAAATAGAAAAAATTAGTCAGGCAACTAAAAATAGAAAGAAAACAATTAGCCGGGCATGGTGGTGCATGCCTGTAGTCCCAGCTACTCGGCAGGCTGAGGCAGGAGGATTGCTTGAGCCCAGGAGTTTGAGGTTGCTGTGAGCTAAGCTGACGCCACTGCACACTAGCCTGCGCAACAGAGTGAGACTCTGTCTCGAAAAAAAAAAAAGAAGGAGAAAGTCCCTTTTCCTCCAGCCTTCTAGTCTCCCTCTTGCATCCCCTATTATCAAACCCTAACGGGGAATATCTGACAAAGCAAAAAATGTGGTTTGCACAGTCAAGCAACACAAAGCAGAGAACAGAATGATGGGTTTGGAGCAAAAATTAGTTAATAACGGTCACCATGTGAAAGAGCAAATCACACTACAGAACTAAAGATATCGAGAATTTCAGAAGCCAAGAGTGGACTGATGAACTCATTGAAGGGGGAAGATGGGCTATATGAAGTTAGCTGACTTTATCCAGTGAGTGACTGTTTTTTCCCACTAGTTCTTTACCACTTGGGAATTGGTAGCAGAAGCTGCTAAGAATGAATGAAAAATACATTTAAGCCTGTCCTTATTCATATCATAGTCTTTTTTTTCAAAGGACCATCTTAAATATACCATAATGCTTTGTCCTTCCCCCATTTCCCCAACAACATTGTCTGGACTATCTCCTCTGGTGCTTAGACACCAGGAACCTCAGAGCTGGGGCATCTGTGAGCCTGATAAAAATCCTAAGGTAAATGCAGGAAGAGCCTGAAGCTAGTTTAAAATAGATGTCATACAAGTCATGCACTTTGTCTCTATCTAGACACAGAACATTTCAATTAATATTACACTTAATACTTACTTATCTGGTCTCCCTTGGCAACCATGCAGGAGTGGCTGAACAAAGAGGGAGAGAAAAAAAGTCACATCATTCTGGCAGCTTCAAAAAGTTACCATGGAGAAGAGAGGTACCAACAAGAAAGAAGGTATGATCACCACCAAATCCAGAAAAATCACATGCAATGTGGAAAAACCCAGCCCTACAAACTACACAGTTTCAGAGGCATCAGTGAGGGAGAAGACAGCACAACTCTGAATGAAGATAGGACAGCAGACTGGCAGTAGACAGGAAAAAGAGGAGTTAAGTTCTACCTGCTTCATGTCCTGGAGGCATGACATTTCTGTCACAGACTAGAACAACCATGTGTCTGTTTGTTTACCACCATTTGTTTCCGTGCTCAGTGCCTGGAACAAGATGACATTCAATCAATGGATCGTGGATAACCGCATTGATGCCAAATCACAAAAAGTGTTAAGAATTTTGTCCAATATGTTGTAGTGGCAAATGCAGAGATGTATCAATTACAATTTGAAAAGTCACTGTTAGGATAAGAACTATCTAGCAGATATGCTATCGAAGGTAGGACCAGAGAGAGTTATTTACTTAAGAATAAAAGTGCCCTGATTTAGGCCACTTCGCTGATTCCCAGTGGGGAAAAGGAAAGGGTTGTCAACAAAATCTCACTCATAATACAGACTATGGACCAGGATGGGAACTGTTTTTAAGCAGGTGTTAATTTCCCCCAAAACCCAAGTTTACAATGAAGAGAATCTAGGCAGAGTAACAGTTGGCAGTTTAACTTTTTAGATTTTTTCCATAGTGTATGAAACAAGCTAACAATATAACCTAAAAAGCCTACTACTGCTCTAAGTACTTTTTAAGAGTTCCACAAAATGATGGGAGAATCTCTTATCCCTAATTAGACTCTGTAAACTTGAACATAATGTTCCTAAGAAATAATACAGAAAAGCTCTTCTGGCCAAGGCAACACGGGCAGTAATCTCAAATAAGTAAATATGCATTATGCTCTGAAGAATGTGCAAAGAGGAGGAAGATGGTTGCCTCTTATAATCTCCCTTGGTAACATAGTTAACACATTTTGTAAATTTATTTTTTATTTTGAAACAGAGTTGCTCTCTGTTCCCTAGGCTAGAGTGCAGTGGCATCATGTTAGCTCACCGAAACCACCAACTCCAGGGCTGAAGCGATCCTCCTGCCTCACTCTCCTGAGTAGCTGGGACTACAAGTGTGCCACCATGCCCGGCTAATTTTTTCTATTTTGGGTAGAGACAGGGTCTCACTTTTGCTCAGACTGGTCTAGAACTCCTGACCTCAAGCGATCCTCCCACTTCGGCTCCCAGAGTGCTAGGATTACAGGCCTGAGCCTCCGTGCATGGCCTGTATATTTATTTTTTGATTAATCCTATAATTGAGCTGTCACACAGTGTAGCAAGTAAATTGAGACAGTTCTCTGTTTCAAAACTTAGCAGATTTAGGCATCCAAAAATTATAGATGAGGTTATACTAAGGTTCTGAATACGTGAGCTTATCCTCATGTAAAATGAACTTTGTTCATTTACTCAACAAAAAACTATGGACCACTTCTCAGGATCAAGTATTATGTTAGGGACTGGTAATTCAGCCAGACAAGGCCACTGCTTTCAAAGAGCTCACATTATAGTGGGTGAGACGGAGAAAAAAACATTTTTTAAAAAACGTGCAAGGTACCTACAGAGTGTGTTGCAGGCTTTGACTGAACTCTACAAAATGATATTATGCAAGCGATGGCAGTGGGTTGCTATTTTAGATAAGGTAACAGGGAAGGCCTCTGAGAAAGGTATTTGGAATGTTAGAGGAACAAAAACAAGGCGTGGGTGGTTGTAACGCAGTGAAGGGAGGGGAGGGAGGCAGGAGATGAGGTTGGGGAGGCAGGCAGGAGCAGGATCCTGTAGCTTCATGCATACACCTGCTTGTCTTCTTCCCCTTTCCCGTCTTTCGTCTTTCTCTGTGTACTAGGTTTCTGTTCATTTCATCCCAATGACCACCGTCTTGTTCTTCAGAAAAAGATATCTTAGAAACATAACCAAAGTTCCAAATTCTAGACTGCTTATCTCTAAAAGTTAATCATGCATTCTTCGTGGTGCTTAAAATGCCCATATAAAAAGAATTTCTGTCCAGATCCAGGAGAATTGGCAAAGGAGTCAGTAAAGGTGGTTGACAACAGATAACCTGGATCTGGGCGTGGTAGAGGTCCTTTGCAGAACTTTCTTTGCTATTTGAAATGTAAATGTATTCTCTCTGTAAAGGCGAACTCAATATTTAACACAAAATTATGATTATTTTCTAGGTACAAACTTACCCTCTCTTTGATGCCCCCTACTGCTGTATCCTGTTAACCACAGAAATAGATTAAAACCAGGGTGCAGTCAGCTAGGCTTTAGGTTTCTGGAAAAAATGCTTTTCAAAGCTTGGCTCATTCTTCTAAAAACAACATCCTTACTTAACTCTCTGGGTTGTAAAATGTTTATATGAAAAACCCTCCAAAAGAGTTTTAATCAAAGTCAGAAGCTTGTTAAACTTTTTTTTCCCTTTAGTCTTAGACTACAGTGCATTAAAATGCATAAGAACCGGCAACAGATGAAGCTTTGTTCTTGAACAACCCCCTTGATGCCTGCAGATTGATACTTAAAATTACCTTACGTTCAAGGTTGGGAAGACTTTTCTTCTTGTTTCAAAGCCCTTCCATATCAGCCTCTTACCAAAGCACCTGGAGATAATATGACAAGAAATGCAAACTAAGAAAGGGGGAATAATTGGTATTTCAAAAGCAATTTCTCTTTTCAAGGATTCTACATATTTTTTTTTACAAAATATTATTTTAAGACACATTATCAGGGCCTCACACACACTTGATATTGACTAAAAAAGTTACTCTCCCAAAAATTGGGGAAAAACTTCAGAAAATCCTCTTCTGATTTCATATAAAATGTATTATTTTATCTGTACCAAATCTACCAAGATTTTCAAATAAAATTGCTCATATAACAGCGATTATAGGTAGGAATGTGATATACTTCAGGGGAGTTTCTATGAATGTGGACTACGACCCAATGTCTTTGCTGCCACGTAGTATCAAAAATTGTTTTCAGTAATTACAGTTTTGTGGGGTATTTTTTCTTTTTATTTCTACTCCTTTCACCATTGTTTCCAAAAGTTTTGTGGTTTGTAATACTCCCTGATTAGTTTTGCCTGGCTTCTTATAAAACATAAATTAAAATGTATTATTGCTGAACATTTGTAGGTTGCTAAATCCCATGTGGATTCCCTGTCCTCATCGTGTTTACACTCCCAGCAGCATTTAATGCAGGTGATCATTCCTGCCTCCTGTCATCTCTTGGCTTCCAGGACACCACACTCTCCGGGTTTTCCTCCAAACTTTTCATCTCCTTTGCTAGCCCCTTCTCTTCTTCTCAATCTCTTAATGCCAGAGTGCCCCAGGGGCCTTTGTTTGGTCCTCTTCTTTTCTCCATCTACACTCACTCCCTTGAAGATCTTGTCCAATCTTTAAATACCATATATAAGCCAATGACTCCCAAACAAGGAGACCTGCACAGTCACAAAGCCACATCCGCAGAGGGCCCTGCGCTTGCTTTAATGCTCTGCTGTCACCATCTTGAAATTCTTAATAATTTTTTACCAAGGAGCTCTCATTTTTATTTTGCATTGGCTCCTGAAAATGACATATCTATCCTTCTCCCAAATTTATACGTCCAATTACCCCTCTCTCCAGACTTGTATAGCTAACTGCTTACCCCATGTCTCAACTTCAATGTCTAACAGACATCTTAAACTCAACAAGACCAGCATGGAACTCGAATTTCCTTTCCCAAACCTGCTCCACCACTAGCTTCCCCTGTCTCAGTTGATAACATCTTCATGTCTCCATGCTTGGACTAAACACTTCAGAGTCCCTTTTGACTCTGCGGCTTCTCTTACACTCCAATCTGCCAGCCAAGTGTGCTGACCCAGCTACCATGTTTCCCTGAAAATAAGACCTACCCATAAAATAAGCCCTAGCAGGATTTCTAAGCATTTGCACAATATAAGCCCTACCCCGAAAATAAGACCTAGTGATGGGCGTGGCTACGCAGCGCATCTGCACAACCCATGCGTTTCATCCTGGAGCTGTAAAGAAGACAAGCAACCCTTCTCATCTGCCCCATGAGAGCTCTATCACTCAACATGAGAGATTGGGGCCAATGGTTCTAAAGGAAATAGAGTCGCAAGAAATTCAGGATGGAATTCGGGGTTTGGAGAGTTATGATGATGTTCCAGAAGAAGACGACTTAACTATATTTGAATAAATATAGATTGTGGTACCGTACTTTAAAAAAATAACACATCCCCTGAAAATAAGCCCTAGGATGTCTTCTTGAGGAAAAATAAATATAAGACCCTGTCTCATTTTGGAGGAAACATGGTATTTCTCCCCATCTCTACGGCGGCCATGCTAGTCTGAACCACCATCGACGTTTCTCCAGATCCTGGCAGGAGCTTCATGCTACTTCATGTACTTCATACTATATGTCTCGTGTCTTTCATCCTTGCTCCTTGCAGTCTATTCTCAACATTGGAACCACTGTGGTCCCTTTAAAGGTTAAGCCAGATCATGTCCTTCTCCAATCAAAACCCTCCATTGGCTCCCCATGGTAAAGCCAAAGTCCTTACCAACAATGGCCTTCGTTTTCATAGGATCTCGTTCTACCACCACTACCCCTCGCCCAATTCTCTTACCTCTTCTCCTATTCTTCCACTCACTCCACTCCAGCCATTCTGGCTTCCTAACTTTCCCTTGAAAACACCAGGCTTGCTCTCCTCTCAGGACCTATAAACAGTCTGTTTCCTCTGCCAGGAATGCTCTTGGCCTGCTATCTTCATGGCTAACTCCATTACCTCCTTCAAATCTTCTCAGATTTCAACTATTCATCAAGACCTACTTTGAACACCCTGTTTAAAATTTCAAACCACCCATCCTACCTAGTACTCTCAGTGCTTTATTATGCCCTACTTTTCATTTTTTTTCTACAGCACATATCACCTTCTAATACATTGTATATTATGTATTTCATATATATAGTTTACTTTTTCTTTTTAAAATTTATTTTTAATAGACAAAACTGCTTATGTTCATTGTGTACAACATGTTGTTTTGAAATGTGTACATATTATGGAATGGCTAAATCAAGCTAATTAATATATGCATTACTTCACCTACTTAGTTTTTGTGGTTAGAACACTTAAAATCTACTTTTTTAGCACTTTTCAAAAATACAATGCATTGTTATTTACTATAGTCACCATGTTGTACAATAGATCCCTTGGATTTATTCCTCCTATCTAACTAAAATTTTATATCCTTTGACCAACATCTCCCCAATACACACACACACACACACACACACGTACACACACATTCCACCTCCACAGCTCCTGGTAACCATTATTCTACTCTCTGCTCCTCTGAGTTCAACTTTTTAAAATTCCACATATAAGCGAGATCACGCAATATTTGTCTGTGTCTGGCTTGTTTCACTTAGTACAATGTCCTTCAGGTTCAACCAGGTTGTCACAAATAACAGGACAAATAGTTTATTGTTCATCATCTCCTTTTAATTTGTAAGCTCCATAAGAACAGGTTATTTACCAAGAATAGTACCTGGCACATAGTAAGCACTCAATAAATATTTACTATTAAGTGAACAATGTAAGCCAGGCACAGTGTCACTTGCCTGTAATCCCAGGTCCTTGGGAGGGTGAGGTGAGAGTATTGCTTGAGCCAGAGAGTTCAAGACCAGCCTGGGCAACATAGCAAGAACTCGTCTCTCAAAAACCAACCAACCAACCAACCAACCCCAAAAAAAACCCAACAATGTGTAGTATAAGCCATATTTATTATGGAAGAACTTTAAGCATAACAATTTATCAAGAAGTATTTTCATTGTTCAGTTATGTATGTAGAAGCCAAGATGATCAGCTCCTTCCCCAATATTTAGCATAATGCAAAGATAAAAACTTTTCTTCAACAGTTCTTTATTCAATGTTTATTATTCATATAAATGCTATTCTCATCAACTGTTCATTATTCAGATAAATGGTATTATTCTCAAAGAGGGTGCAGTGAGAGTGAGCAGATCAAGAACAAATCACTATTAAGCAAGGTGCTCAAAGACTATATGCTATAAGTGATGCTAATTTAGTACCATCTTATATGGAAAAGGAAAATTCAGAAATTTTACAGTAATTAAATATAACATAACCTCTTTAAGTCCTAACTACAAATAAGCTACTTAGAAGTCTCTAGACAGTGGGTTTCGGAGGCCTGAAGATAGTTTTGCTGGTGAGTAGTAAGGCAGTCATTCACATTTGGATGTAAGTGAAAAAAATATTGCTTTTCCCAGACTTACAACTTGCCATGGGTTTTTTTGGGGGGCGGGGGCGGGTAGAGAGAATGTAAAGTATTCTTCATTATTTAAAATAATTTTGAAGTTAACTTTTTCAGGGCTTTCAAAGAAAAGCTATTGAGAAAGGTAGCATGATTGAGTCTAATGCTACAACAAGGAGAATTCAAACAAGCAAAACATACCCCACCTCTCTAAAAACTAGTAACCTAAGTCAGACAGCCTGAGATAGGCCTAGGAAGTCTGTCCTGGCCTGGTAGCCAGGCATGTCAGAATCAGCATGGGACTATATTTCTGCCTACAATTTAATGCAGTTTCAAAAAACAGTATTAAGAATTTACGTGTTTGGAAATGAAAACCTATTAAGAAAGGTTAACAGATTTAGGATTATTCCCTCCGAGGAAGAAAAGAAGACTGTAGCCCTTAATTAGAAGATTCTTTTGTGTAGCAAATTTTACAATTT
Organism: Cheirogaleus medius; assembly: GCA_008086735.1. Lineage (NCBI taxonomy): Eukaryota > Metazoa > Chordata > Mammalia > Primates > Cheirogaleidae > Cheirogaleus > Cheirogaleus medius. Next base: position 10,606,502 of record VBSM01002937.1, read on the forward strand.
ACATATTGCTTCCATCTGTATTACCTTATTTTGATCATGACTAAGCTGCTCGCCAAACAGGTTAGATAATAAGAAAATAATAAAAATGAATTTTGCAACTCTAAATGAGAGCTTTTGTTTAATTATTTTTATGAGTATGGCTTCAGATATATTAAATTTCAAAATTATTATTATGGCATAAGGATTTTAACTTTTTATTACACAACACAGATGGTCCCCAGGTCTAGACATGATTGAATGTAAAGAAGATAAGACAGAGCTGGCTGGCTGTGTCTTGGTGAAGTGCAGTTGGTCCCTGATACTGTCCTCAACTCAATTTTCCTATATATCCAGAGTTGGTCCTTCTTCTTATTAAACAAACACTCAACAACGCTGAAAGGAGTATTCCTCCATTATAATTAATACGATTATTTCTCATTTTATACATATTTAAGGACCTTGTGATCCAATATGTGGGGGAGAGGGGAAACTTCCCCTTTCCTCTGAAAGTTTGCTGAAAGATCAACTCACAATTAAGGCAGATTAATAAGAGGAAGAGGTTTATTTACTGTGTGCACAGGGAGAATCACAGAGTGATATTGAGTACAATATCCCAGTGGGATCCGGATATTTTTATATTTTCCTTTTAGAAGGGAGGAGGAGATGAGGAATATAGGTAATTCTGTTTAGGGGCAACAAATGGTTGCTAGGGAGGATGAATGGATGGGGGAAACAGACTGACTTGTAAATGATTTCTCTTTGCAAATTAAATTAACTTTGAGAGATAGGTATTACATTTAAAATGATTTGGGCAAGGTCTGGTTGCATTCTTGATTTTCTTTCCTGCAATATAGTGAGATAGCAGGGAAGGGAAGGGAAGTCAGTTGTTCTTTTGATGAGTCCAGTCTGGTTATGCAGATAGAGGGAAAGCCCCTTCGAAGGGCCTGCTGATCTCAAAGGGACTTTATTTTTATTATTATTATTATTTTTGAGACAGAGTCTCACTCTCGGATCAGAAGATTCAAAGGGACTTTAATTCAAAATACTTTTTATACCAAGGAGGCATATTTTGGGGTGAAATTTCCTGAGCTCCATAATTGAAGTATTATGGTTATTATCATCAAAACCACACAATCTACTGAGGAGAGTGAACCTATAGTTTCCTTGGAGTAGAATCAGAGATCATTTTATGAAAGAACTGCATCTTTTAAAAAAAATCAGTGTAATATCAGAGGATACGGATAATATCAGAATTGTAGTATTTGATTCAAATAACAACTGAAATACTAACATTTTCTTTTCTAAGATTTTTAATCCATAAAATTAAGATGTGAAGCTAAGTATTTAATACATTTTAACTAAAAAATTAAACATTAAATAAAATTGAAAGTGATAAAATTTAAACACTGAATGTAAATTATCAGTCTAATATCAGTTGTTGGGAGATGAACCGAATAAAGTATTACCGACAAGCTAAGCTAAACACTGGATAAAATTTTTTAAATGTAAATTAATCATGAAAAATCAAAGATGAAACATATGATCTTTTTTTAAAAAAAGTATTTCTCTAAGCATGTGAATTGGTCATTATTAGTGAACTTATTTTTGTGCAAATTTTTCCAGCTGCTGAAAAAGCTCTTTCTAGTTCTACAGTAGTTGGAAGAGAGCACATCAGACAAACCCCAGATGAGAAGCAAGCTCTCGGTGAGGTATTGTCAGGGTGAACCTAGAGGAAGCTGAAAGAATATGCAGAGAACTGGTCCCCACATAAGTAGTTAGAATAAAAGATAGTCCAAGTGAGGCCAAGACACTCTGAAGTGGCTCACAAGTGTCTGACACAGGGACAGACTTCAAATCTGGGCAGCCAGTTTAGGAACTGGGGTGGCTCCAAATGCCTGACTCCCATTCTGAAGAACCTAATTTATTCAACATTGTATTGTTTCAATTTCCTAAAAAAGCCCCGAGACAAAGACTTGGGTGTAGAAATTTTATTTGCAAGATGATTTTAAGAAGCACAGATAAGGAAATAGAGAAAATGAGACAGGGAAAGGAAAAAAGCCAGTAAGTGTGCTTCATTGAGTGGGTTTAACGAGTGGTTTCTGCTCTGGGAGACTAGGGCTCAATCCTCCTGAAGATCCTCTGAGAAACCATGTGGAACATGCCTCAGAATTGTCCCGCCAGAGGCTAGGACATTTATCCACCCACTCCATTTCCCATTGGTTAGAGATTGTCCCCGTGGGTGTTCCCTCACACCCCCTCTTCTGTGTTGCCCCTCACTGCGGCAGAGTAAGCTCCCCAAGGGCTGAAGAAAGCCTTCGGGCAAAGCAGAGAGACACAGGGGCTTGAGCTGAGATACTCAATGTGTGGAAACTGTCTTCAAGTGAACTCAGGAAAACCAAGGGGTTGAGATGTAGGGTATGAACACTATTGTTTTTGGAAGATGCGCCATATTTATTTTGTAGTTTTGTGAACTCCCGTGGCCACCACTGAATAGCCTTAGGGGTTGAATACCTCACTGTAAATACAGTCAAACAACAGGGATATGTTCTGAGCAATGTGTCATTAGGTAATTTCTTTGTTGTGCAAACATTATAGAGTGTACTTACACAAACCTAGATAACATAGCCCACTACACACCTAGGCTATGTGGTACAGCCTATTGCTCCTAGGCTACAAACCTGGACAGTGTGGGAGAGTGTGGAGGGAACAACCTGAGACATAGAATGAGGGTCACTGCTGTTCTAAGAAAGCATGAAGAGGCTGTGATGATTAATTTTGTGTGTCCATTTCACATGGCCACAGGGAGCCCAGATATTTATGTGATCAAACATTCTTCAGGGTGTGTCTGTGAGGGTGTTTCTGGATGAGATTAACATTTAAATCCGTATAGTGAGTAAAGCAGATTGTTCTCCATCATATGGGTGGGCCTCACCCAATAAGTCGAAGGTCTCAGTAGAACAAAAAAGTTGATCCTTCTCTGACTCAGAATTCTTTGTACTTGACAGCCTTCATTCCAACTAGGACATCAGCTCTTCCTGAGTCTTGAGTCTGCCAGCCTTCAAACAGGAGGTACAACATTGGCACTAATCTAATCTTATCCCCAAATCTTCAGATTACCTCATAATTTGGACCCTAGAGTTCCCTATAGACTAATTTTAATAAAATATTCTTTTAAAAGTCTTTTTTAAACAAAAAAAGTTGTGAATTGTATTTTATAATTTGTGAAAGAGATTATAACACAGGGTACAGTGTTTGGGGGCAAAATTGAGATGTAAACTTTAAACTTTTCACTGTCTAGTCTTTTTCTTTCTTTTTATTTAGCCAAACAAATCTTTACAAAGTCATAAAACAGAAAGGAATTTAACATAATTGTTAAATAAACTATTTAGAAGACTGTATGCACATTCAAATGTAATTCTCCCAGACAAATAAAAATCTATATTATTTTAAAAGATAGGGAGGTTTCATAGTTTCCTATCATAAATAATTCCAGAATTAAAAAAAATTCATCTAGAATATGTTCTTTATTTCTAACTGCAGCATACATTCATTAAACAAACACTGACAGCCTACCATGCACTAGGCATTGTACCCAATACTGAGGATATAAATTAGAAATAGAAATTTTAAATAGAAATTTGGTTTATCATAGGTGCAAATGCCCACATGTGAGACATATAATATGTTGGGTAAGAAAGTCAGAATCCAGATCATTCCCAAAATGTTCAGATCAGCTAAAACAAGCCAGAGGAAATTAAATAGCAATACATTTATACTCACTCAGGGGGGGAAAAAATGGAAATAAAAAACCTGCTGGAGTATAAATGGGGAGAGACCAGGCTAAATATCAACGGATGTAAAAAAGACCCAGAGGATGCAGTTGACTCCAGATTTAGTAACCATGTGCAATTGTTGCCAAGGAAGCTGATTTTAGGGTGGATTAATAAAATATGCCAAGAAAAAAAGGCCAAAATATTGTTTTCTTTTTTCTCCCA
>VBSM01002937.1:10617557-10658450 GCA_008086735.1 Cheirogaleus medius
CGGGGGTGGGGCGACGCCGGCGGCACACCTCGCTCGCGAGCCAGCCCTGGGAAGTCAGACCGCAGGACAGTGGCTGCGGCTGCCAAGGAGACATTTTCTCCCCGAGCAGCCAGGTTCCAGCGTCCTCTGCCAACCCAGCTTGCGGGCTCCCTGTCTACTTTTCTCCAAACAGGCTCCCTGGCGGTCACGGGATTCCAGCCTGCGCGGGGATTGGGCGAGAGTTCCGCATACGGAGGCGCCCTCTCCCGAGCCTCCCCGAGCGGAGCGCCTGTCCCCTCCCGCCCTGCCCAGACCCTCTGCAGCGCAGCCTTCGGACAGGCTGTGGCCGGGCCCCACCTTTTCATTTTCCTGCAGTTCTCGTGATTTTGCCCAGTGCAACTCTGGAATTCGGTGTTAGAAATGACGAGGGCTTGCCTTTTTTTTGGGCGTTGGGGACCAACAGCATGTTTATTTAATTATTAGGATAGAGAGGGATATTTTCCTGTCTCTCCTCCTCATTAGGACAACGCAGAAAATTTACTAATTATTTTAAGAGTTCAGGTAGCAGTTCCTCCTGTCCCAAGGGAGGGGGATAAACTTAATGAGTGTTAAAAGGATTGTCAGGACAGTCTCTTTTTTTAATAGTTAAAAACAATAATGCTCACTAGATTTGGGTTGCCTTCTAAACGGCATGAATACATTTTATTCAAAGGCTATCCGTGTGTGTAGTGGTGGGCTTCACATAATTTTAAATGTTTTATGAAACTAATTTTCTTTACTGATGTAGCCAGTAGGTGAATGGCACTTTCCTATTACCCTGCTGCCTCAGGGTTTAGCTTGACATTTGGAAAGAGCATACTTTGGCTTTAAGATAGACTGAATTCAATTCCCAACTCTTTTATTTTTGTGCTGTGAGCAAATCACCTGCCTTCCCTGAGCCTCAGTTTTTCCTAGCTACAAAAATTATTTCATAGAATTCTTGCCAGGATTAAATGCCTGGGCATATGGCAGTTATTCAGTAAAGAGTAAAATTTATAATTATGAAGAATAATTCTGGGTTTATGTACACCTTTCTGATTTGGAGCTTTCATTGGTACTGTGTGCTTTTTTTGGTATTGATAAAGTTATTTCCAAATTGGAAGTCAGCAGCTAGAACTATTTCTTAAGTTTATAAACTTACCTATCTCTTTGCCCCATGGGGGAGATTTCTGAGTCAACATTTCATACACAACTATATCCAGATTGATTAGGGGTCTTATGTTTAAGAGTTAGGCTTCATCCTGAAACAAACTTGCACGTGCCATAACCTGATCCCTGTAAAGCATTTTTTTTGTTTCATGATAAATTAAACATTAAAAATTTGAAAATTTGAGGAATAATTCATTTAAACAGAATATTATTTAGGTGGTTTTACGTGGCTGTTATTTGGATTAACAAACTTAATTGATGATCAACATTTTGCTTATTTTGAACCTAAATAGAATATTTGTGGAGAAAAAAAAGTCACTGAAATGTTACTATTTTTAAATAATTAAAGCCATATTTTTAATTTATTTACTCAGTCTATAATTGATTTTATTAGAATAAGGATAAACATCACATTCTTGAAATTCACTTACTCATTTTCTGCTTAATAATCTTCTCTAGAAGCATACCAAACCCAAGGACATAATCAAAATCTGTTACCATTTAAACTTAGAAAGGTTTTTTTTGTAGTTAGTATAGGCCAATCTTGTCAAGCATATATAGATTATCAATTATTAGATACTTTTTACAAGGATATATTGAGCCTTTATGCTATTCAGCATTGTACTGCAGCTCTATTTTATTCTAAGTGTTAAACTGTTGTGTGAAGTTTTTATTTCACATCAATTCAATATAATTAGGTCAGAATTTAAACACATCGCCATGGAAAAGATAAAATAAGGAAAAGAGATTTATTAACTAATGATAGAAATTGAGAAATGGCTCCTCTCTCTCCTTTTTTTCTCATTTTATTATCTTTGTCTCAAACCACTCAGTCCATCTTTATGGAGATGGCTAACCCATAGCCCTACAAATCATTTGGAAGAAAAATTCCTTAGGTGTTGATACTATGATGATCAGAATGTAGGACAATTAAAAGAGGATTTTTTGTGGAGAATATTTTTATTGGAAGAGATAATGATAGTGATGATGATAGAAATTAAGCATACAAATAATGAATTAGTAAACTGATTATTTTAGAGAATATGAGAAGAATTGACATTTATGTTGGAATTACAGAAATTAAGAGATTAGGGACAGTTTACCTTAATATATGGGCCCTTTGCTAATGATGTCTTTGTAATTTACTAACTGGAGTTTTGATTATTTTTTTTCAGTTGTTTACTTGCTCTTCCCAACATTTATTTATTGCCTAATGACTGTGCTTACACCATGAGAAGCAATTTTGTGTGGTGATTAAGTCTCACCTCTTCCCTTTAATCTAATATGGCATAATGACCTTAGGTGAACTGCCTGACTCCTTTGTGAAAGGGTGATAATGTTGAGTATATCACAAGAGTAAGTGGAAGTTAATGTATATAAAGCAGTGGTTTTCAAAATATGTTGCTTGCATACCCATAGAATAATTTTGGAAAAGCATATTCTCATGTATTTTAAAGAGGATATCTATTATTTGTCAATAAGTTTAAATAGTTGAAGAATGTAATCTCTGGTATATTGAAAATATTAACACTTTGAAATAAAGCTTTTATATCCTTATTTTAAATGTATCCAATTAAATATAAATACTATGGTGATATACTATCTGTTTATAAAATATATAGACAGGCTCCTAACATTCTGAAAGTTTACATTGTTCCTTTTTATCTTTGAAATCATTTCCATGCATTTTCTCCACAGAATTTTATATTCCATAATATATTTTTTGTGCTTGAAAGTACTTTATTGATCACCTAACTTCTCTATCACCATAATATCTATTCTTGAAAACATAAGGTTCTGAGTGTTAAATCTCTTCTGGCTTGAATTATTACATTTAACACATAATTGACTAAACTTGTATTAGTTATGGTGCCTTGAGTAAAGGAGAGCTTTGCTGATACCCTGTTTGGAACCCTGGAGTTTTTAATATTTTGTGCCGTGTACTCTTGTAAGATTTGGGATGCGTGAGAGACATGCCTTGTTTGAGGGATGACAAGTAGAAGGAACATGTAGCTTAGACGACAGGTGAGTTCTCAGACAGATTGTCTTGGGAATGAGAACACAGGGAAGTTGAAGGTCTGAAAATTGATTCTCTTAAAACGTATTCATGCTCATGTTCCCTGCGAAAGTCTTTGTTTATCTCAGTTTGAAGTTGGTATGTTAAGTATGTAATTTAGGACCTTACATATAAATAGTAAACATTTTAAAAATATTTAGAGCATCTTAATACTCTCATTATTTAAGTTCTTAATGTAGTATATTTGTTCCATGATGTCCATGAAAGTCCTTATTTTTAATATCTTAAAGGAAATCTTAAAAAGTAATGGAAGATTTTTATTTTTGTACTTATTTTGAAATGCTGTTGATGTAGAAATCCTGGCTTATCAAATTATATTTTTGTTTCTTCGTTGTTGGTTTTCTCTGGTAGTTTCATAAATGTACTTTACCAACTGCATTTAAAAGATCTAAATGATTTCAAAGGGATTAAACTTTTAAATATTTTATTTAGAACTTTTAAACTGATTCAACAGTTTTGCTTTCAGAGCTGATATGCTACTATTATAGTCTTTTAAAGTGGTTTACTATCTGAGTTTTGGTTTGTTAATCCATTCAGAAGTTAGGATACTTACAAGGCATAAATATTTTGTTGATACATCAGGTTTGATTCTCAGTACAGTTTCTAATAGATAGTTTTGAGGTATAATCTTAAATATTACAGATAAAGACAAAATAAACTTTGGGTTTATGTCTTTAAAATATTAATATCTTAGTTCATTCCAACTTTTACAATGGAAAGGGTAAAATTTTATTGGATGTAAGCATCTTACAGAGTAAATAAATTATTTTTATAGTACAAATTAATTTGTCCTATTCTTTTATAGGAGGGGAAGCAAATCTGAGTTGCCAGAAAAACAAAAAAAGTTATTTCATCTATTTAATCTCATTTTCAAAGGGTTGGTAAGAGAGGACATCGGCCATATGAGTTATAGCCCCATGAGGTTTTATTCATTTATTTTTTAGTTGATTGATAAGGTGAGAAGAAGCCTTTTCGGGATAAAGAAGGGAAGTTAAGAAGGAGCTGTTTTCAATAAGCATATATTAGCAGTAATGATTAAGTCTCATATAATGGTTACCGTATACCAGGTACTTCACTTATATTAATTCATTTAATTTTTGAACAACTCTGTGAAGTAGGTACTCTCATCATCCATATTTTTAGAGATGAGGAAAATTGAGGCACAGATTAATTAGATGTGTCCAAGGTGACAGCTACCAAGCTGCAGAGCTGGGATTCAAGCTCTGGGAGTATGGTTCCACAGACCACACTCTTAACCATTACTCTGAAATATCCCTTTTTTCCTAGGAACATCAGTCATCTCTTAGGCCTACTTGACACATATATAATTGAAAATAGTGGAGTACAGTTCAGAGTTTCGGAAAGAACATTGTGAAATGCCTAATTAGGCATTCTCTGCTATCAGACAGGATTGTTCTCCCTCTACCCACCACCCCCCATATTAGAAGAGATGTTAGTTCTCACAGCTTCGATGCCATTGTCAGATCAGACCTTTAATTACAATGTTGAGAATTTTTTTGGAAATGTAACTAATTTTTCATGGTGAAAAATATTTTAAAAAATAGTTTAATACCTGTTTCAGAAGAGACATTTAATAAAGATATTTCATTTCAGACTTTCTGTAATGCAAGAATGAGATGTGAGACACAAGGAGTATGTTTAAATATTAAGCATGTTATGCTATTAAGACTTGAGACTGAATAGAAACCTTTGTTTATTGCATTCCATGTTCTATTAAGTAGGATTTAAATGATCTTATTGTCACAATCAGTTGTGCAAAAGGAATCAGTTCCATGTTAAAGGATTGAAGTTTTGAATATTCACTGGCAATAACATTAGATTTTATTAATTAAATAAAGGCTTCTGACCAACTTAGGACTTCCGTTTTATTTCCATCAAGTAGGTTGGCTTATTTTGCATTTGTATTTTTATTTTCATAGTTAAAAATTAAATATGTATCTTAACATTGAAGTTTGTAAAAGACATCTCAAAGTTTATTTTCATTGAATATAAATTTTAGATAATGAACCTCTAACTTGTATTTTCTTAAATTCTAAGCTCCTGCTTTTGTCCTTTTTTATTAAAGATGCAACAAAATACAGAAAAGTTTTGTTTTTAGATTTACTTTATAATTGTTTTTTCTAATACTTTGATAGTTTCTTCTTCATTTTTCTTCATGCTTAATTTTTCTTTATCCTAAAATACATAAAATTTTTAAGTAACTTTAGCTTCTTATTTTAAGAACAGTGTATGATTCTTTAGAAATTGTTGATTGAAATATACAGTAGTGATAAATGATGTTTCAAAAATAAATTTATTCAATGATATTAAATTATTGCTTGATGGATAACTTCTCTAGATGGAGATTATACTAATAGTTCCCTTACCCCTAGAAATGAATGTTCTTTATTCCAGATATCTTACAACTCTATAAATGATCACAGTTTAACTTCAGAATTATGTTAATATTTTATGTGAGTAATTTTGGAATTCTCCTATTTAATGGTAGTTATCGGTACCTCATAAAAGTCAGTTGTGACATACTCATAGACAAGTCTGCTTAAGACGTGGCAGCAATGCTTCGTTTCTTGATAGTTTTAAATTAACTTGAATGTATCTAAGGATTAGATAGAAGCCAGAAAAAGACCAACTAGTAAATAAAAGACAGAACCTATGGGCATGTTCTTGGCATTGGCATAGCAGTGTGAGGCTTTCGTTCATTCTGTTTATTCTTAATTTACATGCAGTTTTAACAGGGCTTGATTTTTCTGACTTTCTGGATTATAACAGATTTGAAATAAATTAGAAAGGGATAGTATGCTTCTAGATTACAAGTATACTTTTAAATTACATTAAGAAGAAATCACATTGTTAACTTTTATATCTTTGACTTTTCTTACGGAGAGCACATACTTTTATAAATATAAAATAAATGAAATTCAGTTTCAAAAGGAATAGCTGGCAGACTCATAGCAAGGAATAAGATTAAAAAAAAACCATAAAAGCAGACATAAATATTTAAAAACATAGCAATCTTGGCCCATTTAGATATGGGATAAAACAATACTTGAGGTATTCTCTCTAGTTTAAAAAGTCTGAGTTTTTACTGATGATCTCTAACTAATGTATGGAAAGTTAAATCAGATTTACTACTCTGTCAAGTTAAAGGTATGTAATATACTTAAGAAAGTTTAAAGGAGGTAAACTTCAGCATTTTCAAAGTATCCTTAATTTTTATAAACAGGATATTTAATATAAATCTGTTTTCCTTCTCTTTGTTTTTCTATACTTTTTTTGTCCTCCTTTGCAGGTACCTGTACTGAAATAAAAATAAAGGTTAATTTGTTTGTACTTATTTTGAATGTAAATAAAATCCATCATATTCAAAGTAATTAATTTTTTTTTCTCCAGGTGCTACAAAGTACACAGATAAAGACAATGGAGGGATGCTTGTATGGTCTCCATATCACAGTATCCCAGATGCCAAATGTAAGTTTTCTGAAATTGAATGTTAATGTCAACAGGGGTCTGTCAGCCAGTTCAAAATGTGACTTATACTTGTTTCTGGCTCTTTTGGAGTCTCGTAAAAAACAGTTTTTGTCTTTGTTTTATTTTGTTTTTTAATGGAGGTTGTTCTATTAGAATGTTTTTCCTTTTGAAAGATAGTGGGTTGATCATTCCAATTTGTGTCAGGCCCATGAAGAATGAAAACCCTAGGATCTGATGGCATTGCTGCTTAAATCCTCAAGCAGGGGAGGGAGTTACTATGTAGACATCTGCACAGGCTTGTCCTCAGTATATGGAGCTGTAAAGAAATGCCTTCAAACTTCAAAGAGCCCACTATCATTCCCATTTTAAAGAGGAAAGGGAAAAGAACTGACTTCAGCAGCCATCAGGTCATCTTTGTGCCCTCCATTTCTGGACGGAGACCTTCTGGATCATTGACCATGCACTTCTTGAATCATGGTGTGGCTTTAGACTTCAATGTGATGTAGCGGACCTGATCCTTTGCGGCACATCAGATATAGGAAACGTGCAGGTAACAACACTAAGATCCCCACCCCTCCATTCAGTTATTGAATTTTTAAAGTAACAACAAGAACATTGAACAGCTAATTCTAGCAGCTGTGAGATAAACTTGTCTTTTTAGAATATTTACTAACATCTTAAAGATGTCTCATGACAGTTTATTTAGGCCCATGAAAATTAATGTAAGTCTAATGCATATCGATGCAGTGAGAAAACTAAAAATTGGAAACTGAGTATGCTTCTGCATACCTGATAATGCTTCCTGTTTAAGAGCTTTAAAATACCAGGGAAAGGTCTAGCTAGTAATCTAGGAATTGGGTGCCCTGAGGCAATCTTAACAGAAAACAAATTATCCATTTGGCCTGGGACTGTGTACTAAGAACCTGAAAGAGACTATTGGGTTTTCCAAGTTCAATCATCATTATAGGCAAAGGTTTTCATTCACAAACTGAGCATCAAGGTGCCATTGAATTGTGCTGTTCTAGCCTGATTTTATACAATGGTGCATTTCTTAGGACAGTGGAAAACAATTTAGCCAACATATCCTGGTAGTGTGGTGTCCATGTGGAATATCCTGTTGAAGGGCCTAGGGCAGTGGTTTTCAACCCTGATTATGTATTGGAATCACTTGGGGAACATTTTTTTTTTAAGTACTTATGTCTAGTCTCTGTATCAAACTGATTAAATCAGAATCTTCAAGGGGTAGAGTCTGGATATTTTACTTTTTAAAAGCTCCCACACTGACTGGGCGTGGTAATCCTAGCACTCTGGGAGGCCAAGCTGGAGGATCGCTTGAGGTCAGGAGTTCAAGACCAGCCTGAGCAAGAGGGAAACCCTGTCTCTACTAAAAATAGAAAAAGTTAGCGGGGCATCGTGGCGAGGCACCTGTAACCTCAGCTACTCGGGAGGCTGAGGCAGGAGGATTGCTTGAGCCCAGCAGTTTGAGGTTGCTGAGAGCTAGGTTGATGCCACGGCACTCTAGCTTGGGCAACAGAGTCAGACTGTCTCAAAAAAAGAAAAAAGCTCCCACACTGATTCTAATACATAGCCAGGGTTGAGAACCACAGGTCAGTTGGTATTATCTAACCTTCTGTCTATAGGACTGTAAGATATTTTTGTTAAATTTAATCAGTATGTATTTAGACCTGTCAGGCATTTGAATGCTTTGGGTTCTAAACAAAATGTAATATTTGGAATTTCTGCACCAAAGCTTACACTTGGGAAGATATAATAGCACCCATAAAAAATAGTTGTTATTCTAACAGCATTATTGTTACAGTAGCATATTCATATATTAAACTGTATTGACCAATAATCATAGCAAATACTTATTAAGTGCTTAACATATGTCAGGTGCTGTTTAGAGCGCTCATTTAATCATAGGAGGAGGGTACTGTTTTTATCAACAATTTGAAGTTGTGGTACAATAGATAAATTACTTGGCCAAAATCAAAAAACTAGCAACAAGCTGAGAATGAAGCCCAGGTAGACTAGCTGTTCCAGGATCAGAATTCTTAACCACTGCTTCTCAAATACATATTTAAATAATTTATATATATATATGTATGTATGTGTGTGTATATGTATATAATTTTAAAGGGTCAAAAAAGAGTCATTTTATGGACTTCACATAAAATTGAGTCCTGCTGAATGTGGCAGACTTCTCAGCAGTGAGGCCTTCAAATAGCCAGTTGATCATCATTGAAACTATCTAAATAATTCTGTTAGCTTAATTATGTATGGAGAGGATAAATGAAATTGGAATACTCAAACACTCTTTGTATAGCAAGCAGGAAGAGAGCTTAAGAAAATTTAGGGATACTGAAGCATACTTAAATGTGTCATTATTATGTTTAGCTGGCAAAGCTAAACCAAAGATAAATCATCCTTTCTACAGCAATCAGAAATGGAATGATAAAGGCTTTGGGCCAACTCTAAACATGAGAAAGGGTCTTAAATAGCTAAGTCTCTTCAAATAAAAACTGCAACAGAAAATCAATAAATTATCATTATATTTTACAATGTAATTAGGTTCTGTTGGCTACCCACAGATTGGTCTTTTTCTTCATACAAAAAAATATAACAGTAATGTTATTGAATTTGATAAGTATATGATATATAGTCATAGAGATAAGTCATACTAAATACAATTTTAAACCAGGTGAGCTTCTGATCCTGTTCATATAAATCTTTTTATGACGTTTCATAGAACATGGCTTTGACTATTTTTTTTACCCTTGGAATATAAATTATTTTGTTTTGCTATGTTAAAAAAAAAAGTAGATCAGAGCAAATGAAGTAAATGAGAATGACTAATTATATAATATTGTTTCATTACAGTGGATGAATATATTGCAATTGCAAAGGAGAAGCATGGCTACAATGTGGAACAGGTATGTAGAGAAACCTTTTAATACTAAGGCCCTTCTCAATATTTATCAGATCCACAGAGTATCACATGATAGTTTCTGTCCTAAGAAAGTGCCTAAGTTTGACCAACCTTATAGATACCACAAAAGTCCTGGCAAAATCTGACCTTTCAGCATTAAGGATTTTGCTTTTGTAAACATTAATCATCTCAAGGGCTTGAACATTTTTTCTTAGTGCCTGTTTCTTATTCTACTTTGAGTTCTGAAAGCTTCTGAGAGCCTTCAGTATTACTCTGGCAAATGCTTACGAAAATGAAAATTAAGTTTTGGTGAATTTTGGGGTAAATATACATGGATAGGACTTTAAAAACAAATCTTTTATTTATAAAAAAATTGAATTCTCTTTTGACTTTTTGTTCTAAAGGATCTAAGAGTTAAACCTTTTATTTAAAGAAATATTTAAGACTTCTAAATTTTGAATGAAATCACAAAAGGCTTTTTTTTGATTAGATAACTTTAAAAGGATATATCTATATATGGTATATCTATATATGATATATCTATGTCTCTGTACATAGAGGTAGATATATCATGGTTCATTACCCATAGTAATGAGGGAATGGAGAACATGGAAAAATGAAAATGAAATACAGATTCTTAAATCTCATTTCAACTAAATATTATATTAACCTTTATCAGAGTTAGGCCAAGCATGGGGGCTCATGCTTGTAATCCTAGCACTCTGGGAGTCTGAGGCAGGAGAGTTGCTTGAGCTCCGGAGTGAGACCAGCTTGAGCAAGAGTGACACCTCATCTCTACTAAAAATAGAAAAATTAGCCGGGTGTGGTGGTGCATGCCTGTAGTCCCAGTTACACAGGAGACTGAGGCAGAAGGATCACTCGAGCCCAGGAGTTCGAGGTTGCTGTGAACTAGGCTGATGCCATGGTACTCTAGCCTGGGCAACAGAGCAAGACTCTGTCTCCAAAAAAAAAAAAAAGGATTAATAGTAAACCAGGTAGGTTTGTTTTAAGAGAAGAAAGGTAAATTATCTATATCCTTGGTTACCAAGAGCTAACTTCATAGTTAATAACATGATAAAGTAATATTTTTGTGAAATTAAGATGTTTATTTTATCTATATATTAATATATCTAAATGTAATTTTGTAGATTTTGAAATTACTTTTGAGTGCCTATTTTGTTTTTAACCCTTGCCTTTCTGTTTAATATTTGTTTTAGCAAGTTAATCCTTTAAAACATAACTGTACATATATTCATTTTCATGTTTATTTTAAAGGACTGTTATTAAAAGTACAGAAATTAACTTTCAAAGTCACTATTTAAAAAGTTGCTGGCCAGGTGTGGTGGCTCATGCCTGTAATCCTAGCACTCTGAGAGGCTGAGGTGGGAGCATCGCTTGAGGTCAGGAGTTCAAGATCAGCCTGAGCAAGAGTGAGACCCCATCTCTACCCAAAATAGAAAAAATTAGTCGGGTGTGGTGGCGTGGGTGCCTGTAGTCCCAGCTACTTGGAAGGCTGAGACAGGAGGATTGCTTCTGCCCACGAGTTGGAGGTTGCAGTGAGCTATGATGACACCACTGCATGCTAGCCTGGAAGACAAAGCGAGACTGTGTCTCAAAAATAAAAATGAAAAACATAAAAAGTTGCTGTATCTCTTTTTTAAAAATAAAAGTTTATCTTCTAAATGATACTCAATACTTTACAGTAAAGAGAAAGGCCTACTACTTACAATAGAGGGGAAAGTTATGAAATTTTTGGAAATTATCCATTTCCAGCTTTCTTATGACATAGTAATCAATCATTGAAGTTATTTGTATGCCTCCTAATAGTTCTATGTATATGTTATGATAATAAGGAACTTTAAAACATACATGTGGTAAAAAAATTGTTATTGCATTGGAGGTAGTCTTACATCTTAAAAAAGTATTTAGCCTGTGATATACTTGTAAAAGGTGAAAAGTTGAATTTCTCTCTACTAAGTCCCAACTGAGCATTTCTAGTTTTGTGTTATAATTGATAGTTTCATTTAAGTATTGATTTCATTCAAGTATTGATTTATTGACTATTTTCCTTTTAGCATATTTTTTCTACACATTGAGAAATTAAAAAATGTGGGTGAAAGTCTTCATGAGCCTACAAACCTGCTTTAGTAGTAATTATAGTCACTCTCCTCAGCTCACTGTTTTTCCTAGATTCTGCAACAAATATGGTATGTAAAAACATTCACTGTTCTGAGGCCCTGATTTAAATGAAATAAATAAATGAGGTCTGCTACCTGGGCGCCCCTGATTAAAAGTCCCAAACTGTGAGTGTATCTTCAGTTGAAGTCATAGGCTTAAGATTTTAATCTAATTTGTGTTTAACTTTCTTAAGTGTGATGAAACATAAGTCCATTAAAACCAAAGGGGAATGATTTCTCTTCAAAGGCACTTGGCATGTTGTTCTGGCATAAGCATAACATTGAGAAGTCCCTTGCTGATCTCCCTAATTTCACTCCCTTTCCGGATGAGTGGACAGTGGAAGATAAAGTCCTATTTGAACAAGCCTTTAGTTTTCATGGGAAGAGCTTTCACAGGATTCAGCAAATGGTATGGTAATTTTGGTCTTACTATGATTCGTACCTGAGTGATCTCTTATGCTGTTAATGAATACGTCCTAATTATTAAATACAAAAAAGTTTTTAAATTTAATATTATACAATATTAAAAAGTGCGTATGTTTTTATACAGTGCTACTTTCTACAACCACTGATACATGACAGTTATATGCTATTTCATTGTAGTAATTTTTATTTTTGACTTAAATGTATGTGTAATAGAGTTATTAAATGTTGTGTCAGGAAAAAAGTTGTAATTTCAACTTTATTTTTAAATGTTTCATTTTTTGACCTTAGGATTTTGTTTTCTAATTTATATATTTTTGAATATGAAAACCTGTTATTAAAAATTCCTTATTATTTTAGTGTTGTCCAGGTGCTGCTTTTTCTTTCCAGAAGGAAAACTGCTCTATATTTCAAATTCCTAAATTTTTAAAGTTGTGTCAAAATAATATAAATCTGAGAAATTGTTGCATTAAACTGTTTTAACCTGAGTAGATGAAAATTAGATAATGTTTTACAGATATATCTAGGTGTCTTCCATAATCAAAGAGAACCTTTTTGGTGGGGAATTCATATCTTATCACTGTGACAGATCAGTGCATGATCATTAGTCATTTTAATACTCAAAGACTTTATTTGGTGGCTAAAAGTTGTTTGCATTATTTACCATTTTAAGACCTGGATTTAAAACAAAGTGATTAAAAAATTTCATTATTAAGAACTGAATAGCTCTTCTTGAAAACATTTTGTTAAAGAAAGAAGCCAGACACAAAAGGTTACATATTGTGTGGTTCCCTTTATGTGAAATGTCCAAAATAGGCAAATCCATAGAGACAAAGTAGATTAGTGGTTGCCAGGGACTGGGGGAAGGGAGAGGAATAGGGAATGACGGCTAATAGGATAGGATTTCTTTTTGAGGTTGTGAAAATGTTCTGGAATTAGATAGAGGTGGTGATTGCACAACTTAGTATACTAAAAACCACCAAATTGTACACTTAAAACAGTAGATTTTATATTATGTGAATTATATCTAAAATTCCAGTTTACTGAGGGAAAAAAATAATTGAGTAGCTCTTTAAGGAAAACAAATACCGAATACTAACATGGCTGTGCTTGGGACATTTTCTCCAAATTTCTTTGTGATATTCTCCCCTAGCCCCAAGAGCAAATAGGAATATTCATTCAGAAATGTCAGTGAAATTGGTATTATGTGATACTGTCACTACAACAGTACTTTTTAGCTAGATAATTCATAAAAGTACTCATGAAATATTTTTGATTTGTGCCTTTATTAATTGTCAAAGAATAATATAAAAAGTATTCGTTTTGTTAATCAGAGTTTATGAATTAAATTTGCCAATATTAACATAATTTTTTTTTTTTAAGCTTCCAGATAAGACAATTGCAAGCCTTGTAAAATACTACTATTCCTGGAAAAAAACTCGCTCTAGGACAAGTTTGATGGATCGCCAGGCTCGTAAACTAGCCAATAGACATAATCAGGGTGACAGGTACGTTGGATGCCCTTATATAGTTACATTGTTAGGAGCACTGCTTTGGATTGCTTATATTTCCTAAAGCAGAAAAATTACCACAACATATTGTAAATATTTCTTATCCTTAAATTCATGTTTCTGATCTGACAGGAAGAGATGAGTGAGCAGAAGTTTTAATAGTAAGAACTCTTTTCAACTCTTTTAACTGTAATCACAAATGCTTCCTTTTAGTATTGATATATTCAATACATATATTTAGAATATATTAAAAAATATATTCTATGGAAGAGGCTCTTTTCACAATTACCTCAGTAACTGAAGTCCGCATCATTGTAGCTGTATCTTTATAAAATCATTTTGTTTCATTTTTGTCTGTCTTTAGTCCCCAACTGGAGAACTGAAATTTTAAGTATTATATCAAATTGTGTGTTCTCTTTCCCAAATGATGTTTTTTAAAAATCTGTTTCCCATTGAATCTCTATTTTTTGAGCTAGAAATGCTTGCAAAAATGATCTGTTTGTTCAACAGGATAAATATTTCTAAATACTACAGAAATATAAATTGCAAGCTCATCTTCCCAGGGAGAACTCTTGTTCTGTTAGAATATTTAGTAAAATTGTTAGAATGTATATTACAGTTTGATAAGAGCAGTAGAATAGAATAAAAAGAAGGGAATTAAGTTTACTAATCTTTGTTTCTTCTCAGTGATGATGATGTGGAAGAAACACACCCAATGGATGGGAATGATAGTGATTATGATCCCAAAAAAGAAGCCAAAAAAGAGGTAATGATGATCATTACAAGTGCTAGTGACTGTTCTACAAATCACTGAAGAAGAATGAATAGTACTTCATATTAAGAAAAACTTTTTTATATAAAGTTTTAGAAGGTAGTAAATTTCAATGCTAATGAGAGATTTTTGGAAATACAGTCATACCTAGAACCCTAGTTAGCCAGTGGTTTGAGTAATTTTGGGGTTATCTCATCTACTGAGAAGTATAAAAGCCTTGCCATGATCCCTAGTTTTTAATCCATGGAAAAGAAATAAAATCACCCTTAAATGATAGAGTATTAAGTGTAAAATCAAGCTTTCTGGTTTTGTTACTTAATTTTTCTTGAAAACATTTTGTTTGGTCCATGTTATAGCAAATTGAAAAGTAGTACCAGGTATATTGACATCATCAGTGAAAGTTGAAAGCTGCCTGAAAGGAAGAGATGAAAGAATCTCCATCTAGAAAAGCACTTATATGATGCTATCCTCGATATGATAATAATGATGACTTTAAATCCTTAAGAAAAGGCAAAATTGACATACATGCTCTGCTTAATAAGGCAAGAAACTACATAATAGAAAAAAAAGAAATAGTCAAAATGTTGATGGATAGAAGTTTCTAGGGTACAGGCAGCTGTGGAATAGTGAAAATAACATTGAAACTAGACAGTAGATCTGAGTTTGTTAAAACTTAGTCTTTAGTAGGTATATGACCTCATCCAATTTAATGACCCTCATTCTTTTTTTTCCTTTAATTGTGTTTCTTTTTACGCATGCAATGCACCCCTTCCCTCCCATTCTTAAGAAACTCAATATCCTGGTCCACTCTGGCCCATATCATCACTTTAAGCTCTTCCATCAAGGAAAATTTTTAAATCCTACCCTACCTCAACTTGATATCTTACTGCCTTTCTTACTACTGCTAAATATTCTCAGATTCCTTGATTCCTTCATTTTCTCCCCCAAGTCTGCCTTATCTTTATTTTTCTGAGCCACAGACCTAATCATCAACTACTTGAATTGCTCTCTTCCTCATTTCCCCATTTCTTTAACTTCCCATATCCCTTATCCTTCAGCTTTTCCTTCCATAACTCTATAAACCCATAGTGCCAAATCAGTTGCTATTGGTCTGAGAGGCACAGCAGGAGAAAATGACAAAATTATGTAAATTGTTGCTACTACAAAAAGTAGTTTCCAATCTCAGTGTAGTCCTTAGTGCCTCTCAATTTTTAATCTCTAAGTCTCAATTTTATTCTTGGTAATGTGAAAATAATGGGATTGTTTTGAAAATCAAAGAGATAATATGTATAAAGGCACTTATTACAGTACCCAGAACATAGAAATCTTGAATACAAGTTGCTGTTGTTTTATTATCTGGCCAGCTGTTTTGAACATTCATCCCTTTCTACACATTTACCTACCACTCCTCCATCCCACAAAACACTTGGCAGATAACTTTGCCTTCTGTGTTACTTAGAAAAACATCAGGAAGAAGCTCCCTTAAATTTCAGCCCTTTCCCTAACCTTTGTGCTATCGTACTGCCCTTTCTATCATAGTGTATTTGTACTTAGAACATTGTATTACGGTTACTGTATTTTGCTCACTAAACAGTTTAACCTGTGTGGCCTTGGGGCCACATGTGGCCTTCTGGATCCTTGAGTGTGCCTTTTTGACTGAAACCTAATTTTACAGAACAAATCCTAGGATTTGTTTCGTGAAGTTTGGATTCGGTTGAAGGGTTGCACTTAGGGATCTGCAGGGCCACATGTGTCCATGAGGCTGCAAGTTCCCCACCCCTGGAAGCTATTCTTTTGTGTCTCCTAGCACTTGCAGAGTACTTGGCATATTAGCAATATTCAATAAATGTTGAATGAAAATAGTCTTGTGCCTGAATACCTCTCTCTCTCCTAGTAAGGAGGGTCCCTTTTCTTGTTCTGTACAATTGCACTGCTTATTTGATCCTGTCCATCCCTTCATATCTACTCTGGAACTTTCTCCATCAAGAGAAAGAGAAGTCCCTTTTCTTTCTCATGTTTCCAGCCTTTTCACTGTAGCCCAAAAGTATGTTTAAGCCTTATACTTAAAAGTGTATTTACCTCTTAGCCAGTCTGGAAAAAAATCACACTCCTTAGCACTACTTCACTTTTGGGTTTGCTTCATTTGGACTTCGTCTGTTCCACACTTCACTGAAACTGCCAGCAGAGCTTACCAGTGTCCTCCTAATGGCCCTGTCCAGTGACCAATTGCTCAGTGTAGTCTGCTTGTGCTTTCTGTATCATTTCAAGTTACTGACTCCTCCCTTCTTCCTGAGAATTTGTCTTCGATTTTTGTAACACCAGCTTCTGATTCTTGTATACTTTCTAAACCATTTTGTCTCAATTTTAATGATGTCTTTTTCTCTTTCTTACTTAGTTTGTTCATTTCATCATTATTGTTTTTCTGTCCCACAAAAAACTGTGCAAATTGTCCTCTTCTCTCTGTTCTTCTCTGTGACTGCCTTATTTTTAGGTTCTCATTTCCTCTCTGAATTATCGTACCTGTTTTCTGTCTTTATTTCTATGCCTCTAGATTCTCCACATCACCCTTTCCAGTCCATTGGCTACCCTGTTGCCAAAGCAACTTTCTAAAACCAGTTTACTGCTTGCAACTCTTCCATAGCTTTAATCTGTAGGATAGAACACAAACTCTTTTAGACTATTCTCCAACCCTCCCCATTTATTTCAAATTATTAACAGTTTTAGATACATCTTTAGTTCCTTGGCTTTTGTCCTGTGGTTATATTGGTCCCTTTTTTCTGGAATTCCCTTTTTCCCCCCCAAATCTTCCTAGGAAATTCTAAACAACTTTATAAAATGTAGCTTTTTAATGAAATTTCTTGTACTTTATCTTGAATTGGCAACCTCCTTATTTTTCCTTAAATCTATTGTGGTACTAATCATGCTCCTCATAGTTTCCCCTCCTCATCTTCCTATCCCTGGGTGGTGAGCTCTTTAAGAATTGCGTTTTACCTATCTTTTTACTCACAAGTCCTGATACATGGTAAGGATTCAGTAAAATTATAATGAGTGAGAATACATGTTATACATTCTTAATTATGGTACATATATGAGAGATTAGGAATTTGGTTTTAGTTACCTAGAAAATAAATATATGTGGAATACTGTTTTGCCCAGCTATGCAAAATGATACATACTCATTTGTTCTTTTGTTTGCCTATGCTCTAATCTATTAGCAAATAACATGAGAGGAGTGTAAGTTAAAAAGTGTTAAGAGGATACTACCGAGGTGTGGTCTAGGACTAGCACTGTATATTGGTAGCTTCATTCATTTCTCTGCTCTTTCACAAGTGATAGAGACACCAAGCAGGAAAAGATACTACATTATTGACTTTAACACTAATCTTTATAGCTACTTTTGCATGTTGTTAAGGTACTACATAGAAAGTTTTTATTTTAACTTTTAAAAATTGTGAACTGTGTATACTGTAGAGTATGTACAGTTTAAAGAATAATAATAAAGCAAACACCAGTATATCCCTCACTGACTGAGCTGATGAAACAGAAGTCTTGTGTGTGTGTTTCCTCAATTGCATACCCCTCCCTTCTCTCCAGAGGGAACTCCTATACTGAAATGTATTAATTATTCACTTTTTTTGGTAGTTTTATCATATGTATGTATATTTCTGAGTAATTATCATTTAGTTTTGTTCATTTCAAACTTTATCACGATGGAATCATTGTATTCTTCAGTACTTTTTGTTTTTGAAATTCATTTTCATTGCTATATAGTTAGTGTTGCATTGCATACCTATACTACAACTTATCTACTCTCCTATCAGTGGATGCAATTTTCAATTTTTTATTATTATGAACAGTGCTGATATAAACATGTCCTGGACACACATGTATAAGAGTTTCTTTGAGATAATAGTTTGTAGCCAGGTTTAGCATTGCCCCAGTAAGGGGCATTTAGAAATTATGGAGGTGTTTTTCATTGTTGCAGTGATTGTGGGACACCTCTGTCAGTAAGTGGACAGGAGAAAGGGATGACAATGATACTGTAATGCATAGTACATTGTTCCACCAAATGCCAACAGTGACTTAATTGAGTTATAATGCCCCAGGATTATTTGGAGTCGAGTTACTGTATTTTAGAGTATAGATATGTACAGCTTACCTAGATAATAACAAATTGTTTTCCGTAGTTGATATTCCTCCATTGGGCTATGAGGATGCTCATTGTCTACTTTTTTATTTGATGTTTTTCTCGAAGACAGAACATATATATATATATATATTTTTTTGTTTTTTCTTATTGAAGTCTTTATATATTCTAGATACCCAGATCCTTGGGTTAAATGTGTTGCACAGATCATTTAGCAGTTTGTGGTTTATCTTTTTTCTTTCTTTAAGCATAGGGAAACAGCTGTTTCATCAGAAGTATGTAAATTTTCAAATTTCAATATTCTTTTATATTTTCTTTTGAAAGTTTTGGAGTTTTGCTTTTTGCATTCAAGTTCTTGATCTAGCAGTAAATAAGCTTTGTCATATTATAAGGTAGAGATCTGTATTTACTTACTTATTTATTTATTTAATAATATGGAAGTGACTCCATCTTTTTCAACAGGCCTGCAATACCAGCTTTATCATATATGAGGCTTCTATATATGCATGGCTCTCTATTCTGCTCCTGTTTGTCTGTTATCCCTTGCCAATCCCACATTGTCTCAGTTACTTATATTAAGCCTTTTAGTAAGTCTTGGTAGCTGCTAGGGGCAGGTTCCACTACTTGGTGGTTCTTCTTAAGGAAGGAGTACCTTAGCTATTCCTGGACCTTTGCTCTTCAAGTTTGTCACATTCCTAGGACAGCCCTGCTAGATCTTCTGTTGAATCCATGTATAAATTAAGGAGAAATTACACGTTTATGTAATTTGTTTGTAGATTATTTTGGATTTCCTGTGTAGTGATTTGTATTACCTAAAAATAATACCAATTTTGTTTCTTTTCAATCTTTATACCACTTATTTCTTCCCTTACTAAATTGGTTGGTATTACCAATATAATGTTAAATAGAAGTTATGGTAACAAATATATATATATATATTTTTATTTCTGATTTTAGAGAGAATGATTTTTGTTTCAATATCAAGGAGGATGTTATCAAAGGGTTTTTAACCAACTCACGTTGCTGTTGGTTGATGCTAGCTGGAACAGTTCCATGTGGCCTCTCCAGTTTGGTGGTCTCTGAGTAATCTGGCTTCTTGATGGCTGGTTTCCTCCAAAGTAATCAAACCCAAAAGCACTAAGCAGAAGCTACCCAACTGTTTCTGGCCCAGCCTTGAAATTTACTCAGTGTCACTTCTGCTGCATTCACTTGGTTATAAGTGAGTCACTAATGTTGGTCCAGAATCAAAGAAAGGGAATATGGAACCCTTACTTCTCAATGGCAAGAATGTTGAGGAATTTACTGACATTTTTAAACCTCTAAGCCCAGAATATGGAATTTTCATAAATGTTTTTCCATGTGTACTTGAGAATATGTACTCTTGGTTACAAGGTTTTACATGTGTCCATTAATTTCAGCTTGTCAGTTCTGTGTTAAACTCTGTATTCTTACTGCCATTGACTTGCTAGTTTGGTTTTTGTTTGCTGCTCATCTAATCAGTTATTCTGATCAATCAATTATTAAGAAGTAATACTTTTTTATATTTTGAAGCTATTGTTATTAGGTGCATTCAGGTCAAGAATTGTTTTATCTTGCTGCTAAATTGAGCCTTTTATCAATAGGTAGTGACCTTTTCATCTCTTGTAATGACTTCTGCCTTAAAGATTATTTTATCTGATAAGATTAAACTTCATCATCTTTCATTAAATGGTGTATCTTTATTATTTTACTTTGAACAATTCTTTGTCTTCACATTTTAAGTATGTGTTTTATAAGCAGCATATAGCTGGGATTTTATATTTTATCTGAATAGTTTAGCCCATTTGTATTGATCATGGTCACTGATCTATTTGTATTTTTGTTCTTTCTTATTTTTGTTCTATTTGACTTGCTTTATCTAGTCGTCTTTCCCTTCCTTCATGGCCTATTTTTAAGTATTAAGAATTCATTTCATATTTCATTTTTTACCCTATACTAATTTGGGATGTTTCTATGTTTCTATTCTTATTGTGTACTCTGGGAATTTTATCTTACATATTTAACTTAAAATCTAATATTGGTGTCTTTAATGACTTTAATGACTTTCTGATTACATAAGTTTCTTAGAACACTTTGATTCCATCCACTATACCCTCCTGATTTAGGTATAGCTCTTTTTGTCCACAGTTTTAGTTACATCTTGTTTTTTTAAATCTCTCAAATCAAACATAAAGTGTTTACTTAGATGTACCCACATGTTTAACCTTTATTTGTCTACCATTCTTTCTTGAATATTAGGCCTTTTGTTGAAAATAATTTGCTTTTTCCTGAAGTATATCCTTTAGAAGTTCATTTAGTGAGGCTCTGTTGATTATACACATAATTTTTTTAGAAATATGGTCTCGCTATGTTGCCCAGGCAGGTCTTGAACTCCTAGGCTCAAGCAATCCTGCCTCAGCCTCCTGAGTAGCTACAGGGGTCCTCAAACTTTTTAAACAGGGGGCCAGTTCACTGTCCCTCAGACCGTTGGAGGGCCATTGGAGAGTGCGGTGCACATTCCACACATGTGCACTGTGGGCCCGGGACGAGTCGACTGCTAAGCAGGACAGGCAGCGGTGGCAAAAACATCCGGCGGGCCGGATAAATGTCCTTGGCGGCCGCAGTTTGAGGACGCCTGATAGGACTACAGGCATGTGCCACTGTACCTGGCTGTAAACAATTTTTGAGACCTAGGTTTAAAGTGCATTCTTCTAGAGAGGATTTGTATTTGCTTCTGCTAAGTCTCTGTAGTTGCTACCAACCTGAGACACTTTTAAACTAAATTTTCAATTTGGGGTTTTTCAGGCCAGACAGATCATAAAATTAAGGCCCCACGTGGGAGAAGTGTGAGGGATAAACTTCACTATCGGGTACAATGAACACTATTCTGGTGACAGGCACGCTAAAAGTCCTGACTTCAGCATTATACAGTTCACCCATATAACAAAAACCCTTGTACCCCTTTAATATTTTGGAATAAAAATAAATAAATAAATAAATTTTGGTCCTAGCCTGTTTGAATATAGGCCTATGGTTAGAGATTCTCAGGGGAGACTTTCTGGTTTCTTTTTGTTCCGCTCAGCCAAGGGTGCGATGGGTATGATTCCCTTTAATCATTCTCTCCCTCTGCAGGGCAGGGATTTATTTTTCTACTTGGCACACTGATGGAGTTCCCCTTCCAGCATTCTGGCTTTGTCTTCCGTCTCCTGCACCTGTTGTCCACTGAAGCTTGGGCTTTACGCAAATGCCAACTACTGCATACTTGCTTATCCCTCTAGATTCTTGCTCTCTCATCATTTCTGGCCTCTGAGGAATTTCCTCACTTGCCAGCTAGCTCAGTAGTAGTAAATTTAAAAGAGTTTTAAAAAAATATGTGATCCAGCCATTTTAGGGTGCTATCCTGGGAGGAGTTTCTCTGAACATCAAATCTGCCATGTGTTGCTTAGAGTTGGATTTTAAGCATTGAAGTGGATTATGCTTATTATACAGTTGTTTTATGAATTTTACTAGGAGTTCCTTTTCCTAAAGAATTGGATTATTAGATCTGTTCAGTGACATAGCTTTCAACATAATAGACACAGTTTCTAATGTATTCCTCTTTCAGAAGCACAGAAGAACATTGTAGTTTTATATCACACTTTAAGAATATTATAATCAATAATGAAATACTATATATAGGACTTCATGGTCATTTTTAGAACTCTCCTAACCTCTTCTGAGGCATAAATTTGCAGTTTATTTTATTCATAGATTAGGAGTTTAGAAATGTTTTCAGGGTTAAGATAATTCCATGTCCTTTTTAACTTATAGAGACATAATTCTCTTTCAGCAACTCTTAACATGAAAATGAAATGTTATCTCTTTTTTTACCAGCTGTCTAATCTGCCATGTCATAATCTCTAATTTGTCCTGTTTTTCTTTTTTTACTTTTTTTAAAACTTTGCATTTAGTAAGTTATAGTGCTTTTTTTTTTTTTTGCTGTAGGTTCACAGCACTTTATTGCTGAGGGAAAATATATCTCATCCTGAAGCAAACAGGAAAATTTAAAATACAGGAAAATTTAGAGTTTAAAATTAGTCCTATGGGACTAGAAACTAAACGTTTGATTAAGTGAGTTAATCAAGGATATTATGTTATGTGCTTCCCCCCAGTTGGTGAGTGGTATGTATATGTGTGTGTGTGGACTAGTAGATAAGATAATTAGTTAGAAGTATTATATTTCTTTTTGGTGTACTTAGCGCAGCAGATACTTCTACTAGTATTACTGAGTAATAGACTGCTTCCAATTTATATAATGCATTTGTGAAAACCAAATGACCTGTTATTCTGTTCCTATTTTCTTAGGGTAGTACTGAACAACCTGTCCAAACTAGCAAGATTGGACTTGGAAGGAGAGAGTATCAGAGTTTACAGCATCGTCATCATTCTCAGCGTTCTAAGTGCCGTCCACCTAAGGGCATGTATTTAACCCAGGAAGATGTGGTAGCTGTTTCCTGTAGTCCCAATGCAGCCAACACCATCCTGAGGCAACTGGACATGGAGTTGATCTCTCTAAAACGTCAGGTATTTTATAAAAATAATATATTTAATTATTCTGTCCATTTTGCTTATTTGGTTTTACCTGGGTTGAACTCAATTATTTTCAGATTTTCTCAGCCACCCATTTATGTAAGTTTCACTTTTTAAAGTTTATCTTGTATCCAACTTATAGGATATCTCTTCCTGTTCTAGATTTGAATCCCAGCATTGCCACCTGTTAGCTCTGTGATCTTGGGCAAATTATATAACCTCTCTAAACTTCAATTTACCATCTATGAAGTTAGGGACAGTAGTCATACTTCTCTTGCAGGTTATTGGGAATTATTTGCAATGATACATGTAGATTGTTTAGCAGTGTTTGGCACATTTTGAATGCTTAGTTAATAATGGCTGTTGTCTTCATCTTCACCATTATCATCAGTAGTAGTAGCAGTAGGGTAAGTGGTAGTAAGGGTATCATCATCATAATGAGGTGGTTAAGAGTCAGTAGACCTATAAATAACCTTGGCTACACCATCTCCTTCCTGTGTAACCATAGAGGAGCTCTTTAACTTCTCTCAGCCTCAGTTTCCTCATCCGGAAATGGGGATAATAATATGGTGGCTAGGAGGACTTAAACAAGATAATATATGGTAAATGTTTAAAACAGTGCTTGGCACATAGTAAGTACTCCATTCATGGTTATTATTAGGTCTCTGGCCATTCTCAGTCATCTTTTCCTGTTTTTTGTTTGTTGCTCTTTGTTGTTTTTTCATATTCCTTAAATCTAGGTACTCTTCTAAATCTCTGTTTTTTAGGTCAATGTCCACCAACCCTATACTATAAGCCAGTAAAGTCTGAATCTATTTCTCAAGCTGTAACTTTTCCAAAGCTCCATAGCCATAGTTCAAATGCCTACTAGATCTTCCCCCAAAAGTTTTTTTTCCTGTCTGTTGAAACATTGCAATCATGCTTGTTTCCTCCCTTGCCATACATACGTACACCCAAGTGGTAACCAAGTTACGTGAGTTCTATTTCTGAAATTTCCTTTAAACCAATCCCTTCATTTTTATGCCATCACTACCACCCTTGTTCAGGCCCTTATCACCTCTTGCCTGAAAATAACTATCTTGTTCATTATTTCTGTCCACTTCTCTTTAGCTGTAGGTTAAACGTCGTTGCCAGTGTTATCTTTTAAAAGTAATTGCTCTGATGAAAGTCACACACCTTAAAGTTCTTCATTAGTTTCTACTTGCCTTTAGCAGGTTACATTCGAGGTAGACAAGGATTTATAAGACATTCATATTAAGAAATTTGTAATTCATCCTGAATTAGGAAACCACTGAAGGACTTTAAGGAAAGGTGTACCGTGGTCATATTTACATTTTTCAGCTATTAGGTTGGTGGAAAAGTAATTGTAGTTTTGGACCATGAATTTTAAATCATTATAACTAGGCTTAGATACATCTTTATTAATCAAAATAGGAACCATTACAATCAACACATGTATGCCAATGAGAAATAAGTTTGTTTATTCCTGTAGCATAAAAATCCATGCTTCAGGATTCCACGAACTCTTGGAAAGCATCTTCTGCATCATGCTGGTTGTTGGAAGCGTTTTCTCTGCAAAAAGTTGTCAAGATGCTTGATGAGAGGTCAGGTAAATATGGTGAATGAGGCAAAACTTCATAGCCCAATTCGTTCAACTTTTGAAGTGTTGGTTGTGTGACATGCGGTCGGGCATTGTCATGGAAAAGAATTGGGCCCTTTCTGTTGACCAGTGCTGGCCTCAGTCATTGCAGTTTTCGGTGTATCTCATCAGTTTGCTTAGCATACTTCTCAGATGTAATGGTTTTGCCAGGATTCAGACCGGCAACAGACCACCAAAGAGTGACCATGACCTTTTTATGGTCAAGTTTGGCTTTGGGAAGTGCTTTGGAGCTTCTTCTTGGTCCAACCACTGAGCCGGTTGTCATATAAAATCCACTTTTCATAGCATGTCGTAATCCAATCGAGAAATAGTTGTTGCCTACAAGAAGAGAAGATGACACTTCAAAACAACAATTTTTTTGATTTTCAGTCAGCTCATGAGGCACTTACTTATCGAGCTTTTTCACCTTTCCAATTTGCTTCAAATGCCGAACAACCATAGAATGGTCGATGTTGAGTTCTTCAGCAACTTCTCATGTAGTTGTAAGAGGATCACCTTCAATGATTACTCTCAGTTGGTCATTGTCAACTTCCGATGGCTGGCCACTGTGTGCTCCTCATCTTCAAGGCTCTCCTCTCCTTTGCAAAACTTGAACCACTCTGCACTGTACATTCATTAGCAGTTAGTTCCTGGGCCAAATGCATTGTTGATGTTGTTTGATGTTGTGAGTTGTCTCTGCTGCTTTATGACCCATTTTGAACTCTAATAAGAAAATTGCTCGAATTTGCTTTTTGTCTAACATTTCCATAGTCTAAAATAAATATAAAATAAAATAAACAGCAGGTAATAAGTCATTAGCAAAAAAATATAAAGTGAAAAATGTACATTAAAATGATGTACAACATAACCACATTTATTTAAGAATGTATTCCAGTATCAAACAGCGAATGTCAACAATGCCAAAATCACAATTACTTTTGCACCAACCTATATATCTCTTTGCATTTTCTTTTCTTCTTTTTTGTAGTTGCTTTAGGGATTATAATATGCATCCTTAGCTTATCACTGTGTACTTAGAGTTAATATTACAATAGTCCCCCTTCATTTGTGGTTTTGCTTTCCATGGTTTCAGTTACCTGTAGTACAGTACAATAAGAAATTTTAGGAGAGAGACCACATTCATATAACTTTTGTTATAGTATATTGTTATTCTATTTTATTATTAGTTATCATTGTTAATCTCTTATCGTGCCTAATTTATAAATTAAACTTTATCTTTGATATGTAGGGGAAAACATAATGCAGGTTGAGCATTTCTGATCCAAAAATCTGAAATGCTCCAAAATATGAAACTTTCTGAGCGCCCAGTTGACGCTCAAAGGAAATGGTCATGGGAGCATTTTAGATTTTCGGATTAGGGATGCTCAGTTGGTATGCATTGTATAGATATTCCAAAGTCCCCATAAATCTGAAACACTTTTGGTCCCAAGCATTTTCGATAAGAGACATTTAACCTGTGTATATTATGGTTTAGTACTATCAAAGGTTTCAGGCATCTGCTAGGGTCTTGGAACATATGCTCTATAGATAAAAGGGGCATTATTGTATACCACTTCTTATAAAATGTAAGAACCTTGCAACAGTATAGTGTGGGACCAAAATACTGTATCTTAAATATGTTCAGATTTCTCTATCCCTTGTCCCTGGTTATTCACCCAAACTGCCTTTCTATTTCTATTTTCTTCCCTAGCAAACTTTCTTTTTTTGTTTTTTGAGATAGAATCTGACTCTGTTGCCTGGGTTAGAGTGCCGTGGCGTCAGCCTAGCTCACAGCAACCTCAAATTCCTGGGCTCAAGTGATCCTCCTGCCTCAGCCTCCCAAGTAGCTGAGACTACAGGCATGCGCCACCATGCCCAGCTAATTTTTTCTATATATTTTTAGTTGACCAATTAATTTCTTTCTATTTTTAGTAGAGATGGGGTCTTACTCTGCTCAGGCTGGTCTCAAACTCCTGACCTTGAGCAGTCCTCCCGCCTCTGCCCCCCAGAGCGCTAGGATTACAGGCATGAGCCACCACGCCCGGCCACAAACTTTCTTAATAAACATAGATCACATTAGCTTCCGCTGCTTTCTTACCACCACTTATTCTCTCACCCTTTCCAATCTAGTTTGTGCCCTATACACCATTCCTATTCTACCACTGAAAGCTATCTTAAGATCGTTTATGAACAAGTTGTCAGGTCTAAAGCCTCCTTCTTGGTTCTTATCTCCTTTGACTACTGAGTAATGTTTGACACTGTCAACCATTCCTTCTTGGAATTTCTTTCCCTTGACTTTTGTGACACTAGACTGTTTATACTTAAGACAGTATATATAGTATATATTTGATTGAATGCTTAACCTTTAGTGAAACCATGAATGCAAAACTTTGATCTTCCAAACCACAGCACTCTTTAGAAAACTTCTAAAATGTTTTGCCTGTAATACTTTAAAAGTACTCAGAGAATGAAGGAATAAAATTTACTCAGTCACCTATTTTCTTACCTCATCCTCAACATTACTATAACACTTGTAGATGACTGTTTTTATTGATTTTTTAAAAGGAACTTTATTTTAAGCCTTAACTTCCTACTTTGGTTATTCATATCATGTGTGACATAGTAAAGGTTTGCACTCATGGATTGACAAATTGTGCTACCCATTGCTACTTTTATGTCTCAGACACATCTCATATACAGTGTCCAAACTGAATTCTTTCACACCCAACCTAGTTATCTGTTCCTCTTTTTGCATTCTCTGACCCAGTGAGTTGTGGCATATATACTCAGTTACTCAAGTCAGTGACCAGTTATTCTTGATTCTCCCTAATCCTCTACAATCAGATGTTTACACAGAGGTCTTAATTTTGTTTCCAGGTTATTTCTTTAACCCATCTCTGTGTACTGCCACCATCATTCCTTTATTCTACAGTCTTAACTTTTTTAAATTAATATTTCTTACTGGATTGTTGAATTAATTTCCATCCTTTTCTCTCCAGTCTGTTCTCTACATTACTACCAGAAGTATATTTCTGAGGGGCAAATATGGTTATGTTGCTCCTTTGCTTAAAAATCCTTTAGATTTTCTTCAATCTTTAGGCAAAATTCAAATTCTTTGGTCTGGCCACAGGCTAACTTTGCCTTAGGGCTCTTCTGTCTTCCTAAATGCTATTGTGCCTGAAATACATTCTCTCTTCAGAACTTTGTCTTCCAGTTTAATTCTTGTTAATCCTTTAAAACTCGGTTTAGGACAGGCGTGGTGGCTCACGCTTGTAATCCTAGCACTCTGGGAAGCCGAGGTGGGAGGATTGCTCAAGGTCAGGAGTTCAAGACCAGCCTGAGCAAGAGCGAGACCCCGTCTCTACTAAAAATAGAAAGAAATTATCTGGACAACTAAAAATATATATATATAAAGTTAGCCGGGCATGGTGGTGCATGCCTGTAGTCCCAGCTACTTAGGAGGCTGAGGCAGGAGGATCGCTTGAGCCCAGGAATTTGAGGTTGCTGTGAGCTAGGCTGATGCCACGGCACTGTAGCCTGGGCAACAGAGCCAGACTCTGTCTCAAAAAAAAAAAAAAAAAACTCAGTTTTGGTGTCATCTCCTCTATAACACTTTCCCTAATCTTCCCTATCACCTGTCCACCAACACACATACAAGCATACTTCCTCTCTTATTCTCTCTTTTCTCTCCAAGTCTATGATAGGCGTTTTAGCATTTTCATGCTTCTATATGTTTTTATCTCCCCACTAGTCTATGAAATCCTTAAGAATTGAGACTTTACATTTTATCTCTGTATGTCTGTCTAACATGGCCAACTAACTGCCCTTGAACTATCCTAGATTTATGCATTTTAGCTGTGTTTTTAAGATTTCTGGTGAAAATAACTTCAGAAATCACTTTATAAATAATTGGTTGTCTATACTAGGGGAAAAAAACCCAGGGAGGAAAAAGTAAACAAACAATCCTAGCCCTGAATATTCTAAGTGTAGACTAACAATATTGCTAATAAAATAGTAGTTAAAAACTTGGTATGGTTTGAATTCAGGTTGTACCTCCTACATTTGTGACCTAGGAAAGTTTTCTTTTCTGTGCCTTACATTCCGCATCTGTAAAATGGTTATAATAGAAGTAGAGGCATTTCTGCTATAAGTTTTTTTTAAAACATGAATTTGTTCTAATGTAATTAATATACTAAAAAACATTTTTTTTATGTATGATTTTTGTCAGCAAAAAACTGCACCCAGCTGAACTGAGTGCACACATACACACACACAGACCTGTACCAGCTACCCCAGTCTGTTGTATGTTATGAACCACACATATCTAGTGTTAAAACTTTTCCTCTGATTTCAAATAACGCACCTTCTGCCCCTTGACAATAACTCACAAGCTGCAACCATTTCATCACCCACCTCCGCAAGAAACCTTCGGGTTTTTTTCAAGGTAAAGTACCATCTTTATTGTAGCATTTGTGGATTTCTTAACCATTTAGAATGTGTCGAACTGTGCTCCCATTTTTTTGGGGTTCCTGTTTTCTTATGTGTCATTGATGAAGTTTTTGAGTGTTGTGTTCCAACCTCCTTTTCCCTGTTAGTCCTTTGGTTTTATTGTGGATTTTGTATAGTATAGTAACTTTTAAGAATTCATTTCTCATGTTATAGCAGAATTGATAGTACTTACTTCAGAGGGTGGTTGTGAGAATTAATTGATTTAGCACAAATAAAGCACTGAAAATGATGTTTTATACATAATAAACACCTAATAAATATTAGCCTCCATTATTATTATTATTGGAATAATTATTTGGTCAAAACATTATGGTAATAAGAAATATTCATGCAGTTTAATCCCAATCTATGCTAGTTGTCTTTGGTTATAAGAGCCATTGTTAAAAGATATTCAAAGACTGATTTATGATATTCAAAGATATTCAAAGTCTTTTACTCTGTTAGATGTGTATATTAACGTATTAATTAGTTGAATGAGTGGTGTATCACACTCTAAGTATAATATGTATGTCTATTGTCCTGAAATAAAATTTAAGCACATTTTGGAACATATCATTTTCATTCATTGAGTACTTAAAAATTTACATAAGTACATGATCTGATTCACATTTTGGGTTATTTTGTTGAAGGTTCAGAATGCTAAGCAAGTAAACAGTGCACTTAAACAGAAAATGGAAGGTGGAATTGAAGAATTCAAACCTCCTGAGGTATGTTATTAAAAAATATATGCAATTAAGTATAGTGAAACTTTGTCCTTTGAGGTATTATTCAGTTTTCAAGTACTATTTTGGACATATATGTTGTTAGTACTTTGAAGATTTCATAATAAGGATAATTTGTTATGTCTCTCCTCTTTTTCATTTAGATAGTTGATCTTTTGAGGCTTGGCTAATCGTTTTGTATTTAAGGTAAATTATTTCTTTCCTGCCCATAACAATTCACATCAAGCAAAGTAATTAGGGAAGATAGTTATAGGAGTAGGCACAATGTATGTGACACCAGAAGCTCTTTGATGAGCACGCCAATGCATTTCTAGGTCTACAGCAATGTTTACTCAAAGCCCTTTCCTGCCTCTGTGAATTGGTAACACAGCAAGAAAAACATCAAAAGAAAAGGAGTTTAACAAATTTTTATTTTAATATATTTGTCTTTTGGCTCAGATTTCCAATTAGGATTTTATTATGTGGATTTACATTCTTGTACTTATATCTCTGAAAAAAAAATTTAAAAACAAGGTATAGATTGGTCATTTTCTCAAGTCTTATTTGTATTTCAGCTGAAACCTAAATATGTTTTTGATATTTGTGGTAATTATACGAGTACTTAAATGTCTTGAAGATCCAGTCAAGTATTTTTATAGAAGCTTCTACTCTGAAATCTTTTTTCTCTCTCTTTTTCTAAGACTCCTATGTTATGCTTCATATCCTGAATTTGCCTTTCTATGTATGTGATAATTAAATAATCTTCTTTGGTCTTCATGGGACCCTCCCCCAACCCTGCCTACCCCCAAATCACAGGCTGACTAAAATATCTACAAATGAAATATGTGTGAGGGGGTGCAGAAATACAATGCACTACATGCCCTCTTAATCATTAGAACCTTTCAGAAAGGAAGACTTGTTATGAGGAAAGTTATTTTTGTCATTTGGAATAATCTTTTTCAAGAAAGTTAGGGTATGGAAAAGAATGAAAATATATAGACTGATATCTCATGCCAAACCCACAGGTAAACTGACAAATGTTGTAGTAACATTTATTTAAGGACATTGTAATACAAAAAATAATTTACCTTTTTTTGTTATATTATTGCAACAAATAATTATTTTAAATTTTGTATTACAATATTTTAATTTTGTATTTATTAAAATACATAAAAGCAAGTCTTAAGTGTCTATAATTTCATAATCTAAGTTAAAAACATAGCAGATATTAAAAACATGTGACTAGCAGGAAGAACTTTATGCTAACAAGTTTCAAAATTAAAATATAGAAATTCCTAGGAAAATGTCTTCCCAAAATTGTCTGAAAAAGAAAGAAAAGCTGAATCATATATAATCCTTAAATAAAATGAAGGAATAATTTAACATTTTTCTTTCACGAGAAAACACCAGGCCAAGACATTTTTACAGAAAAAGTCTGTCAAGTTTTCAAGGAAAAGATAATTGTAATCTCATATTTTTCATGAGATTACAGGACAGTTTCACTCACTAGCATTATGTAAAGAAAAATATGAAAGTGCAGTAGCATTTTATAACTTTCCTCTATGATACCTCATTTGATCTTTACATGAATTCATATAAGTACTTGAAGCAGATACTATCTTACATGAGGAAACTGGGACTCAAAGGGGTTAACTGACTTGTTCATGATCACAGAAATAGTAAATAATGAAATTCTAGCTATATCTTAGATTCTTAGAGTCCTGATTGGAGCCCTAGATTAGTATATATCATGCTGCCTCTTACTTTTTGGATGTTTTCATATAATAGCAAAATTATATATTAGATTCTCAACATTTTAATACAGTTACTGGGTTAGAAGTTATTAAACATTTATTATATCTTTTGGTTTATTATAAAAATAATGATAAAAATAAAATAGCCAAAATCTTAGTGTTTTACTTTCTATACATTGAAATTCGAATTTTACTTTGGGGGTGATTTATTGAACTTATATGATTTGAAATATATATATATGTTTTATCATCTAGAAAATCCTCAGGTTATTATATTTATCATATTATTCCTACTGCTTTTGAGAGAAGGGCAACTTGAATATATTTCAAAGTATTAGATTAATAATCACTGTAAAGACCTTGAAAAATCATGTAACCCATCCCCTTTCCTTTAGGTTAGACTATACCTAATCAAACAATGTTAATAACTTCTGGAATAATTAAAATAGGCCATTAAATGAAACAACTCCACTGGAAGTAAACAATTACTAAAGTGCTTTACTTATTAATTTGGTTGTATTTGTTCTTTTCATTGAGGGAAAAATTTGGTGGAGAAGTCTGAACAGACTCCACATGTATTTATTGATTGCCTATTTCATGTAGGGCGCCATGTTAGGCACCGTAGGAAGTGTATATGGGAAGAGGGAAACACATAAAGATGAGGACAAGCTCAGGTGATTTTTTTCCACCTGCTTTTAAAAAAGCCTTGCATCTAGATATTATAAGACAAACTGATAAAAGTTGTATAATAGACCAGACATTGTTCATTCTGGCTAGGACAATCAGGGAAGACTTCCGGGGGCGGGGAGGGGGATGTGTCACTTGAGATTTGAGGGATAAGTGGGATTTTTTTGCACATTCAAAAAGGGCAGAGGAGGTCGTTTCAAGCAGAGGAAATAAAATGAACAATGGTTTGGTATTGAACAGTACATTCAAAATATAAATCCAGTGGGGGAAAATTAAAAGCACTTTTAAAAACCAACAGGTATTCCCTGAACAGTTATTGTGTGTTCATTATTGTGCTAATTGCTAGTGAGAATTCAGTGGAAGTGTGAAACAATCTTTACTCAGGACGTATATTGTCTGCTTAGGAAGGCCAACTTGGATGCAGAGGAGGAATGAACACAGTATATGAGAGATGGTAACAGGGTTGAGCAGGGGCTTCTTTGTGATAGAGATCAGTGGGCAAGGGCCAGAATATAAAAGTCCGTGTGAAAGCTAGAAAGAGAAGTTTCCCTTTTAAATTAAGTCATATGGAAAGACCCTATAGTTTCTTCAGTATAAGAAGGATGTAATGAAAAATTTTAATTTTAGGAAAATTAATATAAGAAGGATGTAATGAAAAATTTTAATTATAGGAAAATTATCCTGGAATTATTATACAGGATAAATTAGAACAGGGAAACTTTATAGCTGCCGAAATAGTAAGTATGTGATTGATAAATGGTAAAGGGGTATTAGTAGGGTTGGGTATTAATTGTAGGAATGGAAACAAGTGATAAATCCAAAAAACATTGCAAAATATGAAATTAACGTATCTCCTTGAAAGTATGTGAGAGTGAGGGTAGTGGTGGCGTGTTTTGTTACGCTTTGATTTGTTTTGGATGGAGATAAATAGGTAAGTGGGGCAAGAAGAATAAGGAATCAAGGAGGGAAGAATTATAACTGAAAAAGAAGTGCTTTTTGAAGGTAGAAACTTCCCATCTATTAATGTTTTCATGCAAAGCTGGGTGACATCCTTTCATTATGGATGTTGGATGGAATTTTCAGCATTGAGTAGAAAATTTAACTCGGCGACCTTTTCCAACACCTCCAACTCAGAGATAGTATGAATCTACCACTAATAAAAATGACAAAGACGTAAAGACAAATTAATTTAGCAGGGAAAGGATCCAGTAAAAATGCTGAATTCACTAAGGATGTCATAGATTATTTGTTCTAAAAGACTCTTTGGGACCTTTCATATTATTACATTGTATTTTATATTATAATATTATTTTTAAAACAACAGTGTATTTTATAATATTATTTTTAATATTATGTTCCGTTCTCAGCTGTAGTTTTCCTTTCTCTGCATAAATATAGGTATTCTCTAAGTTTTTATCCTCCGAATTCATTTGTCTCTCTTCTCTTGGAGATACACAATCTTATCATTTCACTGTATTAAAGTTGTATCATATGTACATTTAAATGACACAAATTCATCCTCGCTGAATGTCTATGGATGAATTTGTGTCATTTAAATGTACTTATGATACAACTTTAATACAGTGAAATGATTCATGAGACATTCAGCGAAATAGAATGCTTAATAATAGCAAATGCAGTAGTGCTGGCAATTCTGCCTAAACTCCATTTATTGAGTATATGCCCCAAAATGAGCAGTCATGACCTGAGAACTGGGAATCCACTATTTTTTAATCAGTTTTAGCTTCCACATACCTTCTGTGTGAGTATCTCTTTAAACTGAGGGAGATTCTAGTAAATCAGTAAGCAAACACATACCACCCTAAATACAGACCAACAGCTTCATCTGGGCTTTACCTGAAAAGTGGTACATTGCAGTGCCAGAGGAGTACCTGGCTGTGTGGATATATTGAGACACTGTGTGCCTGTCTCAAGCTACCTTTGTAAAGACATTTCAAGATTAAATTTGAAAAAAACCAACTTTAAAAAAAATTCATAGGCTGATTTTATAACCTCAAACTGAGTTAAGATATGACTCTGTTGTTTTCCCTTCTAAACATTTCCCAGACTCTTCAAAAATGTGTTTGAATGAGTGTATTTTAGCCTCAAGTGGAACCTGAGTTCCACCTGAATATCCTACCTAATACCTCATTCTCAGTGTATCCCACGTTACATCTTAGCCTTGCCTTCCCACATCAGCATTTCCTGACTTCTCACGTTCTTAATGGCATCAATTTTCCAGGCTTAAAGTCTTATTCTGGTTATAATTATACCCTTCACCCAAAAGAACAAGTATTACTTATTAAATTTAGTGTGAACTTACCAACCTTGATTTTTACTGCCCTTCCAAAAGTGACTTTCTCATATTTTAGTTAAGTTAAATATTACCAGTTTTCAGGCTTATCACTTCTGGACACAAATCCAGTTTTTCCCTACACAGAGAATGCCTTCTCCTCAGTTTTACTTTTCAGAAACTTCTATTCTAAAACCCATCTCAATCTCCGACCCTTCCAACTTTCCTTTTTCTTTTTCCCCACTTCAGTCAGTGTAACTTTTTCTCCCATGTTTAAATTCCCAATATACTCTGTACTTTTTAATTTTAGTTAGTTATCTGTATTCATCCAATCTCCTGATTTTCTTATAAGCTTTATGAAATTTAGATGAAAATAAATTTTCATAATGCATGTTATTTCATTTTTTTTGTTCTCTTCTCATTAATTATACCTTTCCCTCAAGTTTCAGATTCAACAAACACGAATTAATCAACTTTTGTTTGTTCAGGCACTGTGATAGATGCTTTTTTAGATATGTTCTAAATATATCCTCATACTATATTTAATCCTTAGAGCAACTTGCAACATAGGTATTGTATGTACAGGAGATCTTCAGTATCCAAATGTTTGTTAAGGAATGCATGGAGAAGCAAAAGTTGCCAAATGAGAACATATTCACAACGAACCGATCATTTATAAAATTGGATCTACTCACCAGTTCTCCCGAATTAACATTAGCTGTTATCTATCCCATTCATCACATCATCCTTCTCTGTCACTCTCTTGCTAGTACAGTGTAAATATAGCACAAACAAAAATGAAATTGTAAACTTTGCGACAGATGAGAAACTTCATGAGATCTGTTAAAGTGCAAGAGAATTACTTCAGTCACCTACAAAATCATTGACAGATGAGTATCCAGCAGAATTAACCATTGGAGAAAAAAAGATAATACTCTTAGGCAAGCACTTTAAAAAAGAATAATCTGAGTAACAGAGAATTAAGATGGCCTTGAGAAAATTACTGAAGCCTTCAAAACAAAGATGACCTATTTACAATCATATGAATTTCAAAGCCAAAGGATGTTGCACCATTGTATAGTCAGAGAAGATATGCCAAAAAATAAAACATGTTAACTACATCACTTTTTTTTCCCTCAGAATATTATGGGAGTACAACACTTTGGTCACAGAAATTGCCTTTGTACCACCTGAAAATCACTAACTTTTAAAAAAATTAATTTTCATGAGTGCTAGTAGTCATATTTCAGGTTAAATTGCAATTAACCCTTTATTTATTCACCATTTACTATGAAATATTTGGACCTGTTTTAAATAGGCTTCAATACCAATTATCCTTGGGTACCAAGGACCTTCCTATCTGCCTTTCACAGCCAAGGTAGCATCAGATTGCCTATGTTTCAACTGGTTTTAGCTCTTGCTCCATTCTTGATACTCTCCTTTTTGAGGAACATATGTTTAAATTTCTAGTTTTTCCTTTATCTCCTTTTTCTTTTCACTTTCTAAGCTTTGGTTCACTTTTTTATTGCTGCTTCTGTATGTCCCTCATAATTTTTCCTCTTCCCCTTCCTTCTCTTTTCCTTTTTCCTGTCTCCTTTGTGTCATCACCAGGATCCTTAACCTTGAGTCCTAGCCACTGTGTGCTACATGGCCTGCTCTGCTCTCCCGTTTTAATCTCCTTGTCTGGAATACAGTGGTTTCTGTTTTAGCTTCTTCTTTCCTTTACTCTAAGTCCTTTTTTAACTTTTTCCTTTCTCCTCTCATAAAATTATTTTTAACTTTGAATTTTTGTTTTATTCTTTCTTCTGAGTACTTACACCTCTTCACTTATGGTGAGAAAGTTGGTATTATCTAGAACTTCTGAATACTCTAGAAACTCTTAATTTGCTAAGACCTTGGGTGAGGTAAGACCTAAACACCCCTTCTCAAAGGAAGCCTTCTTTCTGTTTTGCCCAGCATGTCCAGGTATTATACCATACCACTTAATCTTGGCGGTCCCTTGTGCAAACCTCTGCAAGCGGGTATACATACTCTGTTGTTCCATCTACTGCCAAAGTCCTTGATTTACTACTCAGTGGCTATCCACTAATGAAATCTGATTAGGTATTTGATATTGTAATATTTCCATAATAAAAATCCTAGATTTAAGGATTTTTTTTTAACAAAAATATTGGGAGGAATGTTATGACCTTTTGGAAGAAAAAAATCTATTTATAATCAGAGAGTCACTTTCTATTTCAGAAATTTAAAGAAATATTTTAGGACTTAGGCTTGCTTGTTCTATAGTCCTATGCTAATATGTACCACTGTTTTAGGGGGAATAAGGATAGGTTTAATCTAAATATGAAGGGAAGACATTTTAGAGTCATAAATCCTCTCTAAAGAAAATAAAGTCTATTAAATGTTTAAAACAAGGCTAAAATTACTATCTGCAATGTGTGATATGAACATTGTAGTCAGAAAATGGGAGACTAATAGATTTTATCAAGTTTTAATATCTCTAATTAGAGCATAAATGTGAATGTTGTTCATTCTTCCAAATTGGTACATTTCCCTTTCATTGTCTTTCTTTGTGGGTAAAAGGTAACTCAGAATATATATTTTTAATCCTTCTAAAAATGGAATCTTCATAAATCAGAGTTTTAGTAACCTCATGTCTGTGATTTTGGTGAAAAGTTAAAAAAATGAGCACTTTGGAAAATGTCTGTCTTCATATCCTCATTAGGAAACTTCTCTTTAATTTTGTAGTCAAATCAGAAAATTAATGCCCGTTGGACCACAGAGGAGCAGCTTCTAGCAGTGCAAGGTATATTAAAGATAAGCAGTTATTGTTGTTAATAATTACTTGTCATGAAAGGTCACTACCTACCATAGCTCTTCCCTTCCTTTAGAAATGGATCAAGAAAGGGCTCTTGTGTTCACCACAAAGTCCTGCTGACCAGGAATTCTGTGTTGTATTTGTGGATATGACATACTGAGTCTATGTACATTTTGCGTCCTGAACAGCACATGATGCATTCTCAGCACTAATAATTGATGGTGATGATAAGCATGAACCAGTCATGTAGGCCCTCTCTGCCTCTGCTTCAGTATTCCTGCAGTTGAGTTCATTCTTACTATATCATTTGTTGATAACTCATAGTTAATAGTTAAAGCATAAATTATGATATGTTTCTGGTTTCTCTAATTACTGTGTATTATTTCTCTATTTGATAAGTGTCAGGTATTGAAAATACTAACTATATGCTTAAACTTTCAGTGTATCATACCAAGAGATATACCACTGAATGCTTAGAGACCTGACTTTAAATATATATATTTTTAAAAAGAGACTTTAGAGACATATCAAAAAATATACATAGAGCATTTTAAATGCACTATTTATGAGACTCTTTTGTTGAATTATATGGCAGAAGACTCTGTATTTTGAATACCCATGGGCAAAGTGGAAGCATTTTAAACTTGGATTGTCTCATGTTTAAATTACTTTAAAAAGGACAAATTTATTTTTATTCATTGTTATAGTTTTTTTTTTCTCTTAAACTATCTGCAGGACTGATTGTGTAATTTAAAGTCTGGTAAACACTTTCTTTCTTCCTGTATGAGCCTTCTTTGTGTTGCGTACTAATAGCTTTTTATCTAGGTTAACTACTATGAGAGAGTCGGGCCCCAGTGAAATATATAAACATACCTTTAAAAATATTTCCAAATATTCATCAGAGAACATAATTAATACAAAAATGCTGTGCTAGCATCATTCAAATATGGAAATAATGTAATTAAAGATTGACTGATAGCTGATTCTGCAGTTTGGATTAGAAAGAGTAAGAACTAGCCAGCCAGTATGATTTGAAGATGTCACAGGAGGGTACCGGCAGGATGACGTCAGCCTTTCCTTTGGCCTATACAGCATAACAGTTATTTCATAAAGAGCTGATACTATGAGTGAGACAGAGGGTGCTGGATGCGTGTTGAGCACATCCGTAATTGTAGAATTAAGTTTCTGAATGAGTCAGAACAAGATTTAGTTCATAATGTTCAGTAATAGCTGTTTTAAAATTAGACTCTGATAATTTAAATTTTTGTTTAAAAAATTAGCATTTTCAATGGCTTCTTCATGTTCTTTTAGAACTATATGCATGGCTTATAGTTCTCTAGCATAGTGATTTTGAATGGGCATTGCTTTTATTTAAGTAAGCCTATATTTCCCTCCTTCATAGTAGTTAGCCTAATAAGGATTGAACTCTGGTTTCCAGTATTCAGTTGCTTAAAGGTTAGTATATTAACTCTGTACTGTAATATAAGAAATTACCCCAGTGAAAGGAGTTTCTGAAGAGAATCTCCTAGGAAAAATCTGGACTAATGTTTCTCTATACAGCACTCAGTATTTGATAGTGCTATACAGCACTACTTTAAATGCTAAGAGTCCACTGAATCTTATGAGTGGGTTGGATATTATGCAAAGCTGCATTCAAGGGAAGGGGAATGGTAAGATTTGTATGTATCTTAGCTTACAAATATTAAAATTTAAAAATGGAGTATTAATACATATAACCAAACATTTCCCTCTGTGCTGAGGTATATTCAGTATTCTATTATGCACATTTAAAAAGTGACCCCTTAAATAAATTGCACTAATGCAGCAGTTTGTATGGAAGTATGCATGTTCTTAGGATTTTGAAGGTACTTTCTTA
Source organism: Cheirogaleus medius (assembly GCA_008086735.1). Taxonomy (NCBI): domain Eukaryota; kingdom Metazoa; phylum Chordata; class Mammalia; order Primates; family Cheirogaleidae; genus Cheirogaleus; species Cheirogaleus medius. Next base: position 10,657,114 of record VBSM01002937.1, read on the forward strand.
GTAATGTGTTAATGGTGTTAATGTCTCTATTTTTATTTATTTTGACTCTTTGGAATTTTTGTTTTCATTTTGGAGATTTTGTTGTTGTTACATAAAATAAAATAATATAAGGCTATGTATGTCCAAAATAGTTATTTCAGAGAGCATTAAAAAGTTCCATTTTGTCTCATGTGCCCACACATTTATATAATACTGAGAAGTGTGTCTTATAAACAGTATAATCATGTAGTAATGTCACCTATACCTTAGTCTCAGTGTGATTAAGGTGCATAATTGCAGTGTCTATTTTAATATGTATAGTTTGCTATCCAGAAGTCCTTATCAGTCAGTTTTTGTTTTTTCTTATTTTTTTAAATCTTTATTTGTGGTAAACCTATATGTGTATTACCCTAATGACCATTTCAGTTTTACAAAATGATAATAAATTATGTTTTGATATTAATATGTTTTAATTTGTATAGCACTTGATATTCAAGACATTTTACACATATATTCTGATTTGATGCTCATTTGTTAATGTTTTATCTTGCTCATAATATTCTATGACAGTGACCTGGAGAAAGAAATACTGACTCTAGTGCCACTAATAAGATTTACACTTTTACTATTAAATATACATTTTTGTTGACAATTTCCTTTCCTAGGGCTTAAATATATTATTTCCCACCTTTCCTGTTCCATCTACTCATACTCTTGCTACCTGTTAACCATTTAAATAAGTTTTCCTTTCTTCCTTAATTGGAAGAGGGAAAATCATGCTCAGATCAAATAGGTATCAGTTTATACTTTTCTAATCTATCACCTTGTTATGTTAATTTTGGTTCTACCTATGTTATAATTTTAATAACATTCTTCAAGATTTCTGGAGGGGGTAGTATCAATGCTGCTAATTTAATCCTCTTAAAATACTTGCTAAGAAAAAGGTACTTCTACAATTTCTATCATCTGTTCCAGCCTTAAGAATCTAAATTTTCTATTATAAAAAATTAGTTAATAGACCAATTCCTGTTTGTAGCTTGTGTCATATATAAATATTTTTTCTAACCAATAATGCTTTTAGAAATTACCCTAAAATCAAACTTGATATTCATATGATAAATGATCCTTATTTAGCAAGAATTAAGAAAGGCATTAGATTCTAGGTGTATCTTTTTTTTATGTAAAGTGAAATAGTTATTAGGTATTTTCGAAAAACAACAAGACATTTAAATGATAGTACAAAACAATCTTTAAAGTATGTTGGGGGCAGAAGCATGGTATAAAATATTTGCCATTTTAATTTTAGGTCACTTCTTAAATATGTTCATTTCTTAGTCATTAGTGCTAAAAAAAAAAAA
>VBSM01002937.1:10658460-10677316 GCA_008086735.1 Cheirogaleus medius
AAAAAAAAAAAAAATCATGCTCCCCAAGTAAATTTTTTATGCTATTTTAGGATAAACAACAAAAATTTTCCAGTTTTTTCAAGATATCAACCTTAATTTTTATTTTTTCATATTTTTCATTTAAAACAGAAGATGACAACTGTGTTCATGTGAGTTATGCTTACAATAAAAGTTACCTTATCTTCCTGTAGTTCATACATTCATTTCTTTTTAGGAGAAATAAAGTTACAAATCTAGAAATTGTCTTCTTTCTAATTTTATCTCATACTGGAAAAAAAAAGCCAGAATGGTTCATAAAAGAGAAAAACATAGATTTGGCAGTTGATAAAAATATAAGGATGGTAACCCAATACATGAATAATCAAAAGGAAGTGCAAATAAGAAATTCATACCTTTTCTATTGTAACAATAAGAATGGAGGTTCAAAAGTTTAATTGTCAGCCCTCTGATGCACTTCAAATAATTCATGATTCAAAATTTCCAGCATTTTTGTAATGGAATTTAACTTATAACAAGGAGGATAGGAATATAAGATCCAGAAAGGAGATCTTATGGAAAGAGACTATGTAATTTTTTACTTTTAGCCCTCCCGTATATATGCATCAGTCACTTTTCTACTGCTATTGATATCTTTTCTACCTTCTTAAATACTGAATTCTTGAAGTGATTTATAGGAGGTGGAAAGAAATACATGTTCCCAAATGGTTTGAGTTTAAATTTATGTTTTATTGATAGAAAAAAACAATATCTCTGGAGTTTCTGGGTGTCACTGTTTCTATTATTTTAAAAATTGGTTTTTGAAAAATTAATATTTCCCAATTATATTAAGTTACACACTCACTTTAAGAAATTTTGCTATGAAAGCAGGAAAAAAAAAATCCTCTGGAATTTCACAACACAAAAGCAGCTTGCTACTGTTAATGTTTTCCCTTTTGGTGGGTTTATTTTTTTTTTTGTAGTCTAAAATCAAATTTTAAAATTAACTTTTTAAACATACCAAAAGCAGCTATCCATGCTATCTCTTCTAGCTAAAAAAAAAAAAAAAAAAAATCTGATCCATTTTCAGAGCTGAGGAACACTGTATAAATGGCTACTGAAATGACTGTCTTATTAGCCAAAACTCAAAAGTATGAGTGGACAAACTCCTAATTCAGAATTTGTAGTAATTCATATAGTGGCTATGCTAAAGTCTTTCCTATTAATAAAAATATCTCCTTTGGCAAATTAAAAATATAACCAGAAATATAAAAAAAAATGGATATTTTTGTTGAACAGTATAGATTACTGGTTGGAAAATGTGAGCTTTCCTAAAATGTAATGATAACAGAATATCCTAATGCATTATATTTTTATGTTGGTTCCCCAACAAAACTAAAAGTATATATTAAAGATTATAAGATAACATCTGCAAGTATAGGAAGCCAAGTTGTTTCTTTTTAACTCTCAAATGAAATTTAGAACTTTGACTAAAAACAATTTTTTCCTGGGAAATTTATTATTTGCCTCTTTGAGAGTTCTTTAAATGTTTATTCATTCCACTAACCTTTGAAAACTGACCTCTTGCCCTAGAGTGAGAATTTAATTTAACAACAGTGGTTCAAATGTACTTAAGCCTTTTACATATTCAGGAAAAGGGGGGTTGATTTAATCATTATATTTAACTCCCTTGCTGAGAAAGCAATCAGATTGCCTTGTTTGTTACAAACTATGAGAAAATAATGGACTGCCCCTCCCCACAGGTACAGATTGAAACTAAGTTGTTCAAGTTAGTTGCTCCTCATTGCTACCCCTGCTAGTTGTCTTGGAAGCCTAGCTGGGAATTTTTCTGAAGGAGCAGTCCCATTAAGTCAGTGTTTCACTAGAGTTTGTCTATGTGCTAGCCACAGTATAGAACTTAAGAATTCCATCTTCTAACCAAAACATGCAGTTGAGCAGTGTCATTGGAATTGTGAAGGTGATGAAGAAGTCAGCCATATGTGCCTCTTGTGGTTTGGGGAAGAAAAATAGAATGAAGCCTTATAGGAAAGAAAAATCATACTTCCAAAGTGCTTCCTATGCACTCAGCATTGTAGTAATGCTGGTGCTGATTTGTATTCCATAGGACAGTACTTCCCAACCTTTTTCATGTACACAGAGAAAATTATGAAATTTGTCACAACACACTAGGGCAAGCAGATAAAGCTGCTCTTGTTTTGAAGAGACTGCCAATGAGCTCTAGCTATTCTAGACCATGTCCAGCCATCCTGCAGGCTGAAGGCATTAATATCTGGGCATACTTAATTCCTAGGGCACTGATTGTAATCCTCAGTCAAACTACAGACATCTGCAGTGGGATCTGAGCCTTAAGATTTTAGACTGGCATGTATGAGTTAATAATAAACATACCTGGGTGACTTGGAAAAAGTCCTGACATTCAAAGTCTCTAGAAAAACTAAATTAGCTCTTACAGGAAGTAGTTTTCAGTTTTACAAAGCTGGTTAAGCTTTCACAGTTTTACAATTGTGACAATATTGGTGACAAGGTAAAAGCCATTGAGCAAGAGAAAATTAAAATTACTCTTAAGGGGTTGAGTCAGAAGAAGGGAGAGTTATATAGTGGAATTAGACTTGGACAGCTTGTGGTTTTGGAATATATTTTGCAAAACAAATAGGTGTTATGAGGGTTATAATATCTGCAGACTTGGAGTCAAAGTTAGTCTTTTTTTTTTTTTTCTTATTTCTTGCTCGGGGGGTCGCGTAACTACAAAGTTAGTCTTAATGTGAATTCTTGCTAGGAATACAGTCTAATCCTAAACTTATTTAAGATTTTTATTTCTAAACTCATGTATTCACTAGGTTTGGCCATTGCTAGAGTGTAAATTAAGTATCTCTTAAGAAAATTAGCATGTTGATAGAACACTATATCTGGTTTCTAATTAGTAGTTAGTGCAGCAGTCTCAAATTTAGGATTTAGAAATGGCACAAAAACTCTGCCTTTTAAAAGTTGCTATTTTCTAAAAGTAAATAGTATAGCAGAGAAGTAATTGAATGTGTAACCATAACTCCTACTATGAAATAACCTTGGGTTTTTATTGCCAAATAAATCCTCAGTGGAATCTAGTCACCATCAGAATTCATGTTTAACTGTAGAGTTCAAACTGGAAATCAACTCATATATTTAATGGGAATATAAATTCATTTATATTGATAAAACATTGTAAACAATGTCTATCATTATTACTTTATTGTTATGCATGTCTTTCCCTTTGAGAACAGAGCAAATGAGCATAGCTTACAAACTCAAAACTCTACATTAAAAATGGGATATAGTTATAGGATAATAATGTCAGACTTCCTGCCCAAAATGCTCTAAGATAAAGGAACTCCCCTTAGAGTCAAACCCAGCTAGTTTGATGAAGCCAGAGATACTTATTTCCAAATTCTCAGTTTAAAATAAGAGTAGAATTTAAAAGCAGAATTGTGTCACATCATGATGGTGGTTCTTTACGGTAATTGGGTATTTCATATTAATTGGTATCAGTAAGAATATATCTAGCATTTCTGCTGGGTATTAACATATCTGTATATTCTCTCATCTCTGATTATATACATGTTAAGTTTATTTAAGCCACCATATATTTTTGTCTCCTTTCTCATCTCTTCCATTAATGAGTTATTATTTATTGGTATTTTAAAAAGCAGTTATCAAATTATAAAATCAAAATTTTAGGCAACTTTTATGTTTTGAGCTAAGTGCATCTCTTTCTAGAATAAGTCTATGAACTTCTTTTAAATTCCCTTAAGAGCAAATTATTATCCATTTTAAATTCTGTAGCATAATTGATAAACTCAACTTCATAAATCAGTTATTATCCTTCATTATAATGAAACTCCCTTAATGAAAAGTTAGGTTCTCAAATAACAATATACAACCTTTCTTAATTTTAAGGTTGTAATGATGAGCGCAAGTGCTATTCAAGTAGTCATTACTACCGGTATTACCTTATTCTTTAACTATAATTCTTCATACATATAGTCTTTGGAACTATTAAATGAGTTAAAATCCAACTGACACTGAAAAATATCTTCCCTTTTTTTAATCCATCAGCTCATGATGATTTTCTGCTTTTTATGTTTAAATTCTTATCTCATTTCTATTTGTTGGTACCCTGGTGGGATAGGCAAGCATTTGTGTTGAAGTTAGTATTAAGACCAAAATTATATTGCTTTTCTTAATGGGGGAACCCTGAGGCTACTCACTCAGTCCATTGAGGGGATAAGACAGATGGTTCATTCCCATCCAGTTTTGTTTACAAACGATGTTGCTCAAATTTAGGTGACTGGCTACTAGGGAAATAAATGAATGTGGAATTGAGGATGGAACAAAGAATTCAATGCTTTACAATAAATGGACTATATTTGAGAGTTCAAGAGAGGATTGGAGAAAATAACTGAGTATGTAAAAAATGGTAAGTTTCTGATTGTTCAGTTGAAGGCAAGTGGCTGGCTCGATGAAATAACATAATTGATAGTTTTCATCTGTGACCCTGATATCTTAGCCTCTATCTCAGAATTGAGAAATGACCAGAGTTTATCAGAAAGGATTTTCATTGCTGGTATCTTTTGTGTGTGCATGATGTATAGTACACACAGCTCTCCTTATTGATCCTTCACAGGTGTATTATTTACTTTGCCTTCCAGGTGTCCGCAAATATGGTAAAGATTTTCAAGCTATTGCAGATGTAATTGGCAACAAGACTGTTGGCCAAGTGAAGAACTTCTTTGTAAACTACAGGCGTCGGTTTAACTTAGAGGAGGTATTGCAGGAATGGGAAGCAGAACAAGGAACCCAGGCTTCTAATGGTGATGCTTCTACTTTAGGGGAGGAGACAAAAAGTGCTTCTAATGTGCCATCAGGGAAGAGCACTGATGAAGAAGAGGAGGTGTGTTTGTGTATGGAATTTGAGCTAATATGAGTTGAGGAATCACCATTTTGTGTGGTGTTCTGTAAGGTTAATTTGTCAGAGGACTAGCTAAATGAGCATGAAAGGTTGACAATACACTTACTTAGTGGTGCATCTCTCGTGACTCTTAAGTCATAATGACATGCTAAGTTCTGATTCTAGAAGAATGGAGAGTGTATTGTTCTTTTATAGTCTTATTTTTATTTCCAGTGTTAAGCTGTTTACAAATAAAGATGCCTGTTTGGTAGCCTCGTTGGTTTTTGATTTTTTGTTTTGTTTTGTTTAAAATAAAAGAAGCTTGTGCTTCCAATAAACACTGGTGTTATGTTTTTGTTTTGTTTTGATTTGCTTTGTTTTTCCTGTGACAGCCCAAACTATTTTGTATTAAGTTCATTAGGACTTACATCTCATACATGTATTTTTGTTTCCTCACCTCTAGGCACAGACCCCACAGGCTCCTCGGACTCTGGGTCCATCACCTCCTGCCCCATCATCCACTCCAACACCAACAGCCCCCATTGCCACTCTGAACCAGCCTCCACCACTTCTTCGTCCAACACTGCCTGCTGCCCCTGCTCTTCACCGGCAGCCTCCTCCACTCCAGCAGCAGGCTCGGTTCATCCAGCCCCGGCCAACTTTAAATCAGCCTCCACCACCTCTCATTCGCCCTGCTAATTCTATGCCACCCCGTCTAAACCCAAGACCAGTGTTGTCCACGGTTGGTGGTCAACAGCCACCATCACTTATCGGAATTCAGACAGATTCACAGTCCTCACTGCACTAAAAATTAAACTGGACAGAGCTGCAGTAACTTCTCACCCCATCATTATACCAATGCTCATCTGACTGATACAAAAGAGGAAAGAATAATCCTTCCTAGATACTGAGGCTGCGAATTAGTTCTGTGGCAGTGGACTAGCATAAGTGGATGTCTAAGAAATTTTTCAGCTCCCTGTACAACAAAAAGCCTCTAGTTAGCCTCCTTTCTAGAGTATACGTTCAGCAATGTGATCTCATAAAAGGAAAAAAAATTTATGTATTCTATATACCAAGGGTTTTTTTGTTTGTTTTTACTGTATTTATTTTATTGAGGTTCTTTATATTCCTGCCTCCTCATAGTCAAGACTCTTAGTACAGGAATATTGACTTAGGAATTGTGAAAACTCCTTAAGTTTCTTAAGTTAAGGATGTTTGGCTTTTGTTTTCTTTAATTTAATTTTTTTAAAACATTTTCCTATGTTAGGAGTGCAAGAATAAATAGCCTGCATTTCATATTTTGACATATGTTCATTTTATGCATATTTAAGAAATTATAGCTACATATCCCTTTTTTCAAAAAATGTTGCTTTTTTTCCTAAAGGAATTTTAATATATTCCTTTAAAAGAAAGCAATTTAATCAATTGCAAAGCAATTATATGAAACCACAAAGAATGTACTGAACCTACTAACCCTTTAACATACAATTTAGGGTCCTAGTGCAAAGTCCTTGTTTATAGGTCATTGACCTGTCATCAGTAATGAGAGAATTGGAATAATAATTTTACATACAAATGAGGACTTAATTTGTTGAAATATGATGTCTTTAAGTTCTTTGAAAATGAAGTTAATTTTGAAAAAAAAATTTTTTTATGTTTCTAAATGCTATATGCTTTTAACTAGTAGTTGCCTATACTTGAGGACTTTAGAAAAGAATTATATTTTGTCAGTTATGTAGAGATGATGGTTATGGATGCATTTATTTACAATACCCTTTTTGTGTTTAGTTTATGAGCTTCAAATTGCCCTCATACTTAATAATATGATCTGCATTTGATATGAAGGGTGTTTTCTTGATAAATCTCTATTGTACTATTTGGATACATTTGTGTATTCCTTGCAGCCAACCTGTATTCTTGGGATTGGTTTAGGGTTAAATCATCAACATTATTTCATAAAATAAATTTAAGAATTTGTTCTGTGTTATCTAAAGATGTATCAGTATATTGTCACAATTGTGCTGTGAACTAAAAATGCTGAGACCCCTTTTTATAAAGAAACAAAAAGACATTTCAAGGCTTCTTACATCAACACATAATCATTAAACACAAAGAATATTTTACAAGTGATAGTATTTCAATATGTTACTAATATTTTTGATACAATGATTTCATATTGGAATCATGATTTGTGCAAAGGAACAGATCACTTAGATTGCTATCTACTAGTGAAACAGCTAAATAAATGCTTGCACATTCACATTCTTACCACATTTAGAACCACTTCACGAAATAACATCTAAGCTCCTAATTTATGTTTTGAGAGGTCATATATTCCCCAAATATAGGAAAAATAGTCCCTCCCATTGGCTCTGCGGCATTAAAGAGCTGTAGGTTTTAATCCATTGATTAGTTTTAATTTTCAATTTTAGACCACTTCTTTCCATAAAGACTCTTAAGTTCTGGCATAATCTAAAACTCTTTTCCAGCATAGGTCCTTTTGTTTGTCATTGGCTCATCTTAAATAGTTCTTGCCCCTGGATTATAACCAGATAAAATTTAACTGATAAAAAATTCTTAATATTCAAGAATGTATAATTATTTTTTCTTTAAAAGCCTCGGGTAACAGTTATATATCTTAAAAGAAAATATCTAAAGCATTTTTTAAAGCACTTAGATTGTCTTGCATATGTGGATACTATATCTTTACAGCTTTCATTGTCTTGTCTGTTGTCAGTAGACCTTCAGTACACAGTATGTGGGATGTCAGTCAAGTTGGTCAGCAGTAGCATCTGTCCAGCTGTTCAGTATATTGTGATTCATATAAAATATATTCTATCCCAGACGTGGGCCAAAGTGCTGTATCTGAGGGATGTGCTGTAATTTGATTTACGTACATTAGAGCACACAGTAGAAAAATCTTAGCTTCGTTAGTAATATGACACATGTATATAGTGAGATGTCTTTATTGTGTGCTTTGCATATTTTGTAAATATTTTGCACGTCATTATTTTTCTTTTTTGCTTAAGCAGTGTTTGGCCTGGAAGAGTGATATGCTTGCTGCTTAATCAAAGGATTAAAGATTTAAAGATGTCTATGTCTTCTATTTTTATATAATTTCATGTTGTATGAGAAATTTAGGACCTCTTCACTGTGAAATTCTAAATACTGATTTTTATAAAAAAAGCAAAACCTAGAAATCTTTGAATGACCATTTTCATTAATTTCAGGGTTATCATTTTTGAAAAATCTACACCAAAGTGTTTTTTAAATTACATAACTAAAAATAAATCACACTGTGGAAAACATCTGGTAAAATTAATGAAAAAATATTTTTTCTGTATGTTTTAATTCTAGTGTAATATGGATGAATGTAAGTTATAATCAAAATTTGTTCTTAATAAGCTTACAATTAAGTAAGTAAATAGAATATAAAAGATGAAAGAACGTAAAATTTTCTTAATGTAGTACATTCTTTTTAGCAATAGATGTAGGCAGCAAGCCAAGAACATGACAGTCACTATTTTTAAAAATAATAAGAATGTTGCAAGTTACAGTCCTGTCGCTTAGCTATGGGATATAGTTAGAAATGCATTGTTAGGAGATTTTGTCATGTGAATATCATGGAGTATACTTACACAAACCTGGATGGTATAACCTACACACTTAGGCTATATAGTATAGCCTGGTGCTCGTAGGCTACAAACCTATGGTAACAGCATATTACTGTACCGAACACTGTAGGCAGTTGTCACACAATGGTAAATATTTGTGTATCTAAACATAGAAAAGGTACAGTAAAATACAGTATTATAATCTTATGGGACACCATTGTATATGCAGACTGTCATTGACCAAAATGTTATGCAGCACATGACTATACTTTGGTTAAAGTACCAAGTTTAGTTATTAAATATGTTGTATTAATTTAATATTTCCTCATGTTATGAAAAGAATACTACCCATAAATATTAATAACTGCTAACTAGTTAACACTGGGTATCAGGGTCTCCTCAGAAAAGAATAATAATTTGACTCAGAACTCTAAGCAGAATCTCTCTCTTCATGCCTCCCCCAAATAAATGATATGATGAATACATACTGATTGTAGGAAACATAAGAAAAAGAAACTAAAATGTATATTAGTTTCTTAGACATTCATTATAGATTACATTGTTGATACGATAACAGAACATTAAGTGAATCAGAAAGAATGCAAGAATCAAGTTTGAGAAACCATGCTAGATTAGAAAATGTCTACAAGAACCTTTACCTCATTTTCTTTCTTTTTTTTTTTGTCAGAACAATACTTTTGCATTTTATTTTAAAATATTAAGGAAGTACAAATGTTTTTGTTACATGGATACCCTGTATGATGCTTAAGTTGGGGTTGTTACCTCATTTTCTGATAGCTGATTTGTGGGAGTACATAGACTGCCTTCTCTTTGGAAAAAATATGTCCCTCCTCACACCTTTCATCTTTATCTTAACTTTAACTGCCTTGGTGAAAGAATGTTTTACAGCAGTAAACATCACAAGGAATGCTCCTAGATGAGTGTGTGTCTATAAGGCCACACAAGGCCATGTGGCCTTATCTGCCCTTTTCTGCTGTTAAGTCCTGTACAGTTAACAGGGAAGAACAATGAAGACAAAAAGTTAATGTTGGATTGAGATGTTTGCCAGTTGTCATTACCAGATTTAAAGTAGATTATTGATAAGGGAATGGGTCTTTGCAATGTGGTAACTTCTTAAACTTAAGAATCCTAAGGTAGAATTAGGGTGAACAGGATCTCTAAGGAAAAGCTGCCAGGGATGTGAAGTGGAGAGATTTAAGAGCCATCTTCACAGCGTAAATGACATGGATTACTCTGTACATTTATTTAAACATGCTAGGTACAATTTACCAATAACTAGGAAGATCCTGAATAATACTACAACACAAGGTATCTCTTAAGGGATCTATCTGTCCAGCTTACTACTGGAACAGCTTTCTTATTTGACAGGATTTGGCTTGAAGAGGCCTTTACTAACCTTAAGACTATTTTTATTGACATGCTGGCTGTTCATCCTTTCCAAGAGTTTGAAAACAATGAGAATCAGTGAGGAGCTTGTCATTTGGCTTCTTTATGCAAAATAGCTGCCCTTCTCCCTTTAACATGATTGTTTTCTAACTTCACATAACAAGTTACTTAACCCATAGCCCCATGCAGGCTTGGTGGCTCACTCTGTAATCCTCAGTACTCTGGTGAGGCCAAGGCAGGAGGATTGCTTGAGGTCAGGAGTTCAAGACCAGCCTGAGCAAGAGTGAGATTCCATCTCTACCAATAACAGAAAAAATTAGCCTGGCATGGTAATTTACTATAGCCAGATAGTAAATATTTTAGGGTTTGCAGTCCACAAACTTTTGTGTTGCAACTACTCATTTCTGCCAGTGTAGTTCAAAAACAGCCAAAGAAAATATGTAAATGAACAGGCATAGTTATGTCTCAATAGAACTATGTTTATAAAAACAGCCACCAACCTCTAACTTAAACTATCTAAAACAATTCTGAAAAAGAAGAACAAAACTGAGTGACTTACACTAACTTATTTCCATTCTTGTTATAAAGCTACAGTAGTCAAGACAGTGTGATATTGTTGTAAAGATGGACATATAGATTAATGGAACAAAAATAAAGAGTCCACACATATATGGTCAATTAATTTTCAATGAAAATGTCAGTGTGATTCAATGGCAGAAATGATAGGATACCTGTATGCAGAAAAAAACCAAAAAACCATCCCCAAATCCACTTTGATCCTTACCTCAAACCATGCACAAAATTAGCATGAGATGGATCGTAGACCTAAATGTAAGAACAAAAACTATAAACTTCTAGAAAAACAGAAAAATATGTCACCAAAAGCATGCTGCATAGTAGAAAAATATCAATAAATTATATTTCATCAAACTTACATGTTTTGCTTTTCAAAAGACACAATTAAGAAAATGAAAAAGCAAACCACTGACCAGGAGAAAATATTTATAAAACATATATCTGATAAAAGATTTGTATCTAGAATATGTACAGAACTCTTCCAATTCAAATATAAGAACTCTTACAAGTCAATCATGAGGACAAAATAATAAAGATGAAAGTGGGCAGAAGATTTGCAAATGGAAAATAAGTGTATAAAAAGATGATCACATTTTCTACTCATAAAGTAAATGTGAAGTCACAACGAGAAACCTTCAACCCCCACTAGAATAGCTAATATTAAAAAGATTGACAATAGCAAGTGTTATCAGGGATGTGGAGGAACTGGGCCCTCTCACATGGCTGGTAGAAATGAAGTATGATAAAACCACTTTGGAAAACTATTTGGCAATTTCTAAAGATTAAATGTATATTTACAATACAACCTGGTAATTTTACTCCTAGATATCTACCTAAAGAGAAATGAAAGTGTACGCACAAAAACTTGTACTCAAATGTTCGCAGCAGCATCATTCATAATAGCAAAAACTAGAAATAATCTAAATGTCTATCAGCTGGAAAATAAAGCAAATGTGCTATGTCCATACAATGGCATACTACTCAGCAATAAGAAAGAACAAACTACTGACATATGCAACAAAATGAATGAATCTCAAAAATACTGCCCTCATTGACACAAAATACAACATATTTATTTATATAAATTTTTGAAAAAATGCAAAACTATAGAGACAGAACACAGACCTTCTCTTGCCTGAGGCTGGGGCTGGGAGTGGGGACCAACTGCAGATAAACACAAGGGATGATGGATTTGTTCTAAAATTTCATTGTGGTTATAATTGCACAACTGTATACATTTACTAAAATTTATCATTTGGGTGAATTTTATGGTATTGAAAGTATAACAGTAGAGTTGTTTAAAAAAGAAAAAGTATGGAACTGCAAGGTCTGAACAAAAGATGCAGCCGGCCCAGAAGGCGTCCCACCGCGAGAGACCCTCACTGTGCCAATAGAAGGTGTTTCTCAGGATAGAGGGGCAGAGTCATGGAATACTGAGGTGTGATTGGATTCAAAGACATTTGAGCTTTGTCAGTTTTTACCAGGATTGGCCCTTGCTGAACTTATGCCTTTCCTTTTTAATGCTCCTGTCCTATTTTCTGTGAAATGAAGATATGACTAACGAGGGTTACAAGAGCATTGTTTGAAATCTCTCCATATAGAGTAAGCGCCATCCTCAAAAAGAAATACCAAATAATGGTTTCCCTTGTTACCGACCTATTACAAAATCTAACAAGACCAAATTGTGCCAATCAAACCTATGATCTTACTTCATGATTCTTAAGGTGAAATAATAACTTCAAAATCTATATTTTAATGCCTTATGGTGACTATGCAGAATTAATAGGTTAAAATGTTTTCCCAGGAGTGATAGGAATCGTATGTGCGAATCTTATTAAAGAAACTGCCAAAATGGCCAGAATTCACATTTAGCCGAGTGTATAATGAAGACAGTCTGCTTTTTTCAAATTGGTGCTGAACCTATACACAGATAACAATAGACGCAAGGTAGAACAAAAGAAACATGGGTCTTTCTTAAGCTCCTAAGCTAAAAGCGCAGCTGCTGGATGCACATACATAGGCTCTTTTGCAAAGGGAATCTTTAAAAAAAATTTACAAAAGTCCTGGGTGAAGCTCCTTGCCCTGCTCCTAGTCCTCCCTGCCTCTCTTCTGTGGCAGTCAGCACACAGACAGGCAGAGCCGTGGTAAACGTTATTTGATGGAAACGAAGGGACCTCATGCCACTGGTTAGGAAATTATACACAGAAAAGCCACAGACATTCATTTATTGCCTCAGCGCAACACCGACTTGGTGAGCAAGTGAGCATTCTGCAAGTGCAGGACCCTGAGGTTTGCATTTTGCCTCGGAGAGGTTTTCTGCTGCAGCATACCACACTTTCCGTGTGTGGTCCTATTACAGAGAAAGACTTTCCATTGTAACTTGCAATGGAAGTTAGAAATACAACCTAAAGCCCAAGGAGACTATTTCCCCTGGTCTGATGTCACCGATCTTTAGGTGATGGAAAGTATGATCTTTTGCTCTAATTGACAACGTCCATCGGTCTTGTTACAAAAGAGCAGCTGGAGGAAGATAATGCATTCAACTACGAATCCAGTAGGCGGCGTCCTCACCTCTCCATCAGCACCATCTTCACACTGACAGCCAGGGCTGCAACCTCTCAAAAAAGTAAACAGCTGAAATCCGTGTCTTCTGATGTCTGGGGCAATCTTAACGTGTCCAGAAGAAACAGATAAAAGGGCTAGCCCTTTCCTTCCATGTAAAACTTTACGGTACAGTCTAATTCTGCTCTTATTTTGTAGCTGAATTTGGTTTGGAGGTAATGTTGAACTTAATACCAAATATTTTCAAAACATTAAAACTGCTTAAATTTGTCTCTGTCTTGAAGTTGTTTTGTTTGAACTCACACCAGCCATTTCTTTGAGGGGCAGAGTGGCCTGTGGCTAAAGACACCAGAACCAGACTTCCCAGATTCAAATTCCATCTCTCCCAAACAAAGAATTTTGCAAGTTGGGGCAAAATGCTCAGTAGATAAATGTTCTTATCTATAAAATAAGGCTTAATGGGTTAATATGGATAAAACATTGATCACAGTACGTGGTAAATAAAACTTAATAAATGTTAGCTATCATTTGTAAGCATTTAATGTTTGTTTTATTTTATTTTGAGACAGGGGGTCTCAATCTGTTGCCTGGGCTAGAATGCCATGGCATCAGCCTAGCTCACTGCAACCTCAAACTCCTGGGCTCAAGTGATCCTCCTGCCTCAGCCTCCCAAGCAGCTGGGACTACAGATGCACATCACCACACCTGGCTAATTTTTGTAATTTTTTTAGAGATGGATGTTGCTATGTTGCTCACACTCATCTTGACCTCAAGCAATCCTCCTGCCTCAGCTTCCCAAAGTACAGGGATTATGGGTGTGAGTCGCCATACCCAGCCTAATGTTTATTTTATATGGACATTTATAAACACATGCAATTCAAATTCCACTCTGTGATCAACAAGGGGCAATTGGGAACATGGCATTGGCTTCTAACATCCATCTAAAATTATTTTCTTCCCCACTTAGACTCCTGGAGTCATGCAGCACCCATTTCCCGCCACAATAAAGACTCTATCCCAGCTTTTATTCCATCATATTTAAAGCTTGGATGTCACTTTTGGAACAAATCCACTGTTTTATTCAGTTGGTGGGGAGAGAGGTGGGAGAGAGAAGTGAATCCCCATCAATGACAGTACGGGGCCTGGGCTTACCTGCATGTGAGCACACTAGACACTGACGTCTCCAGCCAGTGAAAGGAGATCTAACTTCTAAAAATCATCATATCGACTTATATTATGCTGTGGGGGTAATGAGAAGAGAGGTGAGAAGCAGGCGACCATGAAAGATGTACAGGGGAACAGGGAGACGACCTAGTTCCTGAGCACCAGGAATTCCTAGTTCCTGGAATTCCATCTCTTGATTCTCACCTGAAGACCTAAGACGGTGAGCAAGATCTAGAGCCCCAAAGCAATGCCCACAGGCGCTATCTCCTTAGCAGAGTAGTTCATCTGGCTCACCAATCAAAAAGTTTGAATCTAGACTTCTGGCTCTTGTTGAAAACTAAGGAAACAACAGGCTGGCATCGCGCCGTGGGTGCTCTGCTTGAGCCTACATGGGCTCGTTAGTGTTCCTGTGTCGCTCCCCTCTTCCCAGAGCACAACCTCCTCCTCCCTCCTGCTGTTTCCTGCTCCTGTGCACATCTGAGCCGTTGGCTCTCAACGTAGTTCTCATTCTCCCCTTTTGCTGGTGAGTACAGTAACTGAAACTCGGGGCAGCTCAGCACCTTTCCCACGCTTGCCTTACTGAAAGCGAAGAAGCTAGAATTGAAATCTGGGTCCGTTTCATTTACATAGAATATAAATATTATTCAGCACACACACTCTTGGAGAGAATGTTTTGTAAGAAAGAGCCTTGTATTTAGGGTTCAAGTTCTAGCTGCGGCACTTGGTGAGTGCGTCTAGTCTTGGGCACGACCCTCGGCGTTGCTGCTCCGGACCTCAGACGGCTGGTCTGTACGATGGGGGTGACCAGGCCTACTTCCCCAGGTGGTTTGGTGGGTCCACACGTGAAAGGATTAGCTGAGCCTGGCTGTCGCCGGTGGAGGAGCAAGTCGTCTGCAATTCACACGCACGTGAGGGGAATCAGAGATGACTGACATGTGTAGGTGCTGACGGTTCCAGAGAGGGCAGCTGGGATTTCTAAGCGGGGTGTCTGTCTCTCAGCGTCCGCCCGACCCCTCCCTGCGCGTCCGCCCTGCTGTCCCCGCCCCGGGCCTCGCCCCCGCCTCGCGCCGCCGCCGCCGCCGCCCGGAGCCGCCTGAGCCCGCGGACGGGCGCCCGCCGACCCCGCGCGCCGAGCCGCACGTGAGTCCCCGCAGGCCGCCGGCCGGGCCACCCCGCGGCGGAAGGGCTGGGGTGAGGTCCCCGCCGGGCGCTTTTCGGCTCGTCCCGGTTACTTTGAAACCGAAAGCGCCTGCTCGCGCTCGGCCGGGCCCCCTGACCCGCGCGGGGAGGGCGCGAGGGGCGGCCAGGCCCGGCCGGAGGCGGCGGGCCTGGGCCCGAGGGCGCGGGGGGCCGGCGGGGCAGGTGGCCGCGGACGGGGGCGAGTGGGTGCGGTGCGGAGTGGGTTTCCTTAGCAGGGGAGAGGTGGGGCGAAGACCTAGACGGGGGCCCCGAGCTGGGGCGCTGGCCCGTGCGCGGCTGCGGACGGACGGAGGGGCCAGTTCAGTTGGGGCGCGCAGCGGGGCGGACTTTGGGGCGCGCCCCGCACACCCGCACTGCAGAGCGGCCCGGGCCTCCCTGCACGCTCTTAGGCACCCCCTCCACCTTTGCAAGACTTTCCAACCAGAGCGACTCCAGAATGAAACTTTAATTTTGCGAGGAATGGAAACGGCCACCAACTGTTGGTTTGCGCGTCCTCGGTTAGGAACTGTCCCCCCTCTGCAGAAGGTGAGCTCAGAGGGGTCTTGAAGCAAACCAGGGCGCTGAGAGGTCAGACGAGTTGCCCAGGGGCACCCAGAGAATTCGCAGAATCTCAGTTCCCCACCCCAGATGGCCTCCCCGTGTGACTGCTCTGCGGGGTCTTGGCAATTCTGAGAATTTTCGGTGATTATCCTCGCTGCGCTGTTGCTGCTGGTCCTACTGGGCCGCTCTGGCGACTTTCTCTGCTGGCTCTGCCCCCTCCTGCAGAGTTTCCATATTTGGCTATTTCAGATTTACTTTCGTGAGAACTCAGTTGTCTCGCTGTGGCGGGCAGAGCCGCCTAGGAGAGTGTTAAGGTTGGTGAACCGAGGAGAGGGGCCCTGCCCGGGCTGCCCCATCCTCTGCAGCCCTGGGCCCTGACCCACGGCCTGTGAGCACAGGCATCTAGCAACTAATTTAATTCAGCAAATATTTATTGGGCAAGTGCTGTGTGAGAAAGAACTGGGCGAGGGCCAGTGGAATATGGTTCCTTCCTCCAGAGAGATTTGCATTTTAAAAGAATTTTGGAAGACATGAAATGCAAAGAAGTTTGTTGAAGTATTTCTGGGAATAGAACAGTTCTGGGTGTGTGAAGAGATAATTTTAGGCAGCAAAAAGGCTGGGCTAGGACCTCTCAAATCCCAGTGCAGCTGCCTGCTCTGCCTTATAGAAGCTGAAAACAGGGGTGTTAACATAACTGATCATCTAACCCCACCCCCACCCCTAAGTCTACTCTAATTTGATCAAGAGAGACAGAAATTGTTACAGGAAAGATGGATGTGAGATGGAAGTGGAAAACACCTAGCTCCTGTAAAGGCTTTTGGTTCTGGTATTGTTTTCCCTGCTGCTCATAGATCCTGGACAAAGGCCAGACAAAGTCTCCAGCCTGAGCCAGCATCTGGGAGAGGGGAAGTGATGGAGAAGGTGACTCCTAGGTCCTCTTCGCTGAGGTCTGTGATCGTGGGGGTAGGATGGCAGTATTGCCCTCAGTCAGCAAGTGTCACCACATACCCTTTGGACATCGGTAGTAGGGTGGTGGAAAGAATATGGAAAAGAGATGGCACCCCATCCACGGAAAGTGCTAACTGTCGAGACTGGGATATTTCAGGGAGGAGGATTTGCAGAATGTGGGAGCTAGATGACTCTGAGTCAGTCCCGTTAGGCTGATGGGAAAGGCACCTCACTACTGAGATGAACCTTCTGTGGTTATCTCAGCTTTACTGGGGAGGACGCTGAAAAAAAATAATAATTCCTTGTTTGTGAAGCTCTTTCCTTTTCAAAGAATTTCCCCATTGCTCTTGTTTTGTTCTCATTTTGTCCTCCCTGATTCCTTCTTGAGTCAGGCCACAGCAGGACTATTCTTCTCATCTCTCAGGTGGGAGCGTGAAGCACTAAGAGTATAAATAACCCCTTGAGCTCCGCCTCCGGACGAGGTGTGGAGCTCTAAGGTCTCTGGTTCACCTGCTCCAGGACCCTCCCCCTGGTTTCTCAGCCAAGTCTGCCTATTTGTCCTTATCTGAGGGGCCAGCAAAGGGACCCAGAGTCCAATAATGCCTGTGTGTTCTGTTCCCAGCAACATGGAGCAAGTCACGCTGGAAACTGCCCTAGCCACTGCATGAACAGACACCCAATCCTTCAGCTCTGCCCGGCCAGGCACACTTGGGGCAAGACCTGTGTCTGCTTTTGTGCGTATCCTGGAATCTGGCATAGAGCAGGGCTAAACAAACGTCGGCTAAATTACACTGAATTCTCCTGGGGTGTGTCTCCCTTGGGCTCTAGGCTGCCAGGGACATGTGCTGGGTAGAGCTTAGGAGAGAGAGGTGGAGCTACCTGAAGGACTTGCTTGGATCCTAGAAATGAGAATAACACTGTACAGTTTACAAGTAGCCCGTCTCATCTGATTCACTCCCTGCTACCTCTTGAAGGAGAAGGGAGAGGCAGGTGCTATTCCTTCCACTTTATCTGGTTGCAAGCTGGGGCTCAGAAGTGATTTGAAAGATCTCTCATCACGTAGGGCTGAGGCAGGACCCAAGCCCACGGCTTCTGACCCCAATTCCTGTGCCTGTCCCATAGTATCTTGACTAAAGGTAGCCAGGATTCTGGGCAGGAGGAGGATGAGAGAACGAGCAAGATATTCATCAAAAGCTGCCTGACCCCTTTGTCGCTGATCAGGGGTCTTTAAGAGTTAATAAACCAGGACAAGTGGGGAGGGGAGCAGTGGCAGACACAGTCTTTGAGGAGCTCTTGTGAGGTTCCTCTGGACAGGAGCTGTCGCCCCAGAGAGGTGTAGCAGGTGCGTGATGGGGGAGAGGGGAACATGCCGCAGGGCAGAGGCAATCCCCAAGGCCAGAGGCTGCCAGGGTTGGGCCAGCTTAAGTTTGTTGCTTTGCCCAGAGGAAACCTTTATTTGAGGGATCAGATAGCAGCCTTGAGTGGTATGGCCTCCAGCAAGTCCTCTCTTGTGAGGAAGTAGGGTAGAGGATCAGGGAAGAGCTAAAGTGAAAATCCTCATTACTCCTAACTGAGACATTCGAAGTCTGTTTACAGTGACAGTGATGAGCACATCTTGTTTATCGATACCTGGCGGCAAGTGGCGGTGCGTGTTTAGATTGTGCTGTGTGTAGCAAAAACAGCACACCTCCAAATGGCCTGTGTACTGAACTTTTGCAGTGTCCATCTGCGGTGCAGGCCTTGTACATCCAGTGTTAAGTGACAGAGCTCAGCGTGCTCCCTGTCGGGGTGTGTGTGTGGGGTGGGGTCTGTCATCTCACTCTCAGCAGATCCCCATCTCATTTCTTGACACCATAGATTCCATCAATTTCCCTTCTCACCAATTCAGAACGTCCCTGGAATTTCCCCCATGGCTTTTTTTTTTTTT
>VBSM01002937.1:10681110-10712260 GCA_008086735.1 Cheirogaleus medius
GTCGTTCTGGTCTGTTGACTTCTATTTTTTTTTTCTGTGCAGTAAGGAGTGGAGTTTCCTGGTGAGACTAGGGGGAGTGGCTAAGGCTTGTAAAGAGAAAGGCTTGAAGTAAACATTGAAAACAAGAGTGAGCTGAAAGGGAAAAGGTGGCATGCCCTGTGTTACCTGGCCAGTGGGGTCCTAGGTCTCTGGCGGCTTGCACAACGCCTGGCACCTTGGTGAGGGCCCCTTAAATGTTTGTAGAATTGAACTGCTGGCTTGTCTACCTTTCTGCATCCTTCTCAGCACTTACCTCATTTCCCAGGCACCTGGTGCTAGCAGGCCAAAGCTCCCTACTCGGTCCCCTCACACAGAGGCTTCACATTGGTGTGTCAGTGTGTAGCAGGGCTGGTGCCTCACTCTCCAGCCTGTATGGCTAGATCTCCCCTTCCCCTTCACACTGACTGTCCCACCCAGTCCCCGTCCCCACCCCCACCCCAAATCAACCATCGTTAGCCAGCCTCGCCCTCTCTAGCTGTTACTGGTGAAGTGTGTGGATTTGCAGACAGGGGAAGTGAAGCATTTATGCCGCGTGGGGGAGAGGCTGTCCTGCTTGCTGTAGGGTGCCACCAAGGTAGCTGTTCAGTCTTCCGATGAGTAGTCACCGAGCTCTTGCCATGTGCACTGTTCGGAGCGTTGGGACCTCGGTAAACGAAAGAGACAATCCCTGCCCTCGTGGAGCTTAGACTCGGGTAGGAGGAGACAGAGAGCAAAGACATAAACGTACACTATGTTGGATGGTAGTAAGTGCTTTGGAGAAAAATGCAGCAGGGGTTGGGGGTGCCAGGGGTATTGGGTTTCCAGGTGTGGAGGGGGTCAGGGAAGGCCTCACTGGGGAGGTGACATTTGTGTAGACACCAGAAGTGAAGGAGCAAGCCCTTCAGGTAACAGGGTGGAGAGTATTGTAGGCAGGGGGAGTAGCAAGCAGAAGGCTCTTCTGCTGTTCAAGAAAAAGCAAGGCCAGCACGGCAGGAGGGAGGGGACAGAGGGGAAAGCGCTAGGAAATGAGGACAGAGGGAAGGGAGGGCCACATGGCACTGGGCCCCGACCTCCACGGACACCGGCTTCCACCTTGGGTGTGATGGGAACAAGGAGCAAAGGAGCGCAGATCTGGCTTCTGTTTGTAAAAAGGGTCACAGGCTGATGGGGTGTGAATGGGACATAATGTTGCAAGGCAGAGTGAGACCAGCTGGGGAGCTACCGCTGCGGGCCAGCGGGGAGACGGTGGCAGCTTAGACCCGGCGGTTGTGCTGAACATGGTGAGAGGTGGGTAGGCTGGAGACAGGCTGGGAGCAAGAGCCAATAGGATTGGGTGCTGTGAGAAGGAGGGTAGGTGAGGAGCCGAGAGTGACGCCAAAGCTCTTGGTCCAGGCAGCAGGGGGACGGGTGGTCCCATGTCACTGAGAGGGAGGAGGGTCGTGGGAGGAGCAGGCTGGGGAGGGGACTGGATGTGTTAAGGTTGCGTTGCCTCTGAGATGGGGAGGTGTGGACTGTGTGGTTGGAGTGAGTCTGGAGTCCAGGGGAGGGGTCCAGAGTGCAGGTAGAAATCAGGGTATTGTCATCCACAGATGGATGTAAGGCCAGGAGCCGCGATGAGTTCCCCAAGAGAGTGAGTGTAGATAGAAGAGAGAAGAGGTCCGGCACCAGCCTGGAGGTCCAAGAGATAGGAGAAGGCGACTAGTTGATGCTGCTCACATTGTCACAGCCTATAGAAGCTAGCCTGGGAACTTTCTGAAAAATCAGACTTCTAGTTGCTACTGAGAGATCCTGATGCTGAAGTATATGAATTAGAGTAGGCTAAACTATTATAACAAATAGACACCCCAAACAGAGGTCTGTTGCTCTAGGGTAAAGTGGCTAAGCCAACATTTCTATCATGCTCCAGGGTGGATTCCTAGGAGAGCGTCTGAGGACTCGACTGCTCAGAGAGCCACTGCTGTGGTTTTGTGCACAGGCCTGATCTCCACCTGGACCTAGAACTCTTTGGGGATGGGAGCTGTCTGATGACCCACTCCCCCCGCCTTCCATAACAGACTAAGGCACAGGCCTCTGCATGCAGCAGGCACTGAATAAACCTGCCTAGGAGGGAAGGGTGGACTTGCAGAGTTATTAAGTACTTGTTTATGTGCTAGGTACTGTGTGCTAGTAAGTTATATGGATTAATGCATTTAATCTTAACTCTGAGTCTTTGAGGCAGGTACTATTATTGTCTCATCTTCTAGATGAGGAAGAGGTGACATAGGTCAGTAAATGGCAGCAGAAATTGAGCCCCAGCATGCTGGTGCCAAAGCTGGTCTTTAACCATTAGGCCATACTGCCTCTCATCAAGACTTCCCCTTTGGGCCGGGCGCAGTGGCTCATGCCTGTAATCTCAGCACTCTGGGAGGCCAAGGCTTGAGGTCAGGAGTTTGAGACTAGCCTGAGCAAGAGCGAAACCCTGTCTCCACTAAAAATAGAAAAAGTTAGCAGGGCGTGGTGGTGCGCGCCTGTAGTCCCAGCTATTCGAGAGGCTGAGGCAGGAGGATCGCTTGAGCGCAGGAGTTTGAGGTTGCTGTGAGCTAGGCTGATGCCATGGCACTCTAGCCCGGGCAACAGAGTGAGACTTTGTCTCAAAAAAAACAAAAAAAAAAGAAAATACTTCCCCTTTGGTTAAGCACTTAAATGTCTTAAAAACAAACAAACAACAACAACAAAAAGACTTCCCCTTTGGTGTTGGCTAGGACACAGAGCACAGAGTCAGATAGTCTGTATTCAAAACCCTGCTCCTCCATGTACTAACTGTAGGATTTGGGGCAAGTTGTTCAACATCTTGAGGCCTCATATACTTCGTCACAAATATGACCGTGGTACAGGGGTAGTGTGGGGACTGTGTGTGATACTGTACGTAAAAGTACAAGCTGGGAAGTACTAGTAGGTGTCAGTATCATCATCACCATCATCGTCATCATCATCATCATCTTGAAAAATCAAACTGTGGCTCCCCTAGTATTAACCGGAAGAACTGCCAGAGCAGTGGAGATCGGAACAAACCCAACAGGCTGCTTCAGTGAGAATAGTTCTGTATGCTCTTTTAATTATTGACGTTTCTGCGTAAAATTTAGTCTTGATGGGTTTCAGTGTTTTTAAAAAAATGTGAAACCCTTGGCTAGCTGACCCCTTAAGTCCTTGCAGGGCTGGCTGGCTCAAGTGTGGGCCGGGGAGCCACTCCCCACATTCTGTCTGCTTCTCTCGGGTCTTCTCTGTCCCCACCTGCTCTCCCTTGTCTGTCGTCCCCATCAAGCCCATCAGTCCCAACAGCCTTGTGTCAAATGTCCCAAGGGGCTGCGTTCTTCGAGCTGGACTCTAGGATGGCCGCCCATGTGTGGGCTGGGCATCTGGGGTGTGCCTGGGGTCGTGGACCCCAGGAGGTCCCCAGGCAGCTGGCATGAGAGGGCTGCCTCTGGTCCTGTCTGCCTTCTCCCTGGACCTGGGCCAGGTCTGGCCTCTCTACCAGTGAGGAGCGGATTGCCCTGTCTTACTCTTGCAAACCACTCCCCGGCCACAGACTCTCCCAGCTCTGGGCAGGAGGTGGTTGTCGGTACGTCACACATCTGTGGTCAGCTTTGGGGATACAAACCCAACACAAAGGCAGCTGTTAGGACGAGCACTCGTGGGAAGATGGGGCATAGATAGAATGATGTTGACCTTTGGTATCTAAAAGTCACCAAAAGGTCAGGCCAAAGTTTCTGAATGCTCACTGGCATATCTGTTCTGTAGCCTGCCTAGGGTGGTCTCAGCTTTCTTCTCTTTCCTCAGAGCACGCTTAGGCCATGGAGGGTGGGCTGGGTGACGGCTGGGACCCGTCTTCCCCTGAAAGTGCTTTTGAATTCCAAGTGAATCTAAACTGTCAGCTGTTGGCTGTGTATCCAGGCTCCCGGGTCCCGCTGCTCCGGGGGCCGCTGGAATCTTGTTCACTTTTTGAGTGTGTGCTTGTTATGCCTGTCTGTCTATGTGAGCAAACAGGATGGTCAGGAAGAACAAAGGGGAGAGAACTGTGAGTCTGAGATGACAGCCCCATAACTTGATGAAGTGGGCAAACCCACCCCCATTCGGAAATACAGTCGGCTGGGGAGCAGGGGCCTTTTCACATGAGAAGTGGGAGCTGTGTCAGGAACAACCGGCAGACGCTTGACTCAGCCTCAGGGAGCCCCGTGTAAGAGTGGGGTGCTGATCAGGAGCCTTTTAGGGGTGTGGTCATGGCTGCGGGGAGAACCAACCCAAGGGCCAAGGGATCAGGGAGTTTCAAGAAGGAAGCACCAAATGTCACATAAAGGGCAGGAGGGCAGCGATTTAGGAGACACCAATCAGCAAATCTGATGATGTGATTACAATTTAGATCATCAAACCAACATAGCATGTTTTTCCAGACTACACAGGGCCTCACAGACACACCCCCCTAATGCCCAGATGTTTCAGGCCCCCCGGTTTATTCCTGGTAGAGGACAGATGAGCTCGGGAGGGTAGGAAAGGCTGTAGAGAGGTGCTGATAGGATCTGATGAGGGACACAGGTCTACAGGCTCCATCTGGAAGGTGTGTTTCCATCGGGCGCTGCTCTGGAGCCAGGAATGGGAGGGAGGAGAGGGGAGAAAGTGGCTGGTGGGGTGTTGCTGGGCTGAGGGGGGCAGTGGGCCAGAGCTCCAGGGGTTGGGGAATCTGGGCCCACCATGCTGCATTTTTATTTCCCGTCCGTGTCTGCCTATGGTAGGTTCTTGGCAAGGAAATGATTTACAGAAAGCGATTGAATGAATAAATGTTTAGTGGGAGGTAGGTGTAACCATGAATTCGAATGCATTGGATGTAGTGAGGAGACAAATGTGTTTGGGGGACATATTAGAGAAACGAGAAAAATGGCAACAGAAAGGCAGGTCTGGGTAGAAGGAAAGCAGTTGACATCGTTAAGGGTCCCAGGTGAGAGGAGCGGCACCTTCTGGTACAGATGCGGGCAGCGGGTGTCTGATGGTAAAGCTCTATGTATGTGCCTGGAAAAACCATGGAAGTCCATACAGCGTGGTAAGTACAGGTGGATGTGAGTCAGCAGTGTGCTGGGCCACCCAGAAGGCCATGGCTGTGAGCCCAAGCCTCGCTGGCAGACTGACCGTAGGGAGGCGTGGCCCACAGGACCACATCTGCCGATCACATTCATTTCTGGGCCCAGACAGAAGCTAGGGGTACAGGAAAAGCAAAGGCCATTCACAGCACACAGGTGGGTGAGGAAACAAAGCATCAAAAGAGCATAGGAAGGAAATGGGACTGTTTTGCCCAGGCCAGTCTCCAGGGGCCAAGGGCATTGTCTTCTCACTCGAAGGAGTGTCTTTAAGAAGAGGGATTAGGCTTGTCCCTGAGGTCCCACACAGTGCACTCCCCTCCCTTCACCCCCACTTTTCTCTGTTAAACGGCACCACCTCTGCCTAGGTGCCGAGGCCCACATCCTGAGTTGGCCTTGACTCTTCTCATGCCTTCGAGCCTCGCATTCAGTCGCCAAATCCTCTTGATTCTACCGTGAAAATATATCCTAAGTTACCGCCCCGACCCCCATTCTCTCCATTCACCACCACCACCCCTGCACCGCCTCTCCCGGAGCCACCGCGGCATCTCCACCCGGATGTGATCAGCCACCTGGCTGCTTTCCCTGCTGCTCCCCTGACCCTCCACGGTCCCTTCTCCTTTCAGCATCCGGAATGGTCGTCTCACATCCCAAAGCACATACTGCCTGGCTGCTTAAAACACCCACTGCTCTGCCCTTAGAATAAGGCTGACCTCCTGCCTGTGGGCCACGAGGCCCCTGTGCCCTGGCTCCTGCCTTATCTCCTGTCGAGGCCCCTGTGCCCTGGCTCCTGCCTTATCTCCTGTCGCCCTTTCCCTCATCCCTGGGGCTCAGGTAGCACTGGCCTCCTTTCTGTTTCTCAGACGTGGGGAGCCCTTTCCCAGAGCTCATCTCGCCCTCCCTGCCGCTCCCCACCTGGCTTCAGTTCATCCTTCAGGTTGCTGCTGTTTAATCACCTCCTCCTCCCTGAGGCCTCCAGGCTAAAGTGGCTGCCCCTGTTTCTCTCTGTCTCAACAGCCTGCTTATTTTCTTCAAAGAACTTATCACAGTGTGTAATTGCCACCTTTGTTTGTTTAGTCCCTGTGTCCTCCATTAGGTTGCAAGCTCCACAGGAGCAGGCGTGGACCATCTGTCCTGTTCACCCCTGTGCCCACAGCCCGATGCAGTGCCTGGAACGTCAGGCGGTCAGGCAGTCAGGCAGTCGGGTCATCCTCACAGTGGGGGATGTTGATGGAGGGGCTCGGGGTCAAATGCTTAGTAATGGCCCTTAATAGCACTTCCTGTTTACCACCATTATAAGCTCTTCATGTATAGGGGGGTCAGCAAACTTTTTCTGTAAAGAACCAGATAGTAACACTGTATTTTAGGTTTGTGAGCCATATGGCCTGTGTGGCAACCACTCAAGTTTGCTGTGGTAGCTCGTAAACAATCATAGATGATATGTAAACAGATGAACGTAGTGTGTTCCAATAAAACTTTATTTATAAAAACAAGTGGTGGGCCAGCCAACCCTTGTTGTATAGTATTATTAATAACTTATTTAATCTTTAAAAGTTCTATGAGGTAACTACTATTATCATTATCACCATTTTATGGATAAAGAAACTAAGAAGCATTGAACTAAGTAATTTGCCTGAGGTCACATGGCTATGAAAGAGTAGAGCTAGGACTTGAATCCTGTAGTGCTTTCTTTATTATTCTTTTCCCTCAGTCTGAGTTCTGAGAGCAAATCTGAAAGATCTCCTGGATACCTTTAAAGCATCAGCTGGAGTCAGGTGGCTGGCTGGTTCTGAGGCGGAGAGAGCTCCACTAAAGGCATCCCTGTAAGTGGGACTGACGTAGGTGGCGGCAGGCTCAGGCATGTGTGGGTGTCCAGAGGGGGGCAGGGATGCCTTCAGCCTTTGCACCCCGTTCTGTCCACCAACAGTGCTCACGGCACTGCTGTGAAAATGGGGAACCAGAGGTTTCCTGACAACTTGGAGAGAAGTCACACTTCTCTTTAAAGGAATTAATGTCATACCACATCATTCTTTGTTCTGTTCCCAAGAAAACCTTCTGTGAAATCATAAGGAAAAGAAAAGAAAACATTCCCTGTCTCTGCCTCTGAGACACTAAAGCCTGTCATCCTGGGGCCAGGACAGTGGGCTGGTGGACTGTTGTCACATCCTGTCTGGCTGTTGTGGTGTCACCTGGTCTCTGCGTGGTCTCCCCGCCACGTTAGGTCTGAGGGAAAATGGCCTCATTGATTCTGCCTTTCCCCCAAGGCCCTTTCCTCTTTGTCTAACCTGCCTGGTCACCCAGGGGTCCCCAGAGGTTTTTTGGGGTGGTGGCTTTAAGCTGTGGGAATAATCTCCCCAACAGTGGGGAGGGAGAGATGATCAAGGGCTGGAGTAGAGCCCTGGCCGTTGTCTGGAGGGGTTTCTTCCTCAGATCTCTCTGGGCTGTCGCAGACAGAGCTTTGGAACAACTTCAAGCCCATTTCAGTTCTCCCTTGTGCTGGGAGGATAACGTGATAGATGAAGTGCTTTTCATTCCCTCTTCCTTTTTTTAATTTTCCTGGTAGTAACTGCTCTTCCTGGAAGAGCAGAATCACAGAATTCAAGGCCAGGCACAGCTGTGAGAGAGGAAACTGCCACCCCTTCTAGCAGGGGAGCGTCTGCCATCAACCCTGGGCTGTTTTCTCTCATGATACTGCCCAGGGCACGGAGCCCAGAGACTCCTTGGGTCCCTGCATCTTGGGATGGTGCATCTTCACTTTTCCTTATCACTGGCCACAACTCTCCTCTTTAGGCCCAGGGACCCATTGCTGGGCCTTAGGTGGGTTTGGGGAATAACATATTTGCAGCTGAACGTGGGTGTTAGGGAGTGGGCTCCTCGCAGCGAAGAGAAGTGGGCAGTTTGCCTTGTGCAGCCCATCCGCAGAGAGGGGCCATCTGGTGGTGATTAGAGCCATGGAGGAGACCCAGTCACTGCTGACTTGCTGCCCAGCACTGAAGGATGGGGGAGAAGTCCCCTGCTCCCACCTCCTCCCACCCTCGGTCCCCTGCCAGCGCCTCTCATTGGCGGAACCAGCCAGAAGCCAGGGAGCCTGGGAGGCGGCTTGTGGGGTCCACCTCACCCCACCTCCTGGCGCAGGCCGGGGCGCCTGAGCACACGGGCAAACGACTGGCGTGTTCCCTTAATTCCAATCCTGCTACAGTTAAGTATTAACCATTCTAGAACTTTTATGATACCCTCTGGGAAATTCTTTTTTCTCCTTTGTCTAAAAATGCCTCCTTTTTCTTCAAGACCAGAGATGATTGATTCTCTGTGAAATCAGCACAGACACCCCAGAAAATGCTAGCTACCCCTCATCCAGGCTGCAGCAGGTTTTTTTCTAAATCTCTTTTTGTGGTACTTGCCACCAGGATATTGTGATTTCTCGTTTCAGATTTCCTCCGCCCTTAGAAGGCCTTGAGGGCAGACCCGACGTCACAGCCTCGGCGTTCTCAGCACCTAACACACTGGATCGGTGGAGGGCTGTGTAGACGAGCAGACTGTGCGGGTGTCTTGCCCGAGGTTTCATAGCTGGTGAGTGGCAGAGCAGAGACCAAGCCCAGGTCTCGGGTCTCCTGCCCTTTTCACTCTGGGATTTGATCGGTAGTAACCAGAAACTCCCCAAGAATCAACTTGAAAACCCTGGAGGCATAGTTTTTGGGCTTCTATCTTATAACATACATAATATATAAAAACATTTCCAGGCCGGGCGCGGTGGCTCACGCCTGTAATCCTAGCACTCTGGGAGGCCGAGGCGGGTGGATCGTTTGAGCCCAGGAGTTCGAGACCAGCCTGAGCAAGAGTGAGACCGTCTCTACCAAAAAAATAGAAAGAAATTAGCTGGACAACTAAATATATATATATATATATATATAAAATTAGCTAGGCATGGTGGCACATGCCTGTAGTCCCAGCTACTTGGGAGGCTGAGGCAGGAGGATCGCTTGAGCCCAGGAGTTTGAGGTTGCTGTGAGCTAGGCTGACGCCATGGCACTCTAGCCAGGGTGACAGAGTGAGACTCTGTCTCAAAAAAAAAAAATTTCCAAATTTTCCAAACTTTCATTAATCCAAACAAGATGTTGGGGGGCTATGGAGGTTGTATGGACAGACATACCACGCTTTTCTTTGTTCAACCAGAGGCTAAACTCTGTAAGATATGTGTCCTTTTTGTTGTCATTAAAGGCTAAACTCACACAGCTTCAGAATGTTAGGATGTTTATTATGTGTTCCCCAGAAATGAATTGGAAGAAATACACAAGTAAAGAATTTAAACTGTGGCATCCACAGCTTTCCTCTGGAATTCCTAAAAAAATTCTCATGGAAAAGATGCTTCAATTTATGAAACAAAAAGATGACATTTAAAAGAAACTCAGCGTTCTTAGGGAGTGGACGGGATGTGATTTTCTCTTGTCTTTTTTGCCTTGAGTTAATAACCCTTCAGCAGGGGCCCCATGCTGTACCTCCCATCGATGGCAGGAATAAGACGCTGTTGACTGCAGCAAGGCTCTATTTTTAGTAGTTGTGATGATTTTCTGAGTTGCAAGAACTAAACTCTTTTGCTGTTCCTATTACATAAGCTATTCTACACAGAAGGGAAAGATTTTAATAAAATGGAGTGCTTACTCATTTCCACTAAATAGCTGCCTGGGAATGACAGAATACTAGCTGCAAGTATCTAATTAATTAGAGAAATATATATATATATATGTATATATATATATATTTTTTTTTTTTTGAGACAGAGTCTGGCTCTGTCACCCAGGCTAGAGTGCCATGGCATTAGCCTAGCTCACAGCAACCTCAAACTCCTGGGCTCAAGGGATCCTCCTGCCTCAGCCTCCCAAGTAGCTGGGACTACAAGCGGTCACCACCACACCCGGCTAATTTTTCTATTTTTCTTTTTTTAGTAGAGATGGGGTCTTGCTCTTGCTCAGGCTGGTCTTGAACTCCTGACCTCAAGCAATCCTCCCGCCTCAGCCTCCCAGAGTACTAGGATGACAGGCGTGAGCCACTGCGCCTGGCTGGGAAATATGTTAGGTAATGAAATAGACTTTATAGTTCTGTTATTGGGTTCTCAGTGATCACAGTGGGTCCAGACCCGAGAAAGCTTCAGAGGAAGGAGACAGACCCTGCCCTGGGAGACATCCCAGCTCTGTTTATATTCCAGAACATCCCCCCGAAACATCTGAAGTCCATATTTTATAGCTGAACATTAGTCTTATTTTTTTAAATGTGTAATGAGATAAAAACACAATTTCATAAAAACAAATGCTGAATAAGATAACAAGAGGTGAGGGAGAGAACAGAGCCAGTGGTTGACTCAGGCACGTTGAACAGGCCCAGGAAGTACACACAGGGGTGGGGAGAGGAAGGAAGGGGCGTGCAATCCTCAGGTCTCTGCTGGCTGTTGAGCAGCAGCAAGGAGACCGTCAGTGACAGTCACAGCGTGCTGGGCCTGCCAGTGCGAAGCTGACAAGGTACAAGGCCACGCAGCAGCCCAACAGAGCAGGGCCCTGGGGTGCTGGCGTGGCTCTTGTTGGGAAAGCCCTCAATAGGCTTTGACTTAGTTCCGGTAGGTTCAGGTGAGAGCCAATTGTGTGTTTCTCTTCACAACTTGAGTTCAGTGACCTCTTGCTTTGGTAACCAGAAATTCGCCATTGTGGGAGTATTTAACGGCAGAAATCGGCAGCTGCTACGAGCTGGAGCTCTTCCCCAGTTGAGATTGTTGAACATTTACTAGCACATGGCCGCCTGGGGCTCCCTGACCACCCTTTCAGGAGATCTGCATGGCCAAAACTATTTTCATAGTACTACTAAGCCATCATTTGCCATTTTTACTCTTCCTTTCACGAATGCACAGAGGTGTTTTCCAGAAGCTACATGATGTGTGATATACAACAGACTGAATGCAGGACCAGATGAGAATCTGGCTGTCTTCTATTAAGCAAGACATTAAAGAGAGACGCAAAAATGTAAAATGGTGTCCCTCTTCTCACTAATTTTTTTTTTTTGAAAATGGCTATTTATCATGAAGATATTGTTTGGTTTAACACATAATTGGCTTATTAAAGTAAATTAATAAAGAGGTTTTTTTTTTTCTTTTAGAGAAACAGGGTTTCATGCTCTGTCACTTGGGCTGGGGTGCAGTTGCATGATCATAGCTCACTGTAGCCTCTAACTCCTGGGCTCAAGCAATCCTCCCACCTCAACCTCCCCAGTAGCTGAGACTACAGGTGTGTGTCACCATACGTGGCTAAATTTTTTTTTTTTTTTAGAGATAGGGTCTTGCTATGTTGTCCAGGCTGGTCTTGAACTCCTGGCCTCAAATGATCCTCTCACCTTGGCCTCCCAAAGTGCTGGGATTACAGGTGGGAGCCACCATGCCCAGCCTAATAAAGAAATATTTTTTAAATTCCACAATTTTTTCCTTCCTTAGTGCTAAAAACAAACAAAAAATTCCTTGATTTTAATGTCAAATATGGTAAAGATCAATGACTTACATAAACAAAAACTCTTAGGGTTCCTCAATTAAAAAAA
Source organism: Cheirogaleus medius (assembly GCA_008086735.1). NCBI lineage: Eukaryota > Metazoa > Chordata > Mammalia > Primates > Cheirogaleidae > Cheirogaleus > Cheirogaleus medius. The sequence continues at coordinate 10,692,807 of VBSM01002937.1, forward strand.
ATATTTTAGAGCAGTTTTAGGTTCACAGCAAAATTGAATGGAAGTCCAGTTTATCAATTCTTTCTTTCATGGATTGTGCCTTTGGTGTTGTGTCTAAAAAGTCATTGACAAACCCAAGATCATCTAGATTTTCTCCCATATTATCTTCTAAGACTTTTATAGTTTTGCATTTTACATTTATATTTGTACTCCATTTTTAGTTAATTTTTTGTGAAGGGTATAAGGTCTGTGTCTAGCTTCATTTTTGTGTGTGAATGTCCAGTTGTTCCAACGCCATTTGTTAAAAAGACTATCTTTGCGTGATTGTACTGCCTTTGCGCCTTTGTCAAAAGTCAGTTAAGTATATTTATATGGAACTCTTTCTGGGCTCTCTCCTCTGTTCCATGGATCTGTCTGTTCTTTTGGCAATACCATACTGTCTTGATTACCGTAGCTTTATAACACATTTTAAAGTTGAGTAGTGTCAGTCCTCCAGCTTTGTTCTCCTTCAATATTGTGTTGGCTATTCAGGCTCTTTGGCTCCTCCCTTTTTAAGAGTGTTATCATAGTCTGTTTATGCTACTATAACAAAATGCCTCAGACTGGTTAATTGTTAAAGAACAGACATTTATTTCTCATAGTTCTGAAGGCTTAGAAGTCCAAGATCAAGATGCCAGCAGGTTCAGTGTCTAGGGAAGGCTTGCTCTCTGCTACCAAGATGGTGCCATGTTTCTGCGTCCTTGCATGGCAGAAGGTAGAAGGGCAAAAGAACCTAGCTAGTTCCCCTGAGCCCTTTTCAAGGGTACTGATCCCATCTATGAGGGCAGAGCCCTCATGGTTTAATCACCTCCTAAAGGCCCCACTGTCACATTGGGTCTTAGGTTCCAACATAAGACATATATGCATTCAAATCATAGCAAGTATAAAGAGGGGTCCTGAGACCACAAATGCTGTAGAACTGCTGTTGTAGAGAAAGATGAACATATAGGGCTGAGTGCAGTAGATTCTTGTGCTAGGAAGAGCATAGAACGTAGTGGAGGGGAGCCTGACCTGAGCTTTGTACATCATTCTTTGTTCTGGGGGCTCAGTGAGCCTGTGGCTGCAGGGTGCATCTCTGAGAGTCCAAATTTAGATGCTGCGTGACACAGATGTGAGCCTGGTCTCAAGAGAGAGACTCAGAGAGGCACAGTACATAACCTAAGGGTACAGGACATGAAGTGTCAACCTCCCTTGGGACTAGAGAACCCAGGGCAGATGAGGGCAGGTTGAAATCGGTTCTTCCAGTGCTCTGAGAGAAAGGTGGGCTTTGGTTATCAGGGCCGTGCATGTAGATCAAGTGCTGTGCCTCTCCATCCTCAGGATTAAAATCCCAATTTAAATCCTACCATGTTAAAAGGGGAACAGTCCTATCTCATATTGCTCACCTGCTACACTTGAAGTTTTGTAGGAAACATGCAGAGGGGAAAAGGTAAGGCTTTGGTCTCAGACAACTCCAGGATTAAAAAAAAAATCCTCTGGTCTGCTGGGTTTCTCTGGGAGAAAGCTTTATGTGCTGAAAGAGGCCAACTGCTTACTGTGCTCCATTCACACAAGCCGCACCCCAGGCTTGGAACACTCCAGCAGCGAGAGGCCCAACAGAGCACCCAGGAGAGAAAGGTCAGCAGATGCCCCGAGCAGAGCTGAGTGTCAGACGGGGCCATGCACCTCACCTAGCTTGTCAGGCCAGGCAGCTGCTCCCAGCCCCGGCCAACCTCATCAGCTGCAGGGAGCCAGGAGGGATCTCAAGAGCAAGCCAGAGCAAGTGCATGTAAGGCCAGGCCTTCTCATACCCAGCCACATGGAAGGACATCTCCAGGGACCACCCCAGAGGGCCTCCCATCTTTTAACCCTTTGCCAGAGACTCTGAAAGCACCACTTCCCCACTGTACCCCAAATTAACAGCGTCCTTGCTGGGGAGGCTGCGCTGTTCTTAACCAGGGGACCACCAGTAGATCCAGAATGTTCTGAAATGCCCAGAAATTGGACGTGTATGCTATTTAGGGGAGAGATGATCTAGAGTTTTCATCACATTTTCAAAGGTAGAGGGAAGTCCTTGCTCAAAAAAGGTTAAGCATCATTAAATTAGAGGCCAACCCTAATTAACAGCTGCTCTGTTGAGGGTTTTTCCAAAAGTCCATTCAATAACATTGCTTCAACAAACAGCCGAATTGTTCTCCATGCTGGGCATGGTGCTAGGGGACGGGGATGCAATGATGAGCAAGACCAGATGTAACCTGTGTGTCATTGAGGGACACGGATATAAATCAAGTGATCACACAAGCACATGTCTAATATCAAACCAAGTATTGCTCTGAAGGAAAGGAACCTGGTTCTATGAGGGATATAACTTAGAGGATATTTGGTTTTTTGTTTTTATATATTTATTTGTTTTTGAATAGGTAATGCTTTCATGTTCAAAATTTCAAAAGGATTACACAGTAAAGAATCCACCCACCCATATTCCCCGGCCACTCTCTGAAGGCCGTTGCATGTTTTGCAGACGGGTGGGGAGGCCTTCTGCTGTTAGGCCCGGAGGAGAAGAGAAAGCTTATCTGAGGATATGATGCTTGAAATGAAATTGGAAGCATGAATATGAGTTAACTAAGTGAAGAGGACTGGAAGGGGATGGGGACGTACTCCAGACAAAGGCAACAGCTTATGCAAAGGCCCTGTGGCAGGAGAGAGCACGATGTATTCGAAGAACTAACAGAAAGCCTGTGTGGCTGGAGAGCAGAAAGTAAGGGCAGACAGGTCCAGATGCTGCCGGGTGAGCAGGATACAGTCTGGTACCCCGCTTAGCACTGCGGACTTGTCCCTCAGAGCTCTGGGGAGCCACTGAAAGATGAGAGGTATAACTTTAAATCATACCTGCATTTTGAAAGCATCACTCTGGCCATAGTATGGAGATGGATCGGAGGAGAAAGCAGTTAATGGGCTCTTATTTATTTCAGGTGATGTGGCTTGGAACTTGTCTTAGTTTGGGCTGCTACAACAATACCATAGACTGGGTAGCTGGTAAACAACAGAAATTTATTTCTCATAGTTCTGGAGGCTGAAAGTCTGAGATCAGGGTGCCAGCATGGTTGGGTTCTGGTGAGGTCCCTTTTCCTGGTTGTAGACTTACTGTTGTAATAATAGGTAATAATAACATGTAATAATAATAAAATGTAATAATAGAATAACAAATGTAATAATAACATGGCAGCAAGAGGGCAAGGGAACTCTCTGGCCTCTTTTTTATAAGGGCATTAATCCCATTCATGAGGGCTCTACTCTCATGATCTAATTACCTCCCAAAGGCTGCACCTCCTAATACCATCATATTGGGGGCTAGGATTTCAATCAATATGTGAATTCTGGCGGGTGGGGGGCACAAACATTCCTTCTTTTGCAGTCACAGTGATAGACCAATGTATAGAAATGTGTTTGTGTCCAAGTTCCCTGCTTCTGAAAAATTTTAACAAAACATTTGTTTCAGTTCTCTCAGTGGAGTGGAAGAATAATTTGTAACAGTTTGCTTATAATGTAGGCATAGTTTATCCAAGCATGTGACCAGACAGACAGGATAATTTAGCATCCTTTGAAAGGTTGTTGGACAAAGGGTTGAAGTCTTGTAGAGTCTTGCTAGAAGTCATCTGGTCCAGCCTCCAACCCAAGCACCCCAAAGACATCACACCTTTGCAGGAAGGAGCCCCCCAGTGGCAGGAGGTTGTCACTTTCTTTACAGTCATAACGGAAGGACCATGTGAGTGATGTTCACTAATTATGAAACAATCATTAAAACACCCGATGACTGCAGTTGCTTTGGTGCTTGCACACTTAATTTTCCTTCTCTTCCCCGGGCCCCCCAGCATGGCTTATCCAGAGGAGCAAGGAGGCGCCCCCTGTGGTTTCTTCCGCCAGAATTCCGGCAACTCCATTTCCTTGGACTTCGAGCCCAATACAGAGTACCGCTTCGTGGAGCAGCTGGAAGAGCGATACAAGTGCGCCTCCTGCCACTCGGTGCTTCACAACCCGCACCAGACGGGCTGCGGGCACCGCTTCTGCCAGCACTGCATCCTGTCCCTGAGGTGAGTGGGCAGGGCCGGCGGCTCCGGCCACAGCATCCGAGCTGTTTCTGGCATCTTCTCAGTGTCAGCTGTGGCCACGCAGTTGTACCCATGGTTTTTGGAACTGCTGTGGTTGGCCACAGAATCATGAATACAAGGAGGGATTCTCTCAGAGGCTGTCTGAGGGCCTGAAGAATAATCTTCATTTTTTTTTTTTTTTTTTGCTACTCAATTCATAGATATACACCTTTTCTTAAAATCCAGACTGCACCTGTTTTTCATGGGAGAGCAGACCTAGATGTGTACTCTATCATGGGGAGCTGGCTGTTGGGAAGGGCTGCCTGCATCTCATGGTGTCTGTGTTAGAGTCACCCTAACCTATCCCTGCCTTGAGACAGAGGTGCTGTCGCATCCAGAAGGGACCTCGCTGCCATGGATGCTGTCTGCTCCTGGGCAGCTATAAAACCTAGGTCGTGCCATTTTGAGAGAGGAAACTAAGAGAGATGAGAAGGAGGCTTTGGGTGCTCCTATAGGGACAGTAAGGCAGTCGTTTCACGCTGCCAGGCTTTGCAAGGGGGTCATTACAGCATGTTCTCATTCATTCCTGTGCTCTTGTATTCAGCACCTGTGTGTTCCAGGCACTTTGCTCCACTAAGCTCTCATGTGCAGAGGTGAAGAGTTAGAGGTGTACAGTGTGGACCAGGACCAGACGTCTGCCCTCTAGCATGTCTCAGTCTAGCGAAGGAGAGAGATGTGGCCCAGTGTGATAAACAAAGGAGAAGGGGACATTTAATTCTGTCTCGGTGGCTCAGTGTTTGTGTCCTGGGGGGTGAATGGGAGTTTTGCAGGCAGACTGAAAGAGGTTCTGAAGGAGGGGTGCAGGGGCCCCTTCTGGGTAGAGGGAACGGCGTGTGCAAAGGCAGGGAGCAGCCTGCCCGGGGCTGGAGTGCTGGGGCTGCTCTTGGAACAGCTGTTGGGGTAAACACCTAACTTAGGCTCCATTTTAATTTTTCTCCCCAGAGAATTAAACACAGTGCCAATCTGCCCTGTAGATAAGGAGGTCATCAAATCTCAGGAGGTAAGAAAGTTACTGCTTTCATTTTTTTAGCAGCTCTCTGAGTGGTGGAGAAGCAGCCAGTGTCCCGGGTTGAACTGGACACCGAGGTTGGAGCAGGAGAGTAGTCAAGGAACCTTCCTTGGAATCCATAGTCCTCTGCTGGGGGGTCAGGTCAGACCCTACTCCTGCACCTGTTTGAGGGGCTTGTTTGGGTCTTTACTGGCCACACTCTCAACCCACCCTCAGGTCTCCTCTCCTGCTTCCTCCAAATAGCTCCAATCACGTTTTGCTGCTGGAACAGAAATGGAGCATGCTGTTCCCTGGAATCACTTTCTCATCTGGTTAATCCCTAAAATTTCCTTTTATTATGATGATTATGTTTAATAATAGCTTTATTGAGATGTACTTCTATTTCACCTATCATAAAATTTACCTTTTAAAGTGTGCAATTCAGTGAGTTTTAATGTATTCACAGAGTTGTATGGCCATCACCACTGTCTAGTATCAGAGTGTTGCATCACCCCAAGAAGAAACCCCATACCCATTGGGCAGTCACTCCCTTTTGCCCCTCTCCCCAGCCCCTGGCAACCACTAATCTAGTTTCTGCTTCTGTGGATTTGCCTATTTTAGATATTTCATATAACTAGAATCATACAATATGTGGCTTTTTGTGGCTGGCTTATTTAACTTAGTGTAATCTTCTCAAGGTTTATCTACATTGTAGAATGAACCTTTTCTATTCATTGCTTTTTATTGCTGAAGACCATCCCTTTGTATGGATATACCACATCGCATTTATTCAATCATCAGTTAATGGACATTTGTTTCCACTTTTGGGCTGTTATGAATAATGCTGCTATGAATATTCATGTACAAGTTTTTACATGGACCTATGTTTTCATTTTTCTTGAGTCTGTACCTAGGAGTAGAATTACTGGGTCAGATGATAACTCTGTGTTTAACATTCTGAGAACTGCCAGACTGTTTTCCAAAGCAGCTGTACCATTTCACATTCCTGCCAGCAGTGTATGAGGGTTCTACTTTCTCCAAATCCTCATCAAAAATTATTATTCTCAGTCTTTTTTTATTATAGCCTTCCAGGTGGGTGTAAAGTGGTATTTCATTATGGCTTTGATTTGCATTTCCCTGATGGTTAATGAGGTTGAGCATCTTTTCATGTGCTTATTGGCTATTTGTATATCTTCTTTGAAGAAATTTCTATTCAGTTCCTTTTAAGATTGAGTTATTTATCTTTGTTGAATTATAAGAGTTCTTTATGTGTTCCGGTTACAAGTCTCTTAGTTATATGATTTGCAAATATTTTTCTACCATTCCGTGAGTTGTCTTTTCACTTTCTTGATGGCATCCTTTGAAGCACAAAAGTTTTTCATTTTGTTGAAGTCTAATTCATCTATTTTTTCTTTCTTTCCTTGGTTGCTTGTTCTTCTGGTGTTGTATGTAAGAAACTGTTGACTATTTCATAGTCATGAAGACTTTCTCCCTTAAAACTTCCCTTTAAGTTCAGTTTTCTTTCTTTAAAATTCTGTTACAGGGCATGCGGCTAATCACCTCCTCCAGGAAGCTTTCCCTGAGTACCTGCTCTGATGTACATGTTCCTTCTCTGTGCTCCTTGTGATGTGTTTTGTAAATGCCTAGCAGAGGGCTGTGCTATGCACAGTGTGTGTCTGACCCACTATCCGGGGGTGGCCATAGTACAATCTTGGGACTAATCCAGCCTGCCACCTGTGTTTATATGGCCTGTGAGCTAAGTAAATGGTTTTTACATTTTTAAATGGTTGAAAAAATCAAAAGAAGGATATGCAGAAATCCTTACACTTTTGCAACTTCTTGTAAGTTTTAAACTATTTCAAAATAGAAATTTATTTTAAAAGAATAACAATGTTTTGTAACAAGTGAAAATCAAGTTTCAGTGTCCATTAATAATGTTTTCTTCTATCCCCCCAATAAATAATGTTTTATTAGCACACAGCTGTGTCCATTCATGTAAGTATTTTGTATAGGGCAGAGTTGAAATGTGGTAACAGAAATGGTTGCAATGGGGCTTGCAGGGCTTGCAAAACTGAAAACACTTACTATCTGACCCTTTACGGAGAAAGTTTGCCAACCCCTGGTTTTTGCTGAAATAGCAAGCCAGCACAGCTTCAGCGACACTATTTGATGAGTAATATAAACATTTACCCTGGGACAGGAAGCTGAAAGCATCACTTTTGGCCATACCCCGCCTCCTCACCTCTGAGCACCTGGGGTCAAGTTCATCATGAGATTCTCCTAGCTGCAGCCTGCTGCTCTGGGCACTGGCTTGTATGTTTGGTGGCTTGTTAGAAGTATGTATCTGAGACAGCCTTTTTCTTTTTTTAGTATGGTGGTGAGTGTGATATTTCCTTTCTAACCACTATCTGGAAGTTTCCACTCAACTTCTAAGGTATACTTGAAGACCAAACTAATAATACTTTAATTCACATTGCTGTAAAGCTTTGGAGTGTGTGAGACCTACTATGTTTCTCTTTTAGGTGTTTAAAGACAATTGCTGCAAAAGGGAAGTCCTCAATTTATACGTATTTTGCAAAAATGCTCCCGGATGTAATGCCAAGATTATTCTGGGACGTTACCAGGTTGGTATTACTCACGAACAATAAATGCCTTTGCCATTTTCCCAGTGACGCACATTAAACCCTTTATGTGACAGTTACCGGGCTAAGTACGGTACAAGGATTCCCTGCTAGCGATGAGTTAGCTGCCGTGCTGCAGCACGCCAGGGGCCGAGGTGTGAGTAAGAGGGTCATTTTGTGCAAAGCGCGTGGAAGACATGCTATGTCTGCTAGACCTTAAATTGTGGGTTAGGGATCATTGAGCCAAAAGAGAGGGTGTGGGACATGCTGGACAAAAGGGACAGCCAGGCAGGGACATGGCATTTTGGGGGAACTGTGAAGGATTTGGGGTGCCTAGGGTGGGAGCCGGGGAATGACTGCAGAAAGACACAGCTGTGACAGTCCCTCGCTGAAAGCGTTTGCTCTTCCAGCCAAGGTGTAGGGAAGCGCAGGTGAAGGGAGCTGAGTGCCTTTCAAATGAAGCTTCTCGAGCTGCTCTTCCGTCTAGCTGGGGAAGGTTGTTAAAATGGAAAACTAGACATGTGGCTCTGCCCGGCAGGCCCGTATCAGTTTTGATCACACTAGGAATGGATAAAGCTCAGGCATCTCTAGCTTCCAGGGAATCGCTTGGAGGCTGCTGAAATTTCCCCTTCACACCCACATATTTAGGAACATGTATTTCACATGATTCATTCTTTTCTCACGTACCTCCAAATCCCTTAGGCGAGGTTATAGATGTGTAAATGATTTCTTTGTTAACCCAGGGATTTCGTTGGAGGTTCGTTGGAGGTTCGTGGAACTTTTTTGTGTTTTCACGTGTCCTTTGCCACTTGTTTTAAATAGTCGGGTCCTAGAGCAAGGCTTTTTTCCAATTTTGTTGTCACTACGCCTGCAAAGGAAATGAGATTCAAGTGGACCATGGAACAGCTTTAGTGACCAGATCCCAGGCCTCTAGAGAACAAGGGCTGCTTTCTTTCCACCTGTTTCTTTTATATCTGCCCTCATCCTTGTCCCCCTTCCCCTAAGATAAGGTGCAGGGTATTACAAGAAGCAAAGTTTTGACGAATGTTGACTGGGTGAGACTTAAGGAGTAACATCAATGAATTTTAGAGAAGATGTGGATTTCAACTCTTACCACCATCTGTTTCTTACTACCAGAGGCGAAGAACAGCTATAATATTTCTTTATCTCGCTGTCAAAAAACTGTTTGCTCTCTTTTCTTTCAGAGAAGGGGTCAGCAAACTCTTTCTGTCATGAGCAAGACAGTTAAAAAATAAAAGCACAAGATAGTAAATATGTTAGGCTTTGCAGGCTATATACAGTCTCGGTCACCATCACTCAGCTCTGCCATTTCAGAGGGAAAGCAGCTATGGACAATATGGGAAGGAGTATGCGTGGCTGTTCTCCAGTGAAACTTCATTTATAAAAACAAGCAGTAGGCAAGATTTGGCCTGTGAAGCTGAGCTTGCCAATCCTGTTTTAAAGGATCTTGCAGGGAGACAAGTTCACTAATATTTTGGTAACGTGTTAGTGTCACAGTAATTTGCAGTGATCCAAAGGTTTTCATTGAGATGTGCCTGCTTTTGAAAAATCTAGAATGTGAAGGGCCCTGGAAGGAACACCATCCATGTTACTGTTCTCTGATATTCTGGTTCAGAATATTTCCTGATTTTACAAGTCTGACCATCCCCAGCTTCTCTCGGGCCTGTGAGCCTGTATTTCCACTGTCTCCTTTCCTTTGCCACTTCGGGCAATAATTTCCTCTCCCTTCCCTTTCTTCCTCTTGATCCTTTCCCTTCCCTCATTGAGTTAAGGTATGACCTTCCCTCCTTCCTTCGTTTTCCCTGTGTCCTGTCTTTTACCACCTGCTGTGTGGAGACCAGTTCTTGGTGCTGGGAGTAGGGATGGAGAGAGCACAGAAGAAATAAAAACGTGCTTGAAGGGCTGGCAAACTAAGGAAAATATTCAGGAGCTAACCTGAGAATAAGAGTATCTTACTGGATCATCTAAAACAAGCGTGGCATATGTCTCTCTTTGCCCATCATCCTCCGTCCTCCTGATTTCTTCCTGACAAGGCTGGCCTCCACGGCCTCCAGTCCCAGCAGCCCTCCCCATACCCTCTCCTCCCATGAGAGGCTGCTGCCCCTACCCCGTGCAGGGGGAGCCTTTCTGCCTGGCGGCCCCCTGCTCACTCACCCTCCCCGCTGCTGCCCCCGTCGGTGGGTCTCACCAGCCCTCCCTTGTCTGTTGCAGGACCATCTTCAGCAGTGCTCGTTTCAAGCTGTGCAGTGTTCTAACGAGAACTGTCGGGAGCCAGTCCTGCGGAAAGATCTGAAAGAACATTTGAGTGCATACTGTCAGTTCCGAGAGGAAAAATGCCTTTATTGTAAAAAGGATGTGGTAGTCATCAATCTACAGGTAAAAAAAAAAAAAAACCCATACACACAACAATTGTCTTTATGAGACTAAATTCTGCCTGAGTGGTCACAGTGAATCAGGTAGGAGGATACCAGAAGAATCTTTCTGCGTTTATTTTTGTATAGTATCAGGTCTAAAGAATTGGTTTACCTGAGAGAAGTTCTGCGAAAACCTTAAAACCTTTCTGTTGGCAGAACTCCATTTATCATTGGCAAAAATACAATTTGAGCACCGCTGTGTGTGATGACGTAAGCAGCGATGCTAGGTGCTGGGAGACAGGGAGGTGATGGCAAAGCCTGCCCTCCTGGTTCTGTGATCTACCTGGAGAGACAGGGCGGAGGCATGAAAAGAGGGCATGGCTACCTCTCACATGTGCCAAGGGAGCCATGGCGGTAATTCCCCAGTCTGCCTTCTTTGAGTCCTGTGCTCTCTGACCTTCTTTTGGAATAATTGGAAAATTCAATTTTTTAATTGAATTTGTTTATGCCAAGAAAACAGACATCTTCAATCCTGTTTAGAGCTAGGCCATAACTTGCTGTAGGGAGTAAGCCACATGACATACATCCCCAAAGAGACATAAGTGTAGTCACTGTGAGCCCGTAAACGAGAACCCTTGGCTTTGTTTATCGCACTTTCTCTGTTTCAGAATCACGAGGAAAACTTGTGTCCTGCGTACCCGGTGTCTTGTCCCAACAAGTGTTTGCAGATTATTCCAAGAACTGAGGTAACTGTAAATAATGCTCTCTGTAGATTTTATTAACATGTCAGATAAGGTTGTAGTAATCACCCTGGCCTGTACGTGATAAAATCCCATAGGCAAGAGTTCAGGGCTGAAATTACACCCGTGATAATGGTGTCTCTGTCTTCCCTCCCCTTGTCCCTGCGAGCTCTTCTGAGTTTGCGCCATAGCTCTCCCTTGCCAGGCATCTGTCCCTCACCTGGCCCCTCCCTTCCTCCCAACACCCCTGGCCCCCTGCTTGCTGCAGCGATACCTGGCAGGTGGGGTATAGGTGATGAACTTCTAGAGCTTGAGGCTGTCCATTTCCTAGGTGGAGGAACACCTTGCTGTATGTCCTGAAGCCGAACAAGACTGTCCTTTCCAGCACTATGGCTGTACTGTAAAGGTATGGGATGCCCTCCTGCTTTCTGTTTCTGCCTCTGCGTTCTGTTGTCTAATCCACTTGGCAAATCATTTTACTCTTGGATATCATGCAGGATGCAGAAGGACATATAATTCTGATAAATTTTTAAAAGACTGTAATTGTATTAGAGCTTTCCAGAGAAAAAGAACCAATAGTTTATACATATGTATATATATATATATATAGAGAGAGAGAGAGTGATTTTAAGGAATTGGCTCATGTAATTGTGAGAACGAGCAAATCCAAAATCTGTAGGGCAGGCCAGCAATCTGGAAACGCAGGCTGGAGTTTCTATGTTAGTCTTGAGAAGTGCTGCTTCTTCAGGAAACCTTAGTTTTTGCTCTTAAGTCCTTCAACTGATTGGACGAGGCCCACCTACATTGTGGAGGACAATCTGCTTTACTCAAAGTCTACTGATTGTTAATTATGTCTATACCTTAACAGCAATGTCTAGACTAGTTTTGACCAAACAACTGGGCACCATAGCATAGCCAGATTGATACATAAAATTAACCATCACAATATCTTATTTCTAATTGTGACTCCATTGCCTCCACCTAGTGTTGGAACTTTCTGAAATCACTCCTCCCACAATTACAAACCCTGGTTTTGTGCTACCTCTGTATGTCGTCAAGTATTTTGAAACAAAATTGACTTAAATCATGTTTTAAAATGTTCTTATTACCTTTTTAATACTTTTAAAATAATTATTCAGTGAATTATATAAAATAAAAATGAAGTTTGATCTCTACTTTAGTCTTTTTAACAGATTTCAGATGGATCAAAGTTTAGGCCCTAAAATACTATGTTCTGTATCATTATCCCATATTTTCTGTAAACCTAAAGTTACTCCAAAATAAAAAATTTATTTTAAAAATCATGAAAATACTAGAAGAAACAGTGAATTTTTTATTCTTAAAATAAAGAAGCCCTTTTTTAGATGGCTAACACAAAACCAGAAGCCACATAATTTTGATAAGTTTAATCATAAATATTAAAAACTTGTATATGATTTTTAAAAATACATCAGTAAAGTCAAATGGCAAACCACAAACTGGGGGAGAAAATTTGTAACATATGACCAGACAAAGAAAGGGCTATTTTCGTTAATATATAATACAATGTACTTTTACATGTGAATAACTTATTCGACTTAATACAAAAATACGCAATGCAGTATATGGGCAGTTCCAGAAAAAATTCATTTGGCTGATATATGAAAAGATGCTCAATTTCACTCCTAAATAAATGTAAATTATAACAAGAAATATAATTTCACCATCAAATTGACAAAGATTAAAACATTTATGATATCCAACTTTTTAAGGGCAATTTGGTTATATTTATGAAAATAAAAAATGAGCCCACACATCGACCCTGCAATTCTGCACTTAGGATTTATGTCACAGATATCCTTTCGTAAGTATACAATGATTACATACATACACAAACACACAGAGAGATGTTTATTATAGTATTGTTTGTATAGCAAAAAAAACCACCAAAAACTAAAAACAACCTATAAGACCATCATTAAAATACCAGCTATGTAATTATATATTCATATTTTGGAATACTATGCATCTAATAAAAAGAATAAAGTATATGTAACAACATTAACTATAGCATGCTCTAATTTGTGTTAAAAATGTGTGTATATCTTAGCTGATGCTGGCGAGTAAGACTATGGAAGTGGGTGTGGAGATGAAGAAAAGGGGCCTTTTACTTTTCATTCTACATCTTGTCATATTGTTGGACTTAAGCATATATTCCTTTTATTTAAAAAAACACTATTTGAAAAAATGTATATTCTGAGAAACCTTTTTAAAAAAAATAAGCAAAGAGTACATAAATTTGTCGTGTGGTTGCAGAAAGGATAGGGTTTATGTTTCTAGTGCATGAAATGCAGGATTGCTTTCCAGCTCTGGAAAGGATCTTTAGAGTCAGGCCCAGAGCTCCAGCTGGGTTGTATTCCAGAACTTACCTCGGTACCAGAGCTTGGGATAGCCGGGTGAGTTATTCTCTGGACCCTTATTTGGGACAAACTGTTAACCAAAGAGGCCAACCCTAAACTGAAGGGAAATTGATGAAAAATGTTTGCTTAAACTGTGTGGATCACCTGGAACACCTAACATTTGCTGTTACTAGTCATATAGGCAGTTTGCAAATGAATACTTTAATGATCAGGGGAAAAGCAACCATTTCTTCTTGCAAATGTATTCTGTGATTTTGAGGGCAACAAATTTGTGTGGGCTGAAATTAAAATCAGGTCGTGTGCCTCCTGCTCATGGCAGCAGGGCAGTGACGGGAGTCAGAATAGAAATGTGCTCGACAGGAGAGAGAACTAGTCTTGGCTTAAAACTGATCTGGAGATAACCTACCAAGGAGATAGGTTTATATGGGACTAGTTGAGAGATGATAATAATGGCACTCAACCCACAGTCATATACTCCCAGAGCAGGGGAGGAAATCAGCACTGAGAATTTTAACAGTGGCCTGATTCTCTTTCTCTGTTAAGTTTAAGATGGTCTCACAGGTGCTATAGAATCCTAAAGCTGGAAAGGAGACCCAGTGGAGTCGTTTTTCCTGAAACCTACGTAGAAACAGATGCATGTTTATTAAATGAAGCAAAGTTGTTAAGACTCTGCTTTAGCAGAATATCCTACCACCTCTCATTGTTCGAGCGTCTCAACAACCGACTTATTTTTCTCTTCCTATCAAAGGATAAGCGGGCGAGCCTGCAGGAGCACGAGCATTCCGCCTTGCGGGACCACATGCTTTTGGTTTTAGAAAAGAACATCCAGTTAGAAGAACAGGTAAATGTTCAAGAGTTTAAATATAAGGGAGGCAACGGAATTCCTGGGATTTGCCTGCTCCGTCCTGGTATTTTTCTGTTCTCCTCTGTTTCAATATAAGTCGACGAGAGGTAGGTATTTTTCTACTAAGTGGCCAACAGGCTCCTAGGATTGTAGAACATTAGAAATGGAAGGTGCCTTTGAAATCTTTGGGTCCAGTCCCCTCATTCAACAGATGAGGTAACTAAGCTCAAAGAAATGTTGATGTGTTTTAACTTGTAAGTGGCAGAATTCAATCTCAAACTCAAGTCCTCTGATCCTAAGTCCAGTGCTCCTCACGGTACACCATGACGCCTCTCAACAGCCCATCCACACACTCTGGTTAATGACCAGCACCTAGTAGGTGTTTGATGTTTTTAAATTAAATTAATATTACCATGAAACAACCGTTGACTATCTGTTTTAGGCACTATGGGTTTTATAAATTTTAGAGTAAGTCTAAATTCCTGTCCTTGAGAAGCTTTGCAACCTGGTAAATAGGTACATGCATACTTATGTCACTGAGCTGTGATTATCAAGTGAAATTATATGTGCAATGCCTGCCCCAGTGCCTGTGGCATACACAGTAACCTCAATAAATGCTGATTTTATTGAGCAGTTATTATAAAAGTTAATTATTTTGCTAGAACATCTCAGAAGATAAGACTTTTCAAGCCCACATAGGGAAGAAAACCATCCATCTTCAGAGAAGGAGCTGAATTTTACTACTGTGAATTATTTTATGATGTCTGATCCATGTTAAAGTAGGTATGTGAATTCCGGGGTCAGATCCTAAGAAAATTAGAAAGACCAATTAAGTGGTAACTTTGGAAGAAGGCATGCTGCTGAGTAGCCGTTCCCAAGTTCTTTCTGTATCAGTTGTCTCATTCATCCGTTCATTCAGCAAATATCTACCCTATATCAGGTACAGTGTTTGTTGCTAGGGACACTGAGTCAAGCAAGACATAGCCTTTACCCTTGAAAAACTCACAGAAATGGAAACAGGTGAGTTGCCAAGCCTCATATTACATGACGTAACTCAACCTGGGGTACAGAGGCTGCAGCAGTTTGCTCTGGGGGAGTTGGGGAAGACTTTGCAAGGAAGGACATCCAAGCTGCATCTTGAAGGGAAAAAGATTTGTCAGTTAAAATGTTGTGGAAGAAAGACGTACAGAAGGGGAGAGCTTGTGCCAAGGCAGAGAGGCATGACAGATGCTGATGAATCCAGGAAATGGGATTTTAGGGTTAGCGAACTTCTGAGTGTGACAGGGAATGACTGGAGACTGGTGTGTTGGATCCAGATGGCAGTGGCCTTCCATGTAAGCTAAATTCTGGACACTGCATTCAATTATTTTTTTTCATTCATACTCTGCCTTGTTTCAGAAAAGTCTTAAGGGCCAGATGTTTGAACTAATGTTTGTCAGTAATAGGGAGCTGATGTAGGTTTTTAAATTGGAAAATACTTGGCCAGTTAATTGTTTGGGTGTTAAAAGTAAGATAGCTGCTAATAGCACAGTGCTTGGTAAGAGTTGAAGGCTCTAGAGCCTGAATGCCTGGGTGTGCAGCTCAGCCGCGCACTAACTAACCATTTGAGTTTGGGTGAGCTACTTCACCTCTCTCTTCTCCAGCTTCCTCATTTGTAAATGGGGTTGTAGTGAGGGTAAAATGAGACAATATATTTAGGCTCTTAGCACCATGCCTGACTCATAACAAACATTTCAGTATTAGGTGGAAGCAAGATGCTAGAGGCGAAAGTGAAGGCTGAACCGAGGCCATGGTAGTGGGCTGGAGAGAGGGCATCAAGAGACGTTCTGAGGTTGAATGACACGTTGTCAGCTGGGAAGGCAGGGAACATGGTGATGTTATTAACTGGGATGGCCACTACAAGAACAGGAGGTGAGGGTCGGGGGAGGAGACGCTGAGTTTGCTTTTGGTCAGGTGGGTAGGTAGAAATCAGTTCTAGGAGTCTACAGAGAGGATTCTGGAGCCAGAGAGCAAATGTTTGTTTAAGCTGTTTGTGAATTCATTCATAAAACGTGTATCAGGTGCCCTCTGTGTGTCAGGCATGGCACTAGGCTCGGGGGATAAAGAAATAAGGGAGACATAGTCTCAAGAAACAATTTAGTGGAGGAAAAGGCCAAAACAACAAGAAAAAAAGCAAGTCATAAGAGTGATAAGGATAGTTACGCACCTGAGTACGGACAGGTTCTCATGGAGCTGGAGAGGTGGTCTGGGTGGATGGTGTTAGTAGGGACATATTTCTGAGAGGATGTACCCTTGAGTGGAGGCTTAAAAAATGGTAGTTTCTAGATGAAGAGAGAAGCGTCTGAGAGAGCAGGGCCTGGGAGTTGTGTAGTCTTGCTGGGCAGAGCACACATCAGATGTGAATGGGTATGAGGCTGAAAAGGCAGCCAGGGACAGATCATGTAGGGCCTGTAAAAGAAAGTGCTAGAGTCATTTAAGTAGAGGAGGCTCAAGACCAGATTTACCTTTTTTTTTTTTTTTTGAGACAGAGTCTCGCTCTGTCACCTGGGCTAGAGTGCAGTGGCATCATAATAGCTCACTGCAACCTCAAACTCCTGGGCTCACGTGATCCCCATGCCTCAGCCTCCTAAGTAGCTGGGACTACAGGTGCGTGCCACCACGCCTGGCTAATTTTTCTAGTTTTTGTAGAGATGGGGTCTCACTCATGCTGGTATTGAACTCTTGACCTCAAGCAATCCTCCTGTCTCGGCCTCCCAAAATACTAGGATTACAGGCGTGAGCCACTGTGCCCAGCCCAGGTTTATCTGTTAATGTTATTCTGGTCACAATATGGAGTACAAATTGCAGAATAAAACCACAGACAGGGAGAGCATTCATGCCATTCATTCATTCAACAAATACTTATGGAGCACCTACTGGTGCCAGGTAGGTACCAGCCCGTTGGCTGGAGTTATAGTGGACTGTTACAGACCCATGCCAGTCCCAGCTCCCATGGAACTTGCATTCTGTTGTGTGTCAAGGGTAGAAGAGATAATGTAGGACCAGTTAGGAAGCTGCTTTAGCAGCCCAGGTGAGAAATAATGAAGGATGAAACTAGATGAGATGAAATGAGAAATGGATGTAAAAGATTTTGGGCTACAGTATTATCCGTTAGAAGTTAAAGTTAGCAATTGTTGCTGATTGAATGGATGGATGTGAGAATAAGATGTTCTGGATCATTTTTAGGTTTCTGGTTGTTCCCTCAAATAGATTACAAATTCTGAGTAAACGTGCTACCCACATGTTTTGCCTACCACTTGCTAGCTTGCATGCTGGATAGGTTACTTAAACTCTTTACCTGTGTTTCCTCCTCTGAAAAGTGGGACTAATATTCATACCTAACTCATAGGGTTCTTTGAGGATTAAAAGAGCTATGAATGGGTGTGATCACATGAGTATGATAGACATTAAGTAGATGTCTCCTATTATTACTATTGATACGGTGCATATCATAGTTAATGTGATATGATGATCAGTACTCTATGGTTGTTTTTTGTTGTCTTTGTTTTTAAGAGACAGGGTCTCACTATGTTACCCAGGCTGGACTCAAATTCCTGGGCTCATGTGATCCTCCTGCCTCCCAAGTTAGATGGGACTACAGGTGTGTGCCACCATGCCCAGCTTCTGTGGTTATTTCATAAGTACATATTGAATGAGTGAACAGAACTAGTTCAGTAAATTCAGTCAAGTGATGTCACTGTCATTAGATGAACCATCATAGTGGGGTTAGGTTCGAAAAGTCTGGTGAGAAATTCTGTGGATCTGCTTTTTTGGAACCACTTGCAAATATTTTCCTAGAATTGTATAGGAATCTACCTGTAAATGTTTTCCTGGAACTATGTATGCATATTTTTTCCCTAGAAATAATTTCTTAACCGCAAGTACTATTTTAACATAATTATATGTGCGCATTTCAATAATCTTATTTTTCTTTCTTCCTGTTATTAGATTTCTGACTTATATAAGAGCCTAGAACAGAAAGAAAGTAAAATACAGCAGCTAACGGAAACTGTAAAGAAATTCGAAAAGGAGTTCAAGCAGTTTACACAGTTGTTTGGCAAAAATGGAAGCTTCCTCTCAAACATCCAGGTGAGAAATGGCCTTTCCATTCAAAACCAAGATTTGGGCCTGGCGCGGTGGCTCACGCCTGTAATCCTAGCTCTCTGGGAGGCCGAGGTGGGTGGATCGTTGGAGCTCAGGAGTTCGAAACCAGCCTGAGCAAGAGCGAGACCCCATCTCTACTAAAAAATAGAAAGAAACTAATTGGCCAACTAAAATATAGAAAAAATTAGCCGGGCATGGTGGCGCATGCCTGTAGTCCCAGCTACTTGGGAGGCTGAGGCAGAAGGATTGCTTGAGCCCAGGAGTTTGAGGTTGCTGTGAGCTAGGCTGACGCCACGGCACTCTAGCCCGGGCAACAGAGTGAGACTCTGTCCCAAAAAAAAAAAAAAAAACCAAGATTTGTCTTTCAGTTGGCAGTGAGAGTTTCAAATACACAGAAAAGCTGCAAGAATAAGATGGTGCAAAGAACCACCTGTATATCCTCCACCCGTATTCAGGCTTTGTCAGCATCTTGTTCCATTTGTTCCTCCGCTCCTCCCCGCCCCCCAACCTCTGTTGTGTGTGAACAGTTGAGAGCACACTGCATGTTTTGTGGCCCTTTACATCTGCATACTTCAGTATGTATTTCCTAAGAATTAAGGTCTTCTGCTACATAACCCCACTGCATTTAGCAATGTCAGTAAATTTAACATTGATATAATACTTTTATATAATTTATGGCAATTGTGGTTTTAATTAATGTTGGGACAGTATTAATCACTGGATTTCAGATTCATTGAGAGCATCTGTAGCTCTGTATTTTGCCGTCAACAAAGTGAAACTGTTAATTCCCTTGGGAAGAAAAGGCTTTAAACATCACTAAAGTATAGCAAAGGCTTACTCTGTAAATTATGAATGTTAAATAATCATAAACAAATTCCCAAGGAATAATGTCTTTATCATGATTATAAAATTTACAGTAAAATTATTTCAAGACATGGTATGGGCAATATATTTGAAATTTGGATTATTCCAGAATATTTAGGCTATATAATTTTTGTACTTGGGAATTATACATTATATAATTATACAGCACATTTTATAGAGATTAATATATGTTTGTGTATATATATGAGCATATGTAATGTGTCATCACATTATATTTGTGTGTGTATATATGTGTGTAGAAATTATATACGTGTATATATAAGTACACACATGTGTGTATATATACACACACATACATATAATGTCTATGTATG
>VBSM01002937.1:10717416-10762762 GCA_008086735.1 Cheirogaleus medius
AAAAAAAAAAAAAAAGAAAGTGATTGGAGACACAAGTCTCTGTTTGCCATAAGAATTCTGAGCTGAAGATAAAGGTTTGATGGATGCACAGTAGGGAACCCAGGTAGTGAAATCACTTGGGAACATGTTTTATGGCAGGAGGAACAAGAGCCTGCACAACACTTGGAGAAGCAATGGTCAGAGGTAAGAGAAGTACCAAGGGAGGTGGGAAGGGCAGAGAATGTCAACAGGGCCAAATGGCAGCCTGGGAATAGCAGCCACTCCTAGTGTACCCCACAGCCTCATTGTCACCCCATGCTGCTTCCTCCTCTGACTGCATCTTGCCCTTGGCCTTTTTACCTGATGCTGCAGACTCTTATATCCAAGTACCTGCTGAACATCTAAACTAGGAATCCCGTAGGTACTATAAAATCCACTTCACCATACTGAACTGGAAATCTTCCCACCCTCCCACCACTGCCAACCCTATTACCCCTCTTGTTTTTCTGCCTTGGTTCATGACATCACCATCCAAGCCAAAAGCTTGCACACTGTTCTACATTCCTCCCTCACCTTCTGCATCCAGTCACCCAGGACAGCCAATTTGACCTACAAATTTCTTCTCTTTCATTCTTTTTTTTGCCCCTCCAGCCTTATCTCCTCACATTTCTCCTACTCTGCATTTAGCAATACCACACCAAGCTGTCTGACATTTGAGCTTGTGCTACACATCTGCTTGGAATACTTCTCTCCACCCTCACCTCCTTTGCCTAGTAAATTCTTGCCCTTCAAGATTCTGCTTTGGCCACACCATTTCCAGAATGTCTTCCCAAACTAGCCCTTAATCCACACAGCCCTCTCCCACCCTCTACCCTCACTACGCCAAGAGTCCTTGCTCTGTGCTATATACTTCCTTGCCATATATATATATATATATACACACACACACGTGTGTGTGTGTGTATTTTAGAAACAGGCTGTTGCCCAGGCTAGGGTGCAGTGGCACAATCACAGCTCCCTGCAGCCTCACCTCAAACTCCTGGGTTTGAACGATGCTCTCACCTCAGCCTCTTGAGTATCTAGGACCACAGGTGTGCACTACCACACCCAGCTAATTTTTTTTTTTATTAACAAGAATGCTCAGAGAACAAAATTTTTAAAAATCTTTTTGTAGAGATGGAGTCTTGCTATGTTGCCCAGGCTGGTTTTAAACTTCTAACTTCAAGCAATCCTCCTGCCTCAGCCTCCCAAAGTGCTGGGATTACAGGCTCATGCTTGTCCCACAAACCAAATATTAATGGACGATATATTTGTCAGATTCTGCATAAGTTGCAAGTAGAACAGATATTGTCCTTATCCTCCTCAAATTTATACTCTGTAGGTCGACCACAAGTGGTAAAGAAACATGATCAGTGTGAGTGTTCCCAGCCTCCTCTGTCTGATAAAGACTTTGCCTCTCAACTTCTCTTCCCTGTGCCCAAAGAAAATGTATCTCTCAGACAGGTTCTGGATGCTTGTGATGCAAAATAAGAAAATAGAAATACCTTTGAAAGGAGAGCCCTAGGGGAAAAGTGGATGGAGAAAAGCCAAACAGGTCCTGTAAGTATACGGGAACATTAAAAAGGAAAGAAGAGGGAATAAGAAGCTACAGGACCTGCTGGGAATTGAATTGGAGCCTCTTTGATGCTTTTTTCTTCTAAGAGAACCACACTAAAGATTAAAATAAATACATTTTAAAATTATTTTTGGCTGCTTGAAATATACTTATTTGAAGCTCTACAGGGACACTGGACTCTGTGGCTCCGGAATTTATAAGGCATTTGAACAAATTAAGTCTATAACAATACAAGTTGTGGTAAGTGCCTTGAAGAAAATAACAAGAGTACAGTGAAAGGAAAATGGGGCCGGGGTGGGAGAATGTACTTAGGGTTCTCAGGGAAGGCCCTTATGCTGAGGCAACATGATATGTAGTGTTCATGTGACATGCTTTCTGAATGCCCAGCACTTTTCAACACCCTTATAATGTCTGAGGAATTTCCTGTGAGAACACTTGCCTTCTTGACCCCCCATTGCAGCCCAGGCATGTGACCCGGGTCTCACCAAGCAGGCAGAGTCAATGCAAAACTTCAGCTAGAAGGTGAGCAAGGCGAAAAAGGAAACCTGTCAACTCTGGCTACCCGGGTAGCAACCACCAGTGTTTGTGGAAGTTGCAGTTGTGGTGCAAAGTGGTGGCAGCAGCAATGGGTTTTCACTAGATCTTCTAGTGCGGCAGTGCCCAACCTCCAGGCCTGTAGGGTGCACATCACCGCCTGAGCTCCGCACCAGCCTACTCCACACACCCCACCCCCGGGCCATGGAAAAATGTCTTCCATGAAACCAGTCCCTGGTGCCAAAAAGCTTGGGGATCCCTGTATAGTGTGTCTGGGTACTGTGGCATCCACATTTGGGCTCTGGCTTTCCTGGAGATTCTGTGAGCTACATAATATTGTTAATAAAGTCCCTTTCTTTCTCAAGCAGAGTGGATTCCGGTGTTTGTAACTGAGAACCTGGCCGAATCAAGCTGAGATCTGAAAGGTGAGTCGGCTGTGGGAAGAGTTGGCGGCACAGATCGGATTGCTGGGCAGAGGGCGCCGAGAGAAGTTGGTTCAAGGAACTGAGAAGAGGCCGGTGTGGCAGGAGATCAGCAGAAGAGGGAAGAGTGGTAGTTGATGAGGTTAGAGGGAGGCAGGACTCAGGATCTGTAGTGCTGAGGCCGTGGTGAGAAGTTTGTGGTTTATGTGAAGTGTAATGAAAGTTAACATGATTTTGGGAGGGGGATGCATGATCTGATTAAAGCGTTTTTTTGTTTTTGTTTTTTTTTAAATTACTCTGTGTGGAGCATAGATTAGAAGGGGGACTAGAGAGGACATGGGAAGAGTAGTAAAAAGAAGAAGAAAATTGCAAGCCGTCGCCTGAAGAAGACTTTAATTAATGGAGAAATAACCACATTGCTGGATGGGAATTCTCAACATCGTAGTAGTATTGAATCTGGGCAAATTAATCTACAAAACTATGGAACCCCAAACAAAAATCTTGGCTATTTGGAGACAATCTACTACAGAAATCGGCCCAAAGGTTTAAAGTTCTCCACGAGGTGTGTGAAAACGCTTAGCTAAAGGTCGAGACGGAGAAGCTGCTGCCGCAGACCCCGCGCTGACCCCGGCAGCCTCCCCACCCCTACGCCGCCCACAGCCGCCGCAGGAAGCTCGCGAGACCGGAAGAGCCGTCTCTGCGCCCGCCCCCGTCTATGACGTAAGCAGGGCGTTTCCGTTCCGCCGCCGCGCGGACGCTGCCCGCCCCTTCAGCGTGTCAGTGCGCTGCAGGGCGTCGGGCTCAGCGGCGCTGGCCGCCCTGGTTCCTCAGCACCCTCGCGCCGGGCTGCGAAGCCTGGCAAAAAAGGTTGTTTCTCTGCAGTTTCCAGTAAGTGGTTGTACCAGCCGAGGCTGTGGCTATAAAGAGCGTGAGAGCAAACCGGTAGAGACCGCGACACCATTTTCCCCCCACCTTGCTGTTCTTCAGGCCCCTCTGTGTCCCTCGCCAGCCTCTTGGTCTCTCCCTGGACTGTCCTCCACCGCCCTTCCCCACCCCCGCGAATGTGGCTGCTCCCAGGCTGACAGTTTCCTCAGAAATGGTGTCCTTTTAAATCATAAGCACTAATCTCTAGCGGCCGTCGACTTTTCCTACTCTTAAGGGTGTGTTCTTGGTCTGTGCTCAGCTCTTCCTACCATCGCGATGGGCCCCTGCAGATAAACACCGTGAAAATGTGACTGCTTCCACCACCACTTCTTCCCCCTACTCTCTTTGGGAGTACACCCTCTGTTTCAAAATCTTACCCCCTAACAAAAATCTCCATCAAGACCATCCCCCTTAGTGCCCCATTCCTCCCTTCCTAACCCCTCCTCTTCTTCGCAGTAACAATAGTGCCTAAAGAGTAAGGCACTGACCTAAGCGCTTTACATGCATTTTATTTAATCTTCACAACAGTCCTTAGGTAGATACAAATGAGAATCTTGAGGTGTAGAGAAGTTAATTTGCTCAAAGTTATATAGCTGGGATGTGGTAGAGTTGAAATTTGAATGTATTGTGTAGTTGACTCTAAACTTGGCCCTGTTACCACCCGTTCTTTTTCCCAAATACTTGGGCATCCCCTCATTTTAGTTGCTTCTCCTGGGGAATTTTTTTCCTGAATGCTGTCTAAAATGTCCCTGTTTATAGAAGTTTGGCTTCTGCCTGAAAACCCTATTCTCAGAGCTTTCCTCACACAGACCCTTGAGTGTTCATTTTTATCAAATATCTAAGCTCTGAGCTTAGTAATATTTTGCATCTCCAAAATGTGCTTAGCTTCCTTAAAAATGTACCCTGCTAGCCAGCTCCCTTCACCTACCTCAATATGACCCTCATTATCATCACTGTTTATAGCAAACATTTGAGCAACTAGTTCACATAGGTAATTGGGGTTTCCAAGAACTCTGAGGTTTAGTTGCTGACCTGAAGGAGAAACCACATAAAATAGCAGATAAGTGCCATCTCAGTTGCACAGAAAACATATTCTACAAGAGTAACTTTGGACAAATCAATTAAGTACTAGACTTATTTTTTTCATCTGTAAAATGTTAAGATTAAGCTAGATCACTAAAAGATTGTAAATCTAAATTCAGGGAGAGGAAATGATCACTCTGTACTGAAGTGGGAACTGTTGAGGGAGTTGGAGGATATAGTATCTTCTTAATATAGAGACAAGGATTAGGTTGACATATTCACTGGATATAATTTTCTCATTTTGAATATCTGATGAAAGCTGTAAGCTTGCTCTGGAAATAAAATTCACATCCATACAACATTTTATACTCCATTTTAGGAGATTAATGACTTCTCTTCCCACCTTGCATGTTGGAAACCCCTGATTTAGGGAGACACAATGAACTATGATTCAAAAGACAAAACTAAGCCAGATGTGGAGGGCCTTTATCTTATAGGTGGTGTAGAGCCATTGGAGTTCTAAAAAGATAAATCTGGCAGCATTATGAAGATTGAATTAAAGTGACAAAAAGCAATGAGACTAGTTATGTGTTAGGTGGTATAGTTTAGGTAGGAGACTATGCCAAGAAATATTGGGAATGAGGGGAAATTACAAGCAATATTGGGGAGGACAAATTAGAAGGACTTGTTTGACTGGATGTGGAGTTGAAAGGCAGAAAGAAATGATAACAGTTTGAGGTAAAGTTATGCCCTAACTCTATTTTGTTGTCAGTTTTTTATTGTACTAGGTAATTCGTATAGTATACATGCTCTAGGGCGGGGTTCGGGGATGGATATCACTGTTGACCCAACAGACATTAAAAAGTAATTTGATGACTTGTGTGAAACTGACCAAAAGCCATTTATGTGACCTTCTAGAAAGGTAAAACTAAAGGGACAGTGAACAGATCAGTGTTTGCCAGGGATTAAAGACAGGGAGCCAGTTTGACTGCAAAGGGATAGCATGAGGGAATTCTTGGGATATAGGATTTGTTCTGTATCTGTTAGTGATTACAAGAATCTATGCATGTGTTAAAACTCAATAGTACTGTCCTCACACATGTGAATTTTACTGTATATAAATTTAAAAAAATTATTTAAAAAAATATTTTTGAGACAGAGTCTTACCCTGTCATCCAAGTCACCATTGCAACCTCAGACTCCTGGCTAAGCGATTCTCCTGCCTCAGCCCCCCAAGTAGGTCGGACTACAGGCCTGTGTACCATGCCTGGCTAATTTTTCTATCTTTTGTGGAGACTGGATCTCACTCTTGCTCAGGCTGGTCTTGAACTCCTGGCCTCAAGCAATCCTCCTGCCATTGCCTCCCAAAGTGTTAGGATTACAGGTGTGAGCCACTGTGCCTGGCCTACTTAAAATAGAAAAAAAAGCAGTAGTCTAGACTCTCATTTTAAAAACCCACCGTTGACCTCAATAATCCTTCTAAACACTATGCCATTTTTCTGCTTTCATGGTAAAATATAATTTGTATTTGTTGTCTCTGTTTCCTTGCTTCCTAATTCACTCATTAAAAAAAACCATGCTTTAAAACATAAAGCAACAATGTAACCAAAATGTCAAAAAAAACCCTTTTATTGGGTGGTGGGCAAGTGGGGGGGAGGGGAAGAGTATATACTTACATAATGGGTGTGATGTGCACCACCAGGGGGTTGACATGCTTGAAGCTCTAGCACAGGGGTGGGCGGGTGGCAGGGGCAATATATGTAACCCTAACAATATCTGTACGCCCATAATATAATGAAATAAAAGAAAAAAAAACATTAAGCAACATAATACATACATGTGATTAAAAGATCAAATGGTAAGTAAGAGTTTATAATGAAAACCAGCAATCTCCATTCTGCCTGCTTTCTCCTCATTCTGGATCCACCTCCCCAAAGACAAACACTTTAAACATTTTTTTATGTTTAGGTGTTTGTTTGTTTCTTTGTTTTGTTTTTTTTTTTGGTGGTTACTGCTACATCCCTCAATAATATGCACATACTGTTCTTTCTAAATTAATCAAATTTATGTATTATCCTCAGACTTTCTGCTATGCTAGATGAGGACTCATCTCACTTATATCAGCCTCTACTATTCCTGCTAGTCACCTCCACAGTTTGATAGTTTTAAAATGTTTTTATTTCCTTTATTTTTTATTTCCTTAAACAATATATTATATTTAAACAGATATTTCTTGCTCCAGCAAGTTTTATCACTGTCTCTTGACTTTATAGGATGATAGTAGCACTCCTAATACCTTTAGCACTTCCCTCTACCTTTTCTTTCCCTTTCTACCTTTCATGTTCTGACAGTTGTACCTTTACATTTATAGCATTACAATTAGATAAATTAACTTTCTGTTCTATAACTGTGATTAACACTTCAGTGTTTTCCTCTGTAAATTGAATTTAAAAGTTAAAAACCTGAAAAGAATATTTATATTATTGTCATTTTATACATATTATTCACTGCAAGTCCTAGTAATGTGCTTAGATTGTATTTCCCTTAAGGTCTATAGTCATACTTCTCACGTTAATTCTTGACAACATTTTTGTTACAACCCACTCTAATTTGGACCAGTTGCTTTTTAGTACTTTTAACAGCTTAATCCTGAGATTTTCTTTTTTCCTTCAAACTGAAGTTTCCCAAACTTCTGTACCTCTCACTTTCTGCTTTCTTTGTTTTCACGTTTTCTCTTGTTTTACATACTCAAGTAACTTCTCTGAAAGGGTAAATGGTAAACTTTCCAAATCTTTGCATAGCTTGATTTTGCCTTCTTATTTCTTGATAGCTTAGCTGGATATAGAATTCTAGATGTAAAATAATTTACCCTCAAAATTGTGAAGGTCTTCTTTCAGTACGTCCTAGTCATTGTGGCTGATGAAAAGACTGATGCTACTCTGAATCTTTTTCTTTGTGATCATTTTCCCTTTGGAAGCATTTGGAAACATCTCTTTAAATTTCACCACCATGTATGTAGGTATAGAATTGTTTTAATATTTTCTTTTATCTCCTTTAGTTGTTAGTGGATTCTATTTGAAGAATTCTTTTTCTGTTCAGCTTTGTGAAAATTTCCAATTTGTATTTGATTTTCCTTTCCTCCATTTTCTCTTCTTTCTTGCTGGAATTCTTATTGTTTATATATTAGGCCTTTTGGATTTATTCTCTGAGATTCCTTTCTCTAATTTTTCTAAACTGACTTTATCTTTTGTGCTCTCTTTTTAATTTTTTTATTTCTGAGTAATATTTCTAATTTTTACAAAGCATGCTCTTATTTTCTGAGAGTACTACTTTATCGCCATCTTATTTTTGTTTTATGGGTGCAGTGTATTCTAAATCTCTCCAAAGGAACAGGTTATAATTTTTTTAAGTTGCCTTTTGTTTTATCTGGGTTGTTTTTCTGTTTATCTTGAATTTTGTTATGCTAGAGGTTTTCTTCAAATATCTGGTGTTGTGTGGTTGTCCATTCATACTGAAGAACAAGAGAATAAGAAAGATGACAATTTTTTATACGCAGAGGAAGCTTGTTAACTGGTTGGCTTCACTTTTAAGGCTCTGCAACTTACTAGCTATGTGATCTTGGGGAAGTTACTTAACCACTGTGTCTCATTGGAAAAAGTGGGGTAAAATGACACTGATTTGTTCTAAGTATTAAATGAAGAATGCATGTAAATTCCTTAGAATGATGCCTGGTATATAGCAAACATTTATTTAAAATATTTAGTATAATTAATAAGGTAGGCTGGCAAGGAGCTAACTATTTTATTAGGGACCCAACAAAAAATGAGACTCAAGCACCAAAACTTGTACTTTTTGCCCCATAATTCCTCATTTTTATTCAACTTCTTGAAGCAATCCTTTGAACTTTTGCTTGGGAGTAATCACTTAGTTGTGTGTTGGTGTAAACAGATCTTTTAATAATCCTCCTGTTTTCAGCAGTTCTTATTCCCATCCTTCATAGTCTTTCTTAATCAACTAGAGCCTTTTCCAGATTCTGCTAGGCAGAGTCACTTCTGCTACTGTAATGTGTTTCCCAAGTATTTCAGTCTATCCCACCCTTAGTTTCTTATGTCAGCACACTTACATCTGCTTTCTGATTTTCAGACATCTGTGGACTCACATTTCCCTCTTAGATCCTCTTTTATTTTCCCTATTAGGGATTTATAAATTTTTATTGTTTAACTATCATTTTAATGTGACTTTAGGAAGGAAGTCTGGCATCTTGGATGAGAAGCCCCATTTACCTTTGTAAAGGGGGAGATTTATTTACTTTAAATTTTGTCAAAATAATATTTATTTAGAAAACCAAAAAGTACACACTATTCCATCTAACTTGCCATAGGCAGCTCCCTTCAATTCATTTAGCTCTTTCTGTGGGTATACTTACATATTTTAAAATAGTATGTTTATAGTGATATTTCCTAATTTAGATGTTATCTACCTCAGACATTATCTTTTGACATCAATTATGAAAGATGAGGATTTGGCACTGTGTGCTTTTTTCATTTGTGATATCATTCAGTCTTATGGCTTTAAATATTCTGCTGAAGATTCCCAAACCTATACTTTCAGTGCCTTTTTTCCATTTAGATCATCTTTGCCAACATGAGATATCTGACATATTTTTTGGATAGTTTATAGGCATCTACTAAATTCCTATTTAGGCATGCCTTGAAGGGAAAAACTTTTGATTTTCTATTCTGTGTTCTATTGGAATATTATTCCAAACGTTCCTTCCTTAGTGTTGGCATATCTCAGTTAATGATACTGTTTTCTGCCCAATTGCTCATGTCAAAAATCTATAAGTCATCCTTTCTTTCTTCCTTTCCCTCATATCCAATCCATCAGCAATTCCTGGTCATTCTAATTCTTGAATTTATCCTTTTTTTTCCATCTCTATCACTACTACTCTTGTCCAGTGGTTATCAGTGGGATTGTTCTCAACAGTGATTGCCCTCCAAGGGACAGTTGTCAGTGTCTGGAGCCATTATGGGTTGTCACACTTAGAGGGTGCTATTGGCATCTAGTGGTTAGAGGCCAGAGATGTGGCTAAACATCCTAAAATGTATAGGAAAGCCCTTAACAAAGAGTAATTGAGCCCAAAATGTTAATAGTGCTGAGGTTGATCCCATTTCCATTTTCTTTGTTCCAAGAAACATCATTTTGCTTTTTA
Source organism: Cheirogaleus medius (assembly GCA_008086735.1). Classification (NCBI taxonomy): domain Eukaryota; kingdom Metazoa; phylum Chordata; class Mammalia; order Primates; family Cheirogaleidae; genus Cheirogaleus; species Cheirogaleus medius. Next base: position 10,727,126 of record VBSM01002937.1, read on the forward strand.
AATTCTCTAATAACTTGTTAATATTTTGGTTTTATAGACATGGCAGACAAGTTTTATAAACATGGATAAGAAGTCTACACACACAAGTGCTGAAGAGACCAGAGCTGGCAGATACAAAGGTAGGAGTTTACACTTGCTTTAAGGCCTTTTGGGTAATTTGAAGTACATTTTATAAATTAATATATTTGTCTCTCTTTCCTATGTTTTTTAATATTTAGGAAAATAATTGTGTTCCATTTTATATCTCTCTAAGGCAAACACAAACAAAACAGAAAAAAAAAGAGAAACCAAAAGTATCACCGATGCCAACATAGATCAGGGGCATCTTGTTCTTCAGATGATCGAGTGTTTCCTTCTTCTTCATCATCTTCTTCAGGGAGCGAGACGGATTCGAGTACTGAAGGTATGTTTATCACCCTGTTGAGGTTTTTGCCTTTGTAAGTTAAGTGCTTGAGAAAAAAAATTTATTAAACCTTCATAATTTTTGTTTATTTAACTAATATATATGCTTATATATATATTTAACTAATATATATATTATAAATATATATGCTAATATATATGCTCAATAGATATTGAGCATACCCACTATGTACCAGACATAATGGTACAACATGGCATGGTCCCTCCAGCTATTATACTGAGCAATAAAAACAAGCAAATAGTTTATTACAATGCAAATAAGTGCTATGAGTTGGCATGCATATGTCAAGGGGACAAGGAAAGGCTTTGGAGAGGAAATGATAATCTAAATTGAAAACTAGAGCATGAGTAGGCATTTTCTAGACAAAAGCAAGGAAGTGAAATTAGGGAAGATTTATTACAGGCTAAAGGAATTATACATGCTAACTACTATTGACCTTTGGGTTTCTGATTCTTTTCAAGTAGTGTGCTTATACTTCTTTTTTAAAATATCAAAGTGTGAGAAGTAGTATGCTTATACTTTTATTTCTTGATTTATTAATGGTGTAATCAGAGCTCCTGCTGGTAAACAAAGGAAACTGACTCTAGCTGATTTAAATAGGAAAGGGATTTAAAACAAAAGAAAAAAAAAAGAAAACAAACAAAAAAATAAATAAATAAATAGGAAAGGGATTTATTGAAAGGACATTGAGTAACTCACAGAATTGCCAAGAAGCTTAGAGAATTAGTCTCTGAATGTGGACAGGAGCAAAGTGAAGCTTAGTAGCCAGACTGTAGCAATGTCATGCCACAGAGCTCAGTCTAGTTAAGGCACACTGCCACCACTGCCACTGTTGAACCTGGATGCCTCAGTTTGCATTATCACCATCACTTGATGCCATTGTTGTTATCACTGCCACTGCTGCCTCTAGACATTCTGCCACCCCTGCCAGAATGGGTTCTTCACAGTCTCTGCCTCTTTGTGACATTAGCTCCTAGGCAGTGATAGGCTGAGCCTGGATCACATACCATGTCCTAGCTACAAAGGAAGCTGGGAAAGCAAGTATTGGCCTTTTCAGCATTGATGGTGGAAAGCACACAAGGAATACTCACTGAATATAGGAAGAAGAATCAGATACTGGACAATCAAAATGTTCTCCACACTCAACTCGAGATAAGATCAATTGACTAGCTCACTTTAAATTACTCCTTTGTCTAACTTACCTTTGTCCTCTCTTTCAGTTTCTGCTGGTTGTGTTGTAGTTTTTCCGTCGGTTAATTTGGTATTAATAAATATGTTACCTGTAACTCTATTTCTTATTCCATTAACTTTAATCAATCAGTTATTCTCCTCTCTTTTATATAGGTTAAATATATTGGGACCCCTATTCTTTCCTCCATGTTTTTCTCCCCATTGTCTTTTTTTTTCTATTATATTTTTAATAGTTAATGGTCATAGTCTGATCTACAGTCAAAACTAAGTCTTCCATTTTTATGTCCATAGATTTACCTTACATGTTTAAAACCAATAATTAGCATTTAAAATTATTATCACTACTGGTATATAAATATTGTTACTGAAGTGCCAACTCACGTAAAATAATTACATTTTCCTTTCATGGATCTAATATTATGATTACTAGGACTCTCAAAGGACAATGTTTATAGAATGTTTCTATTCATAGCATCAAATATATCATTTATATTCTGTTAGTTGCTTAAAACCATGCCATATCTTAGTTTTGCTTGATATTTGAACCATGACTTTCTTGTATAGTTTTTATTGTTCTTATAGTTTCTAGTTCTCCTACTTGTTTTTTATTGTTGACAAAAAGATCATGTAACTTTACTATAATAAAAAGATTTTCCATCCTTTCAATCCTACTGTTCCATAGAGTTCAGTTCTCTTCCCTGGAAATGTTCTTGCCTGCATAGCATAATCTAGCCACTTTCCACCTGCTATATAGCTGATACCCTAGGATTTCCCTTTACTGGTCTTTTGGGTTGAAATCATTGTTTTCTTAGATTCATGTCTTCCTCTCTCTTAGTTTTCTGCCTTGACTGTTAGAGTATGTTGTCAAATAACTTTTTCTAAAACATTGTCTAGGAGGTAAATTTTCTGAGTCTTGGTGTATTTCAAAATGTCATTATTCTGCCCTCCCACTAATTGATACTTTCAAAATGATTTCCCCCAATTCCAGTTTCCAGAGGCAGGTATTTCAAACGCTTGTAGCAATATGTTTTGATATCTATCTCTGAATCTTTAAATAACTTGTTTATAGAGTCATTTCTTCATTTTTCAGTTTTAGGCTCTGTGGAAGATAAGAATGTAGCTATTTTTTAAAACCACCATTCCTTCCACATACATTCAATTCAAATTATTCAATAATTTTATTATTATGACATTGTAAATACTATTTACTGCTGAACCATAAAATGGTTTCCTTTCTAACACAACTTTCTGTTTTCCCTGCACTTAATAGTTATCTTTTAAAAAATTTGTTTAGTTTCCTGTGTCTGTGATATATAGTAGTAGTCTAAATATCCTTTCAAAATGTTCAAACAAATCAGTTAATTTTATTTTGGGATCCTTTCCTAGATCCTTCTAACATGCTCTGTCTGGACTTACTGTTCTTGAGGCCTCTTAAGCAGCAGTGATATTAGATTCTCCCTTCTCTCCATTCTGGGTATTTCCTTTACCTCTCTTGGGTTTGATCACTCGTTTTCTGGATTGTATGGTTTCCTCTTCCTTTGTTTTTCTCTTATTTTATTGGATCACCTCTTCTAGTAACTTCTAGGAAAAAGATGAGCAGTTAATTCCTATTTTGTTTGTAGTTGTGAATTTATGCCATTAAATAAGTTTCCTTTATTGACTATTGACTTATTTTTTTTAAATATATATTTATTTATTTTGAGACAGAGTCTTGTTCTGTTACCTGGATTAGAGTGCAGTGCCATCATAGCTCACTGCAACCTCAAACTCCTGGGTTCAAGGGATATTCCTGCCTCAGCCTTGGGAGTAGCTGGGACTTACAGGCACATGCTACCACAACCAGCTAATTTTTAAAATTTTTTGTAGAAACTTGAGTCTTGCCACATTGCCCAGGCTGGTCCTAAACTCCTGGCCTCAGGTGATCCTCCTGCCTTGGCTTCCCAAAGTGCTGGGATTATTAAAGGTGTGAGCCACTGCACCCAGCCCTCCTTTATTGATTTCTGCTTCCCGTGACACAGACCCTTGGTTGAAAACCCAGGGCAGGTAGGGGTGAGTCAGAAGTACATGGAGCCTTATTGGAACTATAATCTCATCTCCACATAGTCACTGATTGGGTTTAAATGATCATTCATCATTCTGTTTGCTTCGTGGAGGAAGGGTGAATAATCTTGGGAGGAAGGTAATATCATCTAGAGTCTCTAGAATTTTTTAACACAAAATATCTAACTTTTAATAAAAAATTACTAGATATGTTTACATGACTGAAAACCAAGAGAAAAAAATAATAGCCCTGTAGTTAATCCAGTTACTGGAGTTAGCTGGCAATTAATTTTAAATAATTATGATTAATATGTTCAAGAAAAGAGATTTGTAAACCATGAAAAAAGAATCAAGTATAAATTCTAGAATAAAAGTCTATTATCTAAAGTTAAGAACTTAGACTTTCCAGTAGATCAAACACACACAAAAAAGGCAGAGTGAACTGGAAGTCAGATCAGGAGGAAGAAAAAAGATTGAAAGATATAGAAGAGCATCAGAGACATGTGAGACACAATGATGAAGTCTAACATTGTAATTGGAAGCCAAGAAGGAAAGAAGAGCAAATGAGCAGCCAGCCCTTTCCTTTTTCTTAATCATGCTAGAGACCGTGTGTCTTTTGTAGGTCCCTCCCCATCTAGGCAATGTCCTCCCCTTGGCTAGATAGAGCACATCACACAGCGCAGTTTAAAAAGCTTCTAATGCCAGTTCATAAACATCTTCATTTACTATTGGTGATTACATGTGAATAATATGTTTGTACTATTTTTTATGGAAAACAGTTTCAATGAGTCAACTGTGTCTCGAGTAGGTCTTTTGTGTCTGTGTCAATGAGTCAACTCCAAGAACACGATAGGCAACCCTCACCCTGAGCCACTCAGCGTCCTTCCCTAGACAGCGAGGGGCCCTCTCCTCTGTCCCAGGACTGCCTAACTTCACTTCTTCCCCCACTATGGCTCTTGGGCAAAGCATCCTCCATGACCATTAGTCTTCATTGGACAAGTTCTGGTCCATGAACATCACATCTGGCCAAGAGAGGGCACAGGGATGGCCTGGATGCACAATCTCAAAGCCCAAAAAGCTGAAGGTCTTCAGGAGTGGAGCTCTGTCTTCCCAGCCCTTCCTGAAGCAGATGAAGATGTAGTTCACTTTCATCTTCTCTTCAGCAAACTCTAGCAGTGCTAACAATCCTTCATTCCCATCAGCTAATAATCCATCTGGGCTTTCTGTAAACAGGCTCTGGCTGCACAGGACTGCATCCCAGGAAGAGACGTTCACCTCGGTGGCCTCATACTGCAAGTGGACAATGTGAGGTTTTCCATCATTCACAGGGAGGTCCTGGGTCACAGTGAGCTTCTTGTCCTCATATATTAGAGCTGAGAGAGAAGGATCCCTGCTGGCCCTCGCTCACAGGGGATTTTTGACAGTGGGTGAGGGGCATTAGGAGGACCACAGAGGCCCTAGAACAATGTACCTGCAGAACTAGAACTGGAGGCAATTACTCAAAGGCAAAACACTATATCCTGTAGAGGCATAGAGAGTCCCAGAGGGCCAAGGGAGTCCAGCTGGATATGTGTGACCAGAGTAGCACCCATCTAACATCTTCAAACAAATCTCTCTGGCACTGGTAGATGTGTCCTGGGTGTTTATCATCCTTGGCAACTCTGCTTAGGATGGGAGGAGGCAGCACAGGGAGTAGGTAGATGGATGAGTGGGTGCGTGCAGGGTCACACACGTGGGGCCGATCTCTGTGGGCTCAGTCTCTGTCAGGCCTCGGGCCAAAAGCCCTCCTCCTGCCTCAGCGAGTGCCTGCCTCCCTGCCTATGTCTTCTGAGTGAAGCACAGACCATTAACCTGAGTGATAGAATTGATATGTAGAATGCTGTTCTGTTCATCATATTGGGTAGTATCTTATTGCTTTGTTTTCCCTCTTGTGCTATTGTTTTATAGGAACTGTGAGCTTTAACTTTTGGGTGGTTTTATACTGGTGGTTATTTATTGTGCTGATCCATGTATAATGCAGTTTTGAGTATTTCCTGCAGGGCATGTCTGGTTGTGACAAATTGCCTTAGTGTTTGCTTGTCTGTTTCCAATCTTCATTTCTCCTTCACATATGAAACTTAGTTTTGCAAGATATAAAATTCTAGGCTGGCAGTTGTTCTGTTTAAGAAGACTGAAGATGAGGTCCCAGTCCCTTCTGGCTTGTAAGGGCTCCACTGAGAAGTCTGCAGTCAGCCTGATGGGTTTTCCTTTCTAAGTTAACTTGATGTTTTAGCCTCATGGCTTGTAGGAATTCCTCCTTCCTAATGACTTTGGCCAGTCTGATGACTATGTGTCTTGGTGATTCCTGATTCCCTCTTTGCAATGAATCTCCCAGGTGTCCATTGAATTTTTTATATCTAGATGTCTAGCAAGACCAATGAAGTTTACCTCCATTATTCCCTCAGATAGTTTTTCCAGACCTTGTGCTTTTTCTTCTTCACCCACAAGTATGTGTATGGTTCTTATATTTGGCTGTTTTACATAATCTTGTATTTATTATAGACTTTGTTCTTCTTGATTCTTTGTTCTTTATTTTTGACTGACTGGGTTAATTCGAAAGAGTTGTCTTCAAGCTCTGAAATTCTTTCTTCTGCTTGGTCTAGTCTAGTCTTAAAGCTTTCCACTGTATTTTTTATTTCCTTAAGTAAATTTTTCATTTCCAGTTCTATTTGCTTTTTTTTTTTTTTAAATATGTCTATCTCTTTGGTAAATTTTTCATTTATTTCCTGAATTGTTTTTCTAGTTTCTTTCATTTGGTTTTTTCTTGGATTTCATGGAGCTTCTTTACAATCCATATTTGGAATTCTTTATCTGTCATTTCAATATTGTCATTTTGGTTGGGATCCATTGCTAGAAAGCTTGGTATCCTCCTTTGGGGATGTCCTTTCACTCTGATTTTCATACTTCCAGAGTTCTTGCACTGATTCCTTCTCATCTGGAGCAGTTGTTGCTTCTTGTTTTTGAATTTTGTTTAGTTAGATGGGGCTTTTTTTTTAAATCCCCATCACTCTTTTGGCTGTTTCTGTAGCATATGTTGGGTAAGAGTCTTTGGCTTTGCTTGTGGGTAGTTCGATGGGGGTCTAGGTTCTGGATGGATACCTTGGTTATAGATATCCTTAGTGTCGTGGTTTTCTCAGTTGCCTAGTTATCTGTAGGCTATAGAAGTGGTATACTAGGTGTGTGGGCAGATTCCCTTTTTCCTGTTGAGGGGGGAAGATGGAGATCTTTGAAGTCCTTTCTCTTTCCCCAGCCCTTTGGTCTTCTTAACAGTGTAAATTATATTGGGACACCCAGTTTCATCTCTGAGGTAGTGCTTGTGGGTAAGAATTAGCCACACCCTGTATGACTGAATCAGTAAATATTGTAATGAGCTGTACAAGTTGTCCTCCCTACTAGTAGGTGGCTCTTGCTGGAAAATCCCCTTTTTCCAAGAAAATGCTGGGAAAAAACCCCTTTCCATGGGGCTCCAAGTTTCTCAAGGGTTGATCTCTGCTGATATCTTGCTCCTTCTTGTTCTGGTCTGCATTTTCTTCCCGTGGAATCTCTGGTAGGTTCTGGCACTTTTCCCTCAGAATGACACCTGAGCTATGCTTTTTTTCATCTGAAACTTTTCCTTCTTTCTGAGACAATTTGGTGACTGATGTCCCTAGTCAGCCATCTTGTGGACAACTCTGGGAATCAGATTTCAACGTGAGATTTGGAAGGGACAAATATCCAAATCATATCAGTCCCCTTTTCCATTTTCTTATTAAAATACTCAATTCATCCCTATAAAGTGTTTAATAGTTGCCTTCATATCGTTCTTGCTAATAATTGTAAAAGTTTACACTCTCTAGAACCCTAACTATGGTTAGATTATAGTGGACCCAGGAGTATTGTCCTCTAGATGGGTTCCTAAGTGCCACATATTTATAATACTGGGTTACAACTATAATAAAACAATTGTTATATGATATTTGTTATCTTGCAGGATGTTTCCAACCAATGTAATAAAGTTAATGAAACCATCAATCTTAAATATTCTAATTCTTCAAATTCTTTAATGAATAATTTTTTTTAAATAATAGAGCTGAAACTTCCAATTCTTTTTAAAACTTTTAGATGATGCCAAGGGAAAAATTAAGAGAAAGAGAGGAGAGAAAAAGAATAAATTGAGAAAAGAAAGAACGGTCAGTAACTGTGAATAATTTAATATAAGAATAAGATTTGGCTATTAGAGGATACTGAACTTTCTTATTAATTAAGAAACACAAAATATATAAGGAATTTGAAGAGAGATAAGGCAAAGAATGGTTAACATGGTAGTTAACATGGTGATACTAATTTAATAGTGTCCTTTGCTTCTTTTCAAATACTACTCAGAACAGTATACAAACAGATAAAACCTTGCAGTTCTTAATCGTAAGATAAACTTCTGACTATTTGGTGATATCTAGGCTTTCTTTCAGGATAACGTATAAATAAAAATTAAAAATCCAAATATACTTTGATTCATCCTGTTACAATGGAAAGAAGCTATAGGCCATAATTGTACGATGATAGTGAACAGGAACACTGAAAGGAAATAATCTTTTTGCCCCAAGTATTTTGAGAATTTAAAGTAGTTTTTAGCATCCTCCGTCAGATAAAAGAGAAAGGGCTAAATAATATTTACATTTCAGGGAATTCAGTGGTATAAGTAAGAAAAAGCCTTAGGCTAATGGGCAACATCTTACATTTAAGTGCATACTTGCTCAATTCCTTCTAATTGATTACAGGACTTCTTTAAATGTTTGTCAAGTAAGGGCAAGAAGTTTTCTGAGTTAGTAAGCTATTTACTACCAATAATTTGTTTAATAGTCCTCAATATAAGTTTTAACTTTGATAGCTACCAAATTTCTGTCATATGTTTGTTATAGAAAATTATATTTGCTTATTTAAGCCATAAAATTAATTCACCTGTATGAATGTGATATCATCCAGGGTCTAATTAGGAGAACAGAATTCATCTAATCAAGAAATGAAAAAGAGAACAACTAAAATACAACTCAAAGGAAAGTAGAAGAAACAAAATAATAAAGATTAAAAACCTTAGTGACTTTCTCAGAGACAGGAAAAATAAAAATTTAAAAAAAATCCCAATAAACTGGTCAAACCTTTGATGACTCTACTAAAAAAATAAATAAAATAGATACAAAAGTAAAAAGGGGATATATCAACAGTTACTTATCTTTAAGAACTTACAGAGAATCATATATGTGTGGGTATGAAATCTCTATCCTAGTTGTGAAAGAAATATAACTTTATTTTTCTATAATTCATTTTATTTTATTTTTGAAGCTTTTGTTCATTAGAGGAGAATAGAAGCCTGATCTCAGTTAGTTTGGAGTTTCCTACTTTGGGTGTAATTTTGAGGTGGGAATGGGATAGGGGTGGTCTCTGTGTTACCAAGGCAAGAGTAGGGAGAAGGTACACATATTCACCTAGTCCTCAATATTATCTGTTCATGCAGGTACCTTCTGAGATGTCCATGATCGTGTCTGGTCCTCAGTCATTGATCCACACCATTTGTCACTAAGATGGCTTCATTCCTGTCTGTCTGATACCTTCAGGTATGGTGGCACTCTGTCTCTTTTATTCTATATCACCTGTAGGAGTATGTGCATAATTCTGCTCCTTCTCTGCCATGCTTAGGTACTAAATGCAAGGTTATTTAAAGCCAGATCTGCATAATCTTATCTCCCAGTCATTTCTTCTCTGATTTCATGTTATTACCCTAAGGTTCAAAATTCAACCCTTCTCCTCCCCTCACCTCAGAGCCATCAGACTTGTATGGACATTTACTGCTTCCCTGATACTCTATGACACAGGGTACAGGACCCTATAACTATAACTCTTATCATATTACCTGATTTCAAATTATACTGCAAAGCTATAGTAACCCAGGCAGCATGAAACTGGCATAAAAACAGACACATAGACCGATAGAACAGAATAGAGAACCGAGAAATAAATCCACACACTTACAGCTAACTCATTTTTTTTTTTTTTTTTTGAGACAAAGGTCTCACTCTGTTGCCCCAGGTTTAGTGCAGTGGCATCATTGTAGCTCACTGCAATCTCAAACTCCTGGGTTGAAGTGATTCTCCTGTCTCAGCCTCCTGAGTAGCTGGGACTACAGGCATGTGCTACAATGCCCAGCTTATTTTGCTATTTTTAGTAGAGACGAGATTTCACTCTTGCTCAGGCTGGCCTCAAGTTCCTGAGCTCAAGCAGTTCTTCTGCCTCAGCCTCCCAGAGTGCTAGGATTACAGGTGTGAGCCACCATATTCAGCCGCCAACTCATTTTTGACACAGGTGCCAAGAACATACATTGGGGAAAGGACAATCTCTTTAATAAATGGTACTAGCAAAACTAGATATACATGTGCAGAAGAATGAAACTGGGTCCTCATTTTCACCATATACAAAAATCAACTCAAAATATTAATAGATTAAAGACTTAAATGTAAGATCTGAAACTATCAACCTTCCTGGGGAAAATGCTGCAGGACATTCATCTGGGCAAAGATTTTTTGGGTAAGACCTCAAAAGCACAAGCAGCAAAAGCAAAAATAGACAATTGGATTACATCAAACTGCTGTGCAAAGCTTCTGCACAGCAAAAGAAACAATTAACAAAGTGAAGAGACAGCCTACATAATGGGAGAAAATATTCTCAAACCATCCATCTGGCAAGGAAATATATAAGGAACTCAAAAACTCAATAGCAAAAATAAATAAATAAATAATCCAGTTTAAAAATGGGCAAAAGACCTGAATAAACATTTCACAAAGGAAGGCATACAAATGGCTAACCAGGTATATGAAAAAATATTCAACATTACTAGTTATCAGGAAAATGCAAATCAAAACCATGATGAGATATTGTCTCACCCCCGTTAGACAAAAAATAACAAATACTGGTGAGGATGTGGAGAAAGGGGAACTCTTGTATACCATTGGTGGAAATGTAAAGGAGTACAGTCATTATGAAAAACAATATGGAGATTCCTTAAAAAACTAAAACTAGAACTACCATACGATCCAGCAATCCCACTGCTGAGTATATATCCAAAAGAAGGGAAATCAGTATATTAAAGAGATATCTGCACTCCCATGATTATTGCCACACTATTCATAATAGGTGATATATAGAATCAACCTAAATGTCCATCAACAGATGGATAAAGAAAATGTGGTGTATATACACAATTGAATATTATCCAGCCATAAAAAAGAATGAAATTCTCTCATTTGCAGCAACATGGATGGAACTATATAGGTAATTATGTTAAGTGAAATAAGTCAAGCACAGAAAGACAAATATTGCATGTTCTCACTCATATGTGGAAGCTGAAAAGGTAGATCTCACGAGGTAGAGAGTAGAATAGTGGTTACCAGAGGCTAGGAATGAAAGGAGGAGGGAAGGATGAAGAGAAGTTGGTTAAGGAGTACAAACATACAGTTAGGAAGAATAAGTTCTAGCATTTGATAGTATAGTAGGGAAATTATAGTTAATAATTTATTATATTTTTCAAAATAGCTAGAAGAGAGGAATTGGATTGTTCCCAACCCAAAGAAAAATATTTGATGTGGTAGATGTCCCAGTTACCCTGACTTGATCATTCATTACACATTGTATACATGTATCAAAATATCACATGTACCCCCAAAATATGTATAATTATCATATATCAATAAAAATAGAAAAAATAAAAAACAAAATTGAGATATAAATTGGAAGAAAGGAATAAAGTCATCATAGTTTTTAAAAGTTATGAGGGGAGGGAGGAACAAAAAGGCAGAACACAGAGGAATTTTAGGGCAGTAAAACTATTTCATATTATAATATAATGATGGATACATATCATTCACTATACATTTGTGAAAACCTGTGTAATGTACCACCTCAAGAGGGAATCCTGATGTACACCATAGACTTCGGGTGATAATGATGTGTTAATTAATGTAGGTTCATCAGTTATAACATGTACCACTCTGATGTTGGATGTTGACAGTGAAGGAGGCTGTGTATGTGTGTGGGCAGGGAGGATATGGGAACTCTCTGTTCTTTCTGCTGTATTTTGGTATGAACCAAAAACTGCTCTAAAAATTAAAGTTTATTTTAAAAATAATAGAATTTAGTTAGATTTCTGTGTGAAAACTTGACTTTGGAAATCAGTAATCTTTGTATCTACTGACAACAGTTAGAAGATATTATGGAAAAAGATCCTATTCACAATGGAAAATTTAAAAATATACCTAGGAATAAATTTGAGAGATGTATAATATGAATAAAACATTAAAATGCTATGGAGATACTTGAAATAAATGAAGAGACATACCATGTTCTTGGACAGGAATACTCTACATCATGAAGATATCAACTATTTTTAGGTTAAATTTTAATGACATTTAAATCCACCTAAAAAAAAACCGTAAAGTTTTTAGGGTAAATCTAGGCAAGATTATTCTAAAGTTCTAGTAAAAAATAAGCAAGAATAGACAGTCCTAATAAGGGAGGAACTGGCCATACCAGATATTGAAACATATGAAACTAAAATGCTAAGGTATTGGCACATGGCTAGACAGATCCACAAAACAGTACAGGAAAAAAAAGCATACAAATTTGGTATGTAATAAAGGAGTCACCTCAAATCAGTAGGGAAAAGTTGGCTTATTTAAGAGATAGTGTTACAACTAGTTATCTGGAGAAAAAACTGAATTCATACCTCAGCTTTATGATAGATTGCTGATGGATCAAAGATTTATGTGCAAATAGGTGAAACTATAAAAGAATTACAAGAAACCATTGGGAGACTTTTGAAATATTAATCATAGATAGAGGGTAAAGCCTTCCTACATATGTCACAAATCCCAAAGACCATGAAATAAACACTGATAAATTAGATCAAATACATATGTAGCCTAAGTTCAAAGATTCGGCAGTCTCACTCCTAGGCATATTCTCCAGAGAAACTCAGACATTTTTGCACCAGTATACCTGTACAAGAATGTTCATGGCAGTGTTGTTCATAGTAGTCAAAAAATAGAAGGAACCCAAATATCCACTAACAGTAGAATAGATAAATTGTGATATAGGTGTGTGGTTAAGAATTTAAACTTGCCCAAAAAGAAGTCTGGCCCTTGTCCTTGACTTCTGGGGGATAATCTCTATGCCCCACAATTTCTAAACCTAATGTCATGCTCAATAGGAATAGAGGTTTAGCTTCCCTAATCTGAAAATTTGAAATCTGAAATACTCTAAAATTCAAAACGTTTTGAGTGCTGACATGACGCAGCAAGTGGTGAATGCCACACCTGACCTTATGTGATGGGTTATAGTCAAAATGTAGGCACATAACACAGTTTATTCAGCATCCCCGAGGGGGGATAAAAAGACTCTTCCAGCCCCCTTTAGCTGCAATATATCTTTTCCTTGCATGCCCAGATTCCCCGTGCAAGCATGCCCTCAAAGGGTAATAAAATGTCACGTGTGCCAGTCAGATGCACCAATGGCACGTTCCCTATAATGCCCCACATGGGGCCAAGACCTATGTGCATTACTCACTGTGGGTTTTTTTGCTTATTTTCTACGCTGTGGTGTAAAGATATTGTTAAAAATGTCAAAAAGGCCTGCAGATACCTCTATGGGTAACAGTAATAAGAAAAAGAGGAAGCATTTATGTTTATAGCATAGCAAGTCAAGCTCTTGGAGAAACTGGACAGCGGGGTAAGTGTGAAACGTCTTACAGAAGAGTATGGTGTTGGAATGACCACCATATATGACTTGAAGAAACAAGGGGATCAACAGTTGAAGTTCTGTGCTGAAAGTGATGAACAGAAGTTAATGAAAAATAGAAAGACACTGTATAAAACTAAAAATGAAGATCTCAGTCATGTATTGAAATAGTGGAGTCATCAGCTTCACGGTGAACACATGCCACTTCATGGTGTGCTGACCACGAAACAAGCAAAGATATATCACAAAGAAGTGAAAGTTGAAGGGAACTGTGAATATTCAACAGGCTTATTGCCGAAATTTTAAAAAAGACGTGGCATTAAGTTTTTAAAGATCTGTGATGATAAAGCATCTGCTTCTTAGGAAGCAGCAGAGAAATGTATTGATGAGTTTGCCAGGGTTGTTACTGATGACAGTCTGATGCCAGAACAAGTCTATAAAAACACCACTGTTTTGGCATTATTGCCCCAGAAAGACACTGACTACAGCTGATGAAACAGCCCTTCCAGGAAAGCCAAAAGACAGGATAACCGCTGGGATGTGCTAATGCAGCAGACACACATAAGTGTAAACTTGTTGTGACAGGCAAAAGCTTGTGTCTTTGCTGTTTCCAAGGAGTGAATTTCTTACTAGTCCATTATTAAGCTAACAAAAAGGCCTGGATCACCCGGGGACATCTTTTATGATTGGCTTCACAAACATTTTGTACCAGCAGCTTGTGCTCACACGGGGAAGAGCTAGACTGGATGATGACTCCAAGATTTTGTTATTCCTTGACAACTGTTCTGCTCATCCTCTAGCTGAAATTCTCATCAGAAATAATATTTATGCCATGTACTTCCCCCTCAAATGTTACTTCATTAATTCATCCATGTGACCAGGGTATCCTTAGAGCAATGAAGAGTAAATATAAAGCACTTTCTTGAACAGCATGCTAGCCACAGTGAACAGAGGCATGGATGTAGAAGAATTTCAAAAAGAATTTGGCATGAAGGATGCTATATATGCTGTTGCCAGCACTTAGAGCACAGTGACTAAAGATACAGTTGTGCATGCCTGACACAGCCTTTGGCCTGTGACTATGTTCATTGATGATAATGAACAAGGTGGTGACTTTGAAGGATTCCATATGTCAAATGAGAAAAAGATGTCTGCCCTCCTTACATCAAAAAATATTCCTTCAGAGTCCATCAGTAAGCTGGAAGAAATGGATATTGAAGAAGTTTTTAACATTGATAATGAGGCTTCAGTTGTTCATTCATTGACTGATGGTGAAATAAATGAAATGGTTCTGAATCAAGGTGATCGTGATAATGGTGATGATGAAGATGACTTTGTTGACACCGCAGAAAAGTGCCTATAGACAACATGATGAAAACGTATGATAGGCTTATTGAAGGACTAGAGCAGCATGCATTTATAACAGAACAAGAAATCATGCCAGTTTCTAAAGTTGTAGAGAGTCTTCTGATACAAAAACCATTGTTAATGAAGCAGATGACTCTGGAGGAAATGTTTTAAAAAGCCATCCAGCAGAATGTCTCCACATCCCTAGAGGACCCACTTCTTGGTCACTCAGTTGCTTCTGATGTTTCTTGTCATCTAAAAAATAAAATAAGATAGTGTACAGTAACTATTTAATCAAAACACAACATCATAGTGAAGACTAAAGCCTGCCATTGTTGCTGTTTTTTAACAGCTGATGCAGATATTCTGGTGATGCTGCTGTGCTGCTTAGTTACCTCAAACACATTAGTCTCAAGCATTTGGATAAAGATTAGTCAACCTTTATCTTTGTTTGCCTGGGGGCCTTGACTCATGTGATTTAGGGGCTAGCCACACTGGATAGTCTAACAATGTGATTTAGGGTGGGGGCACATCAACAATAAAAGGCCCTACAATCCAGTAGACAAATGTGCAGAAGGTCCGATCAGACAACTCACAAAAGGAAAAATACAAATAGCTCTTAAATTTACGTAAAAATGCTTGAATTATTCATGATAAGAGAAATGCAGGCTTAAATTAATTAGCGATATCATTTTTCACCTATCAGATTAAAGATTCAAAAGTTTATTGTCATACCATGTTGGTAAAGATTTGGGGAAATAAGTAGTTTCTTTGCTGGTGAGGAAAAAAATTGATTCAGCCTTAGTGGAGGGCAATTTGACAGTATCTATTAAAATTAGAAATACGCATAATCCTTAGTCCTCAATTCCACTTCTAATAATTTATTCTATGGATATTTTCACACACCTGTAAAATGACACATTTACATGTCATTTGTAGCAATATTGTTTGTAAAATATTGGAAACAACACAAATGTCTATCTACAGTAGACTGATAAATTCTGAAATCTCTATACAATGGACTACATTGCAGTCATAAAAAATATTAAGGAATCCTTTGCTTACTGATTAGGAACGGCCTTCAAGTTATATCCACTTAGAATGGCTTATAAAATATGTTACCATTTATGGAAAATAGTGATGGTGAAGGGAAGAACATATATGCTGATTAGTCTATAAATGCATACACTGTCTTTGGAAAGATATGCAGGAAATTTGTAAGATCTGTTCTTGTCTTTGGGAAATGTTATGGATTGAATGTACGTCCCCCCCCCCCATTCATATGTTGAAGTCCTGATCCCCCAATGTGATGGTATTAGGAGCTGGGCCTTTTGGGAGGTAATTAGGGTTAGATGCAATCTTGAGGGTGGAGAACGGTGATGGAATTAGTGCCCTCATAAGAAGAGAAAAAGACATCAGAGCTTCCTTTCTCTACCCTGTGAGGCTACTGTGAGAAGAGGTAGTCTGCAGGCCAGGAAGTGGGCCCTCACCGGACACTGGATCTGCTGACACCTTAGTCTTGGACTTCCAAGCCTCTAGTACTACGAGAAATAAGTATCTGTTGTTTAAGCCACCCAGCTGTGGTATTTTGTTATAGCAGCCCCAAGTGAGTAAGGGAAAATTTAGATGCTTGGTTGATGGGTACAAAGGAGACCTTTTATTTTTAAATTTTAGACCATGTAAATATAATCACTCTTCAAAAATAAATAAGATCTATATGTCTTTACTTTATTGAAGCAATCTTTAATATGTATTTTTTAGAACAAAAGGTGAAACATCAAGAAAAAGAAAGAGGAAAAAAAGGCAGAAATGACCACATATGTCACCTTTTCAAGGTATCATGTATTTCATGTTTATGAAGTTTATTTTGCAGTACTTTGGGTAGTTGTTTTACATTTTTACTGGTTTATCAAGATCACAATGTTCAACATGTTCAGGAAAGCATTACGTGTATAATTTTGCTTGTTGGTTATGTAAAATGTATAGATACTTTAAAATTTAGATATATATCATCTCTTAAATATTTCTATGAAGAATAGTAGTACAGACCCACATACTTCAAAACATCAAAAAATGCCAGTTGGATTCTTTTTATCTCTGGACACTGAGAAAGATGACATTCAGTGAACAAGCACCTACTTTTCACATTTTATTTTTGAAAATATGTATTAACATAGTTTCATATAATGTTCTTGGAGTCATTTAGTGTAATTAAAATACAGAATTACAACATCCTTAGAAAAAGAATCTATTGAAAATAAATTATCCTATGACTCTCAAAATAAATATGATCAAAATGACATAGTTGGTTTTCATCTTATCTTCTATCTTGTGTGGAATAGTTAGTGCTGCATCTGCCCTTCCAAATCAGGTGCTTACAAATACGTTTAGAAATTAACTTTAACTTGCTAAATATGATGTCTGAACTTGAACACTTCATATCTGTATTTGTGACTATGTTTTTTTTTTATTTGCCCACACTTTTCAATGGCCTCCAAGAAAGCAAAAAATTCTAGAAAATAAATGCTGCCATAAGGGTACAATTTCATGGGTATCCAGAACAATGATTATTCTGTTTCACATTGATAGATCATGTAGGCCTCCCCAAAGGAGATGATGGTGTTTAGTCAAACCTTAAAGATGAGTAAATTTTACTAGGCAGGAAAAAGAGGGTAAAGAGCATTCCAGGCTGAGGGGAAAAGCATTAGCAAAGGCAAATGGAACAAAAGTTCGTTTTGGTTTAGGATATTTGCAGCTGAAACTAGGGTATAAGGTGAGAGATGGCATGTAATAAGAAATGAGACCAGAGAAGTAGTTTGGGGCTACTTTGAATTTTACTCTATAGACAGTGGAAACATTTGAATATCTTGTAACAGAGGAATGACATTCTTTAACCTTTGTTCTAGGAAGATATGACAATATCAGAATGATTTGGAAGGAAGAAACCTGTAGGAAGTTATTGTAGCCTAGCAAGGAAGATAAATTTTTATACAGCAAATTTAGATCAGACTAAGACAATGATTTGGGGGTTGAAAATGACAGAACAGATAGATATTGCAAAGGTAATTGAATATGGAAAGTCTGGAAGACAGTTTTGTAGAAATTCATTGTTTTATTATTTTATTAAGGGAACATCCTAAATGGTTTTTAGTACTGTGCACAAAATTCTCAAATTTAAGACAGTACAAATTTTAGAAATTAAAAGTTTTACAAAGTGGATGATTCCTTTAAAATAAGTTTGATTAAGATTGGTGGTTTTTAGGCAGACTTGGTAGGATACAAGTTTTCATATTCAATGGAAGCCTCTGGTAAGTCATATGTAGCCAATTGTGTTATAATATCAACCCACCTTAGTGTCTTTGGTGTCCTATTAGCCACATAATCAACTAGTTAAATTGTAGAATAGGAAAAATTCAGTTAATAAATAATTAAACTGGATCAAGTTATATAAGCAAAGTTTGACAGATAAAGAGTTTAAATATAAAGGGTCTGTTTCCTAGGGAAAAGGGAATAAGGTTGTTAGACTATTTATTAAGTACAGTCACCCATTAAATAATACAGGCAATTCAGGTTTGAACTATATGCAGATTTTTTCAACAAACGCAGATTGAAAATACAGTATTCTCTCTCTCATCATTACCAGCACACACACATTCAGTTAGTGACAGTTCCTATAGATTACTCTTTTGAAAGCTGGTTTGGAGGTTCTAGCAGGGGAGAGCAGCTGCTTTTGTATACCCTTGACTGAAGAACAGTCCTCCTCTATTGGGGGAGGTTGTTGTCTTCGACCAAGTGTGCAGCTTCAGGAGGGACACACATGGAGCGGTGAGGAAAGAAGGGGACACCCGCCTAGCCAGCCAGCCAGATCAGCCAAATCAACTCTAGCGATCAGTTTGGTGACAGCTGTCGCTGCCAGGTAGCCCTCACATCTGGTTGCTGTCTTGAAACTTCTTCCTTCTTTCTTAGCCTACAAAGACTAAGAAGTAAATCTTCAAATTCCTAACCTCCCTTACAGCTAGGAATAGCCATTTGGCACAATTCTGGTCAGCAACAAAAGGCAAATCTTATAATCTGAGAAACATAATTCTATGGTTAGAATTAAATAGATTAAAATTAGAATGAAATAGATTGTGGGGCATATGCCAAAGTTTTATTTAACTCAATGAGGGAACCAGCAAGATGAAAAAGCTAGCTCAAATGATAATATTAAAAGTGTGGTTATTGTTGTTTTTAATAATGAATGGGTTAAAAAAAGGAATGCATAGATAAGATTGCTAAATTAGATACAAAACTGTTCTACAGGGCAATAAAACCATAGTCTTTTAAAGTTATCCTTTCTACTGAACAGAGAAGAAAATCATAGCATTTCATCCATTTCATTTTAAGTTAGCCTCTAGCTGTAGAGTTTTTTGTTATGTACATATGTGAGCTCCAAGCCAGAGTGAATACTCTGTCCATCAAAATTACTTTCCCTGGAGAATTAGATGATTGCTAGGTAGCCTCTTGAAACTGTGCTTGAGTATGAGATTAAAAGGTTATGTAGCCATCACTTAACCTTATTTCCAAGTTTTGAATATTCTCTTTAATAATTGCAATAATGAATATTCTGAACTGTACTCAGAGGTAAAGCTTCTTCCCTTCCCAGCTTTAGTCTAGGCACCTGCAGTGGCAGAGATCTCTTCTCCTTTCCCGTTGCACCAAACCAGGCTAAATGGTACAAGAACAAAGTCTCCCCCTCTTCCCAGCTGTGACTGGGGTCTAGAAATCCAGGCAGCAGAAATACACAGACGGCAGCAGATACTATTGGATAATGTTTACTATGCTGAACAACAAATATGCTCACATACTAAACACTGTACTGTAATGTTTTATTGGTTTTTGGAAGAAAAAGAAAACTCTAATAAAGAATGAATAAAATTTAAAAATTTTAAAAGAGCAAAAGGACAATAGGAATTAAATTTAATATGTACAAAGTATTATAATCCCAGCACTTTGGGAGGCTGAGGCGGGAAGATCACTTGAGGCCAGGAATTCAAGACCAGCCTGGGCAACATAGCAAGACCTCATCTCTACCAAAAATAAAACAATTAGCCAGATGCGATGGCACACACCTGTAGTCCCAGCTACTTGGGAGACTGAGGCAGGAGGATCACTTGAGCCCAGGAGTTCAAAGTTGCAGTGACTAGCCTGGGTGACAGAGCCAGACTATATCTCTGAAAAAAAAAAGAAAAAAATTATACAAAGTACTGTATCCCATTATAAACTGTTGTACTTCACTAAAATATGTTGTAGTTATACAATCAAAGATAACTCTAAAATGTTTCCTGGTAATTGGCATTGGATTTTATTTTTGTGGAATTAGAAACTCACTAATAATAAGCCTTACCCCTCACAAAATTTATTCGTAACTAATACTAAACACTTGGTTGATTCAAAACAATTTAAGATTAGATGTTGCTGAACATTCCAGCCTTCAAAATAAATATTCAATATTTTCAAATCCAGGAAATTTGCTATCAGTTATTTCCATTGCCATTCATTTCTATTCATTCTTTTTTAAAAATTTTTTTACATTTCAAAATATTAAGGGGTATTTCTATTTATTCTTTATAAATCCTTATTTGTGTTTTTTTCCCCATAGAACAACCTTACTTTTATCATTTGAAATTTAGATTTTCATAGTTGAAGTTTATTTTTCTCCTATTTTTTAGGGCACAGGTAATGGAGTTGCTGAAATAAAGCCACTGTGTGTATAAAACATTTAATCTGATGATAAAATTTGATGATTAATAATATTAACATTTTAATGACTACATGTTTAGAGTTTGAAGTAAAGCTTCAGTGTTAATATAGCTTACTTTTCATCTAAATAACAATAATGTCCAAAATTTGTTTTCTACTGATAATTATTAAGAAAAATATAGGTATATATGATAAGGCAAGTAGCAAATCTCTTCTAATCAATTCTACTTTTTTGTCTACAGAGGGGCTGAAACCAGGCTGAACTTTTTGATTTCCAAAACTCAGCCTTTTGGTTTAAGGTGGCCAAACAAGGATGCGGAACCCAGCACTGTGAAACCTATAAAAACGTTGAAGAGTTCAGGGAATTGGGTGTCTTTCACACCAATTCTAGACTCACAAAATCAATCTTCACATCCTCTGTAACCACACAATAAAGAGTTTGGAAATCATATTTTGGTTTTGAAGGCCCACATCCAATGCTTGATGAAGTCCAAGCCAGTCCTGGCAGTCCTAGGGTGATTAGCCCAAATTCAAATATTTTATAGGGAAGGAGGAGAACAAGTCTGCTTTCTTGACTCTTATGCCTGATAATTACTTATAAAATAATTTTATCATATTTTACCAAAAATAATCTACACAAAGGAGAAGACTTACAGATGGCATGAAAAAGGTAAAGGCTTATCCGTGTACTTCTTGTTTAGTTTTTCTTCTCAAGTTTTGTTTCCATTTTTCAATAATAACCCCTTCTTTCAATGAGTGTTACAGGTTTTCATAATCTCAAATAATATTTGTTTTGGGAGCATGATGTAATGTTCTGTTACTCTTATTTTAGATACACTGATTATGAGTTTCCCACTAAAAATTTTCATTCTAAAAATGATCACAGTGTTTTATAAAATAAGAAAGTAGATAGCAGTACCCCAGGTTGATCTTTTCTGTTGCCTCTGATAGTTTTACATATCCTTGGGATTTTAGCTCTTTAGGTTTATAGGTGAATGTGTATCCAGTCTAACCCATCTAACCATGTACTTTATAGTTGCCTTTAAAACGAGCTCCTATTAGAAGTGAATGATGGAAGAGAGTGCTAGGTTGATATTTTTAAAATTAGAAATTGAGGTACTGTTATGTTGTTATTGAGGCAAACAACTTAAAAATATCTTGAGTACCATTCTGTGCTGAAGTTAGAGTTAAGTATGTTGTTCCTATTACCCTAGTGTAGTGTTGTTACTGAACATAATGCCTTAAAGGGTTTTTCCTCCAGAAATACAAAGCAAAATTATAATAAGCATCTTTGTATTTGATTACAGAGATATTTAACACATGACCATACATCATTTCCCCCATATATCATCTTGGGCTTCTAGTATTTATGTATCAAGAAAGTTATTTTCTTATGTTTGAAATGGTGACATTTCTGATATGTGCAAGCAGATACAGTGGGTTTTTTTTTTTTAATTTACTGAAGAACTAAAGGCATTTTAGTGTATAAATTGACTTTTTTCCCCAGGAAAATTAACATTCATAATTATGGAATAATCTTGGTCTCTTTAAAAGGGCATAATGAAATATAGGTATTAGACATTATTTCAAAACTTTGTTATTTGTAGACTAATTAAAACAGTCACCATGTCCTCGAGAAGAGAACAGAAGTAGTATGAGTAAATGGAGGTTTGAAGTAGTGTATCACTTCCCTAGATTCTTTCTTAACTCCAAGTTTGTATTTACCCATATGAATTGTGCTTATGATGGATCAGATTACAAAAAACAAAACCTCACTTTTGAGAACTATAATGTTTTCCAGAATAAAAGTTAAATTTATTGAATCATGTAAAAAAAAATCAAAAGCAAGAGGTAATTTTAGTGGAGAAGATTTTTAAAAATTACTTTTAAAATACGTCTAGTAGAAAAAAACTGTGGACTGCAGGGAGGAGACCTGAGTTTTCATGCCAGTTTTTTTCTACCAAGCTGTTTTCCTCTCCATTTTCTTCATCAACAGAGGCTGATATGCCAGGAAGGTGATGAAACTTAAGCTTCACGGCCCCTGCCAAAGCTCTGGGAGGGTCCCTAGCACTGTGCTTGTGTGGTCATATGCTTTTGTAACACCAAGGTTCAGGGCCAAAGATCTTACCATAGTATGGATGTGTCTAGGGTACCAGGCACTGGAAGTTAAGTGCGTATTAGAGGACAAAGTTTGAAATATATGGAGACAGAAAGTAATCTGTGGAAAATGTCAAATGATCAGATATGAAAAATTGTTAGCAGAGGATTCAGGTCTCATCAATACCTAGCACAAACCTGCAGCAGTAAAACAGTGAGCCCAGTATACCTGTGTATAAAGAGGTATTTGTTTATTTTACATCTTATCATTTTAAAAAACAAAATTTTATCAACCATGCCAGAGGAAGGACTGAAATATCTCTCTTTTCTATGTATAAAAAAGATATTACAAAATCATCATACTATGAAGTGACAATCAAAGAATATGCAGACAGGCTGGGCACAGGGGCTCACACCTGTAATCCTGGCACTTTGGGAGGCCCAGGCAGAAGGATCACCTGAGACCAGGAGTTTGAGACCAGTCAGAGCAATATAGTGAGACCCCATGTCTACAAAAATAGAAAAATTAGCCAGGCATGGTGGCACGTGCCTGTATTCCCAGCTACGTGGGAGGCTGAGGCAGGAGGATCACTTGAGCCCAGAAATTTGAGGTTGCAGTGAGCTATGATGATGCCACTGCGCTACAGCCCAAGCAACAGAGTGAGACCCTGTCTCAAAAAAAAAAAAACAACAAACAAAACAACCAAAATAGAAAAAAGCAATATGTAGACATGTCAAGCAGTTAATAAAAATATCATAGAATGTTATTTCTCTGGATTTTGTGCTGTTTGTCAAGTTGTAAATTTTGTAATTTTTGATTTCTATTATCATTCTTTTTGTTAGTGGACTCCTGAAATTGTGTAAGCTTTAGGCCCCACAAAATCTGGTTCTGTCCTGCTCATTGTGTAATGAAGAGGTTAAATTACATCACATCCAGGTATTAAAATAAAGTGGGAAGTCATAAAATGATTTTGTTCCTGAAATATCATTAATACAGATAGTTCCATCATGTTTGGGTGAAATATCTATAAAACCAACAAACTTTTAATAATTCTGACTTTCTGTTGTGATAACTCTAATGGGTTGTTATACTAATAGTCTGTCTGTTTTATATGCCTTACTAAAAATCTCCTCCAAAGAAGGGGATAAAGGAGGGAGAAAACCCTGTCTTTTCACATGTAAAAGTCATTTCACTCCTCTAAGCTTTAGTTTTTTCCTCTGAAAAGTAATGTTAGAAACTTCTGACGGAGATCTAAAATATCTGAGTGGAATTTCTGATGTTCCTGGATCCAAATGCCTAGTTTTAGTTAAAGTAAAGAGGTAAAACTCAAATTGATAATATTTCCTTGTTAGTATAGGTACAAGTTTTATGGAGACATTGATTAAAATATAAAACTAAACTACTATATTCCCCAACTAGTAGACCAACATGTTCTTGTTCTTCTAAACAAAGAAAGTTCTGGACAGTTCTTTTTTCCTGGGCTTTCTCATTTTCTTGTTTTGTCAGTTGCTAACCAGAAAACTAGAAACCAACACAGAAAGGGGAGAAGGAATACCTGGAGTGTCTGTGTGAGTATAAAACGTGATTGGGAAGTCCACAGGCCAGCCACACTTTGAACACGGCTAATCTGGGTGAACGTCCACCACTGCTCTACCCCAGCACCACTGTCTCCCACCTCTGACAAAAATTCTCCAAACAAAACAACATATGTGTTCCTGAGATCAACGTCTGACGTGGCACTAACAGCAGATATTCTGCTGCTACATCCTGAAATCAGTAATCTCTCTAAAGTGTAGATCTCTCATTCCGTTGCTTCAAAATCTCCAAACAGGTCCAAGTATCTATAACAATTCAGTATAAGATAAAGATGGCATTTTAAATCAATGGGGAAAGGATATATTATGAAATAAATGGTGTCAGGACAATTGGGTAAACATTTGGGAAATTTTTAAAATTATTTTCAAGTATATATCAAAATAAGTCCAAGTGTTATTAATTTAATTATTAAAAACTAAACCATAAAATAAATTAAGAATAAAAATAATATGTATCTGAGCACAGGATGGGAAAAGTCTTTTTACTTAACCACATGAATCCGTGCATTTATGGTCAATTGATCTTTGACAGAGTTGTGAAGAACACACAATGGGGAAAGAATAATGTCTTGGGAAAAATGCAAATTAAAATCACAGTGAAATATCACCTTGTGCCTGTTAGAATGGCTATTATTAAAAAAATGGAAGATAAGTATTGGTGAATATGTAGAGAAAAGAGAACCCATGTACACTGTTGGTAGAAATATAAATTGGTACAGCCATTATGGAAAACAGCATAGAATTTCCTCAAAAATTAAAAATAGAACTACCATATGATCTAGCAATCCTGCTTCTGGGAATGTATCTAGAGGAAATGAAATCAGTATGTCTGCACTCCCATGTTCATTGCAACAGCCAAGATAGGGAATCAACCTGTGTCTGCTAACTGATGAATGAATTTTAAAAAGTTACACACACACACTCACACTCACACACACACAAACACACTACTATACAGCCTTAAAAAAAGAAATCCTGTCATTCCTGGAGGATATTATACTAAATGAAATAGGAGGCCATGCCCCAAAAGATAAATAGTGCATGATCTCACTTAGATATGGAATCTAAAAAAGTTGAGCTCAGAGAGAGAGAGAGAATGGTGGTTGCCAGGGTCAGTGGAGGTGGGGAGGAGATGGAGATATGTTGGTCAGAGGGTATAAAGTTTCTGTTAGACTGCATGAATAAGTTCTGGATATCTGCTGTACAGCAGCATGGTGACTATAGCTAATAATGCATTGTATACTTGAAAATTGCTAAAAGAGTATATCTCAAATGTTCTCATCACAAAAAAGATAAGTATGTAAAGTGATGGATATGTTAATTAGCTAATCATTTCACAATGTATACATATATTAAAACATCTCATTGTACCCTGTAAATATATACAGTTTTTATTTGTCAACTAAATAAAGCTGGAAAAAAGAATAAGCATATAAAAGTGACCCAATGAAATAATTGATAGTTTTTTAAAAAGCACTATAAAATATTAAAAGAGAAATTGAAACTAGAAAAAAGTCACAATATATATAATAGAAGAAAATTTAATATCCTTAATAAATGAAGCCTGCTATGGTTTGGATGTTTGTCCTCTCCAAACCTCATGTTGAAATTTGACCCCCAGTGTTAGAGGTGGGGCCTAATGGAAGGTGTTTGGGTCATGGGGGTGGATCCCTCATAAATAGATTAATGCACTCTCTTGGAAGTGAGTGAGTCCTAACTCTGTTAGTTCCTGAGAAAGCTGATTGTTAAAAAGAGCCTGGCACCTCCCTCTTTTCTCTCTTGCTTCCCCTCTCACGCTGTGACCTCTGCACATGCTGGCTTCCCTTCACCTTCCATCATGAGTGGAAGCAACCTGAGATCCTCACCAGATGCAGATGCCCAGTCTTGAACTTTCCAGCCATCAGAACCATGAGCCAAATAAACCTTTTTTCTTTGTACCCAGCCTCAGGTATTCCTATATAGCAACACAAAACAGATTGAGACAAAGCCCTAACAGATTAGAGAAAGAGATAACCAAAATATTTGAATAGGCAATTCATAAGACAATGCCAATTAATAATGTGTCCCTTTTCATGCTGAATCTTTCTTGCAATGAAATAAATGTAAATTAAAATAACATTTTTTTCTCCTATCAAATGGGCAAAGGGAAAAATGTCTAATGTTGCTGATGGATCAGATACCCTAATCCCCTGCTGCATTCTAATTCCCCTCTCCTTGAAAGTGGGCTGACTATAGTGACTTATTTGATCAATAGGACAAAGCAAAAGGGATGTCTTGGGACTTCCAAAGCCAGGTCATAATAAACCTTGCAGCTTCTGTCTGGAATGCTTGCTCTTGGAACACACTCTCCCTCAGAGTGCTGTGAAAAGCTCAAGTCACATGGAGAGAGCATATGGCTGGGAGGAGACATCTATGTGGGGCAAGTTGGGGTATCACCCTCAGCTAAGGAAGTGTGTGTTCTTTCTTAGATGTCTTAGCCGTTCGGGGTAAATGGACTTGAAATATCCTAAGAGGCAGCCAGGCCACATGTATCATCCATTGTCAGGCTGCCTGGGTTGTTAATGGTGATTTGTTTATCTTAATGGGTCCATAAAAAGCAAAAATGACACCCAACAGAGTAAGAGATAATGACACCTAAGTAAATAGGAAAGGGGAAGAAAAGAGTGAATTATGTTTCTCCTCCATTTGAGCCCTGCTGTGAATACCAGGCTGGGGTTGATATTTTTCTGGGGATCAACTGATTATGGCCATCAAAGAACTGAGTTATAAGAGGTACAAATTTTTGGCTTTTCAGCTTGAGACAATAAGTTATCCTAAGCAGAAATGTCTCCAGGCAAAGAGAAGGCATTATTTAATACTAAAACATAAGTGCTGTGCTTTTGGTAGCTGTGGATTTGCTACATTGAGCAAAGCATAGCATAGCATCATGTTGTGAAGGAATCAGTTTTCTGGAATCAAGAGAACTGGGCTCAAGTCATTGCCAAAGAGACAGAGAGGCCTCTGCAGCTGGTGAGAAATGGGTTCGAGTCCTGTCTATGCCAGGTACTCTCTTCACAACCTTGGAAAAGCCAAACTGTCTAAACCTCTGCTGCTTTATCTGTACAACAGCGATAAACATACCTGCCTACCTGCCTCACCATGTTGTTTGTGAGGACAAAATGAGAAAATGCACGCATCGTGCTCTCAGTATGTGCCTGGCACACGTAATAAGTGTCCCAAAATCGTAGATTGTTTTCTTGCTGTTGTTGCCAGTAATTTGCTGTTTGATGTTGGGCAGATTGCTTAGCTCCTGGCTACACTGGAGATGCTGCTGCCGCCTCATCTACCTCCTAGGGTTGGAGTGGAGGTCAAGTGGGAAGATGGAAGCAATGTGATGTGGTTTAGATGGGAGCTCTCCAGAGCTGAGCCTGGGGAAACAGAGCCTACACCATGGGGACAGGCCATGGAGGACCCAGAGGGCAAGTGAGCCAGCGGGAAGCAGGAGCACACACAGGCGACAGCAAGCAGCTTCTGCGAATGCATTGAGGTACTCAGAATAACACCCTTCTGGTTCCAGGAGCTTTCTGTGTGCCTTGATTTCAGTTCATTCCCACAACAGTGTCATGCAAATATTATTACTCAAATGAGAAATATTCTCAAATGAGAAAACTGAGACTCAGCAAGGTTAAATAACTGGGCCAGGGTCACACAGTTTGGAGATGTCACCAGATGCCCCTTTCTGTGGCTGGGAGAGGATGCGATGCTGCAGCGGCTGCTGCCCACGCCTCTCATCCTGCCGAGAGCCATCCTGGGCAAACCCGCTAAGCGGGGCTAGGGGCTGCTCGGGCTGGTGAGGAACAGAGTGCCCACTCTGCTCTGGTGCAGATGCTGATCCATGGAGACTTCGCAGCCAGCACTAAGTACTCTCTGCTGAGCCTCTCATGACCACCAGGGGGCCTTCACGGGGCTTCGGCAGATAAGGACGAGCTTGGTTCCCAGGACCAGCTTGTGTCTGAAGATGGCTTTAAGCCCACTGGATCACAGCATGTCCCCAGTGACTTGTTATGCGTACAAAGGCAGCACCCTCACTCTCTCACTCACCTTTACCAGCTGCCTCACAGTTCTGCCACTCGGCATAAGAAGAAAAGAAGGAAGGGTTCTGTATAACCCAACCCCAGCCAGCCACTCCACCTGCTGGATTCCAACTCTCTTGATTTCTCCTTCTCTCTCTCTCTCTTACACACACACACACACACAACCTTATAAATAATGTCCATAACAGACATCAGATAATTGTCATCCTATACAATTGTGTTCTTGCAGGTTTATAAGAAACAGCTCAGATCCCAACACTTTCTCCATCTTTCCGTTGCTATAAAATAAAGCAATTTATGTATTTGCAGCATTCTTTACAAGACACATTTCATCTTATCTTCAAGCATTTCCTGAATGCTGCTAAGGAGATGATAAACATCTATGTGGTAAACAACCTTGCAACCATCTGTCTCTAACAGAAGATCACACAAGGCCATGGTAATAGTTCCAAAGTGCATTCATCTCCTATTGAAATGAAATCATTCAGGCATATGTTAGATTCAGATATGCCAACAATGGTTTTTAGCCTTTGCCACACGATGGAATCACCTGGAAAACTTTAGAAAAACTGATGCCTGGGTCCCATCCCAAGTTTCTGATTTGATTATTCTGGTGTGTGGCCGGAGCACCAGAATATTTAAAAAGCTCCCAGATAATCTAATGTGCAGCTAAGCTTGATAACCACAGATCTGAAAGATTAGGGAAATTAGGCTCAAGGGTAATGACGAAAGAGCCAGTTCTGGACACTCCAGAGGAAGGAAGGCGAAAACTGCTCTTCACTGTGTTCATTCAACTTTCCGTTATCTGTACTAATTGAAGGGAAGACTGTCACAGACAACTGTAAGATCTTAAATCTGAAAGTTCTTTTATAGTCTGCAAGGCATTTGATCTTATTTTAACCTCACCACAAGCCTGGAGGCAGACCATGTAGCTATGTTTATCTAATAGATGAGAAACAGGAGCCTCAGAGAGGTGAGTGTTTTGCAAAGATGTAAGTGGGAGAATCATTTTGAGCACTATACTCCAGAATGTTCAATAGCCCCCAAATTCACACAATTTTAGCTGCACTGTTAAACTCCTTTTTTCCCCTTGAGGAAGAGCAAACTCTGATCATGGGTGAAAAATAGGAAACCTTTTAAGATAACATGCAGTGGTAAAGGAAGAAAACAACTAAAATGAAAAGTTCTTCAGAAAGTGACACTGATGAGCTGACTTCATACTAGGGACAATAAGCAGCTGTTATTGTTGTATTTATTCCCATGTAGATCTATACCTGAGCAGAAGACTGTTATGGCAACAGAAAGTGAGACTTTCTAGTTTTCCCATCCATAAGAACCTTATATGTGGTCCTTGCAGCAAGAGTAAAGGTGAGTGTAAGCTTCTCTGAATTATCTTGGTATGGAATTAAAAGTAATATTAAATTCTTTGAAAGAACTAAGATGATATTAAGGGAAAACCATCAAATGAATGGATTCTTAAAAAGTGTAGTGACTACTTACTAGGTGCCAGGCACTTGTTGAGAGATGAGAGATACAAACTGAGGTCAGACATGGAGCCTGGCCCCCAAGAACTATGATCTTCCCTAAGTAAGCTCTATGTTGGTGTCCATATGCACCTATCTGTTAAGCGCATTTATGAAGTACCTACTGTGTACACAGAAGGTAGAGACACAGAGGGGAAAGATCTGCTTCCTGCACTTCAGGGTTTCACAGACTATTAGAGGCAGGGGAACAGTGGGGATGGGGAAGGAGTGACAGCAAAGCCATATACATTTACATCACTGCATGGTAAGGACAGCGACCAAAGATTTGGGAGCTGTTGAGAGAGCACATGAGGATCATGATTGCTGAGAGCCCTGGTTTCCAGTTGTGTGACAAAACATAATTCACCTCACCTCCTGGTGGAGATCAGATGAGATAACATGAGTGAAGGCACTTTGCAAACTGTAAAGGACCACTCAAACATAATAAAGGAGTTTCTTGATGACAGAGCCATTTCTGTCCATAGCAAGATTATTGGGCTGGCTTATTTGGACAAAAGACATATTTCTCCCATTCCTTTTACAGTTTGGAGCAGCTGCTTTGCCTAGTGGCTCGATTTCTTTTCTGTAATACTAAGGAGAGGCTAACCTCAACTCTATCCGCTTTTGCCCTGGGTTTTAGAGACTGGACACTTACTTAGTGAGAGCCTAGCAGAGGCCCATGGCCCTGCGCAGGTGCCAGAAATGGCTTCTAAGCAGTTAGCTGCACTGCTCAGCTCTCCTGGAGAGGAACAGCTTGTTCCTGGAACATAATTTTCCCCAAATCAAATCCTAGCTGGGAGGGGGAGACTGGGCTGGAAAACTTCCAAGTTTAACTGCAGGGCTTTTGAGAATGTTGTGTTTGTTCCAGCAAGGGAATTGTAACTGGAATGCAATACAATAAAACGTTCTGGAAAACACTTCCCAACTTCTGTTGGCTTTGTGAATGCCTTTCTCAGCAATATAAAACATCTTGAACATCTTTAGAAACTTAAAAAAATCATTTTTTCCCTTGAAGATGATAAAGAAATGATTTTTTTTTTGTAAATGTTTTTATTTTTAGGTGAGCACTTTACTAAATATTGCAATGCTAATTTAATACAATATGTAGTAATATTCTTAAAAGGAA
This sequence comes from Cheirogaleus medius, assembly GCA_008086735.1. NCBI lineage: Eukaryota > Metazoa > Chordata > Mammalia > Primates > Cheirogaleidae > Cheirogaleus > Cheirogaleus medius. Next base: position 10,758,086 of record VBSM01002937.1, read on the forward strand.
ACAGATGTCAATTTCCCCTTTTAACAAATGAGTCAGAGTGTTAAATTAATTTAAAATAATTGTCTAAAAAAGATTTGTTGGTGAATAAATTTTGAAGTAACATATTGTGTTTTGTTGGGGGACAATATGAATATTAAGACATTACCTGAAATTTACATGTTGAATTATGGCATCAAAAACAGACATAAACTTTTTTCATTACTTACTATGGGAACTCTTGAGATTTCCCCTAAGTTATTTTGGAACATTTTAGTGTTTTGTTTCTAAATAGCAAGAAAAGGGGAGACGGTTTTAGGTTGCTCTTTACAAGCATGTCTCAGAAAATAAAACATATGGATGTGACAAGTATTTTCAATCAAAGGAAAAGTCAGATTAGGTATAGTGTCGCTATCACTTTTTAACATGACTTTTCAAAGTATGAAGGAATCTTAGTTGTAACCGTGGAAGACCTTTAATCAAATGACTAGAACAAGAATCTGAGTAAAGAGCATCTTTAGGCTAATTTCAGAACTATTATCATTTGTATGCAGTCATTAACTTATTGCATGTCAACATGAATGTTCCATAAGCACTCTGTCTTTAAACAATGCTTCATCGTGGAATTAATTAAATATATGACCAAGTATAAAAAAAATTGTAACTTTCTTTTCAGAGTATTGATTAATTAGATCCTCATCCAAAGCAATAAACTGCAAGAATCATTTGTGGGAAGAGCAAAATTTGCATATGGACTGGGTTTGTTAGGCGTGATAGTGGTAGCTATGTAGATAAGATAGCTATGTAGAAAAAATTTCTTATTCCTGTGCAGTGCATACTGAAGTATTTAGGGGTATAATGTCATGATGCCTGAGATTTATCTCAAAATACTTCATAAAAAAATAGATAAAGCAAATATGGTGAAATATTAGTAACTAATAAACGTTGATTATGGGTATATGAAGCTCCTTAAATTTTTCCCTCTCCTTTTGGTGTGTTTGAAAATTTTCATAATTAACAAGTTTTAAAAAAAACAATAAAGTAAAAAAAAAAGTACAGTCACTGAGTGCTCCAACCCACCTACTCCCTGTGGTGTTGAGTGGTGTTGAGCTCAGTGTAGACAGGCTGTGAGTCCCAATCGGGCGTGTTGTACCCAATCCCTCCAGATGCCACCAGCCCATCATCAGATACTCACGAGGAGGCTCTCAAACTCTTTTGTTCTTTTATTTGTGGTTATTGTGTTTTTAAAAATAGAAATGGAAGCAGACATCGTTAGTCTCTTTCACAACCTGAATCCAGAGGAACAGCATCTGGACCCTCATGGATTGGGGTGCCACCAGCTGGGGTCGGCTGCACCAGGACAACCGGTGTCTGCGGAGGCCAGTGGGTTCTCTCTGTCATGGCTGAGGTTGGCAGGGAAGGTTTTCGGTGGCAGCCAGTTACTTAAACTCAAAAAAGAACACCACGTTGAAAGCCTCAGGTCTTCCTTTCTTTGGGGAGAAGAGGTACATGTAAGGTGGTAGGGGAGGAGGGAAACAGTAGACATCCTCTTACCCGGCGTCCTCTGAACCTCCCCCCAGGTTAACCATTCCCTCGAAAATACACACTGCCCCACACCCAGAGCACCCAGAAAGTTCACGGCTTATAGGCCTTTTTCTAGTTCTCCCCCAACGCTTTGGCCCCTACCAATGGAGTCGTCTGCTTACCAAGGGTCGCTTCTGCTTGTCCCCAAACTTGTTTATGCCTGTTAGTCTTAGAGTTACGATTAAAGAATGCAAACCAGTAAAACTTAAGTGTAGAACTCCCGCCAGACAACATACACACGTCATAAAAAAGTGAACACAGCTTGGACCTACATCAAAAATTTGGCAACTGAATGAACTTTTTTATGTCCTCAAATAAAATAGGTAAGATGTTTAAGGTGTATCTTTTAATTTAAGTGATTCTCAACTTGCATCAATGATGTTACTAAGCCAATTAATTTGATAGTGTTTGTGAGAGGTTTTTCACAATAGTGATTCTCTGTCCAGATTCGAGTGAAAATAATCCAAAACCAGATCATTAAAAAAGAAATTTTTTTTCCCACTGAGCTTGGTCAGGGAACACATGGATTTTCCCCCTATTGATGTATCTCCTCCTGGCATTTTATTTAGATTCCTATTAAGATCCACTTGCATTTTCTGAGATCGCTCTGGTAGTTGGAGTAGACACTTTCCCCACCCGTCCCCTTACACCCCACTTCAACTCCAGAGTGTGTGGCGAGGCCGCCTGGCCTTCCAGATTTGCCACGCGTGATCCCTGCCATGAGTAATCCACGTGCCCATCATCAAGATCTAACCATGTCAGAAAACAGAATGACAGTGAAGCTTGTACAAAGCTCTTCTAGAACATTCCACTCAGGTTCCTTGAGGTAATTAGGGGTTTGGGCATCGCTTCCTGGGGAAAGCTGGAGAGCAGGTGTGACTTCCTGTACGGAGACCTGTGCTCTTCAGAGCAGCAAGCCTGAGGAGGAGCCACTAGGGACTAGCTGTGCCTTACATGATGACACTGTGGGCTGGGGTCACAGGCAACCTCCTCCCCCAGCTACTTTTCTTGGAAAGCAGCTTAGACCCCCACCCTAATGCCAAGGTAAGGGATGAATTAGGCCACAAGTGGGTAGAGATGTAGCCTTTGGTCCTGTCCCATCATAGCCCAGGATTCAAGGACTCAGGGCCAGAGACTATTGGTGCAGGGACCATCTCACTCCCCATGGGGACCTGGCTACAGTTTAAGGCAGAAGAAGTGTGTCCCTCTCTGAGCCTCAGTTTCCCCATTGACTAGCTGAAGAGAGTGGATCTAATGGTCTCCCTCGTCCCTTCCAGCTCTGCCCGCCCATGCGGCCGTGACCCACCTGCAGGGGTGAGATCAGCCAGTCGCCAGCAGAGAACGGACACCACCCAACAGGTCCCTTATCACCCACGGAGTAGGGGTGAGTGGGACATCCCTGAAGTTGGGGTGGGAACTCAGGTCTTGCAAAAGGGCAGGGCAACTCTCCCCCTTCCAGGCAGAAGCAGGAGATGGGGATGGGGCTGTGGTCTGTCCGCCAAGACCTTGAACCTGTCAGTCAGGGAAGACTTGTGTAGGAGAGAGAAGACCCCATGCCGCTCCAAGCCCCGGCTCGGCTTTATGGCCAGAGGAAGAGGGTGGGGCGAGGAGAGGTCGCTCCATTGTACAGCAATGTCTTGGGATGGGGTCGCTTCTTTGTTCTGTTCATCAGGGGTGGGTGGGGAGGTTCCAGGACCCAGCGACCAGGTCACCAGCCCATCATGCCCTCCTGCAGGTGGCTCAGCTCCTGAGCAGGGGAGTGGTGGGGGGTCAGTCGGTTTTGGGCGCCCGGAACTCGGGCATGCTCCAGGTCCGGGGCGGCGGGCGCGTGTCCCGCTCCACGTCCTCGGAGATGGTCCGGATGTCGCTGGCGAACGGGGAGATGCGCGCGCGGGTCTTGAAGGTGGCCAGGCTGCCGCGGGGCCGCAGACTCCACTGCCGCGTCAGCTTGTGGGCCTCCTCCTCCTGCTTCATCCTCTCCAGGACTTCCTGCAGCACCGAGCGGAAGAGCCGCGACACCTCCTGCACCTCGGGCTCGTGCTCTGCCATCAGCTGCCGGAACCTGGGCGGGAGCGGGAGGGCGCGGTGGGGCCACAGGGCGCATGGCAGCCTCTAACCCCCAGTGGCCCCTGCGCATCCTCCAGGGCAGTCCCCATTTTGTCCACGCCGCCCTGCTCTTGGAGAGAAGCAGGACCCACCCCGCGTTGCAGCTACTGCTTCCTGCAATCCTGAGTTCAAATCCCAGCTCCGCCCCGTCTGGCCTCCAAGAGCCTCAGCTTCCTCGTCTGTAAATTGGGATAACAGCTACCTTTTTCTGAGATTTAATGAGCTAACGGGTGAAAAGATCCTGACACTTACCCAAGGTTGTCATGCCAGAGCACGAAGGGGAGCCCTCCACTGTGGCAGCCCTACTGATGTGACACTTTCAGGCTCACCCTCTCCTACCCTTTCTCCACCCGCTGCCAGCACGGTCACTCTGAAACGTGTATCTGGTGATGCCGCTGCCCGGTGAGATTCCTTCTACAGTGCCTGTCACTTTCTGGGTGGGGTGAGCTGTTTGCCATGCACAGGGGTCCCCTGCTGCTTCCCAGACCACCCTGCACTGTGGCCAGGAAGAGTCAGGTGTGCCCTCCATGCCCCAGGTTCTCCGGGGTCCCCGTTGGCTTTTCCTCTGCCCAGAATGTCTTTGCCTAGAGCTGGAGAATTAACTTCGGCAAGTCTGTTTAATACCAGTTCCCTCCACCAGACGGACAGTCAGGACTTCTCAAACTTCTCACCAGAGACTCGAGACCAGAAATGAGACAAGAAGATCGTGCTCACGTGAGTGTTCCCAGCCATCCCCTCACCTATGGGTTTGGTTTCCCAGCTCAGGTCTCATCAGCAGCACCTGGGACTCCACCCCAGCCCTGTGCCCCAGGTGCCTGTGGAATGGATGCACTTTGGGGGCTTCCAAGGGGCAGAATAAAAAACTAGGAGAGGGGGAGACTCTCAGCCTGGAGGAAGGGGACGGAGTGGTAAAAAGACTATAGAACTGGCGGGGCACGGTGGCTCACACCTGTAATTCTAGCACTCTGGGAGGCCAAGGCAGGCGGATCACTCAAGGTCAGGAGTTCAAAA
>VBSM01002937.1:10770642-10788011 GCA_008086735.1 Cheirogaleus medius
CGGCAGACATCTGCTCATCTCTCACGACCCCCCTGCAGCCTGCCCCTCGCTGCCCCCCCCACTGATCTCCAAGGCCACCAGGGCCTGGCACAAGGGCCCATCAGCACGGCATGACAATGTGACAGACATGTGTCTCCTTGTTTGGGTTGTGTTTCTCCCTCCCCCACACAGCCATGAACTCGGCCTGCCGGAGGGTGTGAGCTGTGATTGCTGAATCTGCTGTCACCCAGTAGGCTCTTGGTAAGTGGCTCCTAAATGAATGAACGTGTTAATGGCAGTCAGCTCTCCGCACACTGAGGCAGAGGTGCAAGCACGGGGGAGCGAGTGTGTGGGTCCGACTGACCCTAATTGCTGGGGGCTAATCCCCCAGAACTCTACCCTGATCCCAAGTCACAGGCTGGACTTCCCTTCCAAGCCCGATCTTCTCCCCGGAGCTCCACGCTGCACCAGTCTGCACTGGCCTGCTCTCCTGGGTGTGTTATCGGGGACTCACCGGCCGCTTGTGGTCAAGGAACCCGAGGCCCACACGTCACTCACGTGTCTGGGACACTGCTGCATCTTTAGAGCCTGACTCTGTGCCTGGGACTTAGTAGCTACCCGAATCAGTTCTCCAATCGATGCAGGGATCTCTGATTAGGCTTCACCTGTCATCTCCCCACCTGTGTCCCCTCCGTAGAAGCGGAAGAGAAGTCGCCGGAGCTGGGTTCTCCCTGAGAGGCTTGCTGGTGCCAAAGCTGTGGCCTCCCGTGAGTTTATAAAGCAAGGACAGGCCTTGGCCCTGAGGATGCTGCAGGGTCGCCAACCGTGGTGGAGCTGAGGAAGACTGAAGGGGCCACCTGTGGCCATCTGGGCCCTGGATGCACACTGCTCTCAGACCCCAGCCTGCCACACCCCAAGGCCACCCCTCCTGGCCCCCCGGCCTCAGCGCTACCTTCTACAGGTGCGGCTGCTCTCAGGTGTGGGTGGGGAAGGTCTGGGGACACCGCCCTCTTACCTGGCTGAGGTCAGCCTCTGCCGAAGTGCAAGTTTGCAGCAGGGTCCTGCTTTTTGCTTCCCAGTCTGGGCGAAGAGAGTATCTGGATCTTTTCAGGGAAGGGCAGAAAGTTCAGCAGCCGTGGGAGGGCAGGGTGGGGAGGCCAGGCGACATTCTAAGCCTCTCCCTCCTTTTCTCTTCTGCTGCTAGCCGGCGCCTCATGCTTTTCCCTCTTTCTGTCTCCGAGAAGTTTTGCCGAGAGAAAGCAGCCCTGACCAGAAGGATGTAGCCTGGGCTGGTGTTTGTTGGGGGGTAGGGGTGTCCCAGGAGGCTGAAGCCACAGCTTCCCAGATGAACTGCGGAGGCGGGCCTGCTCCTGAGCTGCGGTTGCCGTGGAGACCGCCTAAGCCTCTTTCCTGGAGCAGCATTATCTACAGAAGGAGTGGCTGAGCCGACACACACACAGGACACCTGAGATGGCCCTACAGCAAGAGAGCGCTTGTGTCCGGATGGCACTCTGGGTCCTTCCTCCTCCAGCCAGCACTCATGGCACAAATTGGGTGTCACCCAACCCCCTGCAGAGTGGCAGGCATGCTTGCTGCTTGCAGATGTGCCCCACACCAAGTGGGGGGCTCCCGGAGGGGGTCCCCTCTCTCCAACTCCTTCCGACAGGAGAGGGGTGACTCTGGCTGCTGAGACAGGGCCCTGCGATGATACATGTCCACCTTTGCCCTGCCACGCCCCTTACCTGTCCCTCTCTCTGCTCATCTAAAGTCTTCCCTTCCCTCGAGACAAGCTCAAGTGCAGACGGTTCTTCTGACTTTCTGGAGGAGGGGCTGGGCTTAGGAAAAAAAAATCCAAGAAGAAAAGGGAACATGGAAAATAAAGTATTGCTTTTGAGGTATTTGAGGTAAGATTTGGGGCCGGCAGAAGCATCCCAGCATCCCACACTCACAGCTGGGCCTCCTGCCCGTCTCTGTTCTCCGGACACTCTGTCACTTGCAGACTGTTGTGGCTATGGGCCACGTGTGTGCCAGCCTGCGCCCAGCAGACGTTAGGTGGTACTGAAACAGACGCACACTGCCATGCAAGGGGCGCTGGGGTACAGTAATGGGCTCTAAGTGGCATTGCAATAGATCCTGGGTGACGCAGTACCAGGTACCTGGTGACGCAGTGACCTTTGGACACATCTAGTTTTGATTGTGTTGAAAATAAAGCAGACAGTGCAGCCAAGAAGAAATGAAACTGTGGCTGCTGAAACAGACTCGGATCGCCCACCTGCTGCCTGCGCGTTCTGATGTCTTCCCCGGGGGAGACGCTGCTCTGCGCTGCTGGTTCCATCCGGCTGGGCCCATCTGCCTTCCCTCCTCATCCCTCAAGCAAGCAGGGTCTTGAGACAAGAGCTGGATCACATCTCAACCAGTTCACAGCATGACAGTCCCAGGATGGAGAAGGTCACTTAGGGATGGGAGAGTCCCCCACGTTGGGAAGCTGCTGAGGCTGACCTCTGACCCACAGTTCCCACGGAGCCTCCACCCCAGGGCCAGCTAAGGCCAGAGTGGCCTGAGGCAGGTGGCAGGGAGTACCCACCTCTGAGCACCCCAACGCCATCCTGGGACTTCCCTAAAAGGCGTGGCACAGAGACCCAAGGGCAGAAATTCTGAGGCTTGTCCACACTGGGGGTGGAGGGAGGAGGAGGAGGAGGCGGCTCTGCCTTCCCTTTGGGAAAGTCGCAAGAAGCAATGAGGAGAAGGGGCCAGGGACCAAGTCGAACACTCATTCGTGCAACACACATTTCTAGAACACCATTCCACAGGGGCACGATGCAAGGAGCTGGCTGAGGCTGCATAAGCCCCTTCCCCTCCCCTCTGCATGTGCCCAGCCAGGCCTCTGGGCGCTGGGTCAGACGGGTGGGCAGTGGGAGGCTGGCAGGTGTGTGGGGAGCAGGGACAGGGTTAGGGCTCAGAGCAAAGTTTTTTATCTCCCTGGTGCACAGCCTTGGGTGTACTAGTGACCATTCTGTGCTTGAATGGAAAAATTCATCCCTTTTCCACAGTCATGCCTTTGTCTTGATACTTCTTACACACACAAACACACACACACACAGTGTAAATGAGAGCATACAGGCCAACGTTTTGAGCCAGCAGAGGAAGGATCCCGTTGCAGCCGCGTGCCAAGGCAGGATGGAGCTGCAGGCCTCCCGACCCTGTGACATCGGGGACTCCCCTACGATGGGCAGAGTTCCCGCACCCCCCCACCCCTCCCCTGCGTGTTCAAGTGACTCGGGTGACCAGGAGAGAGAGGTCTCCCTACCCCCCCTCCGCCCCTGCCTGCTGCCTTGACGCATAATTCACAGGGGCTGGGTGTGGCTGTGGGCTGCTCGTTTATTTTGATCCATTAGTCCACGGAGGCTTTGGGATTACCCTCGCTGAGTGTGAATTTCCACTGGGGAGAAAAGGTGGTGGTTGTTTTTCTCTCGTCGGGCATCAGTGGAAGTTGCGGCCCTTCCACTGGAGAAACACCGTGGGGCCCACAACGCTGCCTCATAGGTGGCATCTGATTAATGCATTGGCGACGTGGAATTATGAAGCCACTGGGTGCAAGGCAGGATTAAAGACTGCGGGGAGGTGAACGGAGAGCCCTGGCTGCGGGTGTGGGTGTGTGTGCTCCTTCTGTCCCCTCCTCCTGGTGTCTTTCCAGGCTGAGAGGACTGTTCCAAACCATTTCTTTTTTTTTTTTTTTTGAGTCAGAGTCTCACTCTGTTGCCCCAGCTAGAGTGCCGTGGCGTCAGCCTAGCTCACAGCAACCTCAAACTCCTGGGCTCAAGCGATCCTCCTGCCTCAACCTCCCGAGTAGCTGGGACTACAGGCATGTGCCACCATGCCCAGCTAATTTTATATATATATATATATTTTTTTAGTTGGCCAATTAATTTCTTTCTATTTTTTAGTAGAGACGGGGTCTCACTCTTGCTCAGGCTGATTTCGAACTCCTGACCTTGAGTGCTCCGCCCGCCTCGGCCTCCCAGAGCGATAGGATTACAGGTGTGAGCCACCGCGCCCGGCCTGTTCCAAGCCATTTCTAACACTCAGCTGTGCGTGGGGTTTTCCGAGTCCTGCAGATCTTCATAGCCCAAATCCTGAACGAGCTTGAACTAAACTGACAGAACGTCCCTGCGATGCGCAGCTCCCCACACCCGTCACTCTGGGCAGCCTTCTTTCTGCTCCTGGGGCCACGCCTCCTCTTCAGGTACCATTGACCGAATGTTTGTGTCCCCTCAAATTCACATGTTAAAATCCTGACTCCCAAGGTTATGCTATGACGAGGTGGAGCTTTTGGGGGGTGATAGGTCACGAGGGTGGAACCCTCATGAATGGAATTCGTGCCCTTATGGAAGAGGCCCCGGAGAGCCCCTTGCCCCTTCTACCACGTGGGGACGCAGCGAGAAGACGCTGTCCATGAACTAGGAAGCGGGCCCTTCGCAGACACTGAATCCACTGGCACCTTGATCTTGGAGTTCCCAGCCTCCAGAACAGTGAGAGATGGATTTCTGTCATTTGTAAGCCACCAGTTTATGGTGTTCTGTCGCAGCAGCCCAAACAGACGAAGGCACCAGTACAGGAAGCCTCGTGTCTGACAGCAGAGAAGGTGAGATGCTCACCTCCTCCCGGCGGGCTGGCTGAAGCCCCTCTCCCTCTCTCCTCTTCCTTCTCCTCTCCTCTTTCTAGCCTCATTCTGTTTAAAATTTATATATATGAGAAACTAAAGGGAGAGACATTTATGCATTTCTCGCTCGTTCGTCCACCCCGTGTTCGCTGACCGTCCACTCTATCCTAGACGGCACATCGATCGCCGCAGAATCCACTCCTAACCCAGAGGTTGCGGAGAACTGTATAGGAAAGTTCGTAGGGAGGTTTTCCCCGCACCCTGTGCTGCCCAGCAAACTCTGCCGCGGCCCCTCGGACGGTGACTCTTGCAGCCCCTCCCTCCAGCCACCACCAGTCCCCCCTTTTCTGACGCCTGGGCCCTGCCCCACTCCTGGGTGTCCCCCTGCACACCACCGGCCACCTCTCTCAGGGTCCACCTGGCCAGGGCTGGCCTCATACGGCAGCGATGCTGAGGTGTGAGCCGCAGCCGCGACTCTGGCTTCCTCTGTCCTGCGTGGGGTCCCCCTTCAGTCACCTCTCTTCCCGCAGCTCCTGTCTGCAGAGAAGACACGCCAGGGACAAGAGTAGGGCTGGCCCAACGCACTCCTTCCCCACAAGTCAGAGTGCATGCCTCGCTGTTGGCACGGCAAGGGCTGAGAACAATTCTTTCCAGAAGCCTCTCCCCCGACGTGTTCTCTGATAGACTCGTAAAGGGCTAGAACTCCTAGCCCCGGGAACCCTAAGTGCTCCGTTCTTCACTCACCACATCCACCCCTCCCTGCACGCCCAACCCCACATTCGCTTCCTCAACCAAGGTGCACGAGGCGGGGACCGTGTGCCAGCTCCGGGGCCTGTCGCCAAGGCTGGCAGTGGAGAAGGCAGGCCCATCTGTGCCCTCCAGGGGCCCCCAGCCAGAGGAGGGGACAGGCTGTGGGCAGCTGGGCTGGGAGCTGCAGAGACCCAGAGACACCCCTGGAGAGCAGCCCCTCCCTCCTGGCTCCCCGCCCTCACCAAACACCCCGTTCTCTCGTCCCAGGCTGCTCCACTGAGGATCCCAGAACGGCAGCGCTTCGAGGAGCCTGGATGCCCTTCATCCCTGCCTGCGGCGATCAGAGGTTCAGAAAGGGCTAGCAGCTTGTCATATAGCACACAAAGCAGCAAAGCCAGGACAAAAACCTACGCTCTTTCCTTCCAAACCACTGCCCTGCCCACTGCAGTCTTCGTGGCATCAACAAATCAGGCAGAAGCCCCTGGAAATATACACCCTTAGCCTCAGTCACGAACACCAAACACAGCTCGTGCTCTGTGCGTGACAGCAAGGAGCACTTTATTTGGAGGAGGTGAGGAGCGGGGCTGAGTGTGTGTGACTATGTGTACGTGTCCATGTTGGGTGGAATTCCGTGTTACTTTCTCCTCTCATAGTCCTGGAAGGCAGCTTGGAAGAGGAGGCATTTGGGCAGTCTCCCAAATGATACATGTTCTCGGTAGGCTGAGCAAGGAGGGACCCCAGGGATGGGAGGGGAGGGGATTGTACCCCCGATATCTGTGCACCCTGGCCCAGAGCCTTGGCACCCACAGAACTGCCCAGTGGGCTGCCCGAGTCAGCCAGGAATGAACTCTGGGGGACACTCCCTGCCCCGGGCTCCTATTGATCCTTCACCTCTAACCGCCATAGCTCTTCCTCAATCCTAGTTCACTGGGGCAAACTCAACCACCCCCAGCTCCTGTGTCTGGGGCCCGGGAGCAGGGCAGGGACAGGGACAATTCTCTGTTGACCCCTGGGACTCTTACCTGTTTTTGCAGAAGCTAGGCGCCACACAGCACGCCTGAGGGGCTGCCTGGAGAGGCTGCGGGAAGGCTCAGCTGTTCTCCTCCCGCCCTGCCCTTGGTCCCTGGGGCCACCTGGGCTGGGAAACATGGCAACAGGAGTCACCCGCCCTCATTACCTGGCTGTTCTCCACTTAAACTCTGTCTCCCTCACCAGCCAGACACGGAGACGCTCGAGCTCCGGGCTCCAGCTGGGAGACCGGGCTATTCTGCAGATCCCGGCAGCAGCCACTCTGTCCCCAAGGAGTCACGGAGGCCTCAGTGCACTAGCGCCCTAGCATTGGCCCACAAGGCCTCCCCCACTTCTTAGGGGAAATTTGGTGCTATTAAAGTATGCTAGTTTATAATTAACCTCCTTCCAGAGACTGCCTGATGCATGATAGCCGTTATAATACATTGTTTTATGAAATTACTTACATACTTTTAAAATGCATGCAACGCAAGATCAAGTTAAATTTTATTTTATTTTAGAAACAGGGTCTTGCTCTGTTAGGCTGGGGTGCAGTAGTGTGATGCTAGCTCGCTGCAGCCTCCAACTCCTCCAGGCTTGAGCGATCTTCTCACTTCAGCCTCCTGAGCAGCAGGGACCACAGGCACATACATGTCACCACGCTCGGCTAATTTTTAAAAAAATACTTTTTGTAGAAACGGGGTCTTGAGCTGTTACCCAAGCTGGTCTCAAACTCCTGGGCTAAAGCCAAATTAAATTTTTAAAAAATGGATGCTAAGGCCCCAGACTGTGTTCTTGAAATGCCATTTATCCCTAGAGATAATGAGGGCCCCTTGGGGAAGAGGCCGATTCCAGGTATGGGCAGAAATGTACAAGACAAGCCTTGAACATCATGTATTATAAAGCAAAGGAACCATCCAAGACTTCTAGGGCCCACAGATTGGCTGGTAATGCTGAGTCTCTGTTGATTTCTTAACTCGGAAGGTTGTATTTTATATGTTCTTGTGGGAGAGTGCCCTTATTTGGGGGCAAGTATACTCTGGAGCATTTGAGGGGTATTTTGTCTACAGCTTCCTCTCAAATCATTCAGAAAAAGACTAATGATATAAGGTTCTGTCTCGCTGGCCGACTTGCTCTAGAGACCGTCTTTGCCGGTTTGGTGGAGTAGCCGGTCATGCTGGAGAGGCATAGACAGCAAGGATCCGCCGGCAGCCTCTAGGGGCTGGTGTGGTCTCCAGCCTCCAGCCAGCCAGAACCAGGATGCTCAGTCCCGTAACCTCAAGGAAATGAATTCTGCCAACAACCTAAGTGAGCTAGGAAGCAGGTTCTTCCCCGGTCTAGCTTCCGGGTGAGAACACGCCCCAGCCGACGCCTTGGTGGCAGCCTTGTCAGTTCCTAAGCAGAGGACCCAGGTAAGCTGTGTCCAGACTGTTGACCACAGAAACTGGGAGATATTTATTGTGTGTTGTTTCAAGCTGCTAAGTTAGTGGTACTCTGGTTACACAGCAATAGAGCACTAATATAGTTGGGGACATTCGCTTTAGCCACAGGCCCCAGGACAGGGAAAGCAGCACACCCCACCCTCATCCCGACGCACGTACCCCCAGCTGAGCAGATGCTCAGGGCATGGCTGGGAGGAGATGGGAAGAGACTTGTGTCTTCTCAACTCCCTCTTTCCCCAGGAGGCTGCCGCACCTGCCACAGCCTTTCTAGAAAAAAAGACAGAAAGTAGGATTGTTCCTGGTTGGGTAGGAAGATTTGGGGGACTGCTTGGAGATTAGCCACTGGGCCAGAGCAGGGCACATGGTTGGTTTGTGACGTAAATCAGCTCACCCCGGTCCACCCAAGGCAAAACAGACTGGGCCACTCCCTTGTAACTTTCCTGGGCAAACTGGGACCTAGTTCCAAGGAGGGGCTTATAGTGTTGGAGCCAGGAAATGTAAAGGATCCCCTAGAAAGCAGGAGGAGGCGGAGGGTGGGGGAGGAGTTTGTTTTATTTTTGGCCGACAGGAAAGGATACACCTGGCTGCAGCTCTCTCATTGGCTCTGCCCGGCCTTGCAGGTGGAGGCTCTTCCTGGCCCCATGATGCAGCAAGACTGATTCCACCTGGGGGCGTCCCCGCTTGCTCTTCCTGGAGCCTGGGCACCCTTCTTCCAGACCTTCACAGGGGTGCCTGAGTCACTCTGCTCAAAAAAGAGGGAAAAATAAGCCAATCTCTCCCCCAACTCAAGTATCCATCCATTGTCCCCATCCCCAGATATCTCTTACCATGTTTTCTTTCTTCCTTTTTTTTTTTTTTTTTTTTTTTTGAGACAGAGTCTCTCTCTGTCACCTCAGGCTAGAGTGCAGAGGTGTCATCATAGCTCACTGCAGCCTCAAACTCCTGGGCTCAAGCGATCCTCCTGCCTCAGCCTCCAGAGTAACTGGGACTACAGGCACACACCACCACACCTGGCTAAATGTTTTATTTTTTGTAGAGATTTGGTCTCACTCTGTTGCCCAGGCTTGTATCAAATTCTTGACCTCAAGCGATCCTCCCACCCCAGTGCCCTTTCCACTGTTCCATGTGGCTTCTCACAGGCAGGAGCTTGGGAAATGAGCCTTAGCGGAGGCGGCATTTTGTAGCTATTGAGAGCATCAGAGCATGTTGGACTGCCCAAGTTCAAATCCAGCCCTAGTGCTTGCAAACTACACGATTGTAGGCAAATTATTTAATTTTCTGTGCTTCCTCAGCTTGCTTATCAGCGTCCTTTGTAGCACCTACCTCATAGGGTTGTGTGAGGATTAAATAACACACACAAAGCCCTGCACTCAGGGTCTGGAACACGATGGCTACTGGATGGAAGTTAAGCTATGCCTGTGCCGTAGCTACTGCACCGAACGTGGCTCTCCCTGGGTGTCTGAAAGATGATTCTAGGTGGGGAGAGAATTAGGAATGTTGGAGGGAAGAAACGAGAGAGGCTGGAACCCTCAGAACCTGCTGCTTTCAACTGTCTTTAGAGCTTGTCACTTGGAATGAAATCAGTAAGTCACAACATACCCTTACGGCATAGCTCTTCATCCTTCACGAATGCATTTCAGACACCGTCTCGGTTTTTGCCTCATTACAACCCTGTCTGCTGGGCACTATCATCCCCATTTTGCAATTGTGGAAACTGAAGTTCTGAGATTCTAGGTCCTGCCCAAGTTAGGCAGCGGGGTGGGAATGCTAGGTGGGTGACAGACTGAATTGCCCTGACCACCTGGCAGAGGGGGAAGACCTCAGGGGCGGCGGGACTGTAGGATGACTTACACCAGTGGTTCTCAAGTTTGCGCATGCTTCAGAATCCCGGGGACTGCTTGTGAAAATCACAGATTGCTGACCCCACCCCAAGAGCTTCTGATTCGGTGAAGCCTGGGGCTGGGAGTCGGTCTCGCTCGGTGCCTTCTAACCGTGAGCAGCAGCGACATCTTGTGGTCAGCAGCGGAACGAACCTTGGCCTCCCTGGGCCCGGGATCCCCACCGGTCCGGGTGACGCTGGGCCCGGGCAGTACTGCACTTCACGGTTGCTTTCGGCCCAGAGGAGCATTTTACAACAGGAACTATTATCCCTGAGAGCTTGACATCGATCCTTGGCAGGGTTTCCCGACTGATTACGGCTGGGGTAATAAGGAGCATGTGGAGAAGGGAGCAGTGATTGATCCCTGCAGGCTGGGGCAGTGCCACCTCTCATTTCCTCGGCTCAGGCGGTTGTTAAATGGGTGCACTGGGGCGACAGTGTCTCTGCAGTGGGGCAGCTGTGGGGTCGTAGAAGGACCCCGGGCCTGTGTCTAGGGCGTGGGTCTGAATCCCCGCTCCGCCTCTGTGATGGGAAGCCTGGGGCGCCTCGCCGCAGCTTTCTGAGTTTGTGCATCTGCAAAATGGGTAGAGGGCCATCCGTCATGTATGTGACGGGCATCTGGTAAGGGAAGAGGCTGAGCGCGACGCCTGGGGACACCAGGGTCAGGGGAGAGGGCGCCTGCCCAGGCGGCTCAGCTTCCCCTGCTACCAGTCGCCAGCCCAGGCTCCACCTGGAGACCTGGCGCGAGTGTCGCCCCAGCCAGGGCCCCGGACGCGCCTCCGAGGCTCCCTCCCCTGGACGTCTCCTGCCCGGAGGAGACATTAATCATTAACCGCAGGGTTAGCCGGGGCTGGGGCGCCGGGGGAGTGCCCCGGCAGGGCGAGGGAGCGGGCCCGCCCGCCTCTGCGCTGAGTCACTGCGGCGGGGCAGCCCCCTGCAGCCGGGACCTCGCACCCGGGGCGGGGGGCGCCGGGTTCCCGAGTTCGCGCAGACCAGCCGCCGTCGCCCGCCCACGTGCCGCTCCTCGGCGCGCCGCCGCTCGCGGTCGGCAGGGGGCGCCCGTCTGCGCCGTCGGGGGCCGGCTGGGTCCCTCCCGCCGAGGGCGCGGCAGGCTGGCGGGGCAGGGCCGGTGGCACAGTGTCGAGAAGGTGCTTTCCCAAAGCCATAAACCCTCCCCGCTGAGATGACTGGGCCGGCTGAGCCACGCACGCGCACCCCGCATGCCCTGTTTCCAAAGGCGGCGCGTGGGGTTATTTCAGGGAGCCAAGGTCGGGGGGCAGGGCAGGTCAGCCCCGTGCGCAGCCTTGTCTGGAGACGATCGGACAAATGCACTGGCAATAAGCGGCACGTACCCGACACCCTGGGAAGCGCTGTCACCCTTCCTCCGCCAGGCTCAGGACCCCATGCCTTGGGAGCTTCTGCACTGGAAACTGGTAGGGGGGTTTGGAGGGTCAGGGGCTCTCCCAGCACCCCAAGGCTGTCTCCTCTGAAGCCCACTCGCCAGGTTAAAGCCTGCTGGGGTGCCAGGAGAGCGCCCCCACTTCTGCTGTGGGGGGTCCCCCAGGAGAGATGCTCAAAAATGCCAGCATCTCCCACCTCCAAACCGCAGGGAAGTCTACTTTCTCTAGTCCCCTGTGGCCATGCACTTACGGAGGTCACTTAACTTTTAATCCAGCACCCACCTGCCAGCAGGTCAAAGGTCCAGGTTTCACTTTGACTGCGGTGGCACCTCTGCTGTGACTCACTGGGCAGGCTGACCCAGAGTGCTGTCCCTACATGGAGTGGAAAGAAGGGGGAGGAGACCCACAGAGTGGGTCCAGGGGTGAGGCCCTAACAGCCACCAGAGAGAGCAGCCCAGAGTGACTGTCCCCACAGCCCAGAGCCAGCAGGCTGCAAGTCTGCCCCCATAATGCCTGTGCCCTTGCTGTGCTCTCCCAGGAGGGAGTAGTGAGAGGGTGCGGGTAGGTGAAAGAGACCAATGGTGGGCATTAGAGCAGGACCTAGGGTCATGGCTTCTGTCCCCAGTTGGTCACTGCACACCTATGTGATGCCACATAATTTCTCTGCCTCAGTTTCCCCAGCTGAAAATGGCACCTGAGTGCCATTGTTTTTTAATGTCATAGTGTTTATTTAAATCCTGAGGTTAAAAAATAAAATATTTCCAAATGGCATAGCAGATACTATAAAAGGGTATGTTTTGGGATACAAAAGTTTCTCACCCGGTTGTGCAGGTGGGGTGCTGGTATCTGATGTGCTTCTGGGTAATTCTTTAGCAGATAAGATTGAATTGGGTCCCCAGACCCACCCGCCATCCCATAAGGCCATGCAAATTGAGGATTAATCAATTAAAGTGCAATTCCAATTTTTAAGCCTTCCAACTGAGTCTTGGGTGTTTCTCTGCGTTTCTGGTTAACACATGTCCTAAGGTTCTAAGTAAGCCTGCTTATCAGAGATGCCTCCCCAAATTTAAAGATATACTTTATTATTTTTAAAATGCTTAAGACGACAGAGGGAATTATTAACTCATTCTTCCCTGTTTCCTTGGAAAAACTTCAGTGACACAAGAACTTACCAAGGTTCCACTAAGACGTGCTTTTTTGATGAAGTGTTTTGTAAACATTAATGACTGACTCAATGGTCTTTGTGTATTCAGCAATGACCCTTGGTTCTGCGCATCACAAATGGCTTCTCTCTGCTTTAATTCCCAGCGCCTTGGAGCCAAGGATGGTTTCTTGGCCTAAACAATTTTCACATGCAGAATTACCAAGGTGGACTTCAAAATAAAGAACTCCACTAAAATGGTATCAGTGGACATCTAACCATATCATAAAATACAGACTGATGTCATCCCCAAATTTCCTTTCATTTGGGCCTGGAATGGCTTTACTACCTTTCAATTTAGGTGACAATTGAAAAATTTCAGAAACACTATCTCCTTTAGTTTTTCATTATCTCGTGGGGCTTTTCCTTTCTGCTTTCCAAACCCTGTGGAGTTTTTCAGTTCCAGATTCTTGCTTGCGAGTGTCTTTGCCTGCTCATGGAGTGCTTTAGTCAGAGGTGCTCTGTGGAGTCCACGGGACCTGCAGAACACCGCTTTACCCCGAACACACTTGCCTGTTTGTGGATAAGTGTGTAGATAGAGTTTGGCGTGTTCTGGGGGGAAGTGATTTCCCCAGCTGTAAATAGTTGTTACTATTATAACCGCCTGGGCTGCCTCAAAGGGTTGGTGTAGGGTTCACATCAGATAACAGATGTTCATTCATGAATCCATTCATTCGTTAAGTGTTTATTATGAACTTGCCTGGAATATGACAATCCATCTTCTCGGTGGCAGCAGAAAAATCAAGAAAGACTCCTATGGGGGTGGGGTGGTGGTAGGGAGGCAGGTGCTTCGGGTGGAGGAAGCAGGAAGAAGGCCCAGGGCTCACCGCCCGGCCTCAGCAGGCCCTGTGATCTCACTGCTGAACCTGGTTTCTCCCGGAAGCTCCTGGGAATTGCTGAGCTGGGTGTGACTTCCTAGCCCCACACGTCTGCCGGCCAGCGAAGGGCCTCTCCGCACTGTCTTCTCGGGATCTTGCCTCCATCTGCTCACCTCCCCAACCCCTAACTCACCGCCACTTTCTCCCTTACCTGCCTCCCCCAGCTGCTGAGAGGAGGGTTTGGACATGGAAGAACCTGGGGAAAACTGTCCCCAAGGCCTGCACAAGCCAGCCTCACTCCTCACTCCAGGCCGGGGCTTCCTGGAGCCTCTGTCTCTGGCGGAGACACAGCTGAGAGAGCCTGGACCCGCCTCGCCTGGTGGCACCTTCCAGGGAGGGGGACGGCTGGGCCAGGGTGGGTGGGACAGTGGGCTTCTCTCACTGCTAGTGTGGGCTCAATGAACCAGGTGACACGATCCACAGGAACTGGGACCAGAGGTGACAGGATAGACAAGGGACACAAAGGGGGTTTGGGGGCGAGCTCTACTCTGGGACAGAGGTGGTCACCATGCCATCCCTCTGCCAAAGGCTGGCGCCAAAGCCGCCAGATGGGGGCTTGGTCTTGTCATGTTACAGTTCTCCCATCAGTCTGGGAACTTCCCAAAGCCACAGCCATGTTTCCTCTTCACTTTACACCCTTGAAGCTCAGTCGGTGCTCGCCTGGCACCTGCCAGCCCGTGGGCCAGCCTGCTGAGAGGACAGCAGGGCACAGGTGCTCTCATGTCCCCCGAGTGGCTCCCTTAGCCAGGCCCCAGCTCCTCCGGTTATCCAGCTCGGCCTCATGGGCATCCTGTGTCTGGAGAAGCTCAGGGGGACATCCAGCCCTCCACCTCCTCACCCTCTGCAACATGGGTGGACCCAGAGCCCCTCTCCCTGGATGCAAAGCGAAGCCTAGTGACATAGATGGACTAGTGGAGGTCACGCAGCTGATGTGGGACCAGAGAAGGTCCTGCTGCCCGGCTCTCCGCTTCCCTCCCTCTCCAGATGGTTCCAGCCCGAGATGAGCCAGTTAGCACTGTGGGTTGACCACCTACTGTGTGCAGAGCCCAGTGCTCAGTGCGTGATAGTCACCTTTTGTCTCGCCGGCCCATCATCCCTTCCCCCTCGTTCTGACCAAAGCATTCCATGTCTGAACCCCCCACGTGTGGTCAGGAAGATTCCCGTAGGGCCCATGGCCAGAAGTGAGCACCTGGCCCCAGCCTGGCCACAGAGATTTCACCCCCACGCTCCACGCTGGCCACAGACATCAGCACCAGGACTTTTGCTGGAACTAGTGGGGAAAAGAAACTCTGTGTGCTGGTGGAACATATGAGCCTGGGACTGCCGGTGGCCATCTGGCCGCCATGAGAGGAGAGCCCAGCCAAGGAACAGAGAAGGACCCCTCCCGAGGACGTCCCTTGAGCGCCCAGAACGATGATGCCTGGAATGGCCCAGCTATGTGACGCCTACGTTTCCTTTTATGCCTAAGTTAATTTGAGCTGGGTTTTCTGTACTTGAAACTAAGAGTGCTGACCAAGATGGGGAGTGGAGGGGCATGCTTGGAGAATAAAGAGGGGAAGTGAAAGGATTTCTACCTTAGAAAGGTCCCAGGCTGAGGGGAAATGCAGCTTTCATTCCTGGGTGTCTGAACACGGGATCTTCCATTTTAAAAAACTTTGCGTGTGTATGTGGAATATACACTCAGAAAAGTGCTTATACTTTTTATTTCTGTACCAAATAACACATATTCATGGTGGAAAACTTACAAAAAACAAAGAGAAAAGGAAGGAAGGCCACCCACATGCCACTATCCACTGTTACTCTCAGCGGGCACGTGTGTGCATGTGACCTTTTATCAAATCTCAGGAGGGCACCCCATACACGTCACTTTGCCTTTGTCCCCACTTACCAGTGCGTGGGATCTTCTTTGGGAACATATGAAGGACATTTTTAGGAGACAGCTTCTGTGGCCCCACCACGTTCACATGCATCTCCCCACCTAGCCTCCCGTTTGTTCCAGAAAGAGGCGCAGAGGCCATCTGGGGATGAAAGTGGCTGTTCTCCACAGTGTCACCATTAGAGGAAGTCCTAACAGAGCACTGCAGTCACCCGCTTGTTCAATAAGTAAATATCCAAGTGCCTCCCACGTGCCAGGCACTGGACTACGAGCTCCAGGTACGGTGAGCAAAACCCGCCGTGGTCTCACTGCCTGGAGCTCAGAGCAGAGGGAGGCAAAGTCGCTCAGCGAAGGCTCACGAAACAAACGTGCAGCATGGGCTGAGACAGGGCTGCAGGGGCGTAATGCGGGAGGGTGTGGCCCTCTCCAGAAGGCTGTCCTGAGGAAGTGGGGTGTGGGCTGGAATCTCAAAGATGAAAAGGTGTCAACTGGGAGTGAGTGTTCCAGGCAAAGGCCTGTAGCTAGAGAGAGAACGGTGAGCGCCTGAGAGAAGCCAGGTGGCTGCAGTGGAGAAAGTGGGAAGAGCGCCCTGTGACGTGGGAGCTGGTGGCAGAGAGGGGACGGAGCCCGATGATGCAGGGCCCTGGAAGTCACATAGCTAAGCTTTGTCTTTACCCTAAGAACAGAAGGAGGCCACTGAAGTTTCCCCACGCAGGGGTGTGTGTGTGATGTGACCATATGTGTGTTCTGGAAAGATCACGAGGCCGCCTTGTGAGGGACAGGTTGGATAGGCCCACAGTGGCCTCGGGGGCAGCAGGTAGGCAGCTGTCACAGTCAAGGTGTGAAAGTTCAGAGCAGCTTGCCTAGGGCGATGGTGCTGGAAGTGGAGTGCAGAGGAGGGACTGGAGAAGTACTGAGGAGATAAAATCAGCAGGACTTCTTCTTCTGGGCTTGCTCAACTGGCTGGGTGGTGCCACCAGTCCCGAAACCATGGAACACTGTAGGGGAACAAACCAGGCTGCTTTGCTCCATCGTAGACACGTTGAATTGGAGGAACCTTTGAGACATCCAAAAAGAGATGTCAGGTAGGCAGCTGGATGTCTCAGCCAGGAGCTCGGAGATCATGTGTGTGAGTCATTTGCAGATTGTGTGCCCTGGCCCATGCACTGAGCCAGCTGGTGTGGGTCCTGATCCCAGCACACGTCACTGGGCAAATCACTGTCCAACTCTGGGACTCGGAGTCCCCAAGTGTCTGATGTGTGTGTGGACTGCACTACAACTTTATCTGGCTCTGACATTCTCTGGATCTGGGGGCACATGAGGATGAAGCATTGCCCAAACATCCCTGAATTCCTCCCAAAACCAGGGAAAGAAGTCCTCCAATTTGAGCAGTGTCCTGACTCTGTTAGACGGTTCTTCTGGTTGCTCTTGTTCTGACCCTGGCTGTCCCTTCCCCGGTCGGGTCATAGACCGTCCTGAGACTCCCAGAGTCCTATTCCTGGGTAGGAAACCCAGACTGCCTCATCCTTGTTGGAAGGGAAGAAGTGAGAATAGCATATGCTGCTGCAGTTCACGGTGAGGCAGGTTGAAGATCAAAGGCGTGGACCGTGGACCCAAGGTGTTTCTTGCCTCAGACTTGCCAGGGTACTTTCCCCAACGTTTGCCCTTTGCAAAATGAGCCCTCTCCTTCCCTGCTCCTAGCCCGCTCTCCACTGAACTTTCTGCTCTCTGCACTCTTCCCAAAAATGTGTCACCAGGCATCCATGCAGTGTTTGCTTATTTCACAAATGACCCAGTTCCTGATGATGTCCCAGGTCCCATTGACCTTTCTTGGCCAGAGTAGCCCATGGAATAGGGTCTTCCTGGAACTGTTTGACACCCAGTCCGTCTCCTGGGCCTTGGCCACTGAGAATCATTCATTCAGGGCTCATGATGAATGAGCTATTATGCGCTAGACATTAGAGGTATAAAATGAACTAAGCCCAATCCCAGACCTTCAGAAACCTTCCCACCAATGGCTTTGGAATGTGGTCTGGACTATTTTTCCCTAAATTCGTTATCACCCTCTCACCATAGTAAAGCCTCTTTTCCGCTCACTCCCTTAGCTTGTTGAGTTCTCCCAAAGATCATGAATGCTCATGGTTATCTTTTACCGAGGGGTTATTAGGTACCAGTCTTGGTAGAAAGTACACCATATCCTCCATCTCATTGAATCTTCAAAACCCCCTGTGAAAGTTGAGAGACTGGCGGGGCGCGGTGGCTCACGCCTGTAATCCTAGCACTCTGGGAGGCCGAG
>VBSM01002937.1:10810417-10846684 GCA_008086735.1 Cheirogaleus medius
AAAAAAAAAAAAGAAAAAAAGATGGGGCCTTTAAGAGGTGATCAAGCCTTGAGGCTTCTTTCTGGTGAATGGGATTAAGGCACTTCTAAAGGAGGTGTCACACAGAATTTGGCTCCCGGATGCAGTAACTAGGTGCCATCTTCGAAGCAGACAATAGCCCTCTCCAGACAACCGAACTGCCAGAGCCTCAATCTTGGATTTTCTAGCCTCTAGAACTATAAGGAAATAAACTTCTATTCTTTATGAATTACCCAGTTTCAGGTATTTTCTTATAACAGCACAAACAGACTAAGACAGGACCAATCCCACAAAATGGGAGAAAATATTTGCAAATCATATATCGGATAAGGGATTAATGACCGAAATGTAGAAAGAATTTCTAAAACTCAACAACAGAAAAACCCAAACAATCCAATTCAAAAATGGGCAAAGGACTTGAACAGACATTTCTCCAGAGAAGATACACAAATGGCCTATAAGCACATGAGATGATGCTCAATGTCACCAGGGAGCCGTAAATCAAAACTACAATGACACGCCACTTCACACACACCCATTAGGATGGCTATCATCAAAACAGTGGAAAATAACAAGTGTGGGAGAGGAACTAAAAATGAATTTATTTCTTAAAACCCCAGAGCTGAGTAGACTTCTCTGGCCGCACTGACCAGAGGTGCTTTAGAGCAAGGAAAGGCATCTAAAGTACAGGTTTTTAGTGACTGCAGGTCTTAAACTGCTTGTGACCAGCACTGACCCTCTGACTTCCATTTGCCCCAAGTGGATTTTCCCCAGCAAAAGTTTAATCCCAGGCCCACGACCATCCTCCATGCCCCCACTAGCCCCAAATATGCTGGGGAAAGTAAAATCCTCTAGTGAAAATCCTTTGATTCTAGGACTCCATGGATATCCACAGAAATGTCTGATAGGAAGCAAATGATTTTGCCAACACAAAAATACACATATCGAAATCTGAAAACCTGGATTAGCAAACCAAACAGTAGGAGATAGTGATCTGCATTCTTAAAACACAATGTAGATTTCCTTGAAATAGTGATCTCTCTTGCTACATTTAAAACAGGTTTCCCTTTACCGGAATCCACCTGCAGATGACTTACCCAAGTAATGGCACAAGGAAAACAGTTGGTTCTAAGGCCAATGAGAAGGACACCCAGGCCCTTCTGTATCGGGGCAGCAATCAGAAGGTGACTGAATTTAACTGGTTTATCTGATTGGCTCCAACTCCCACCCCCAGCCTAGTTCCTCCAGTGCATATGGAGATCATGCGGCCCGTTGCGGTTGCAATTCTAGATGTCCAGGGACCATAACTTCATCAATATTTAGCTGAGGATTGGGAACTGGACAGAGTGGTGAGGTGGCTCTTCCTCTAGCACAGGAGTTCTCAAGAGGCTAAAAATCATCACAGTGATCATTTGCTGAGCTTCTCCTAAGTGCTAGCACTGGGCTAGGCACGCCCTCTACTTCACCGCACTCTGTCTCCTAAGACATAAGTGCTAATGCTCTCATTTTGCATGTCAATAACTTGTTCAAGGTTGCATAACTCATAAACACCAGAGTGAGCACTTCCACCAGATCTCTGGGTCCAAAGTCCCTGCTCTCACTTGCTGTATTCAGCAGGCTCTCATTTTTCCAGGAAGGTAACATCAAGCTGGAAGGTCTCTACTCTGGAGTCTAAGCATTTGCTCAAAGGTCTAAGAGTCCAGGCAGTGAGATGTTGACATCAAGGTCAGGCTTTGAGAAATGGTCCCTTCCTTTCCTCTGCAGAGCATCCGAGAGACGTGGAAAACCTTCAAGGGCGGCCGCTATTACCACACAACAAATCAAAATGCACACAGCCAGCCCTGCTCCCCAAGGTTGCTTCAACCCCAGGCATTAGTGACCCAATAAAGGACTGGTGGCTACTTAAGGGGAAGTCTAAACGTTAGAAATTTCCGCTTTGGGGAAGAAAGCTGCTTCACAGTCTAATCAAAAGATGAAGAAATTGGCCGGGCACGGTGGCTCACGCCTGTAATCCTAGCACTCTGGGAGGCTGAGGCGGGTAGATCGCTCAAGGTCAGGAGTTCGAGATCAGCCTGAGCAAGAGCAAGACCCCGTCTCTAATAAAAAATAGAAAGAAATTAATTGGCCAACTAAAAATATATAGAAAAAATTAGCTGGGCATGGTGGCGCATGCCTGTAGTCCCAGCTACTTGAGACTCTGAGGCAGGAGGATTGCCTGAGCCCAGGAGTTTGAGGTTGCTGTGAGCTAGGCTGATGCCATGGCACTCTAGCCCAGGCAACAGAGTGAAACTCTGTCTCAAAAAAAAAAGAAGAAGAAATTGTTTCCAGACCTTCCTTCAGATCATCTACTTCTGTCCTCCAAGAGCTGGCTGGCTCCCACCCTGGGGTCTTGGCCCCTGCTAGCTCCTGTTTCCCCAGAAATCTGAGGGGCTTTCTTCTCCACCTCGTCTGGCTGGCAAATATCTCTTTCTCGTGCATTGAGGCTTTCCTGGCTATTATGTCTAAAATAACAACAACCCACCTCACATTCACACACTCACTGATTCTCTTTCCCTGCTTTTTTTGTTTGTTTGTTTCCTCCTTAGAATTTATCACTTCCTAATCTCCATTTTACTTCTTTATTTTATTATCTCTGTGCCTTACTAGAATGTACATTTCACAAGGGCAGGGATTTGTGTCTGTGTTCACTCCTATATCCCCAGCACTTAGAACGGTACCTGCTGCCTAATAATAAATATTTGTTGAGTGGATAAATCAATCTGTGCTTCAGAGGAGAATAGTAACATCCTAGAAAACTCCCTCAATGTTTAAGTGTGGCATTAAGGGAAATATCAAAAGTCCGGAGTCCCAGGTTTGAATCTAGGCTTCGTCCGGGAAATAATATTTAATCTCTAACTAAGCCTCATTTTGTGGTTGGTTAAGGGAGAATAATGTTTACCTTCTGGAATTGCAGAGAATGGACCAGTGATAATATTCCTAGGGAAAGGAAATGGTGGACATGTTCGTGACATTTCAATGAAAACAATTAGAGAATTTTATTATCACCTGAGGGTCAAATTTATTGAGCATTTATTTAATACAGAGCCCCATGCCAAGGGCTGTGCATATATTATTGCTTCAATCCTTACAATAAACCCATGTAGCATATACTGCTGTTATCCCTAAAAAGACGGAAGTGAGCCGGGCGCGGTGGCTCACGCCTGTAATCCTAGCACTCTGGGAGGCCAAGGCAGGAGGATTGCTCAAGGTCAGGAGTTAGAAACCAGCCTGAGCAAGAGGGAGACCCCGTCTCTACTAAAAATAGAAATAAGTTAGCCTGAAAACCAAAAATATATAGAAAAAATTAGCTGGGCATGGTGGCGCATGCCTGTAGTCCCAGCTACTCGGGAGGCTGAGGCAGGAGGATCGCTTGAGCCCAGGAGTTGGAGGTTGCTGTGAGCTAGGCTGACATCACGGCACTCTAGCCTGGGCAACAGAGTGAGCCTCTGTCTCAAAAAAAAAAAAAAGACGGAAGTGACTCACCCAGGTTAAAGTGATAAAGTCAGGAAACAGCGCAGGACTCCAACCCTCATCTCTCTGTCCCCAAACCCATGCCCTGACCACCACGACAGACGTAGAGTTAGTTTGTGTACATATGACGCTGGTCCCGGGGAGAAATGGTGTCCTACATACAGATGTCCCTTTACTTCCCCTGCCAGCCTGCAGCAGAGTTGCCCCCGGCCAGTAACACCGAGGTGCTGCTCCTGCCACTGAGAAAGAGTGGGGGTGGCCACAAGTGCAGTAGCTGACCTGCCTCCTCTGTCCCCCCAGCCTGGTGACTTGCCTCGGCCTTCCCCACTAAGGTATCATTTGATCAGCCCACCCCGACCCCAGGATAGTCCTTGGCACCAGGACCAGGCACCTTGTCACTTTTCCATAGAATAAGTAATTTATGAGGGAATGATACTTTTACTTTAGATTAATATATTAAAATTGTCCTGTAAACTCTTTTTAAAAGAAATCTCATATTTCAAGTCTCCTTTTCTCTCTCTCTCTCTCTCTCTCTCTCTCTCTCTCGACACAGGGTATCTCTCTGTCACCCAGGCTGAAGTGCAGTGGCGCAATCACAGCTCACTGTAGCCTTGAACTTCTGGACTCAAGCAATCTACCTGCCTCAGCCTCCCGAGTAGCTGGGACTACAGGCACACGCCACCACATCTGGCTAATTTTTCTATTTTTCTGTAGAGATCGGGTCTCGATATGTCACTTAGGCTGGTCTTGAGCTCCTGGCTTCAAGCAATCCTCCCACCTCAGCCTCCCAAAACTACAGATGTGAGCCACTGAGCCACCACACCCAGCCTCAACTTTTTGATGTTAGTAAGTGGCAAAAGTTGTTCAACTAACTTTCATTTATTTGAACAATAAAAATTTATATTTGTAAGGCTGGGCACGGTGGCTCACACCTGTAATCCTAGCACTCTGGGAAGCTGAGACGGGAGGATCGCTCAAGGTCAGGAGTTCGAAACCAGCCTGAGCAAGAGCAAGACCCCG
Organism: Cheirogaleus medius; assembly: GCA_008086735.1. NCBI lineage: Eukaryota > Metazoa > Chordata > Mammalia > Primates > Cheirogaleidae > Cheirogaleus > Cheirogaleus medius. The sequence continues at coordinate 10,814,966 of VBSM01002937.1, forward strand.
TCTCTATTATAAATAGAAAGAAATTAATTGGCCAACTAAAAATATATAGAAAAAATTAGCTGGTCATGGTGGCGCATGCCTGTAGTCCCAGCTACTTGGGAGGCTGAGGCAGAAGGATCGCTTGAGACCAGGAGTTTGAGGTTGCTGTGAGCTAGGCTGATGCCCCGGCACTCTAGCCTGGGCAAGAGAGTGAGACTTTGTCTCAAAAAAAAAAAAAAAATTATTATTTTTTTGAGACAGGGTCTCGCTCTGTCACCCAGGCTGGAGTACAATGGCATGATCATAGCTCACTGCAGCCTTGAACTCCTGGCTCAAGTGTGTACCACTATGCCCAACTAATTTTTTAAAAAATTTTTAAGGTCTTCCTATGTTGCCCGGGCTGGTCTTGAACTCCTGGCCTCAAGTGATCCTCCCACCTTGGCCTCCCAAAGTATGGGGATCATAGACATAGGCCACTGTGCCCAGCCTCAGTTCATTCAATCTATAGGGCAACGCTCTAGGGGAAATACTGTTATTATCCTCATTTTTCAGATAAGGAAACTGAGGCAGAAAGATTAAGTACCTTATGCAAGATCACACTGTCAGCAAGTCTGAGATTTGAACCCAGGCAGTCTGACTCCAGGGATAACCACTTTGCTATATTGCTGTAGATCAGAGACTGTGCTAGATACTCCACAGCTGAGGTCAGCAACCCCCGAGGGGCTGCAACTGTAAGGTCTGTGGCTTGTTAGGAACGGGGCCGCACAGCAGGAGGTGAGTAGCTGGGAGGGCTTCATCTGTGTTTACAGCCGCTCCCCATCGCATCTCCACCTGAGCTCCACCTCTGTCAGATCAGCAGCAGCATTAGATTCTCATAGAAGCCCCAACCCTCCTGTAAACTGCACGTGTGAGGGATCTAGGTTGCACGCTCCTTATGAGACTCTAATGCCTGATGATCCAAGGGGGAGCTGAGGCGGTGATGCTAGCGCTGGAGAGCGGCTGCAAATACAGACTATCATTAGCAGAGAGGTTTGACTGCACAATAAATGTAATGCACTTGAATCATCCTGAAACCATTCCCCCTCCCCAGTTCGTGGAAAAATTGTCTTCCATGAAACCGGTCCCTAGTGATAAAAAGGTTGGAGACCACTGCTCTACAGTGTTAATGTCATAGTTAAGAGCACACACCCTGCTTAGACAGAACTAGGCTCAAACCAGTCGTATGGAAGTCATTCAATTCTCTTACCCTCAGTTTCCTCATCGCTAAGCTGGAGATAATAATGGCATTTAGTTCACAGAGTTATTGTGAGGATTACATGGGCTAGAACGTTTAGCACGGTTGTAAAACACGGAATGTGGTAGATAAAGCTTAGTTTGTCTCATGTAATCCTCGACAAGAACTCTATAAGGGATGCATTATCCCCATTTCACAGATCTAAAAACTGAGACTCCAAGCCAAGGTCTTAAGACTAATAAGGGGTAGGAGTTGGAAGAGCAGGGTAGAGAGGAGGAAGGCGGAAGGGAGGAGGGGACAGGCTTTACGTGAGACACAAAGAGGAAATGTAAGGAGAAAAAAAGAACAGCCTGCTCTTGTGAGTGCCACTCCATAGTGGTCTCAGGAGGCCGTAGGGATTTTCAAGGTCACGATCTAGTCCAGATGAGGTGGATTCTCACTGGGAACTCCCCGTCGGTTCGGATTGAGTCTCACTGTAACACATGAGGAAGTTTGGGTTCCCACCAAATCCTTTAAGGAATTATTTGCCCCTTAAACTTGGTATCTCAACACACAAACAGACCACACGTATAGTTGAAGAAAATCGCTCGTTTTGCTATTCAACCTCAACCTCTCCTTCCTACCTTAAAACCACAGATCAATGTCTCATGAACTTACGTATCTTACATAAATTATCACATAAGCATTAAGCAAAAAGTTATACCACCACCATTTATAGTGTCCAGCCCTTTTCTGACAAAATTTGATTTACAAGTCAGTCTATAATTTAACTCCAATAAGAGCAGAGTCTTTGTAATAGCAACTATAAAAATTTAGTGCTTAAATTATATTTATGCATTACTATATGCATATTAGTTTCTTATTGCCGCTATCACAAATTAGCACAGCTTCAGCGGCTTAAAACAGAACAAATGTATTATCTCACAGTTCTGGAGAATTTCAGTCCAAAAGGGTCTTATGGAATAAATACAGTGTCTGCTGAGCTATGTTCCTTCTGGAGGGACTAAGTGGGACAAGAAGAAGGAAGGTAAGGACAGCCTGATGTGGTGAACATCACTTGGGTGAATCTGTCCCTCTGCCTTTTCCAGCTCCTTGTGGACACCTGTATTCTTTGGTTCATGCCCACTTCCTCCATCTTCAAAGCCAGCAGTGTAGCACCTACAAATCTCTAACCACAACCCTTGCTTCTGTCTTCGTATCTGTCGTCTCGGTCTTCTCCCTGACTCTCCTGCCTCCTCTCACAGGTCGCTTGTGGGTCCATCCAGGTTATCCAAGATAATCTCCCCACCTCCAGAGCCTTAATTACACCTGTGAAGTCCCTCGCCACGTAAGGTATTCACAGGTGCTAGGGATTAGGACATGGACATCTTTGGGGGCGGCCATTATTCTGTCTACCGCCCAATTTGTCCGGCTCATTGACTGTTAAAAATGTATAGAAACTTGAGACCCAATAGCTTTATCAATAAATACTGTCCTGTCACCATGACCTTCCGGAGAAATCGAGAGCGTGATGCAAGAGCCCAGGGCAGGTGTCATTAAAGACCACCTTTGTTCCAGGGTATAAAAAGTCCACAGAAACTTTGTCTAATATTGTCCTTGACTTTTTCACTGTTACAAAGAAAAATTAGGGTCAGTCCTTGTAAATTTTGATATTGACAATTCAAATTTGGATTTTTAATAAAAGGCATTGATTTTTGAGTCCCTTTTATATTGCCAGAAACCCATTTTTACTTTATACTTCAAAAGAGCTAGCCAAGGGTTTCCATGACCAATTCAGATGGCCACATCTACAGTTTTCTCAGGTAGAACAAACTTCTTAAATGACAAGATTAGCTCCTGGCCACTTTGTCCTATAGCAATCCTTTTATCACCGTTTACATGCCTCAGAAATCAAACCTTCAGACTTTCGATTTGATTATCAAGGTATGGAAGCATGGTTCCTGGACTTAAGGGTGAAACTGAAGTTCGTACGAAACACAAAGGATTTAAGTAAAAGGAAGGGACCAGAAGTAGCATTTAGTTCCTGCGGTGGGGGAGGGGGGTCCTGGAAGAGAATCCACTGGGTTAGCCTTTTGTGGTTTCCAGTAGAGTAATACTGTCTCCATAGGGGACGTCGGAAACAGTTGGGAAGTCTTGATAATGGGCAGGGGAGGGAGGTAACCACAGGCGTTTGTGTGGAAGAAGGCCAGAGTTGCTAAACTTCTTAATGCACAGGACATTTCTGTACTGTGATGAATCATCTCACCCAAATGCTAATAGCACCCGGGTTGAAAAGCAGGTGATCTTCTGTGTCTCCTTATCCACATCTGCCTCCGTCACCTCTGCTCCTCATGCCCCCGAAGACCCCATTTTCAGCATAACCCTGAGCTCATTTAAGCCACAGTTTTTCTGCTCCAGTAGAAGCAGTTAGTCTGTCAAAACAATACTACTATATGGTCGTTTAGGTGAAAACACTACTAGTTTGTAAAGACTGGCACTTGTCCACAAGGCTGAATTAAAACCAAGAGAGGCCCTAAATCTTAAAAAAAGATTGCAATTCCTCTCTCCCGTGTCATTCAAAATAAATAGTACTAAAGCATAACTTAAGAAAGTCTAATTTAGGTAAGAAAGTTCTGATTTCTGACTACTTTGGGTTTTGTTTTTTGTGGGTTTTTTTTGAGACAGAGTCTCACTCTGTTGCCCAGGCTAGAGTGCCATGGCGTCAGCCTAGCTCACAGCAACCTCAAACTCCTGGGCTCAAGCGATCCTTCTGCTTCAGCCTCCTGAGTAGCTGGGACTACAGGCATGCGCCACCATGCCCAGCTAATTTTTTCTATATATTTTTAGTTGGCCAATTAATTTCTTTCTATTTTTAGTAGAGACGGGGGTCTCGCTCTTGCTCAGGCTGGTTTCGAACTCCTGACCTTGAGCTATCCGCCCATCTCGGCCTCCCAGAGTGCTAGGATAACAGGCGTGAGCCACCACGCCCGGCCCCCAAAATGCTTTAAAAATGATTTTTCTTATTTCTTTTGGTGCCCCTGCTTTGCTAGTAGTCAGTGCATGTGCTTTGTTTGTCTATTGCTACTCACCGGATACAAAGTAGAACTCGTCATTCTGAATTTGCTTATGAAGTCGGTTGTTGAAAATTCCGAAGTGACGGGGAAGCATCCTGCTTGCGCAACCAGGATCTCTTGCTGAGGTTGGGTTCTGGCTCCATCACTTACCAGCTTTGTGACTGTGGGTGGGGTGCTTTAATACCTCAGTTTGTCTGCAAAATGGGAGTAATGGAATACACCTAATGGTTTGTAAGAATTAAATGATAACATATGTGCCTGGTATATAGTAAGTACTCAGTATATTTTAGCTGTTAATAGTATTATTACTACTATCTATCTGGTTCCACTTCTGCCATCAGATGCCTCAAGATTCAGCCAAATGCTTTGAATACCTACGACGTGCTAGTCCCTGTGCTATATCGTGAGGAAATTAAGATGGATGAAACATAGTCCTGACCTCACAGTTTATAATCTAGAAGAGAAAACAGGTTTTTTAAATAAGCAAAAGCAACAAAGTGCCATAAGTTACTTGATTTAAAAGGGAAAAGGCTATACAGGGTGCACGGGGGTGGGGGTGGGGACAAAAATGCTGGTCCATTCTGAAGGCTCAGAAGTGTCTATGAAATTTGTTTAAAAACAAATGTTACTTGACTTTCTTGGAATATTTTCATTTAATTCAAAAGAACCAGCTCTCATCCAAATGTTCAATGCATAGGACACAAAATTATGCTTTAGGAAATGTTGGCAAATACTTTTCGAAAGACCGTATTGCCTGGGAAGGTTAATTCTTTTCTGAATCCTGAGGAGCAAGACATATCTCGATGAGCAAAAAGACATATCTCGAACAGCAATGATAAGATACCATGGATTGTAGCTATGCGTTATGATTTCAGAAATGTTAAAATATGAAAAAAAATGTGTGTAGAATCCATTGAAATTTGGTATATGTAAATGCAGACACATCTTAGCATTGAATTACCTGGTAAACTGATTTGTCTTCCTGCCTCACTTGGCCTACATCCCATTCCAAATCTATCCTTTTCAGTATCTTTTCCATTTTCTCATTTTTTTTTCACGCAGAAATTATTGATAGCTTCCTCCTTCCTTATAAAACCAAATTCCAACTGGTTGGTGTGGCACATTTTTCTTTTACAATCTCCTCTCACCTCTCCAGCCCCACTTTCTACTATTCCATGCTCCCTCATCTCTCCACCCCTACTCTTTTCCGTTTTAGCCTACATAATCCTTTCCCCGAAGATTCTTACCCCTTCTTTGGAATAGCTACTGTATTTATCAGTTCAGTTCCCTTAATTACTTATCCATTGCCATTTATTGTCAGTTGATTTTTCAACTGTTGTCTTCCAGCCAGAAATACAAGTTCTTTCAAGAAAATTTTTTATGAGACTACATTTGTGATCGTCCTGAGCCTCATATAACCACACTAATGTACTAACTCTTGGGTGAATAGTTTCAGATGATTTGTAGGTGTAAAATACTTAATAATACTTGTTATTAACTATGCTTATAAATAAAAATAGCAAGTACAAAAAGAAACAGTGTTCAGGAAAAACCCAAATCGTGTTTTTTCTCTGCTTACAACAATTGACAGAGAAGACAACTTCTGTGATCAAATGTGGAGGGTTGTCCCCACCAACAAGTAGTGGACACCAGCTGGGTGTCTTCCAATTTAATTCCTTAATTCCAACACCATCTACCTGAAGAATAGCATGGGATTCCACAGGTTGAAGGCTCAGTCCCCAAGACTGCCCCTCCCCCTGCACACACCGGTTCTGCAGAACTTCTAACCAGCTTCAAGTTGGGGCTCCAGTGACTCTCTTTGGGTTTGATTAATTTGCTGGAGCAGTTCTCAGAACTCAGGGAAACACTTATATTTACTTGTTTATTATAAAGGATATTATAAAGAATAGAGATGAAGAGGTACACAAGGCAAGATATGGGGGAAGGGGCCTGGAGCTTCCATGACCTCCCTGGGCATGCCACCCTCCAGGAACCTTCATGTGTTCAGCTATTCCAAAGCTCTCCAAACTCTGTCCTTTTGGGTTTTCATGGAGGCTTCATTACATAAGCATAATTAACAACAATGTAGAAACTTGATTGAACAAAAAGCACATGATCTAAACCCAGCAAGGCCTGTCTATTTAGACTTTTCTTGGCCTCTCTGTGTAGCATTCCTTTCTCTAGGGTTTGGAGCAGGACCCTCTCTGGAATGAGGGTCTTTTGACCCACAATCAGATTTCACCTTGGGCAAGTGAAAGGACAGAAGTTCAGAAAGAGAGATTCTGCTTCCTGAGGCCTAAAGTGCCCCAACATTATAGCAAAAGACTCTAACAAGGGCTAGTGGAATTATGAGCCAGTAACCATGGACAAAAACCTATATGTATTATACATATATATGCATACATAAAATCATGATATCACAAGCAGGTTAACCGTAACTACATAATCTATAAGCTCAATTCTTATAACCAAAAAACATTTCACAGGCATTGAGTATTTTGTATTAATGAGCCTTTGCAGTGTTACCCTTTCAACTTCTATTTGTTTTTTTTTTTTTTTTTTTTTTTTTTTTTAGAGACGGGGTCTCGCTCTTGGTCAGGCTGGTTTCGAACTCCTGACCTTGAGCTATCCACCCGCCTCGGCCTCCCAGAGTGCTAGGATTACAGGCGTGAGCCACCGCGCCCGGCCTACAACTTCTATTTGTTTTTTTCTACACCACTGTCTTCTAACCCAGTCACTCTGCACACTAGTAAAATTTGTGTCAAACTGCAATTTCTCTCTCAATACCTGAAATCCAACCCTCTTCTACATAACCCAGCCTAGTATAGGAGTGGAGGCCACATGCACAAAGTAGATATTAAAATTAGTTTATTTTTCTACTTAACTTTTAATAAATGAGAAGAAACACAGTAGTCTGTCTCATATAGAACATTTATAATACATAACAATCCATAAAGCCTCATGGTGAGGTAGGAACAGCTTTGGAAAATAACACACAGTCATAAAACATACAAAAAGTTAAGTAAAATGTTGCAGCACTCAAGACAGTTTATCTGCATCTGCATTTAATGAGATGATAACTGCATTTAATTGCGCCACATCTGGTCCAAAGGACAGGCAACAGCAGACACAAAAACAACACAATATGGAAGTTTCATAAAGAATCACAGAATACACTGATATACTTCATTGTGCTGTTTCAAGGCAGAACCATAACATGGCAATTTGTGTCTTTTTTATATATAACCACACATTAATTGTATGTTACATTCCCTCCAGCATCTTTTTGCCAAAGACACTGGACCATAAAATTTTTGGTTTAAAAGTTTAAATTGAATAACATACAAAAGGCTCTTGTGCCAGTGAAAATGACTGCTAAATATTCCAGAGCTTGTTAGTAAAACAAAATAGCATCACCACATAATATTGGTAGAGCTACATCAAAATAGTGCTATTACAATTCCCATTTCATAGATGGTGAAACACTGCATGACACGGTTTCCATTTAAAAAACAACAAAAATCCCTCTACCTTCCCAAGAGTTTTAACACTGTTTTATGACTTAACTGAAACTCAGTATTAAAATAAATATTTTTATATTGTAGAATTACTCTCTGTATTTGTGTCAACATCTTAAGACAGCAGGTTAATGACATTTTTATCATTCAAATGTTATCTGCTTATAAACAGTAAAAATCTTCAACTCAATACCAGTTAACCTACTAAATATTTCACATTAGATTCCATAGGTCTTTTCCCTCAAAACTTTAAAAAATTCATAATTAACTGAGGATGTTAACAAGACACAAAAATATTAACATAGCCTTCTACCTACTGATTTTCCAAGGTGCACTTGATGGAAATTTTGCCTATTCAAATTACATACCTTAGTTGTTCAACATATTGTTTTCTAAAACATTAAAACACACATAGCAAGGTTCTTGAGGATTTTGCTTTTTAGGTTTGAGTCCATACTTTTACAGTGCAGGTACCCTTCAGAAAAAACTAAACAATCATCCAAGCTAAATAGTGACAATGGAGAATCAAATCTCTCATCACTAAGGCTGCATTTGGCTTGGGAAAAATTCTGATTGTTTTAATTCAGGCACATGCAGCACCTCCTTTTCACTAAACTCACACAACAGACAAGTTTCTAAACACATATTCTACACTGATCTTGCTCAAATATAAAAGAGCCAGCAGGAGAGATGCAACTCCTAAAACTGATGCAGTGTTATAAAACAGCATATTTAAATATTGGGTTTTAAGTTGTCTAATAATTCAGGGTATTTCCCTCATTTTCTTTCAGAAAGGAATAAACTATTTTGGAACGGACACTTAAATCCCAACAATATTTAAATATAAAGCGTGTCTTTTTTTCTTAAGATTATGCTAATATAGCTAAAATGGGTTAGAAAGTGCATTGTAAAGAAATAAATAAATTCTCCACTAAAACTCAAAAGGTGAGTCAGTGCTCACTGATTTTGCTATGACAAAGTCTTTTGAAAAAAGAAAATTTTATGGTACCACTTTGTTATACATAAGCTACTTGAAAATTATGAAAAGTGAAATAACTAAATCTAAAGGCTGTTATCTTCAAAGCACTTCTGAAAAAAATAAACCATAGCCCTTGTCCCATGCTTATATACCATTTTTTAAAATCCTCATTCAGTTGATGTCTTATATTTAGATGTTATACCTCCTTTAAAACACAGACCCAAAATAGAGCATTTGTAAAGAAAACCCCAATGAATGTAATATATTTAACCAGTTATCTATTGTATCATTGCCGAAATGTTTACATAACATTGTTTTCAGATCTTAATAAAATGTTCTATAAAGTATTAAGGAATGTACAATGATAAGTACAATTCACAGCTTTTTCTCGTCTACCCAGATGAGATCCCCCAAATGATGTTTAAAAAAACAAAACAAACCCAAACCTTTTTGCAAAATTCAAGGTAACTATCAGTTTAGGAATTGAATTATACAATAGCAGATAAGAGTATTAAAAGATCACGATGTATTGCAGAACTGGCAGGTTATGGTTTTGGCCCATAATAGTAAATGTGAACTTACAAACTATGTTCCTAAAATTACCACATTCTCATTGGAAAAATCAGCTGTTTTAAATAGGCCCATTGCCAGCAATAGGCTTATACTAGGAAAAAAACCCAAAACACCACAAAGATCATCCCTTTAAAAAGTAACTGTCAAATTCCAACACTTTCATCTCTTGACCCATTAAACAATCCCCAAAGTAGTCAGCTATAAAAGTTACTGAAGTAGTCAGAATACCTTGTTTCTAGAAAAATAGAGCTATACATGATAACTGATGCTAATATCCATCCCTTTGAGGACAAAAGTCTACATTCTCATCACAAAGCATAACCCCTCTGTCAAGAAAAATATAACTTAAATATCCTTAAATAATATGTGTTGGATTTGAAATCTATAGCAATAATGAAATAGCCAAGAACAATTTCCTGTGTAGACAGGTGGAATCTTGCAAAATAAGCCACTATTGGAAGATCCAAGCAATGTCAAGACAGGATGACTTATAGAATGCTTTAATTATTAATTTTGTTTTCTAAGAATTTAATATCCAAATTGCATTAACTTCCTGATTTTTTTCTTTTAAGGTAGTGGCTCTTGGCAAAGCACAAGCATTGTTGGTGGTGCTTGGAAAACTTTTTTTAAATCCATTCATGATTGGTCACCATGAAATGACTTTAACTTTGAAAAGTTTTTTTTTTAAACATACACAATTTAAAAGACTACATTAATAGCTTGCATTTAGCATGTAATTATTAGAAGCTAAGTTAACAGCCTTAAAAATATTTCTATATTTTGTGAGTAAACTTTCAGCTCAATGTTTCCATACCAATCTTTCAAAGAAAGCAATGCTGGTGAACATGTCCATGTTTTAGACTAACTTTGGTAGGATAAAATGAGTCGAAATTCTCAAAATAACTTAGAAATGTGGTCTGAATATTAATATACAATAATCTAAGTATTTAGTTTGGTAAACTTCCATCCCTGCTCTTACTTCCCATATGCCCTATTGTGTGTAAACTATAGTTCAATTTGTTAATGATCTCACTGTTCATCAGACTAATATTCAGCAATATAGAATACAGAATAGTAACTTATTTCCTACTAATAGCCATGAGTCACTCTTAAAATATGCTCCCACTATGCTATGGAATGATCTCAAAGGGCACGTAAATATTACCTAAAATGTTAAAGGAAATAAACTGTTGATGATCTTAGAGTTCTAGCAATTATTAATATAATTCTAATAAACTATAACACTGGGGGAAAAGAAAAGCAGAGAAATTCCAGTAACAATTTTAATTTATTTATCCCCCTAATTTTTATCATGGGAAAACTGGAAATCAAATGTCATTATGTTATATAAGGTTCATACTTACTTTAAACAAAAATGTAACATAGTGTTAAAACTGGCTTTCCAAAACTGTTACAGCATAGCTGTACTCTGTACTAATAATCACAAAGTTGTAATAGAGAACTCTATTATGTAGTCCCATTATGTTCTTACAAAAATAGAATTAAACTGTGTGACCAGACGAGTACTTCAATTACACTACTTGGCAAACTTGGAATTTCAATGGAGTCTTTTTCCTCTTGCAGTTTAAAGCAAAAAGTCTTATTATCACATCTTTTTCAAGACTCACAAAGATGATTCAGGTTGGTTGTTTGGCATTTTCTTTATGTCTATCACAACAGCAGGGATGTTTTCAACTTTAGTCCTCTTGGGCTTCTTCTCTAGATTGTCACTAAGTTCTAAACAAGAAATGCTAACTGCTGGGGTCTTTTCTGTATCCTTTCCAGAAAGGGCTTGTGGCAGTGCCCCACAACATTGCTTCAAAGCACACTGAGTTCTGCAGGCAAGTTCACACGGGACTACACCTGATTTAGAGCCTACACTAGCAAATTCAGGCTGAATGGTAGTAGCGTGAATTCCGTGATTATGAAAAACGTCTTTAATGATTTTAGCCACTTGCATGTATGATGTTGGATCTTCACATTTTATGTGAGCAGTGGCAATGATTCTGCTCCCAGCAAGTTGCCAAACATGTAATTCATGAACTTCCTCAACTCCTTCAACATTTCGAAGTTCTTTTATCAAATTTCTGATATCAATTTGTTTAGGAACAGTTTGTAGAAGGATAAGAGCAGATTCCTTAAGTAATGGATAAGTTGTGTAAAGAAGTATACAAACCATTACAATACAGAGAGTTGGATCTAAATATAGCACCCAGCAAGGACCAGCCTCATAAACTGGTGCATGAGTACTATTAATTACTTCTACAAATGCTTTGCAGGGGTCAGGGGTACATGGGTTCACACAAAAATCCCCTTCAGAACAACCTTTCCAAGAAAAGTAAAAGACCAAGGCATTTACTACTACAATCACTGAACCCAAGGCATCTCCAAGGACATGCAGAAAAACTCCACGCATGTTCAGTTGTCCAGCCCTGTCATCTTCTTCCAATTCCATATGGTCAGGTTCTCTGATAAGATTTCCATTCACTTGTACTTCCACTGCATCATTATTTGGGGATTTTTCTGGATCTACAAAGAAATAAAAATTTTGTATCAATTACATTTAAAGTGTTTATAATAAACATCCTAGTCTAAGTCCATCTAAGTGGTGAAGAAGGAAAAATTTTTTTCATAAAGCACAATAAAAATATGTGCTCAGAGCAACTTAATATAAATTGACATTCTGGGAACAATCCAGGACATAATGGCCAGGGTTAAATTAAGTCATTATGATATTGCTTTTCCACTTTCCTAACCACCCTCTCTTCTACACGCCTCCAAAAGAGTCTATCTTTTCTATAGAGCTCAGTCCTGTAAACATTCTGCTATACTTTTTGCCATACACAAAAGAAAATATAAAATTGAACTCTATTGCCCAAAATTAAATGCAGCTATAGATAAGTCTACTAATATAAAATGCCTGATTTGACACTGGGCTCTCTCGAGTCACTCTTTGTCACTGAGGTTAATTGCTTGAGAATAAAATCAGTTTTAACTTTTAAACTTTTATCATGAATATAAAAGTCTCTTGACAGAGGGAGTTTAAAAACTGACAAATCAACAATCACAGAGACTTATCAGAAAAGTTGGAACTAAATGATCACTACTTGCCCTAGCTTTCAAAGCAAAAGTATTGATCTCCTAAAGGAACTACACACTACAGTAGTTTCATTTTCTTTGGAGTAACACCTTGGTGGGTGGAGTGAGAGGAAATTCACTCATTAAACCTTTCAAAGTACAATTTGATTTTCGCTAACATATCATGCACTTGAAAAGGAAAATTGTCTATGTAGTATGATATAACATGATAAATATAAATGAAAAGAAATACATCAAATTGTTAACATCACTGAGCCTGGGTAGTAGGACATTGGTTGATTCTTCCCCATCTCCTTTCAACATTTATTTTCCAAATCTCCTTCAACAGCACTGATGTTTAGAATGAAAAGGATCCATGAAAAATATAAGATGAAAACAATTATTATCACTTTCATTTCGGGTAGGATTACAAAAAGTCCTAAGTGAAGTAAATATTAAACTTGCCCAGACAGATCCTAAATCTATGATTTTCAGGATTTGGGGTCAATTAGCTGAAACATACATTGCAGTTCATAAAAGAAACCTTTAACCAAGGTTGATATGCTGTGAATGTGATATTACGAAGCTTGTTCAATGGGCATAAGAACTACTTTGGCAGAGCAATGTTTCCAACACCCAACAACTAAGGACCAATTGGGGATTTTCTCCGTTTCCCAAAAGGGCCAAGGAATTGAATTGGGAAGGATTTTTGATCCTATTATAACTATAACTAGAAAAGTCTCTAGGACTGCATAGGGATCACGGTCACCTCCTGACCCTTTTCCTAGGGCCAGACTCACAACCCCCACCTACATAAATCCCACCACCCCGGCACCGCCCCGACTCCTTACACTCCGGCTGAAGGGGGACCCAATTTCCCGGTGTGGCGGGGCGTGTGCGTGACCGGGAGGGACCGGGAGGGACCAGGAGGGACCAGGAGGGAGCGCGAATGAGGTGGCGCGGGCCGGCTCGGGCACCAGGGGGCGTGCGGGCCATCCCGCCGAGGGCCAAGGAGGGTCTGGGCTCCCCAATCCCAACCACCTGCGGCGGCGACTTTCTCTGCTTACCTGCTGGGTTCAGCTTCAGCCCGTTAGAGTTGCCAGTACTGGTCACCAGGGTGTTGGTCTCCTCCTGATCAGGCCCTTGCTCGCCCGGGGCCACGTTGATGTCGCTGGTCCCGGCGCGGTTGCTCTTGACGCGGCCCCCCTTGGGGAGGCCGTGGCTGTGGCCATGCCCCCCGTGCGAGTGACCGTGGCCGTGGCCGGAGTCCTGGCTGAAGCCGCTGTGATGGTGGAAGAGGCAGAGCCCCAGCACGTTGACCAGCAGCCCGGCCACGCCGACCCCGAGGACCACCAGCGGCTGCTGCATCTCATGCGGCTCGATGAAGCGCTCGATGGCCTCCAGCAGGATGGCGAAGCAGAGGCCGGTCAGGAAGATGGCGTTAACCAGAGCCCCCATCACCTCGGCCCGGATCCAGCCGAACGTGTTCTTCTGGGTGGCGTGGGTCCGCCGGGCGAAGCGCTCGGCCACCAGCGCCACCACCAGCGCCAGCACGTCCGACAGCATGTGGAAGGAGTCGGAGAGCATCGCCAGCGACGAGGTCACCCGGCTCACCACCACCTCCAGCACCATGAACATGAAGGTCAGCATCAGCATGCACAGCAGCCGGCCCCGGTTCCGACCCCAGCACCCCATGGCTGCGGCTGAGGGGCCCGCCGAGCGCGGCCCGGCGACTCGGGAGGCGGCGGCGGCGGCGAGGCGCGGAGGGTCGGCGACCGGGAGACGGGGGAGGGAGGCGACGCGGGGCTCTCACCGCCGGAGTCAGGCCGCTCGGGAAACCGCTGAGGGCCCCCGCGGCCGCACGGGGGCGAGCCCGGGGTCAAGCCGCCGAGCCCCGCGCCTGTGGGCGCCCTCGGCCAGCCGGCGGCGCCGCGGCGAGCAGCTCCTCAGGCGCCCGAGCTCGGACGCGGCGCCGAGGCCCGGCTCAGCCCCAGCAGCCCCCACACCCACAGCGGGGCGGCGGCGGCGGGGAACAGGGGCTCCCGGAGCTGGGGCACCGCGAGCCGGAGCGGGAGCAGGAACAGGAGGGCGGCGGGCGAGGGCGACCGGCAGCTCCGCGCGGAGAAGGCTCCGAGCATCTGAGAGCTCTCCTTGCTGGTCTTCTCCGCTGCTACTAGACAGAGGAGCTGACGGCTCAGGAGCTAAAAAGGCGGCGGCCACGGCGGCTGCACTCGGCCCGGTCTCGGGCGCCTTCTTCGCCCCCCCGCCTTTGCAGACGGTTTACAAAAAAACTTTGCTTTGCACTCGGAACCCCCGTTTTCACACGGACCCGAGCGTGACAAGGCCTTGAAACCCCGCCCACCAGGCCCGGTACGCTTTCCCATTGGTCAGAACGCCCTCACGACAGCCGCCGCGTCCCGCCTATCCGCGCTCGCTATTGGATGGAGGCTCGGAGGGGCGGGAGGGGGCGGGGTCGTGGCGCCAACTGATGGGGGCGGGGTCTTTTCCTCCAGAAGCCGGGCGTGGGCCAGGGGGCCGCGGCCGGGTGCAGCGGCGGGCGTCGTGGGGGCGCGGGCCGCGTGCAGTGGGAGAAGGCGGGGCAGCCTGGGGCCTTTCTGGCGCTGCGGAGACCGGGCTCCCACGCTGCGGGTCATCAGAGCCCCCAGAACACCTGCGGGGCCGGGCTGCAAACAGACTTTGATCCTCGGAGCCGAGTACACGTGGGGGCGGGCCGCGCGGCGAGGCTGTGTGACAGATCGGAGGCTGGGGAGGGGTCGAGAGGGGGAGCCCCTCGGTGCGGGGCCCTTGGGTGCGCCCGCCTGTCAGAGGAGCCTGAGATTAGGCCGGCAGATTCATAAACAAGTGCCGCACTTAACTTGTGACTCTGCTCAACACCAGACAGAGCAGTTAGTCCTCCGGACCGTCTTGCGAGTGGCTCAGATGAATTTTTGTAAATGTTTTAGTGAAGCAAATTACCCCTATCACCATCATCCCCAGGAGACCTTGTGTAAGGGCAGGTATTTCTGTCACTGATTAAGGACAATTTCGAGTTCAGACCTCAAGCAGGAGAAACCTGGGTTCTGGTCCTTGCCTTGTGACTAACCAGCTGTGTGGCTTTGAGCAAGTCCCCTAATCTCTCTAGACCTGTTTCTTCATTTATAAAGGGTTGGACAAATGAAACTCTCAAGATTCCTTTCTGGCTGTAAAATTCTAAGGCTCTATGATGTAACACTTTATTTATAGACTACAAACAGTGGAATCCTGTGTCCGTTGCTATGGGGAGTGGGAATGAGCTTTTGTCCAGGTGGAGGTAAAATATAAACATAACATTGTTAAAATATGATGAAATACTCTTCATAAATTGTGCTAACACTGGTTTAGGTTGAATATATATGCGCTGTGCTATGGGTGGAGATTAGTTGATCCAGAAGGGAAAGGCTTATGATCTAAGATTGGGTGGTGGCTGGAAGCATCCAAGCGGCCTGAGATGGACCCCAAAGGCCTCACCACAGCCCCTGAACAGGAGGAAGGACCCCAGCTGCTCTAGATTGCTACAAGAAAACACAGTGCCAGCCATTGTTAAGATCTGTACATAAGGCTTGTTTGAAGCTATGCTATTTTCATTGTTTTGGTATTCTTATTATTCCTATAATTTTTTTCCCCTTTTATGTGGTGTGTTTCTCATCTCCCCAGACTGGAGAGCCAGATCCTCACTTTCTGTTTCTGTTTTGCTGGAATAGAATAGAGGAAAGTTTCCAAGACTTTATGAAGGAAAACTTGGTAGAATTTGATGATTAATTGGGTATTGGTAAGGAAAAAGCTAGGTAGGAGAACAAAGACAGTCACTAGATTTCTAACTTGACAAGGAAAATGCAGCCTTAAGCAGGTGAGAAAGTTGGGAAGGGAAGGGAAGGGTCAAGGAGCTGGTTTTAAGGGGAAAATTGCACTCCATTTTTAATGTGCTTAATTTGGAGTGAACTCTGGTTTTTGTTGTTTTTTTTTTTTGAGACAGAGTCTCACTCTGTTGCCCGGGCTAGAGTGCCATGGCGTCAGCCTAGCTCACAGCAACCTCAAACTCCTGGGCTCAAGCAATCCTCCTGCCTCAGCCTCCCAAGTAGCTGGGACTACAGGCATGTGCCACCATGCCCGGCTAATTTTTTCTATATATTTTTAGTTGGCCAGTTAATTTCTTTCTATTTTTAGTAGAGACAGGGTCTGGCTCTTGCTCAGGCTGGTTTCGAACTCCTGAGCTCAAACGATCCACCGGCCTTGGCCTCCCAGAGTGCTAGGATTACAGGTGTGAGCCACTGAGCCCAGCCTGAAGTCTGGATTTTGACAGTGCTAAGGAGTAGATCAATGAGTTTTACAACTTCCATAACCTCCTGTCCTTTGATATGGGCAATTAACATTTTTCTGATCATATGTAAACACAGCTTCAAACCTCCTTCCACTCAGCCCCTCCTATATAGAAATTGGGGAGCCACTTATGAGTCAAGATATCTTGATGGAAATGTCCAGGAGGTAGTTAGAAAACCATTTGACCTCCTCTGGGGGCTGCTATGACCCTTTATTTAAATGTGAGAATCTCCAAATGTGAGAATTTGATACCCAAGAAGAACCAATAAGATGCTAAAGTCAGGAATGCTTCGCAAACCGGGCAGCAATCCTTCAATAACTAAAGAAACTAAATTGGGAGATGTTTAGACCCACATAAAAAACAGGCTCTTAGGCTCAACTCAGTAGTCACTTCTGAGAACTACTTTGTGTACACATTTAAGCCATTTCCCAGACAATGTGCATTATTCCCTCATAACCTGGCAGGGGATTGGGGGTGAGAGGGGAGCATATTTTCCGGGTTGTAGAAAAGTTATAATCATGTACTCCAGAGAGAGTAATACCATTTACCTAACTGCAAAACATTTCAGTCAAACAAACTTTCTTTCTCCCTAGCATAGGCAAAAGACTTTGGTAACTTGACTCAAATTTTTCCTCTTTCAGCTGGTTGTCCTAGTATAGTGTTAATACAGCCAGGAATGGATTAAAATGAAGGCAAACTATAGGTTTATGCACAAACACCCCTGGTCGTTGTAGCCCCAGGTTAAGTAAGATGGCTTGACTTTTTCATCCTGATGGTTGAGAAGTCTCCTGATGACTGCTTCCTATCCAAACTGACTAAACCCAGCATACTTTAAAGATGACAAAATAATGCTCCTTTTGGAAAGAGACTGCCAATTTGAATGAAAGTCAAGTGCTTACCACAAACTGCAATCTCAAAGCCCTCTGGAGTCTCCTTGCTCTCAATGAAAGTGTAAAAGAATCTTAGAGGATTCTTGTAAGAACTGCTAAACACAAACACCCCTCTGAATCTGAGTGATCAAAATCAGGAGTGTATAAAGTTGTACCTTGCTTGGAAAGACAGGAACAAAACCATGTGAAAACCAGGTTGTATTTGACTTTGGTTGATAGTAAATCACTTCTAATGTTCAATCTGAAAGCAAAAATGATGAGGAAATCAGGTTTTGGTGGTTTTCTGTTTGTCTTTTGGAACATACTTGAATAATTATTACAAATATGAACTGAAATCTCTAGCAACATAAGGGCCAAGTTTGATTTTTTTAGCTGATCGCAGAGGAACAGGCAGTAGAACAAAGAATAAACAAGTAACAATGCAGTAATAAAGCCCAGAAACAGCACAAAAGATCTCAAAGGTATAAAGGAAACCACACGAAAGAAGCAGAGCAGGAAACCCACATGGAAGCAAAGGGGGAAACAGGAACAGCGCGAAGAGCAGAATCGGACCGTATAGTGAAAGGCCCAGGAGTTGCCTGGCTGTTTATATTTGCTGGGTAAGCTAAAGAATGGCAGGTGAGGGCCAGCAGCAAAAGGAAACTCATTTTTCTTGGATTCTGAAAACTGGATCTAAGTTCTCTAGTCATGCCTGGAAATTAAATAGACATAAAGGCCCTGACACTTATACAGAAAAGCTCATTAAAAGCATTTGTGAATTTCTTGGGTGCAGTGTTACATAATAGCAGAAACTGTTGAAGGCTCAGGTGGTCAGTCTTAAGGCTTAGGCTGAATGCCTATTCTTTCTTTAGCCATTCTACTCTTGGGGCTGGAGATCATAATTAAAGCACAAAGTATAGAAGTTTTAAAAAGAATGAAATTCTCCAACTAGTAAAGGTAATATAAAAGTATAAAAAATGAAATTTAATGTAAAAATGTATTACTCTATCCACTACTTGTCTATAAAGATGATGCTGGTAGAGCATTTTGAAAAGATCACTTACCTAATAAGGATGATAGCAATTTCAGAGAACTGGTCCTTAGAAGTTACTCTGTGACTTCAGATAAGTTCTTAAACCTTCGTGGGCATTCCTATGTGCATCTTTTCAGTGAGGGGTTCTATACAATGGTTTCTTAGCTAAAGTTAAGAGGTGAATAAAGAAGATAGAGCTACCTAGTGAGTACTGTCAAGGTGGGGCCTTTCAGGCCACCAGTACTTGGGGTCACCATGAATCCAGGGCTGAATTCTCCACTCACAAATTCACACACTACCTTTGTATAATGTCACCTGCGGAGAACTCATTCATGTGGACTCAGAAAGGACACATTTGCCAGTCAGATCCCCAGTTTGTTCACTTTCTCTGTCGAGAGGGGTGGGCTCATTACACAGACCCGCCTGCTCTCGTGGTGGGCAGGGCCTCTCAGAAGGAAGGCCGCCTGGGAAGGCAGAACTTGGACCCCAGGAGTTGGAATTTCCATGGAGGTGATCATTTTCAGTCTCTCTTCTAGACTATACAGGTATACTGCCTGTCTCGGCACATCCACTCTGCCCTCCTGACTTACACTCCATTTTGCTGCCAGAATGATCTTTTCAAAACCCAGTTCTGATCATTGCACAATACACATCCTCCACCACCCCACCACCATCGCAGCTGAGATCCTTCAGTGGCCTCCCAGTGCTCGGAGGAGAACCACTTGGGTGCACAGGGCTGGGGCAGGCCCAGTTTGGCCCTGGCTGCCCTCCCCAGCCTCATGATGTCACTCCACCTAACAGGACTGGCCTTTATGACTACCGTGAGTCTGCACGTTCCCTCCTGCCCAAAGGCCTGTGCACTGTTCCTGCTCCTAGGACACTGTTCCCTCCCTGCTTCCCACATTGATTCTTGCTCATTCTGTAGCTTTTGGCTCAAGGATCACTTCCTCGGGAAGTCTTCCCTGACCCCTCTGACCAGATCAGATCGCTCCAGGACATTCTCTCAGTTCATTGCCCTGATCTTTTGTGGCACTCAGCAAAAATGCAGTTTTACATTAAACCAAATATTTGGTGAGATCATAAACTCTATGAGGATGAGGACAAGTGTGTGCTTTTGGTCACCTATCTCCCTAGCCAGCTTGGCACATGGGAGTGGGGGGTAGTCAGTAAAGATTTGTTGAATGAATGCATGTTGATAAATTTTATTTTCTCAACTTAGTAATTCTTGTATTCATCCCACAGATCCTTACAGAACACCCACAATCCTGTATCTACACTGCAACACGAGAATCAGAGGACCCATTTCCTCCGGACAGTGTAGTAAACCGCATGACACATTCGTTAATTAGCTCACCTTTTTCTTTACTTTAAGCAGGCTACCACCCTTCTGTTGGGATATTATCTCACACAAGATGCAATTAATTGGATGAAACTGGGACCCACCCATGAAATCTGCCATGATAACATTCTAGGTTCTCATACAGTTTCAGAATCCTTTGAGCTTCATGATGACCCTGTGGAGTTTGCAGGGCAGCTTTTGTAGACTATGGACTGAGACTCCAAGAAGTTAAGAACTTTGCTCAAGATCCCGCAGCTTGTGAGTGTGAGGCCCTAGCAACATTTTTATTTTTCACTTCGTACCCAGATTTGGGGAGAACAAACCTAGTCTGAGGCTTGAGACTTATATGCACTAACTACTACAAATTCTATACTTCATCTCAATTCCAAAAGTTTCTGGTTCTATGATTTTCTTATTAATTTGTAATTACCATAAAGACTAAGGGGAGGTGGCCTACTTGTGAGTGACACCTCTTTAACAGGTCACTCCAAGTTCTGATTCTCTAGGGATATATTCCAAAATTGGGTCCTAGTCACACATAATTCTGTTGGAGGAATTAGTTTTCTGCCTGCCGCTTTTATCCATTTCTTACTTTCAATTTCTTTAACAACCTGAATATCCTCCAAAGGGCTAATGTTAGTGGAAACAGTGTCTCCTCAATCTGTTAGTCCAGTGCTTCTCATATTTTAACTTGTACACTAATCACCTGGGAACTCTGATTGAATAGGTCTGCGGCAGGACCTCAGATTCTGCATGTACAGCAAGCTCCTGGGTGATGGAGCTCATGGCTGGTCCCAGACCATACTTTAACTTCCCAGGCATTACAAGATTGCACTTTTCACTGTGGAAGGAGGATAGTGCATGGAGTTAAGAGATTCTCAGAAAAAAAAATCTTCATGCTTAAAAATTCACGAATTTTACTTTTTATTTTATATTTGAAATTTATTTTAAAATGAACAGATATCACTTCTATATTAAATTTTTTAATGAAATCAAATGTCTTCTCCTTGTAGGAAAGTACTCTTTAAAATTAATCAAACTCCAGGTGCAAATAAGCATTTCGGTTTTTGCTTATGCTATGTCAGAGAAAAATAATGACTTTACAGCTTTTGGAAACATTTTGTTATTCTGACTGGAACTAATGGCCCCTGAAACCTGATTAACAGGCTGGGCTGAGGACTCACAGTACCATTGCAGTACCACTTGCACGCAAACCTTCCATTATCCGACAAGACATGTCTGTCCCATCAGGCATTACTGATCAACTCCTCACAGGTAGCCTAAAAGACTAAAAGTGAATGAAGGATGTTTAGTATTCAGCTTGCACCAGGATCAGCAACAGCAGTAGGCTCCAAGAAGAGTAGCTGGGAGACGAGAGTAGAGATACTTCTGTTTGTCTGCCGATTCTACAGGAGGAGAGCAAAGGTCTAACTTCATGACATCTATCTCTACAGACCACTCCCCTGAGCCCTTGATACTGACTTTACTTATGCTTTACATTGGCTTCCAGGTTGACTCCATCATAAGGTCAGAGTTGACCATCTCTGAATCTCAGGAGAGACATTGCTCAGTCCCCAAAGTGCCATTGCCTTAGAAGTGACCACAATCAGAGCTATGGGAAATTGTGTTTCAAGAAGCTGCTCATGCAGGTGCCTCTAAATTTTGAGTGCAATCCTTTAATGGGAAAACCAGTGTCTGTTAAACTGGAGCAATGGAGAATGTCTTATCTCTCAATTGTCTCCTGGTGTACAACCTAGGAAGATGGAAGAGCTAAGTCAGATGGAAAAAAGAGTCTGGCTCCACATGTTGGAATGAAAAGAACTATGAGCTATTAAGTATTCCTTTCTGCTTCTGTGGCCAGACCACTGGTCCAGGCCTATATCATCATATTCCCATGCATCAATACTTACATGCTGCTGTTGCTCAAAACCTCCCAGTAGCTGCCCATTACCCACAGAATAAGGCCCAACAGTTTATCCAGGTATTTAAAGTATCTTTCCCAGGAGTTTGAGGTTGCTGTGAGCTAGGCTGATGCCACGGCACTCTAGCCCAGGCAACAGAGTGAGACTCTGTCTCCAAAAAAAAAAAAAGTATCTTGCATGTCATCTGAAGTTGTCTATCCAAACTTATCTCTCATGACTCTTCAATACAAGTTCTCTGTTCAAGTCAAATTGTCCTAAGTGATGGCTCCAAGTTACTTAATGGCTCTGTGTCTCCATTTTCTCAATGGAGACCAAAAAAATAACCTATCTCATTGGCTTGTTGTGAATCAGATGAGTTAATACATATAAGATGCCTAGGACAATTCCTGGTACGTGGAAAGGGCGTCTAGTGGGTTGAATGGTGGCCTTCAAAAAAATATGCCCATGTCCTAATTCCTGGAACCTGTGAATGTTACCTTATTTGGGGGAAGGGTCTCTTGCAGATGTTATTAAGGATCTTGAGATGAAGAGCTCATCCTGGGTTATCTAGGTGGACCCTAAATCCAATGACAAGGGTCCTTATAAGAGATATGCAGGGGAGATTAGACAGAAAAGACCGTGTGAAGATGAGGGCAGAGATTGAAGTAAGGCAGCCCCAAACTAAGGAATGCCAACAGCCACCAGAAATTGAAACAGGGAAGGGGATTCTCTCCTAGGCTCCTGGAGGGAGCCCAGCCCAGCCAACACCTTGATTTTAGAATTCTGGCATCTAGGACCCTGAGACAATAAATTTCAGTCATTTTAAGCCATCGAGTTTGTAGTAATTTGTTACAGAAGCCACAGGAAGCTAATATAGTCTGATAGCTAATAAATATTTAATCACTAAATTTTAGCTATTAGTATTAATACTTTTTCCTTTTCCCCTCAGCATGTTTTATCTCATTGTTCTCTCTAAGTGTCTGCACAGTACCTTGCAATTTAAAAAAATGAATCAATGAACGATTGAATAAATGAAAGAGTGAGTCAATGAATGAATGAACAGCCTACTCCTACCGCTTGCCTTGGTGCCACACACCTACCATAGCTTTTCCTGGCTGTCCTATTCCATAAACTCTAACATACAATGACAAGAACACTCATGCTTGGTCCTTTTCGTTTACTGCCCTGTAATGTGTTCCTATTTATTGCGTGTCTTCCTCCCTCTCCCCAGAGCTTCTTGAGGACAGGGATCATTCCTTTTACCTTTCAGTGTCCCCAGGGCCTAGCATGGGGTAGTGACTCGAGTCCGTGGCAACAATAAGAATCCTGTTGTAGAAAGTTGTCCCCTCATCTGTTTCTCAGTCCGCAGTTTCCCCAAGCCCTGGCATGTATTGTGTCCTTGTCAATGACAGCAGTTTGCTGCTTGTCAACTGCCTTTCCCAACTGCCCGTAAACCTTCCGGTCACAATATATTTCTAATATATATTGCAAGTGGAAGGTGAGCTTGAACAGGCGAATTCTCATGCTGGGTAGACTTGTGTTGAAATAATTAGGCTACAGCCCCCATGCCTGGAAATCTTTTCCTAACATATACGAAGATGTTGGTCTTCCTGGTGTTTCTCACAGTGGACTTACTCTTACATCTTCACCTGGCAGCCTGTTTTCTTGGTGACCTGGCTACTCCTCCTGTTGGTTGGTGAACCCCTAAACTGCAGGGAGCCAGCTCAGCCATAAGCTTCTCCAGTCCAGTGACACTTACTCTCATGGCTTCATTTAGGTCATTCTCCCTATCCTCATTTTGACCTTATTTTTGCATTCTCTCTTTCTTTCTCTTTTGAACTATACGAGGGTAATTTACATACATCATAATCCTTCATTTCTAAATACCTTCGTGTGCATTTCACAAAAATAGGACTATTCTCTTACATAAGCACAGTAAATTTATCAACTTCATAAATTTACATTGGTACTGTCCATATGCCAATGAGGTCCTCTGCTCTAATGATGTCTTCTGCAGCAGTGCCCGCCCCTCCCCCTCCGGTGCAGCACGGAGTCCTGGGTCAGGCTTACGGTTACCGGTCGGTCCATTTTGCCTCCTTTAATCTGGAACATTTCCCCAGCCTGCCTTTGTCTTTTATGGTGTTGACATTTTTTTTAAGAATACAGTTTCCCTCACTTTTTTTTTTTTAAATGGAACATTCCTATTTTGCATTTATCTGATGTTTTGTTATGCACCCTTGGCTGGAATGTCGCAAAATTAACTTTGTGTCCTTCTAAGGGTATCACAGCTGGAGGTATCACACAACTTTCATCTGCTCCTTTCGGGTAATGTAAATTTTTATCTCCCGGTCAAGGTGTTGCCCAATTTCTCTACGGTATAATTAATTTTTTTTCTCCCATGAGCTAATAAGCAGTCTTTGGGAAGATCCTTTTAAGACCATGCAGATATCTTGCTCACCAACATTTCCTCCTTAGATTTCACATCCATTGATGATTCCTGCCTGATCCCCTCTTTACTGGGATGATTGCCAAGTGAGGATTTTCTGGCTCCAAGTGTCGCTCCACCTTTACCAGCCAACTCTTGGTATTCTGCTGCCCCTATTAATATATCTACTATCAGTAAGGACTCACAACTTCCTATTTCTTCAGTAGTTTGTAATTCATTACTGTACTTCATTTTGGTGCTGAATTTGTCCCGGATTCAGCCATCAGAAACCCCTTTAAGCTGGCTGTTGTGTCAGACAGATAATGAAGGTTTCTGGATTTTGATTGAATGATAAAATGCAAGATGTTAGTATTAATACTTAGTCTGTGCTCACCAGCATAACAGGCAAGCGAGCAGTACACTGGTTAAGGGAATTTAGGTAGACCGGGGTTCAATCCTGGCTTTCCTATTTACTAGCAATGTTCCTTAGGTAGATTGCTTACCCTTTCTGTGCCTCAGTTTCCTCATGACTGTGATCATATTAGAACCTGCTTCCTAGGGTTGTCATGAGGACTGAGTGAGATCATGTACGTAAACCGATTAGTAGAGTCACTGACACGTAAGTGCCTAATAAATGTGAGCAAGTGCCATTACTTTATCTCCCCATGTGACAGCTTATGCCTGGAGTGCGTTGTCTCCATGGCTATTGCTGCTTCCTACTGCTAGCAGCCACCCTCCAAAAGTCACCCCAAATCCACATCTACCTGCTCTTTCATGACACATTTCCATTAACCGAATTGTTGAGTGTTGCTGGTTTAAGGGACCCAGAGATAATCTTAGCCTCACTGCCCTTTTGTTGAGGATGAGGAGATCCTGAGAGGTTAAATGGCTTGCTCCAGGTCACCCAGGAAGAGCGAGAGAGCGAGGAGGGGTGCCTCGCCTTCCCCTACACACTTTGTATGACATGTCTATCTCCGCTGCCATCAAAGCAACATTCATTTGGTTTCTTTTCCCAGTCAAGGGGTATTATTCAGAGCATCAGTGGGAAAGCATCTCATTTTCTGCATGACTCATCCTCATTCCAAGATTAACATGTTCCACTTTCATTCTTTGCCTCCCACTCAGTTTCACATCCAGCCGGAGCCTCCAGAACCTCTGTGCCCTGTCTGCCTCCCACTCCTACCCGCTCCCTCTCTTCCCCAGACCCAGACTGTCCCCCCACCCTCAGATTCCACTGGCCACTTTTGTCAGACTCTTGTTTAAGAAAGGCATGTCTTCCCAAAATACCACTCTGCTCTATGTTGAAAATAGCATAGAGAAATATACTTAAGTTGCAGCAGACGTACAGGAACAAGTGTTTGTCCATATGCTTCCGACATTCCATTAAGGTCTGAGCATGACAGCAAAAAGCATGCGTTTCTGGACATAGACATTTGATTTCAACCTCCTCCCAGAAAACACGAGGGATTCTTCTGATGTACTGGGATGCCATTGAACACAATAGAACTGGGAATAAACGTGCCATTGGCTGAGGCTTGTGGGATCGTTTTATTATGCCAAGATTTGCAGTTTTGTGCTGTTTTTTGAAACATGCTCTGACCTGTATAATTTGATTGTGCTTACATCAAGATGCTAGTAAAATACTGAGATATTTACAGATGGAATGATCTGATGTCTGGGATTGGCTTCAAAATAATCCAGGAGGTGGGAGAAAGTGGGTGAGGGTATAGATGGAGTAAGCTTGGCCATGAGTTGATAAAGATTGAAGCTGAGCATTGAGGACTTCTGTAACTTTTTATATGATTGAAATGATCTATAATAAAAAGTTCATGGTGAGCCTACAACCCCTGGGGCAGTGTCGGGCATCTCTCTGTCCAGCTGTGAGAGACTGCACTGCTCCAATAAAATTTTAAAAAGGAAAAAAAAAGTTTTAAAATGCCAGTTTAAATTTTCATAATTCTCTTATTACTTCTTTTTTTGTTTGTTTCTTTTTGTTTCTTTTTAACTCTGCCTCTCCAAAATCTTTCCTTTCTTGAAAACCAGCTCAGGCTATATACCTCTCCTAAAAGCTGCCTGACTAGTTCAATCCGCTAATGGTAGAATTTCTGTTGTATTTAAGGTCTCTTCATACCACTGAGAACCTAAATGTACATTTCCTTGCATTAGCCTCTGATTGTTTCCCGCAAGTTGGTCTTATATCCTCACTGATCTGGACACTTTTTGAGGGCAGAGATTAAACCTTACATTTTGGGGTAAGCCCCACACTGTCTGGTATAATTCTGGGCTCAGTAAATACTTCCTAATTGATGGATATGCTTCTTGGGAGATTAGGAGAGGCTGGTAACAAGTGTTCTGAAGAGTGCTGGTGCAAAGAACAGACCATAGATTTGTCATATTTTTTTCTCTGAAGTTCTTCTGCGTAGAGAATGAAATATCTTATTTTACCTCTAGGGAGAACTGGCTAAGAGAAATTCTTCTCCCAATTGAGGCATTTCATATTAGGTAGCAACTCCTGAGCAATTGATGCAAATGCTAGTGGATAGTTTCCCCCCAAAGGAGACGTAACAAAATAAAATCCTGTACATGGGGATAATCTTAGAAGTCTAATATCTCCCCCCACTGCACAGTCTAATTGAAGGAGGCAGTAGGGTGGGAAAATATCAAGAAGAAAATGTCAGTTGTTAGTTTTCAAAATTTTGCCTGGGGAGTCATGTAAGAACCATCTCGTTTTGGGCTTGTCCATGCTGGTTTAATGCAGGGTGAGAGCCAAATTCAAAGGCGATCTCATTTAGCTGGAGTTTGCTTATTAGTTTCTTCACACACTCTGATCTTTCAAAACGCTTAGAACTGGTGCTTTTTCAGACCAGAGGAAGAGCCACTGTAAAATTGGAAAGAGTTCAAAAAACATTTCTCCATCTTTCTTTTCCCATTGGGTAGCATGATGAAACCGTCCCTATAATGAGACCTTCTCCCATCTTTAAGTACTCCTGGGAAGGGGACAACACAGTCTTCCTCTGGAGCAGATTCCATTTAAACAGTAACCATCAGGATCAGAAAAATTCCTTCCATCAGCTTGCCCTAAAACCCTTCACCCCACAGTACCGTGGTCGTGAATACCGTTGCTCAATATCTTCTGTATTTGCGTTCCATTGACGTGTCTTTCAGCCTTGTTTTCTGCATGGAGAGTAATCCCTAGACAGGGTGGATCAAGGAAATGCAATTGCCTGGCATTCAGGCAGAGCAGGAAAGATCCCGAAACACAGAAAAGTCTGCTTTTGCTTACTGCAGCCCCCACGGAGCCTCTCCAAGTGAGTTGTTCAAGACTTCCCTGGAGCTGGGCATTGTGGCTTTCATCTGCAATCCCAGCTACTCAGGAGGCCGAGGTAGGAGGATGGCTTGAGGTCAGGAGTTCAAAACCAGCTTGGGCAACATAGCAAGACTCCATCTCTTTAAAAAAAAAAGACTTCTCTGGAGCCGGCTCTTAAATAAAACGAGCAAAGCCTCACAGTAGAGAAACACTGTCTCTCCATTAAACACTGGTTGAGAGGGTAAAAGAGTAACAGCAAGAGAGAATTTGGTTAGACTTAAGGAAGAACTGTGGGGAAGTGAGAACTGGAAGCAAGAGGGTGGAAGCATTGTGAAGCCTTTGCCCCCAGTTGTTAGTCTTGGATGGTTTCATTGTTCACCCGCAGAGAAGCAAGTGAACCAAACGACCTCTTAAATCCCTTCCAGCTACAGTGTCCTTTGATTCCAGAAACCCGGCAAGTTTCCCTTCTGCTCTGGTTGTACTCTGAACTCCATGTGAGTGACCTTGGCTGGGCTTTAAACGCTCAGTCCCTAGATTTCCTCAACTGTAAAACACAGGTGGCTGTAATGGGTGACAAGTCCAAATGTCCAGGGAGCTGTACGCCTTGTGGTTGCCAGATCTCTGCTACAGAACGTGGCACTTTTGAGCTGGTTGATAATGGGAGGTAGCTGAGCTGATAAAGACAGGCCTAGTGTAGATAGGTTGAAGAGAAGTTTTCCAGAGTAGCCAAAGGATGTTTTTCTCCAGGAGAGTGCATTTCAGTGTTCTTTTGGGTGTCCCGTGAAAGAGGGGACCTACTTTTCCAAAAGGGAGCTTTGAGGCAGGTTATACTCCTGTTCCCCAACACCCTGGAGTGCCTTCTCACTACAGCAAGATTAGACATGAGAACAACGTGTGCTCTCTCTCAACAAATACTTATTTCTTGACTGATACTGTGGGATGTGTTTTCTGCATTCAATGCAACTGTCAAACTCGGTGGCTTTGGGGGAAACAACTAGGAAAGGACAGCGGCAGAGAGGCCCCTCTGGGAAGCTAGCGCATAAATGGAGAGTTGGGTTTTGTAAACAAGCAACCACAACCACAAACCACAGGGCAAGAGTGTACAGGAACCAGGGAGATGTGTGTCACACGTCATCTTGTCTACTACAGCGGAATACACAGGGCAAGTGGCCTTGTCTGTGAAAGTAAAGGACAGGTATGTCTGCAGCTGTGACTCAATGGCAGGCTTGTGCGGCAGGGCCACGCATCTCTGAGCTGTGTTCCCAAGCACAAAGCCCTGCTCCATTCTGCAAGGTGGATACTTGAGTAATGGAGGGTAACTAGGCAGTTGGGATAAGAATAAACTATTCCTTTGCACTTGTCCTCGCATAGTAAAAAGGACATTGGATCAGTCAGGAAAGCTGGGTGCTGGTCCTGGCTCTTTGGCAAATGGTCATTGTCACCTTAGACAAATTGCTTTCTCTCTCTGGGTGTCAGTTGCCATCTGCTAAGTAGGGATCAGCCTTAATCGGTGGTTACTGAGCTGCTGGAGCCCAACCTTAGACCTGCCCGATCCGAGTCTGCAGAGGCGAGGACTGGACAAGCGGAGTTTGCAAATGCTGCCCGGGAGACTTTGGTGTGCATGCCAACAGAAGAACCAGTGCAATGAGAGGTGGCCAAATTCTACTCTCCACTCAATCCTGATTCCCTAGAACATAGCTTCATAAAGTCGACTGTTCATCACTTCTCACAACTTGGGGCACCCAATCTCAAGTGTGGTCTGGGGCCCCTTGCTCATTCATGTGGTTTGCCAGGTGGTGTTCAGGCTTGGTTTTGAAAGTTTGTACTGTGTAATGCTAATGCCAGTGTTCTCAAGCCTTGAATATATTAATAAATAATTAAGATATTTAATAATTCTATAATGACCAGACATGACCTCATGGGTTACCCTTATTCTAATGGAATCTGCTGAAGATGCTTGTTTTCCCTTTCGGGTGATATGATCTACAACTTCAAAAATTCTCTAAAAGCAACTTCTGAGAGAGCCATCTGGCTGAGCCAGACATGTTAAGAAGGCTTCCACCCTGCAACTCTTTGCTCATGTTGTGCACTTTCCCTAGAAGTAGCAGTTGGCCAGGGAGCCCAAGAAGGCTCAGATCCTGTACTCTGGCCAGTGGCCTCTCTCCATGAGGTCCTTGAGGGATGGCCATCCTCAGAGAACAGTGGCTGACAACAAAGACTGACTCTGAGACATGGGCCCTGACCTCCCACGTGGAGCATATTAGTCTAGGCCAGAGCTCATGCAAAGCCCCTGTGACTTAAGCCCCTGTGACTTTCACTGTTTTCTTAAATTCACCCCCAAGTCCTGGATCTCACTATGCTCAGCGGAGAAGAAAGTCAGGCAACAAAAAGAAGGCACAAGAAGCAGGAAGCCAGGCCATTAGGGCATTCGTGTCACTTCCAGGAGCAGAACTGGTCCAAACTGTTCACTCCGAGCCATCCAAGCGGTGGTGGCTGCAGCCTTTTTGACATGACAGACAATAGAAAAGTCCAGAGAGAGAATGCCAGAGTGAAGGGAAAGAGAGAAAGCCTACTTCTCCAGCAGGAGAGAGTATCCAAATAGAGAAAAAGTGATGGCCTACCTTCTTCTTTATGTCTTTTGCCCACTTTTCTATTTTCTTATTGATTTATAAAAGTTCTTTACATATTAAGGATATTTTCTTAGGTTACGTTCCCCAGAAACAGGCTCTGAGACAGAGATGCCCATACAGGAGTTCACTGGGGGGGGGGGGGTGCCCTTGGCATCAGAACCTAAGGGAAGTCAACACAGCAGGACTGGGCAGAAGGAGGAGTTGAACTGCCACAAAGGCCTCACTTAGCTGACCCCACAGAGGACTGTGAAGCTGGGATGGCCCTTCACAGTTCTGCCTTGAGACAAGGGGCCCAGGCCTTTATACCCCTTTATTGACCAGTCGTTGGATGAGGGCAGCCCTCCAGGGAGGGGGGCATAGCCTCAGGCCCCTCTTCAACTGTAGACAGTTGCAGGAGAGGAACTCAGCTATGAGCTGTCAGCCACAATGCCCCTGAAAGCTGGGGGACCGACACTTCGATACTGGAGGAAGGATCTGGGTGATGCACCCTAGAATCTACTGGAGATATGTCTGGCTATCATATCTGTCATAGATATTTTTCCCAGTTTGTCATTTGTCTGCTAACTTGTTAGTGGTTATTCTCTGTTTGTTTTCCTGAGTTTAAAAAAAAAAATCAATTCTTTTTTTTCTTTATGGTTTCTGGCTTTTTAAAATTGTCCTTAAAAATCCTTCCCCATAAAAGATTATTACAACATCTATATTTTCCTCTAGTACTCTCATTTTTGTTTTCACTTAAGTATTATTCTCATTGCATTACGTATTTAATTAATTCTGGAATTTATTTTGATTTAAGGTGTAAGGTAGAGGTTTTTGTTGTTGTTGTTTAATGATAAGAGCCAGTATTCCCAGCACCATGGATTTTCCCCATGGATTTGAAAGGCCATCTTTAGCAAAATGAATTAACTGTACTTGATTCCATTTCTAGCTCTATGATATTCCATTGACCTGTTTATACCTGTACTAGTGAATTACAGGTTTATTTTATTTTAGTTTTTAGTTTACGTACAGTAAAATTCACTCTTTGAGGTGTACACTTCTGAGTTTTGCCAAATGCATGGAGTTGTGTAGCCACCACAAAGTGGAGAACGGTTCCATCATTCCTCCAAATTCTTTCCTGCTGCCCTTTTGAAGTGTTTGCCCTTCAAACCCTCCCCTCTCCTAACCCTGGCAACCACTGATCTGTTTTCCATCCCTATTGTTTTGCCTTTCCCAGAATGTTTTATAAATGGAATCCTACAATATGTAGCCTTTTGAGTCCGCCTTCTTTTACTTAGCCTAATACTCTTAAGATCCATCCAAGTTGTTATGTGTGTCGATAGTTCTTTAGCCCCAATAGCCCCAATATCTGATCAGCAATGTGTGATTTGCTAACTGCTCCACTGTCACAGACAAGAGCAGCCATCTTTAGCTTCGATTTATATAATATCAAGTCATTTCTTTTTTT
>VBSM01002937.1:10856286-10880853 GCA_008086735.1 Cheirogaleus medius
CCACGGCACTCTAGCCGGGGCAACAGAGTGAGACTCTGTCTCAAAAAAAAATAATAATAATAATAATAATAATGGAGGTAACTGAGGCCCAGAGAGGGGGTGTGTCTTGACCAAGGTCACACAGCTCACGATAGAGCTGAGATGAGAAGATGGTGTTCTTTCTACAACATGAGGCTGTTTCTCCTTCGTCGCAAAAGGCCCCATGGAGAATGTGCAGGCCAGTCCCCCATGCAGTGATCAAGATCCAGGACGACTTCTTAGCTCTTCAAGCCTGTCACGGATTGTCACCGTGGGAGCAGATGATGCTCACCTCCCAAAGCAGGTCATTCTGGGAGGGGCTGTGGCCAGGAGGGCGGCCTGGCCTCCCCACCACACGGCACAGGTGCTGTCTGTGCTCGGCAGCCTGTTGGCCAAGCCAGGCTCCGCTTGTGCCCTGGAGAGGGCAGAAGCCACACTGGCTGGCGCTGGCGCGTCCTGCCCTCCAGGCCGGGCACCTGTGTTCCCGCTGGGCCTGGGGACATTTTGGAGGGTTTGTTCTGCACCCTTCTCTCCACCACTACAGCGTCCCAGGCAGCGGCTGGGTAGGGTCCTCTGCACCCCTGGGGAACACTAAAGGAAGAGCTCACCTCTGCCTTGCTCCCTGACCAAAATGAGCAGGCTGCCATCTTGAAAAGGTGACAGATCTCGAAGTGACAGAATGGAAGCTCCGGAGCCCTCCAGGCACGAGCCAATGCCCAGCACCGTTACTCCTGGGTCTCTGTGGCGTGGGGGTGGGAATGCAGGACAGGGCGCCAGCCGGTTCTCAAACTGTCGTAGCAAAAGGCAGGATGAGTGTCCCAGGAAAAGGCTATTCATAGGCCTCCTTGCTCGCACTCAGCCTTCCTGGGCCGGAGCTGCGTGAGGATGAGTCAGCAGGTGGAGAGGCCAGTGCTGAGCCCGGCAGCGGAGCCGGCTCTCCACAGGGGAAGTGGAGGCTGTGAGGCTGCACTTTTGAGCAACATCTGGTCTCGCGCCGCCCACCCTCCTTTGAATGGGGTGATCTGTCAGGCTGGTGCACTACCGGTGGTGTAAGTTCCAATTCTGAAGCCAGAACCTAGAGCAGCAAAGGACCCGGAAGGCCCTTTCTCCCACTTGCCCTCTCTTCCCCGGCTAAGCCGGTTGCAGGGAAGCAGGGCCCGTCCCTGCAAGTCGGACGGCTGCTTGGCCAATGTGAGCGGTCTGATATCAACACCAACAAATAGCCTCACAGCAGCCCTTCCCGGATCACAAATCACACCTCGCACCTCTGTTATCCTAAAAGGAGGGGAGCAGGAGGGAGGATTCCAAGGTCAGGAGAGCGAAAGTTACAAGAGTGGCCTACAGGGGACACTTCCCCGTGATCAAGCCCGTGGCAATGGGAGCACAGCTTACTGTCAGCCCTGGGTTTGACGTAAGTGGCCTTAAATGCGACAGATACAACATCTCCTTGCTAATTTCTAGCACTTCACAGAAGTTTCGTAGTTCATGGTTGGTAAGTTTAGATATAGGAATATTCAGCTCTCAGAAAAGTAGTGTGAAGGGTAGTGAGGGAACAAACAAGGGGTCTCCAATGGGTATTTTAGCCTCCAACTCCTTCCTTCCTTCCTTCCTTCCTTCCTTCCTTCCTTCCTTCCTTCCTTCTTTTTTTTCCCCTACTTTTCGTAGAGATGGGATCTTGCTATGTTGCTCAGGCTGGTCTAGAACTCCTGGCCTCAATCGATCCTCCCACCCCGGCTTCCCAGAGTGCTGGTATTACAGGTGTGAGCCACCGTGCCAGCCTAGCCTCTGATTTCTAACACACCACCTGTGGAGGGGACAGTGGAAGTCCAGGATGTTTCCACACTGGGGAAAGGCGGGTGAGTCTTGAGCCTGCTTCCTCCAAGCACCCTGTCACCAACAGCCCTTCCCTCCCTGTCTTCTCTCTTTCATTCACTTGTAGCCCTTTTCTCTGACTCACACCGTGTTGTTTGTACTAACCTGTTTGTTTATCATCTCTCGCCCTGCTCCCCTGTAAGAACGTAAGCTCCTCAAGGACAAGGACTGTCTCTTTTTCGCCGCGGTTCCCGAAGGCTAGAACACATAACAAGCCCTCGGCTGAGGCGTGCTGGGTGAATTGTGAGTGAAGAGTGAATGTGCCCCGAGGGGCCATTTAGCCACATGGAGACACCCCAGTGTCGGTTTCTCTGGGGAGTGAGTGGGTGTCAGAATCCAAGGTCCTCTGAACCTGAGCTCCCCTCTCAGCTCCAGCCAGATGGGGTCTCCCTGGGCTCTGCTCTCTGGGGCAGGGGGAGAAGGCTGGTGCTTGTGAAGAGAGACCTGTTAGCCTGAGCAGAGTGTTGGGGAGACACAGGTCCCACCCATCCAAGGGGATCCCCATTCTTGAGTGTTTCCTGACAGGAGCGGGGAAGGGTCTGAAGCCAGTTGTGGAGAACAGGGAAACGTTCTGGAAAGTGATTATGAGCCATCCAGCGGCCCACCCCTCGCCTAAACGCCCAGCCCCATTGGTTCATCGGTTCCCAGAGCGACAGCTACGCCGCAGGGACACAGGGGCAGACGCCAGCAAGCGTTGTCTCTCTTCCCAGGTCCGCTGGATAACAAGACACTTGGTGTGCTCACACAAAATGGGCCGTCCTCGCAAAGGACCGGATTGCCAACCCCGCTGAGCTCCCTGGAATGGGAAGCTGGACTCTATGAACTCGTGATTACCGCCGTTGTGGAGATTAAAGACTTCCTGTCGGAGAGAGCAGTCCTCCCGAGCCAAACAACAAGGAAGGCTGGCCAGCGGCCATCTTGTCAGGGCCGCTCTTGGCAGCCAGGGCTGGAGCGACTGGCTCCCTCGTCCCGGGCCAACCTGCTTGAGGCAAAGTCAAGGTTTCCAGGCCAAAAACAGTCCCTCAGGGAGCACTGTGCTGTGGCCTGAGCGCTTTCTTGGCCCCCTCATCCCCAGCCTGGCCCACCTTGGCGAGGGCAGCCGCCTTGTGCAGGAGCAGGCTGAGGGCCTGGCTCACTTGCCTTTGCCAAGGCGTCCTGAGAGTTTCTGAAGTGTGTCAGCGAGGTGGAAGAGGGCACACTGGGGGGACCAGCTGAGGGGGCCCTGCGGGGTAGGGGAGGCCTCTGCTCCCTGAGCTTGCCTTGTTTACTCCTCCACCAGCGGCCTGAGCCAGTCAGACCCTGGGCTCCTGGCCTCGTGCCCCCAAACTGGCTAAAGATCAAAAGCATCTGGAGCTCCTGAGCCTGTGGGTTTGGCTCATTGCATCTGAGGTGGGACCTAGAAATCTGGGTTTTTAAGAAGCCAACAGACAATCCTGACGCAGCCTCCTCCTGGGTGAGGAGTTATGACACAGACTCTGGCCTCGGTTCTGTCAGATGACTTTGGGAAAGTCGCTGTGCCTCTCTGGGCCCCAGGTTCCTCATGGGGAAAGTACAGAGCTTGAACAACTCGTTCCCAGCCTCAGAGTGTGGCTCAAGGGGATGCGTCGCTGTGGGGGCCTTCAGGCAGCAGCTGTGGCCATGCCCCCCAGGAATGCCCTGGCCTTCGGGCCACCCTTGGCCGGGAAGAGGACCAGTTAGCAGGCTTTGATGACAATGGTGACAGCGGCATTGTTTACTCAGAGTCAGGCCCTGAGCTAAGCACTTGATCTAGGTTGTTTCATTTTGTCTTCACAACTACCCTCTGAGGCAACACTCACTCACAGAATTTTCTAGAATGATGGAAATAGTCTATGTCAGCATTGTCCAAATCAGTGGCCACTAGTCCCATGTGGCTATTGAGCATCTGAAACAGGGCTAGTGCAACTGAGAAGATGAATTTTTAATTTTATTTAATTTTAATTAAATTTAAATAGCCACGCATGGCTAGTGGCTGCCATATTGACCAGCATAACTCTCAGGTGTGGCCTAATGTTATTCTCTTTTTTTTTTTTTTTTTTAGAGACGGGGTCTCGCTCTTGGTCAGGCTGGTTTCGAACTCCTGACCTTGAGCTATCCACCCGCCTCGGCCTCCCAGAGTGCTAGGATTACAGGCGTGAGCCACCGCGCCCGGCCTCCCTAATGTTATTCTCATTTCAGGGATGAGAGATCAGGATTAGAGAGGTGAAGTGGTTGATGGTAGAGCTGGGATTTGAATCCAGCTCTGAGGGACTCCAGAGGCTGTGCTCTTATTCCCCATGGTATTTGCCAGAATAAGTCAGGAGGGCAGGACTCCAGCCCCAGGCCTGCCTCTAAGGAGCTGGCTGACACCTCCCTCAGGCTTGGGTGGTCTCCAAGGTCCTTGCAGCTTAGACTTCCCAGGCCGGCTGTTTGGGGCGGGGATGCAGCTGCCTGGTGTCCAGAGCCTCCCAGACGCAGAGGCATCAGCACCTGCCCACCCAGGCCCTTCCTACCACAGTTCTCACAAGTCACTGGTCTTCTCCATGCCCCAACTGTTAGATTCTTCTGAAGATGGACTACTCACAACACTTCTATGATGTATTAATAAATAGTATTATATACCCATTTTACAGATGAAGAAACTGAGGTTCAAAATGATGAAGTGACTTGTCCAAGGTCCCACAGCTTAATGAGTGGCAGAGCCAGGAATTGAACTCTGATCTATGTGACTCCGGAGACTGAGCTCTTCACCTCTGCCACGTGTGTTTGGTGGGGTTGAGCTGAGGCCCCAGGGACCCACTTGGTTGAATGTTTGTTTTGGTACCAAGGCCCCACAAGCAAGACCCTGTATCTTAGCAGGTCTCTGGATGCTCGTATGGCCAGAGTCCTACCCAGAGCCCCACAGCCAGGACTGCACATTGTCCCACCCTCCCTTTGTCCCTGCCTGCCTGTATTCTTGTCAAGAGCCGCCCTGGGGCGCAGGAGGGAAGGCCTCTGCTCGGCAGGCTCACGGCTCTCAGAATCTGCCCTCCACTCCCGGAGCCCCCTGCAGTCCTCAGTTCCCTGCAGCCTCTTCATAAATCCTAGATGAAGAAGGCCCCTCTTCTGGGCTCCTGGCTGTGACCACTTTGCAGACTCAGAGTCTATACCTCCGGCCCAGCCCTAATGCACGAGAGCGTGGATAAGAGAGGACCGCTGACTTCTCAGAGCAAAGACATCTCCACCTTTGGAGATGGAAAAGCAGTTATAAGAACCTGCACTCTGGCGGGAAGGGGCAGGGCAGTTGCTTCCGACAGGGCAAATGGGGAATTCCAACGTCACCTGTCATTGGCCGGTGTCTCCACAGCTCCCATTTGGCTCTATCACCACACCTGGCAGAACACCGGAGGAAGCCTGGGCCTGTCCCCTAGGCTTGTCACAGACCCAGCTTCAGAACAGGCGTGGCAGGCGTCCTGGCCCTGACGTTAACATGTGCTTCTCTTTCTTTAGCTCTGAAATGTCCTAGCAGCAACCCCTTGCACCCCAGAGCCTCCCTTCACCCGCCTCCACCCCCTCATTCCCTTGTCCCTGCTGTCTGGGCCCTTGGTTAATGAGACTCTGCATTTCCCAAGCTCTCTTTGATGCAGGCTTTAACAGCCCAGCCCTCCCCGCGGGGCGTCTGGGTCCAGAGTCAGCGCCTCCCCCCTCCCAAGGTGGGTGCTACCGAGGACTTGGAAGGCTGCAGAGAACTTTGGTCTTCCCTTGCATGTCATGGGTCTCAAACTCTTACTGGGATTCCGTGATACTTTGGGAGTTGGCAATGGGTCCCCTCAGGGTGCAGGCACTAGGCAGTGCCACTCATTCATTCAACCAGCACATATCTGATGAGTATTTACTTAAGGAGACGGTAGTCTAGGGTGGAGACAGGCCCACAGATAGAGATCAAATTCAGTGGAAGCACAGGGTTGAGGCAGGCAAGGAAGGTGAGGTTATGCGGCTCACTCCTGAAAAATGTCAAATGCTTTATCTCCCAGGCTGTAAATTCCTGGAAGGTAGGCACCATAACTAATTTTTTAAAAAAGTTTCCAGAGCCTACCACTAAGTCTAATGCACAAGGTTTCCTGAGAAAAGGATTGATAAACTGGGTGTGGTAGTGAGCGCCTGTAGTCCCAGCAACTCGGGAGGCTGAGGTGGGAGGAAGCCTGGAGGCCAGGAATTTGAGGCTACAGTGCACTATGATCACATCTGTGAACTGCCACTGCACTCCAGCCTGGGAAACATTGCAAGACCCTGTCTCTTAAAAAAAAAAAACAACAGGACTGATAGCTGAATGCATGAACAGATGAATGAAAATGAATGAATTGAGGTTCTGGACCCATGGCCCATGCTCTCTGGAAGAAGGCCTCCAACTCTGGGAGAACAGGAAGAAGAGAGGCACCAAGGGGTACCTGGTTAGTGTACTCCTGCCCAACCCCTGTTGAAAAAGTGGTTATAATTATGGAACTGTGGTCTTTCAGGCTTTATGAGGCATCTTAGCTGGATGCTGAGAAATTATAGGCAAAGTGACAGTTCGTAGCTATTGGAGAGAGCAGAGGTAATGGTGGCCTTGGTGTTTATTTAGAAAGGGAGCGGATGGTGGGCAAGAATGGCACTGGGCTTGGGGTTACCCTCATTCTCACGCTTCTACAAAACCCGCCAGAAGAATGCCATTTGGTTCCAGTCTCTGCCGTCCTTCCAGCAGCTCCTGACACACCCCTGCAGCATCTGTGAGTGTGTGTATAAATATTATACCAACAACCACAAAACTCAGTTCCGGTTTTTTTGTTTTTTTTTTTTGAGACAGAGTCTCACTCTGTTGCCCAGGCTAGAGTGCCGTGGCGTCAGCCTAGCTCACAGCAACCTCAAACTCCTGGGCTCAAGTGATCCTCCTGCCTCAGCCTCCCGAGTAGCTGGGACTACAGGCATGCGCCACCATGCCTGGCTAATTTTTTCCTATATATTTTTAGTTGGCCAATTAATTTCTTTCTCTTTTTAGTAGAGATGGGGTCTCACTCTTGCTCAGGCTGGTTTTGAACTCCTGACCTTGAGCAATCCTCCCGCCTCGGCCTTCCAAAGTGCTAGGATTACAGGCGTGAGCCACCAGGCCCAGCCGTCAGTTCAGTTCTAGTCAACTAGGAGTTATCAAACTTTTACCAAGGGCCTCCCTTAGGTAATATATATAATAATATAATATAATAATATTATAATATAATAATATATAAATAAGACACATTCATCGTTCTCAAGCCCCTGATCACAGTGGGTCTGGCAGACAAGAACGCAAAATGTTAAGTATTAATACAGTGTGGAAAATATAAACACAGGGCGGTCCAATGCTTACAGAGTCTGATCCACCGTGACGGTCTATCGGGAAACAGAAAGCTCCATGAGGACAAGGACCTTTCATCGTCATATTCCCAGCCACACACACGCATAGGCGCAGACGACAGGCTCGATCAAAGTAAGTTGAGCAAATGAATGCTGAATGCCAGCTGACTTCAAAGAACCAAACATTCAGGAAGTGAACAAATCAAGATAAAAAACCAGAACAACTGTCCCCAAAGGAAATGGAGCTAATTCAGGGAACTCTAAGATAATTTTAATTTGTAACCTCAGAGTGATCCAAGGAGACATGGATTATGTCTACAAACCCAAAACAGGTTGATGTGGAAAAAGAACAATCAAATAAGAAAAAAGTTTCTTGGAAATTAAAACTATGATTGCTAAAATAAAATATTTAATATAAGGGCTAGAAGAAAAAGGGGCATCAATTTCCCAGAATATAAGCCAAAAAGACCGAAATGGAGACAGAGAACCAATCTAAGGAGCCCAACATCCAATAAAGGAAATAAAGGGGAAGAAGTTATTAATATCAAGAAATAACGCCAGGGCCAGGCACAGTGGCTCAAGCCTGTAATCCTAGCACTCTGGGAGGCCGAGGCGGGTGGATCGTTTGAGCTCAGGAGTTCTAGACCAGCCTGAGCAAGAGCGAGATGCCGTCTCTACTGAAAAATAGAAAGAAATTAATTGGCCAACTAGAAATATATAGAAAAAATGAGCCCGGCATGGTGGTGCATGCCTGTAGTCCCAGCTACTCGGGAGGCTGAGGCAGGAGGATCACTTGAGCCCAGGAGTCTGAGGTTGCTGTGAGCTAGGCTGACGCCACGGCACTCTAGCCCGGGCAACAGAGTGAGACTCTGTCTCAAAAAAAAAAAAAAAAAAAAAATGGTTTTGCCATAAGAGAATTTGGGAAATAGTGGAGCAGCTGACGGGGGACAGCAGGCTGTCCCCATCCTCACACCATCCCGATCCTGGTCAGAGTCCTGTGGCCCTCTGGATTGCGGGTGGCCCTCCTTCTCACCAGGTCCCCCAGGCCTTTCTTAGGCTGCAGCATTCCCAGGATGTGTCCCTGCGGGGACAGGGCAGCAGGCACCCTCCCACCCCGCCTCGCTCACGAGTCACCGCCTCTAGAAGGAGAACAAGGCTACGGTATCTCCACTGCGGGGCCCCCGGGCGGGGAGGCTGCCACCTTATCTCCACGGCCCTGTGCCACTGCCGGCAACAATGGCCCAGAAGCCAGCGTGTGTCCAAGCTGCCTTTGTTCCCCACCGGGCAGCTCCTGAGGATACCCACGGCCGGGCTTCCTCGCCAGAGGCAGGCCCAGCCCCTCGTGCCTGGTCAGCATCGCTGAGGTTGACGTTCTCGGCCCCCAGACGACTGCGGAGCTGGAGGGAGTTTCTGGACGAGGAGCCCAGGCAGAGAATTGACTCCAAAGCCCCCTGCACACCCAGGTCCCTGCACCTCCTCCTCCCCGTCCAGCCACGGACGATGTCCCTCGGCTGCCAGGGATCTGTGCACCCCGGGACTGAGGGTCCAGAGCAAGTCCCTGCTAGGCCAGTGAGCTCAGCCGTCGGGGCTCCAGGCAGAGGGGTAGCTGGTTTGGATCTGAGGAAGGATGCAGCTAACAGGGGGGCTCCCAGAGGCAGTGGGAGGTGGGGAGGGAGTCAAAGTGATCTTCCTGGCCTGGAGCCAGAGGAGTCTCGTAAATGTCTGTCGGGTGGAGCGTGGCTGCGCTGGGCTGGGCTAGGGGGAGAGAAGAAGAGAGAACGGAGAGGGTGGCATGGGTGACTCCATGATGTAATTACACGCTGAGCTTCCCCAGCAGTGCCGAGGGTGTGAGGCCTTGCTCTTGGAGCTGCTATAATTATATCCCGAATGGAAAAAATAATAATAATAATTCCCTAATACATGTTGCCACTAGAGCCGGGCTGTTGAAAGGGTGGGAAGAGAGAAAGAAGCTCTTTCTTCCAGACCTGCCTGTCAGGCTCCCAGAGAGTCGTTCCTGGGCCCAGCCAGGGCCAGCTGCTTCCACTCGGCTCCCCTCTCCCCTGGAGGAGACTTTGTGGGATCAGCGACCGATCCCCAACCGTGGGTCCGTCTGCACTGTGGCCTAAGCACTCACAGGGGGATCCGGAGGTGGGAAGGCAGGTTCTCTTGGCTCCGTTAGGAAAGGACACTGGGCCCCAGGGCTGGCTGGGCTCGCGGCTCCCAATCTGAAGAGAGTAACGCTTGGCCTTGAGGCTGGACCTGTCCTCACCCTGGACATCCTCGTGCCCCCCAATGCCTGGCAGAGCACAGATGCAGAGGGAGGAGGGGTAGGAGCAGGCACACTCTTGTCCCGACACAGTAGTGACCGTCCCTCCTCCTGGGCTGGGAGGCCAAGGCAGAGGCTTGGAAGGCTCAGCCACAAAGCCCTGGGAAGGGCAGGGGACTCTGCCTTTGTGCCTTTGAGACACACTCATAAAGTGGAAGTCAGCGTCAAACCCTGGACTTCTGGTCCATCTCCCACGGCCAGGGCTCCTTGTCACTGCAATGGCCCCCCGGGAGGGGGAGATCGCTGGTTAGTGGGAGAGAGGATGCCTCCCCTTGGGTCTTGGGATGACAACAATAGCAATGACAGCTCCTATACTGAGGCGCACAAAACCTACACCCAACACAGAGCCTTTTCCTACACGACCTCACTCATCTTCACAACAACCCTATACCATAAGTGCGATCGTCAGACCCACTTTAACGACGAGGAGGATGAGGCTTAGGGAGGTAAATAACTCGCTCAAGGTCCCCCAGCCGGGCACCAACCCAGAGCTGGCTGGCCCCGAGCCCACCCTCTTGGTATCTCCACTGTGACCCCTTCTGGGCTAGCAGCACTCACCGGAGGGTCTCTGTGGTCGGGGTCCAGGTTCATTCTCAAAGCACTTGGGTGATGGCCCCGGGGGGAGGGGGCAGGGAAGGGAGAGGGACGCCACTGGCCAGAGGTGGAACCCCTGCCACCCCCTTCGCCCTGTGTGACTCTACAGAATCACCTGGCCTCTGAGCCTCAGCTTCCTCACTTATAAAACCAGCACGATGACACATGTGCCTTGGAGATGTGGGTAAGAATCTCAGGAGCTAGCGTCTGTGATCCCACACCTGGGGCAAGGCTTTGGCAAGTCATCCCACTGGCTAGCCTCAGTTTCCCCATTTGGAAATGAGAAGAAGGATTTCCAACACCCTTCCTTGCCTCACCCTACCCTCATCCCTCCCCCAGCTGGGCAGATGGGGAGGTGACAGAGTGCAGCCTGCTGAGGCTCCTCCGCTGGGCTGCTGGGCTCATTGGTCACTTTTGACCTTGGCCTTGGGAGGCGTGCCTGCTGGGAGCAGTGGGGCCCGCAGACAGAGGAGGGCAGGCACGACGGTTTATAGCTTTGTTTTATGGGAGGAAGCAGC
Source organism: Cheirogaleus medius (assembly GCA_008086735.1). Taxonomy (NCBI): domain Eukaryota; kingdom Metazoa; phylum Chordata; class Mammalia; order Primates; family Cheirogaleidae; genus Cheirogaleus; species Cheirogaleus medius. The sequence goes on from VBSM01002937.1 coordinate 10,866,958, forward strand.
ACCGGGCCCAGTTCCCGGAGACTGTCCAGTGAGCTAATAGCTGGGGAATGGACTCCAGGCACATTGTTGGCTTCGGGGGAAAAGCATGATGGGGGTTTCCATGAGGGCCTCCCGCAGAGACCACCAGTGGTGCCCAGCATGCAGCTCTGCGGCCACAGTCTCCCCCACGCCCCACACAGCCCCTGGGGCCTTGCTTGGGAGGGCGGCTGCCAAGCCCGTACCCTTGGAGGCTGGGGACTTTTCGGTGGCAGCTCCACCACCTCCGGCCAGCCCTGGGGTTGCAAAGGCCTGGAAGGGGCAGGGCCCCCAGGCCGGGGTGGGAAGCCTGCCAAGGCCGGTGAGCTGGGAGCCGGGGTTGGAGAAGCTGCTCCATGCTGCCTTGGGGTCAAAGCTGCCGCAGCCGCCCCTCCCTGGCCTGGCCACCGGTCAGGAGAGGCCAGAGTCGGCTACCAGACAACGCCTTCCTCTTCCCCTCCCATGGAATTCCCCTTGGCGAGGGCCACCGATAGCACAGCCACCGAGCAGGGGCTCCTACCGGGCAAAAGAGCCGATGGCTGCAAGCAGAGGACGCTGCCAGTGTGGAGTCTTGTGCCAATGTGGGGACTGGCAGCCCAGGTACCCTCAGGCCACCACGCCCTATGCAGTGCGGGTTGTGGGTTTCGCCATCCCAAGCTGTGAGTTTTCTGTGGTTTTTCCCCAAGAAACCACAGACCCTGTTACTGACCTGGGATTTTCCCCTCCTGCTGCATCATCTTGGGTCAGAGGGAGTCCCCTGAAAGCCCTCTCTCCCACCACGCCCTGGGGAACAATGTGGCCTGGTCCCTGAGGAAGACAGTGAGGGGGCAGCCTGCCTGGGGCCGTGCTCGGAGCAGCAGGCCCATCTCTGTGGCTGGGCAGGCGGGGACATCTCTGCTGGCGGCTCCCCCCTCCCCGCAGCTCCTCTCTCCCCAGCAGGAGCGCAGCCAAGGCCACAGGCCTGTGCCTGGCTGGAGGAGCTCCCGCTGGCAGCAAGGGTGCTGCTCCCCTCACCTCCAGCTTGGGAAGCTTCCAGGAGAAGCTGTGTCTGGGGGAAGGGCTTGCAGCCTGTGTCGCTGAGCTCAGGAGGCAGGAAGCTCCGAGGTTTGGAGCTCCCGTCTCAGCTCTCCCATCGCCTATGTGTGACCTGGGGTGAGCCACCTGGCCTCACCAGGTCTCAGCTTTGTCATCTGTGAATTGGAGGCTATCGACTTGCAAGGATTAACTAAAATAATGCCTATACAGCAGCTCTTAGTGCCATTATACAGTAGGCACTCACTAAATGTCATTTTATTATTGTCATTGCTATCCTCTCCCCCTGTGCTTGTGAAAATAGGTCTCCTTGCCTTTCCCAGCTTCTGGAAGCCGCCTGCATTCCTTGGCTCATGGCCGCTTCCTCCATCTTCGGAGCTGAGTAGCGTCTTGAAATCTCTCTCCCCGCCCCCTTTTTCCTGCTCTTGCCTTCACATCTTCTCTGTCTCTGAGCCTCCTGCCTCCCTCTTATAAAAACCCTTGTAATGACATTGGGCCCCCTAGATAATCTTACTCTCTCCAAATTCTTAATTTAATCACATCTGTGAAGTCCCTTTCACCATGTAGGGTAACATAATCACAGGTTCTAGAGATTAGGACTTGGACTTATTTTTGGTTTATTTTGTAATAGCTTTATTGAAACATAATTCACATGCTAGGCAATTCCCTCGTGTAAAAAGTGTACAATTCAATGGTTTTTAGTATATTCACAGATATGTGCAACCATCACCACAGTCAGTTTTAGAACATTTTCATCATCTCAAGAAAAAACTTATAACCTTTAGCTCTCACCCACCCCTCATCCCCCACCCTAAGCAACTGCTAAGCCACTTTCTGTCTCTATAGATTTCCTTATTTTAGACTTTCATAGGAACTTAATCATATACTATGTGATCTTTTGCATCTGATTTCCACTTAGAATATGTTCAGGGTTTGTCCAAGTTGTAGCATGTGTCAGTAGTACTATACTTCCTTCTTTTTTATGGTCTAATGTTATTCCATTATAGGGATATACTGCCTTTTGTTTATCCATTCATCTGTTGATGAGCGCTTGGGTTGCTTCCATCTTTTGGCTTTTATGAATAATGCTGCAATAAGCATTTGTGTACAAGTTTTTGGGTGGACATCTGTTTCAATTTCCTAGGAGTGGAATTGCTAGGTAGGACATAGGCATCTTTGGAGGGGTCGTTATTCTGTGTACCACACTCTTACTTCAGAGTCTTGAAAGAATCCTATAACTGAGGCCAGCCTATCAATTCATTTGCTTGAGTCAGGAGTGCAGCTACTGCTGCAAGAGAAGGCAAATTCATAGGCACACATTAGGCAGCAAGTGGGATGGGGCAATGCCAATGGTAACTACAACAGAGACCCATCAATGTGACTTTGCTCACGCCTCCCCTCTAAAATGTTTGCAAGCTGTGAAGCAGCTACACTTTATTTTTTCCTTGGAGGGTTGATATGAATCCTCTCTATAAACCTCTCCTCCTACCCCAGCTGGTCTGAGCGGGTTCCTGTTTAAGACACTAGTAATAGACACCTTGCAAGGTGGTTTTGAGGATTTGGTGAAGGCTTAATGAGAAAACTCATATGAAAGTGGTAAAGACAGAGTAGGTGCTCAGCAAATATAGCTAAATCCACTACATGTTTTCTAACTGTTTCAAAAATGAAGGTGGGAGGGAGATCCAGGTTGAACTCAAGCTCTGTTTGAGCTGGATCCAAGCTTGGGAGCCCACAAGACCTCCAGCAGTGTCAGGCCCAGGAGAAATGGATGCAGGAGACGGTGGGGGCCCATTGGGAGGTGACAGGAGCAGCTCAGAGGGGGGATCCCCAGAGGGGACAGCAGTTGGAAGAGGGCAGATGGCTGACTATGCAGCTGGGACTAGTTTGAGACATATATGAGACATCCCTGGGACTTTCAGAAATAGTCATAGGAACTTTGTAGAAAGCCAGGTATCTGGCTGGGCAGGAGGGCAGGAGCCAGAGAGACAGGATCATCCCAGTGCAGTGCTCTACAGCCCCCAGGACTCTTCTGCACCCTCTCATTCGGATTTCCCGGCTAGTGCCGGGCAGGCTGCCTCCTGGAGACCAACAGGGGGGAGACACATGGCATCTCCTTGCCCGGGCAAGGCTCAGGGCTCACTGCCGGGACAGTATCTTTCACTCTTACTCCCTCTGGAATGCTTATCACCAAAGCCTCTCTCCAGGAGCCACCTTGAATTGAGGACTTGAATTCAAGGGGGTTTGTCTTATTTGCCAGGAGGACACAGGTTGCGGCAAATTGGCCAACCTGGTAAAGTCACAGGGTAGGGAACCCAGCAGGGGCAGGGGCCAGAAAGAAGCATTATCTCAGCCCTGGCAGCTAAACAGCTCTTATCACCGGGCAGGCCACTGAAAAGCGCTGGGGCAGGGCAGGAGGAGAGAGAAGAGCTCAGATGAGTGGGGAGGCCAATGGGTGGGAGACAAGACCCAGGAGGAGATATACAAGGGACCCTGAGCGGGAGGAAGTGAGAGCTGGAGGCGCAGAGAGCAGGGAAATAAGGCAGGTGAGCTGATCATTCACAGCTGTCATCATTCACTCATTTAACAAGCATGTATTGAGTACCAGCTGTGTACCAGGCCATCGGGCAGGCTCTGGACACTCAGATGAATGAGGTAGCATCCCTGCCCTGGGAGCCGAGGACTCTTGACCCCCTGGGCCCCCAGGACACGGGCAGCTCACACTCTGGGGTCCCTTCCCCACCAACACACACATTCTTACCTCCAGGTGAGACTCTTGTCTTGGGGACTGATAAATGGAAAATTATTTCACTAAAAAACTCTCCTGACCCCGTGTCAACGTCTTCTGTGTCAATGTTTATTTCACAGGCAGAGCCAGAGTGAGGGGCGAGAGCACAGAGCACAGAGCAGTGGCCACTGGGGCCACCAACACGTGTCCCTGGAGGGCTTGTCTCTACTCGTAAGGGTCTGCCCCTCTCCTGGAAACCCCACTCCCACCCAAAAATGCACAGGACCACAGGCTAGAGAGGAGAGGGAGGGAACACTCAAGAGATCTAGGCATGTGGCAGGACAAAGAGTCCAACTTAGGGGACAAAGGCATCATGGAAGAAAGGGGAGAACACCAGAGACCAAGACAGGGGTTCTCTGTTTAAACCTGGGCCCTGCTACTGCCAAGCTGTGGCACTGAGCATGTGTGCTCTCGGAGCCTTGGTTACTTCACGCTCAGATGAGGACGGTATCTCCCATGGTAGCTGTAGGAGCTGAAATGTATGTCAGTGTGCAAACCCCAATGGCAGAATCCACCTCTTTAGGAGGGGAACCAGGGGAAGGGAATCTGTCTCCTCCTCCCTGGAGACACAAGTGGCTCAGCCACTGTCCCAGGCACTCAAGGGGCTCAGCCTCTGGGCCTGGTGCCTGGGCTTCCACACTGGAGTCTTAGGAGCTGGCCTGGTTCTTTGTAAGAGGAATTACTCCTTCCTCTCAACCCCCTGCTGCTAAACTTTGAACAGAAGATGGGTTAATATCCCTCCTTCCCCTAAAGAACCTAAAATCTGCACAGTCCTCATTTTCAAAACCTTCCCTCATTCACTAACTAGCCCTGTGGAATAGATAGGGTAGGTAATTAAGAAACCCATTTTATAGATGAGGAAACAGAGGCCCAAAGAAGTTAGATTGCCCCAGGGTCAATCAGCTGGGAAAGATCCCAAGGCATTACAGTTCAAGGCATTTTCCACCAAACGGTGCCACAGCTCAGAGGGGGACTTCTGTGCCCCAACCCTCCAGCTCAGCCATTGGTTGAGGCAGACAGGGACATGTGAGAGCCCAGGCAGGCTCATAATTTGGTTCTCCCTCTGTAAATATCCACACAGCATTTTCCTTTTAAAAAAGTCTTCCTTTAAAGGTTGAAATAAATGATTTATGACATACTTAGGCTGTAACAAAATATTTTAACCTAATCAAATTTGTCTTTCTTTTCAGTTTTTCCATCACTCATAGCATTAGTCACTCACATGCATCAGGAGAGAAGTGACTTGCAAAGATATACGAATAGTTACAAAATCTCATGCAAAACAGGCTTTAAAGTTTTTTTCCCAGCATTTGCATCAGCAAAAATATTTCCCACTTTTCTGCGGTTCTGCTCAGTTTTGTTTTCTTCTGCAGTTTTGAAATTAAGCAACTTCTCAGGACAGGCATCAGTGAGATGGCTTATAGCTATAAGAAACCTGAAACTTAATCCAGCAATGAAGAAATTCATTGTTTCGCTGATCTGCTAATCCAGGGGACCCTGAAGGGCAAACTTTAGGATCAGCTCAATGCGGTGGCCCCGCTCCATTGCCAGCAACACTGGCAGCTGTGTGCTCCTCCAAGCCTTGCTTTGTGCACACTCTGGCTCATCTCGTAGAAGCAAAAGGCCTCAGTGACTAGTCAAGAGGTGGAAGCAACCCGTGCGCCCATCATTGGATGAATGGATAAACAAAATGTGGTGTATACAGTTGGGTGCAGTGGCACACACCTAATATTCCTAACTACTTGGGAGGCTGAGGTGGGAGGATCGCTTAAGGCCAGGAGTTTGAGGCTGCAGTGAGCTATGATCGCACCTGTGAATAGCCACAGCACTTCAGCTTGGATAACATAGCAAGACCCTGTCTCTAAAAAAAAATTGTGGTATATACATACAATGGAACAATATTCAGCCTTAAAAAGGAAGGAAATTGTCACACATGCTACAACATGGATGAGCCTTGAAGATATCATGCTAAGTGAAATGAAGATATCATGCTAAGTGAAATGAAGATATCATGCTAAGTGAAATGAAGATATCATGCTAAGTGAAATGAAGATATCATGCTAAGTGAAATAAGCCATCCACAAAAGGACAAATACCGTATGAATCCAGTTACATGAGGTACCAAGAGTAGTCGAATTCATAGAGACAAAAAGTAGAATGGTGGTTCTACTTTCTGCTTTTCAACCATTCTACTTCCTGTGTCTACTTTCACTTTGAGGGGGGGTTGGCAATGGGCCGTTACTGTTTAGTGGGTTCCGTGTGTCAGTTTGGGAAGATTGTAACAGTTCCAGAGATGTGTAGTGGGGAGGGTTGCACAGCACTGTGAATGTCCTTAATGTCACTGAACTGTACACTTAAAAATGGTGATAATGGTAAATTTTATGTTGTATGTGTGTTACCACAATTTTTTAAAATGGCTACAGTAGCCCCAGGGTTCCCACCACATCCCACTGAAAAGAAGGACTCTCTCTAAGGGAAAGGAAGCTTCTTTTCCAGACGCCCCTAACAAATCAACCCTCTCATTAGGGTCACATTCTCTCATTCCTGAATCATTCCTGTGGCCAGGAATCATTCTCTGCACTGATGTGCTGAGGCATAGGTTCCTGACCCAGTTACTGCGACAAAAGGGGGTTGGGATCACCCTTAGACCAGTCGGGCCAACCCCACAGGAGGGGCTGAGCCAACTCCCCCTGCACCACATGGGGGAGGGGGTCTCAGGGAGGGGGAGGAGCTTGGGGTTAGGGGGCCGGGTGTGGACACCTGAACAAACGGAGGCAGAGAGAAGAGTGGAGAAGCCGGTGGAGGTAGCAGAGACTGTGGACCTTCGAGCAACACCCATTCTTCCCTCTTCCCGGACACACACCCAGACCGCGTTTCCCAGTCTCCTTTGCGGCTGTGTGTGGCCCTGGGACTGGGAACTGGCTGCTGGAGGGGGAGTGGGAGGCACGGGCTTCTCCTCTAGGCCTGGACCCTAGGTCGGGGGGCCTGCCACCCCCTGGCTCTCTCTACTTCTCCCCACAGCTTCTACCACCCCGAGGGCGGCATGGCCTTCGGGGGATGGCGGAACAACTCAGCGGAAGAAACCTGGGTCCCCAAACATCTGTCCCCCCAAACGAGGGCCACTCGCTTCACCATTGTGACACACAAGAGAAATAAACCGTCATCCGGAAGCCGCAGGAGGGGTGGGCAAAGACGGCCACGGCCTATTTTTATAAGTCGTGTTTCGTTGTCTATGAGCTCTCCCTCCGCACGGCCGGGTGGAGCAGTGACAACAGAGACCACGTGACCTGCGAAACCTAAAAGATTTACTCTCTGGCCCTTTGCAGAAGTTTGCCGAGCCCCAGCCCACATCATCCCTGCACCTCTTTGTTACACGACCTACACTGCTCGCAACGGGAGATGCATTAAAGTGTTTTATTTATTTTATTATTATTTTGTTTTTTTGGGACAGATCTCCCGAGTAGTTAGGACTACAGGCATGCACCACCATGCCCGGCTAATTTTTTCTATATATTTTTAGTTGGCCAAATAATTTCTTTCTATTTTTAATTAGTAGAGACGGGGTCTCGCTCTTGCTCAGGCTGGTCTCGAACTCCTGACCTTGAGCGATCTGCCCACCTCGGCCTCCCAGAGTGCTAGGATCACAGGCGTGAGCCACCGCGCCAAGCTCATTAAAGTGTTTTAAATTCAGATAATGCACCACTTATTCTCCGGAAATAGCTCCTGCCACGTGGTATGGTCACTTAGGGTAACCGTCAGCCTGGGGGGGGGGGGCATGATCCTGACAAAGTCGCACCAGGCACCTGTGAGACCATTCCCAATAGAAATGAGTAGGCCAGGGACGAGCATCAATCTTATTCCTACCCAGTGGCTTTGGTTTCTGCCTGCCCTGGCCCTGGCAGGGCTCACAAGAGGCCCTGGAGCACCAGAGCAGGGACACCTGCTGGTCCTCGTGGTTTCTGGAAAGGCAAGACTCCATACTCTCCTTTGGGGACAATTCTGACCTGTCAGTAAGCTGTGAGCTTTCAACTCTGTGGTTCTGTGAGTTAGTCGTCTCTGGAGGGAAATGTCCCGGGGACGATGAAGATTGGAGGGTTTGGGGTTGGATGGAGGCTCAGTGGCCAAGGAGGGAAGTTTCTCAGGCCAACTGTAGCGGACTGATCTGCCGGGCCTGCGGGGTGACAGGCAGGTCAGCAGTTCGACCCAAGTAAGCCCTCGGGAGTCAGATCCGTGAATTGGAACCTCAGCCTCACAGCCTGCTAACTATGTCATCTCAGGCAAGTGGCTTCACATTTCTGTTCTGCAAATCAGGCCGAGAGTGGGAGGGCCTCTCTCCTAGGGTCATTGCGAACATCGCGTGAGATCTTGCTCAACAAATGTTAGCTGTTTGCTCCAGAGTTTAATACCTCTGATCACTACAAGCTTTGAAGGCAAGATAAATTAATTTGAACTCGTGAGTGCCAGGAGGGCTTGGAGAAAAGCAAACCTGCCAGGAGACAATGCCTGGCTGTATCAAGATTCGCCAGTGGGTGCTTGAGACCAGAGCCCCAGCTGGCTGTGATGGGGAAGGGGCGTGCAGGGGTGGGGGTGGGGCATCCTTCCTGCCACTAAAAGTTACTGGCAAGAGAATGGGAATTAACCAGTCCTGAAAAAGTAATTTCTGGGCCCCATCTGTATTTGAAGCTTGAACTCTTTTTTTTTTTTTTTAAACAGTTTTATTGGGGTATAATTGACACATAAAAATTATATATATTTAGGATACACAACTTGATGTTTTGATTTATGTGTACATTGTGAAATGGTCACCACAATCGAGCTAATTAACATGTCCATCACCTCACGTAGTTGTCTTTGTGTGTGATGACAACCTCTTGGCAAATTTTAAGTATATAATACAGAATTGTTAACTATAGTCACCATGTAGTACACTAGATCTCCAGAACTTACTCATCTTACATAACTGAAACTTTGTGCCCTTTGACCAACACCTCCCAATTTTGCCTGCCCGCAACCCCTGGTAACCACAATTCTGCTCTCTGCTTCTATCGGTTGGACTTTTACACATAGATTCTACATATAAATGAGATTATGCAGTATTTGTCTTTCTGTGTCTGGCTTATTTCACTTAGCGTAATGTCCCACAGGTTCATTCATGTCACAAATGGCAAGATTGCCTTCCTTTATTAAGGCTGAATAGTATTCCATCGTGTGTATATATCAACACTTTTTTATCCATTGCTCCAGCCGCAGACATTTGAATGGTTTACCCTCCTGACCACCAAGAGTAATGCTGGAGCCCAAGAGCTTAGTGCTCTTGGGAAATGCCATTCAAAGTTGCTGAGAAGGACTTGGCTAAATCGTTCCCATCCCAAGACTCCACTGCAGCATCACCTCCCCGGGGAGGCCTAGGCTGGATTAGATCCCTGAGTCCACCCCACACAGCATTTTGCATCTTCCCATCATAAACTCATCACACATCTATTTTTGCAATTTATATATTGCAATAAATATTTATTGGGTGCCTACCACGTGCAGTCCTTGTTTGTTGTCTGTCTTTCCACTGGACTTCCTAAGTCAGGACAAGGTCTTGCCGCCACCGGCTCCCTGGTGTCCTGCACCATGCCTCCTCCATGGAGCTCCTCCAGCCGGTGAATGTGGCTGTATTGTTTGGCAAATGACCGGGGACCCAGAGTATCATGATTCTATAGCATAATCATGGCTAACAATTTTTCAGTGTGGTCTATGTTCACTCTGTGAAATGGAGATTCCCTTCCCACGTTTGCAGGTCTGAGCCACCTTGCTGGTCCTCCCACAGCTGGGGTGACGTCTGTGTGGCTTGGCATCTGTGGGCTAACTGCTACATACCGCCCCTCACCGGGTAGAGAAAAATACGTTGTTTTGGATCTTCGGTTTGGCACAGAAAATGAAAACAATAGACTCCAATCTTCTATGTTTTTAAGGTATGGTCTTGCAGGTGGATCCTGGAACAGCTTCCATCTCTGGGGTCCACTAGGACCGGGACATTGCTCATGCTAAGGTAAAAGACTATGAAACACGGCAAATCAGATGCCCCAGTTTTGGCCTCCTTGGGAAGCAGGGGGTCTGGGGGAGGATGGAATGGAAAACCACAGAGGAGCAAACAGCCCACCCGAGAAAGGGCGAGCCCTCCTGCCTTCTCCACCTCTGGCCACTGGAAGAGACCAGAGAAAGGGACTGGGGGGAAAGGACAGAATTGGGTGGGGGTGGGGAGGGTCTTAATAAACGTAACTCCTAGAAACAAAAGCAGTATTCAGAATCCACCTGGGTTTCCAATAGCCTTTCCAGAGGGAATCAGGGACTACCTCCCAGGGAAGGATATGAGAACTCGGTTTGGTTCTCGAACCTTTGTAAACCCATGCTTGCTGTGTTAATGACTGCTGGCCTGATGTCCCAGGGGAAAACTAGCCCAGGCAAGGGGACAGGGGGTCCCATGAGCCTGTGTTGGAGGCAGAGAGAGGGAAAGTCAGCGTTCTGCCCTGATCCGTGTCCCCAGCAAAGAGGGGAGTGCCAGCTCTCCCAAAGAGAGGAAATTCAGCAGAGTCTCTGGGGACCGGACCAAGGAAGCAGGGCAGGGGACCGCAAGGGGACTTTGGGCCTGAGAGGAGCCTGGAGGGTGGCAGTGGCTGCGGCCAGGGGTGGGCTCCATGAAGACCCAACACGCTGGCTCAGGAGACTCGCAGATGTGGGTGTGAATCCCTCCACTTTCAGCTGCAATTCACTAGCTGTGTGACCCTCCTCTGTCTCCACTGATCATTGCTGAGCCTCAGTTTCCTCATCTGTGAAATGGGCATAATCTGGCGATTATGATTCAAAATGTGAGAAAATGGGTGTCCACGATATAGTGTCTGACCCAGAGTGAAAGCTCAGTGAATGCTGGCTGTCCTGTGGCCTCCCGGACCCACCTGCCCCCCTGGCTGGAAGTCTGTGCTCACTGACTCCCTCATAAACCAAGCCGAGGTCGAGGTTGCAGCCCATGGCGACAGCAGGCCCGTGCTTGTGGGAAGTTCACTGACCCACGTGCCTCTGCATCGGTGAGCCTGTTTCCTTGGTGTGGGCGAGCATCTGTGGACTCAGTGGTCCAGAACGTGTGGGCTGTGCCAAGGTTGGCACTTGGGTGTCCATCCCGTGGCACTCGCCAGCAGCCTGAGACACAGGCCGCCCCGGTGAGATGCCCTCAAGGTCATGTCCGTAGGCCCTGGCATTGTGCGGGCAGCTGGTGTGAGCCCAGCCTCACCCCTGCACAGAACGTGCCAGTTCCACGGTTCCTTCCAGCCCAGCCTGCCCCCAGTCGCAGCCAAGTTTCACCCGGGCGGGCTGCGTTCCCATTTTCTGCACCTCATCCTGCCCACAGGGGACAGCTGCTGAGCGGCTGCCCGGCTCCTGGAGGAGCTGCCCCAACAGGCCGGCGTGGCAGGAGCCCTCGGTCTCTTCCCGGCTCCCGCCAGCCCCGCAGCGCCCTGCATCCAGCCCCAAGCCGGCGGCCTGCCAGCTTCTCCCGGCTCATTTGCCTATCTCTGTTTGTTCTGGAGGCTTCTGGGAAGCAGGACTCCGCCTGAGGGAACCTGGCTCTCCGGAGACTTGTGACACCCGAGACTTTGAACTCTCAGGAATGCCCACGACTCCCGCTGGCCACTTCAGGCACGAGTGTGGGGACAGACACCAGCACGTGGGCTTGCAGCAGACCTCTCCCACCCCTCGCCAAAGCACCCAAGGCAGAGTTTGTGGACAGGGACCACCTGAAACCGCCGTTGTCCTGCGGGGGTCGATGGAAGCTACTGTTGTCTCCTGCTTTGTCTGGGGGGGGGGGGAGGAATTATAAGCACTTGGTATTTCTCCCATAATTTGTCTGGATTTGTTTTAATACACACGTAACATCTAGGGGAAGATTAACCAAGTAAATTGTGGACCTGTCCTTGTGGTCACTTAGTAGCAGAAACCCCCAATGTACCCCTCTTTGGGAAACAAGGATGAGAAGTACCGTTTGTAAAACCTCTGCTCGGTAAATAACTTCTAAAGCACAAATGATCAGGAAATACCCCAATGTTTAAAAATTGTAAAATAGACTTTAAAAACTCCTATTAAACTTGGTGGAATTGTAAAATAAGCAGGTTTATTATAATGAATTTGAAAAGAATAAAGGAAAAGAACTGAAATTATTTCCACCACATCACTTTGGTGTACATTTTGGTATTTTCAAGATAATCGTATTGTATATATACTACTTTGTGTTGTGATTAGCATTCTAACCTAAGCATTTCCCCAAATCAACTAATTAATGTTCAGTAAGATGATTTTTTTTTTCATGTCAGATGGGTAATGTACCAATGTTGTAACAAGGTTTGAGGGAGGTACATCTCACACATGAGCGTGAACACCCAATCATCACGCTTTTGAACTACAAAAGGATCCAGTAAGATGATTTTTAATTTTTGTGTGTGTGTGTGTGACAGAGCCTCACTCTGTTGCCTGGGCTAGAGTGCCGTGGCATCAGCCTAGCTCACAGCAACCTCAGACTCCTGGGCTGGAGCAATCCTCCTGCCTCAGCCTCCCGAGTAGCTGGGACTACAGGCATGCACCACCATGCCTGGCTAATGCTTTCTATATATGTTTAGTTGTCCAATTAATTTCTTTCTATTTTTAGTAGAGATGGGGTCTCCCTCTTGCTCAGGCTGGTCTCGAACTCCTGAGCTCAAACAATCCACCCGCCTTGGCCTCATAGAGATTTTTAATTTTTAACAAATGTATAACAGTCCTTTGTATAGTCAAACAGATGTCTTTTTAACCATTCCCTTTTTGACATTAAGTTGTTCCTGCTTTTTGCTGTTATAAAAAATGTTCAGGCCGGGCACAGTGGCTCACGCCTGTAATCCTAGCACTCTGGGAGGCCGAGGCAGGTGGATCGCTCAAGGTCAGGAGTTCGAAAACAGCCTGAGCAAGAGCGAGACCCCATCTCTACTAAAAAAATAGAAAGAAATTAATTGGCAAACTAAAAATATATAGAGAAAAAATTAGCCGGTCATGGTGGCGCATGCCTGTCATCCCAGCTAGTCTGGAGGCTGAGGCAGGAGGATCGATTGAGCTCAGGAGTTTGAGGTTGCTGTGAGCTAGGCTGACGCCACGGCACTCTAACCCAGGCAACAGAGTGAAACTCTGTGTTAAAAAAAAAAAAAAAATAGGGCAAGGTGGCTCACACCTATAATCCTAGCACTCAGGGAAGCTGAGGCAGGAGGATGGCTTCAGGCCAGGAGTTCGAGACCAGCCTGAGAAACATAGCAAGACCCAGTCTCTACAAAAAAATAGAAAAATTAGCCAGGCATGGTGGCACACAACTGTAGGCCCAGCTACTGAGGCAGGAGGATCGCTTGAGCCCAGCTGTTTGAGGTTATAGGAAGGTATGATCACGCCACTGCACTCTAGCCCAGGTAATAGAGTGAGACCATGTCTCAAAAAAAAAAAAATGTTTAATAGCCATCTTTACATAAACATCTTTGCACATTTATCTGAAGACATACTTGGAATAAACTTCCTAAAAGTGGAATTTCTGGGTCAAAAGATAAGAATGTTTTAAGGCTCTTGGCACGCCCTGCCTTGGCTGGTTTCTTCCTTTGCTTCTACAAAAACCATTCCCACCTTACGATCAGGGAAGTATTTGCCTAAACTTTCAGCAATGTTATAATGTTGTCATTACATGTTTAGATTATAATCCATCTGGACTAATCATGACACTAATAATACCAGCTAATACTCACCGAGTGGGGACTTGGAGCTGGACACAGGGCTGAGAACTTCACATGCATATCGCTCTTCACCCCTACAATTATGGTGAGGAAGGGACAATTTTTAACCCCTTGCACATAGGAAGAAAATAAGATTTGAATTTAACTTGGTACACAGGATGAGGTTTTCCCGTATTATTCTAACATCATTTCTGTTTTTTGTTTGTTTTTTTTTTGAGACAGAGTCTCACTCTATTGCCCAGGATAGAGTGAGTGCCGTGGCATCAGCCTAGCTCACAGCAACCTCAA
>VBSM01002937.1:10894065-10904373 GCA_008086735.1 Cheirogaleus medius
TCAAATGATCCTCCCGCCTCAGCCTCCCAGAGTGCCAGGATTACAGGCGTGAGCAACCCTGCCTGCCTTATCATGCCTTTTAAGCCGTGCTTTCTATGAAAGATGAGGTGTGGCAGTATTAAAATGCATATTTTTTGCTTGAAAATGTAGAGAGAGGTAGTTTTGATAAATATACTCAGAGAAAAATCTGAAAGGTACAGTAGTTTTTAAAATGCCCTAATTTTTAAAAATAAATGTCAAATACTAAACATGTAGTTTGATAATATAAATAAAATCGAAGATGAAATCGTGATTCATTGCCTCAGGCCTATGAACTCAGTAAATAAATCATCACTATGACAGAATTTTATTGCCATTGAAATGCATATATTCAACGAAATCTATCTTAAATTTGAGACTTTATAAATTAAAAGGGCTATCTAAGCCACCCTGGGTAGTTTGTAGCACCAGTTATAGCACCAGCTTGTTGACTAAGTAGATTCTCATACCTGGACTACTCGCCAGAGACAGGAACTTCTGTTCCTTTAGCAAGCTGTAATTCTTCAACAGATTTTCTGCTCTAACCAGTTTGTCTTCTGCTAGTCTCTCACGAACACAAAGCTCACGTTCCTTCTCTTTAAAAAGGGAATGGAAAAAAAGAAAAACAATCAACAAATAATTCTGGTTATAAAATAATTTACATTTGGTAATCTTATAACTTTTTCTTATCACAAAGACTAACATGCCTGACCACCGATTAGCAATGTTTTGTGAAAGGATTCTTACTACATACCTCAGTCAACCCGATCATGCTAGTTTTTGATTCAGCGTTTTAATTAGGTTGTGTGCTAACTTGGGTTTTCTTGTAAGGACTTGTTTAAACACAAGTACAAAATTAGCTTCAACATTTGGTCATACTGTGTGGGAGTAACTCATTTGGGAAAATAAAAAACTAAAGCCATCTCTGCTCTCCATGGAGGACAGGCAACAGTTAATTTTCAGGGTGTGACCTGGCCTCACGGTACAAAATCTCCTTCTTCTGGATGAATGACAGCATGCAAATAGAAAGGAAAAAACCCACAAGTTAGGTAGGGAAGGTAGTTCTTTAGATTAGTAACAGTGGCTACCGTCTATTCAGAAGGTATTCAGATTTCAGTTGCAGTATGAAATTACAAAACACTGGGGAAAGTTTTTCGAAAAACTTTTTTTCTCATTTCTGTTTTTCGTCTTTTACAGAATTCCTTTGACTGAAGTAACCCAAAAAAAGCTTTCCAGGTAAGCATAGGTTGTACCTATACAGTAAACATATCTCACAAGACTATATAATGTTTCATTAGCAGCAGGAAGTAAAACATGAACAAATGCATTGAATGCTTTATGAGCATATTTAAATTGAAAAAATTTAAAGTCTGCATTGCGTGTAAAGCTGCAGAAGGGAAATCAAATGAGTCATGAGGGTGGTAGGAGACAGACACAGCCCCGTCTCTCATCTCCTAAAGTTAAAATGAAGAGCCTCACTGCTGTTGCTATCTTGCATAATCCTAAAACCTTGGTAGCGGCTCTCATCTTAGTGGAGTAGACAGACATTCACCATCAAAAACTAACTAGCACCTAATCAGTTAATACTCATCAAGTCAATGTTAATACCCATCAAAATATTATTATTATTACTGTTATTATTTTGTTTTTAGGGTCTTGCTCTGTCACCCAGGCTAGAGTATAGTGGCATAATATCACAGCTCACTGCAACTTTGAACTATTGGGCTCAAACAGTCTCCCTGCTTCAGCCTCCCAAGTAGCTGGAACTACAGGCTCAAGTCACTCTGCCTGGCTAATTTTTTAAAAATTTCTCGTAGAGACGGGGTCTCGCTCTGTCGCCCAGACTGGAGTGCAGTGGTGTAATCAAGTGATCTTTGTGCCTCAGCCTCCTGAGTAACTAGAATTACAGGTGCATGCCACCATGCCTGGCTAATTTTGAAAAGTTTTTGTAAAGACAGGGTCTCCCTATGTTGTCCAGGGTGCTCTCAAACTCCTGGGCTCAAGTGATTCTCCCCTGCTCAGTCTCCCAAAGTGCTGGATTATAGGTATAAGCCACAGTGCCTAGCCTAGACATAAAATTTTAAGATCTTCCTTTATAGTGGAAAAACTTTAGGGTATTTATATTAAAGATGAGAAAGCAAAAAGTAACTCTATAGTAAAGAATAATGGCTATTGTGTTGGGGCCATCACAGTTAATGTCCAATATATAATGACTAGCAGCTGATGTCAGAGAAAGAAGTCCAACATGAAGGTGCCAGCAAGTTGATTATTTAGTCTACAATACATATTTTGGTTTCTCAAGTGCTTGTAAAAAGTTCTAATAAGACCTACATATATAAAATATTCTGTTCAAATATATATTCATATACATCAAAATAACCCACTGTAGCTCTCCTTTGCTTTGACCCCCATTCAGACTTACGCTCCAGTCTTTCTTCTCTGGCTTTGAGGGCTCGCTCTCGCTCCTGTAACTGAATTTCCTTTAGTTTCAGCTCACTCAATACAGGGCTGGACTCCTGCAACTTTTCTGGCTCTCCTAATCGTCGCCCTCTTCTTTCATGATTTCTTCTTTGCTCTTCTGCAACCAAGTCTGCTATCAAAGGGTTCTCAAGAATTTCTTCAACAGAAGGTCGATGGTAATCCTGGGCAAAAATACTCTGTGTTTTAGTCAGATTGCATAACAGAATAGTCATCCTAAGAGAGCAGTTACAATAAAAGGGCACATATGTACATTTCCAAGGCAAAAGAAGGGACTCCTTTATGGATAGGTTTTAAATGTCTAGAAAAATAAGTTCACTGGTGGTTTTAACTCATGAGGTTCTGGGTCTACAAGGTAATGCAGATTTTTTTTTTTTTTTTAAGGCAGAGTCTCACTCTGTTGCCCCAGCTAGAATGCCGTGGTGTCAGCCTAGCTCACGGCAACCTCAAACTCCTGGGCTCAAGCGATCCTCGCCTCAGCCTCCCGAGTAACTGGGACTACAGGCATGCGCCACCATGCCCGGCTAATTTTTTCTGTGTATTTTCAGTTGGCCAATTAATTTCTTTCTATTTTTAGTAGAGACGGGGTCTTGCTCTTACTCAGGCTGGTTTCAAACTCCTGACCTTGAGCAATCTACCCGCCTTGGCCTCCCAGAGTGCTAGGATTACAATCGTGGGCCACTGCGCCTGGCCAGTAATGCAGATTTTTAACTTACCACTTTCTCCTTTTATTTTTTCACCTTTCTAAGAAGGCTTAACTCCTGAAGTACTTTGGCACATCATGTAGGGGTGCTTGGTACCATTGCGAGCGTCTGTTTTAGGGGAAGTACCTTCCTTGCATCTCTAAACTACATTAAGTAGGATATTCTCTCACCAACCTTCAATCCTGTTACTTCACCTGTATCCTTCTTTGTGATCCTACATCATTTTCCTTCTGCTCTTACATCAGCCTGATCCCCAGAACATCTCCCTACCCATCCTATGGTCAGGAGTTTGCCCACATAATCTTTTTACTCAAGTTATTTTCTCTCTATTCTTTTTGATTGTCTCTTGTGGCCTCTACTCTCTCAATTAGAGCTAGAGGCAGAATAATAAAGTCTTACTTCCGGCCCCTTCCCTTACCACCTGCCACTTTGAGGTAGGCAAGGACAGGGGGGAACTGAGGATTTGGATTCTTTTTGCAATCTTTCCTTGCTACCAACCATCTGTTAGCGTGGCAGAGAGTGGGAAGAGAAATAAAGAAAGCACAGAAGGTAGGCCAGCAAGGATGTGCAATTTGCCAAATTTACATATGTTTTCACTTGTGTTAACAGAGTATATTTAGCTAAGAAAGCATATTTAATGTTTCTTCAGTCTCCATTGCTCTATGAAAGAGGATATATACTCCAGAATTTAACTGAGCACTAGAATCAGACAATATATGATCCTATCTTTACCTTTAAATTTAACATCCTCGTAATAAGTTCGTTCAACTCATCAGAGTAACGGTATGGAATTCGCCTGAATTTGCCTTCTCTGATCTTCCCAGCTAGTTCTTTCTGGTTAAAAGCTGTAAATGGAGGCCTGGGATTTAAAGGAAGAAAAAAAAAGGAGGAAGAAGAAATTTTCAAATTTTAAAAATGAAAATATATAATAGGAACCAAATCAAAAGCATAGTTTAAGCTCCAGTTTATGTTTCTACTGGGATTTTCCTCTGTAGCTAAGTTTGCCAACGTTGGCACTATTGCCACTGGAGTCATATAATTCTTTTTTGTGGGAAGCCGTCCTGGGCACTGCAGGATATTTTGCAGCCTCCCTCCCTCTGCCCACTAGATGCCAGGAGCTCTCCCCATATGTGACAACTAAAAATGTCTCCAGACATTGTCAAATGTCCCATGAGGGGCAAAATTGCTTCTCCCCATCCCTGGTTGAGAAACACTGCTCTACAGAATAGTTTGGAAGTGGAAAAAATGAAAAGAAGAAAAAAGGGAACTGATTGGAGTTCTTTCCTGCTCTCCAGATTCCCAGACCTCTCCCTTGGGTCTTTGTTTTATTTCTTCCATATCTTTATATTAGCTTTACCTTACCTGCCTAACTTATGTGCTCTCCCCTTGAGCTAAGCCTCAGTTTAACAGGAAAGCACCAAACCAGTCAAGATTCTTGAACAGTCAAAACCCAGCCTCATGGGTTATATTTTTAATTTGTAAATCGTTTTTTTTTAACCTGTCCATCTAACTTAATTTTAACCCAAGTTATAATTCTTTGAGACTTGTATATGCTTTCATTAGCTTGGACGCTGAAAAAGCTGAACTCAGTGAAATGTAACAAATAGTGCAAACCTTAGACTAGGAATCTGTCTTTATCATACTTACATCAATGCACACAATTCATACAGCAAACAACCCAGTGACCAGATATCTGATTTCTCATTGTAGGACATGCGACTCATTTGTTCCTAAATGGGGGTAAAGGTAAGAAAGTGGAAGGAGTTAAGAGTTTATTTTGTTTTGAAACTTATAAAACTGATAAAATTATCTCTGAAACAAAAATGGAACCTCAAAGTTTTTAGCCTATACTTTACCTTCAAATTTATAATGGAAAAAAGGCAGTGATCTTCTCCCAATATACTTTGTGTCTAAGTATGTAATTTATTCACTTATTTTTCATTCACAAATGAAAATGTTTGCTATAGGCTGCACACTAACAATTCAAAGGTGAATATGAGAGCCTCTACTCTCAAGGCACTCATATTCAGGAAATAACATTTTAAAGGAACCAGAAAATTCCAGAATAACCAAAATTATATATCTAGCCCACATTTAAATGAATACAGAAATAGGTAATGGAATCATTCATTTATAATTTTTTAGTCCACTGTATAAATCACAGCAGGAACTAATATTATTATTACCTATTTTAATTGTTTAATTCTTCCACATGTACAGTAACAATAGTCTACCAAAGTTCTTATTCTCAACAGAGGGAACAGAAGCAACCACCATCAAAATCTCCAGGTGGCCGGTTATTGTTTTAAAGTTCAACAGGTGACACTGTTGACCATTAATGCCTTAGGGAAGCTGAACTGATCTAATTACAAGGGCAGTAGAGAAAAGGAAGAAAAGAATCACACAGGTTTCAAATTTTCCAAGAACCACTTCTGGATAATTTTCCTTTATTTAAGAGCTTTCTATTTGGAATTTGATACAGTGAGAAAATGCCACTGTCCTGGCCATGTCTAATCGTAGTCAAAAACAAAATCATTAATTTACAAAGGTTTATACTGTAGTCAGATCTGTCAACATAATTTATAAAGACTTGGAAAATCCTAAAATGTGAGCTACTAAAAAAACTAATAAATACTTCTCTATCTTTATCTGTTCAGATTTCATTCACTAACACATTGGTGCTATCAGTATTGACTCAAGCTTTTTAAAAGCCATCAGGCAATATCTAATGACATTCACAAACTTTTCATACCCTTTACCTTGGCAATTTCATTTTATGAGCTATACTCTAAGAAAATAACCAAAAAGGAAGAAAAAATAATTCATACAAAGATGCAAAGCAGGGCTCCTTATAATGATAAGAAATTTTGAAAACAAAATATCCAGCAATAGAGAAAAGGGATAAAGAGTGGGTGCACTCTGCAGAGGCATTCAGGAAAAAGCAACAAAAAAAGAACATGTACAAAAAGTTAACACTGTAAAAATATGTTATCTGAAGTAAGCAAGCTTCCTGAGCCCTAAATCTCCACCTATAAGAATCAGCTACAGAGTCAGTTAAAATGCAAAGTCCAAAATAAAAGTCGGGGGGTGAGGCAGGGGGAGGCAGAGTCCAAGGACCTGCCCAGAGATCCAAATTCACTGGATTTGGGTTTGGGACCCAGGACTCTGCATTTTAAACAAACACTCCCTCTGAGTCTGGTGCAGATGACCATGACCTATGGTTTGAGAAATGCTGCTTTTGAGGGCAGAGACAAAACTCATTTCATCTTCAGAGCTTAGTACACGGTAGTCATTCAATAAAAATTTGAATTGAATTGCTGATATAAAGTTTAATGGTCTGGTGGCCCATGTGGGAAAAAATATAAATATAAAATGAAACAATATTGTTAATTCACAGCTACAGGATATTACTAAACAAACAAACAATTCAATTTCCCTGCATCTAAATGCTTATTGTTAAGATGTTAAAAAAGTATCTAAATTCTGCAATACTTACAGGAGACATATAATAAGGTGTGCCAACAAATGTTTTTGCAAAACTTGTATCGTGGTTTAATATTCTAGCTAGCCCAAAGTCTCCAAGCTTGACGTTTTGCTTGCCATCCAGGAAAACATTGGCTGGTTTCAGATCCCGATGCAACACAGTATGACCACCATCACTTCGCCTGTGACATTCCTTCAGGGCCAGAGTTAACTGAGTCATCACTCGAAGAACAAACTCTTCCTCTAAGTATTGTCTGAAACCAAAGCAGTTATATAACACATAACTTCTAAATAAAATCATTACAAAGATGGGATGGTGTATCTAGTATACAAATAAGGAAATAAATTATTTTGATATGAAATATCGGTGTTGATTCACCAGAGATTTCTAAAGTACTGTGGACCTACCAAACAAATTCAAGTACAGTCTTCCACATTACTAAGTACTTTGTCTCTGAGCCTAAAGCAAGATGCTTAACAGAAATGAAACTAGACCCATTTTCAGCTTACATTTGAAAGATTACATTTACCTTTCCTTGGTTCCCTTAGTAATTACACTAGCCAGATCCCCTCCTTCACAATATTCCATTACAATGTACAATGTTGTGTTGGTTCGATCAATAATTCGGTCATAGTAACGAACGATGTTTGGATGTTTCAGTTCACGAAGCAAATTCACTTCAGAAACAAGCATCTGTTTCTCAGCTTCTGTCATGGAGCCATAGTCAAGTTCCTTCCAAACTAATATCTGAAATAAGAATTTCCGAGGTATGAATGAACTTGTTATGCTCAAAAAGAAAGAATGAAAGTTCCAAAATTCTAAAAATTACCTCCCTTTTAAACATATTTTACAATTAAGGTCATTATCATCTAATTTAGTTCGACAAACTTAAGGAGCCCTGAGTGTATTCCATCATCTTCCTCTAATTTTTAGCAATAAATGATGCTGTGGAAGGGGTGAGGCACATGAGTCCTTCCCCAAACCCTACCCTCAGTTGCTTGGTTGGGAGGTTGGCAAAAAGGTACTTTGGTCAAAACTAGGGTAGAGATGGTTAAAGTCCCTGACCATTTCAATGGGTCATGCTCTGCAGAGATAAGAGACCTCAGTAAAGATCTCTTCATCAGCAGCCAAGCAGTTTCCTCTCCAATGTTTCTTTCTATAAAACATCTACCTACACACACTGGGAAACAGGAATTCAATAATCCGAACAATGGGTATTTTAAGTCAGGTCTAACTGCAGATACAAAGCTTCAGGTTCTGGTGTTCCTGCACCTCTCTCGCGTCTGAGAGGGCCACTCTTCTCGAAAACGAGCGCAGGAGTTTAGCCACCTGTCACAAACGGCAGGCCCTTCGCAAGTCAAATCAGGAGAAAGAGAGGAAAGGGGAGAGAAACGGAAAGAGATGGGAAAAAATATATATATCAAAAGACGAAGTCTCCCATCCCTCGAGCGACAAGCAGGGGAGACGACTGGGTCTTCCGGGCACCCATTACCGCAGGCCTCTCAGGTCCCTTCCGCGGCGCAAGGCGCTCGCCCCCGGGCTGACGAAACCTAAGCAAGGGCGGAGACTGGGAAGGGGTCCACGCTAACCTTGCCGTCACTCTTCCTCCGGATCTTCTGACAGCGGCCATAGGAGCCCGTGCCAATGGTGTACAGCACTTCGTAGTCCTCCACCCGGGCCGGCATGGCCAGGCCCGCCGCCGGACTCGCGCTGCCTCCCCCAGGTCGCGCCGCAGAGCTCCAGGAAAGGTCCCGGGAGAGCTACAAAGCCGCACACACTCACCGCCCCGGCCTCCGGCCCCCGGCCCCGTTTAACCGTCGCGGGCTTGGCGTAGCAGTCTATTGGCAGGCGGTGAGGTCTCTTCGCCTCTCTGATTGGCTAAGAGGAACACCACACCCTAGGCATCTCGGGAAAAGTGTGTCGCTAGGCAACCGCGTAAGCGTCTCGTCGGCGTCAGTGGTCAACCTCTAGGGAGAAGGGGGCGGGACTAAACCAAAGGGAGGGCGGGAGGAAGGAAGCGGTAGCAGGCAGGCCTCGGCAACTCTATCCCTCGGGATGAGGTCGCCAAGGTAACCGAGCTCCAGGGACTTTTGCTCAGCCTCGTTTGCACACCGCCTCAACCAATTGCCCTCTGAACTTTGCACTCTGACCCCTCGCACTACCCACTCTCCTCTGCACGGCGCCCTGCTCGCTCGGGTTCCGGTGCCCTGAACCTGGGCGGGGCCGCGCCGAAGCCTTGGCGCGAGCTGAGTACCGCTGAGAAATGCGGCGCATCTCCCGAGGAGAGCTTACTGCGGTGCCAGGACTGTACTAAGCACTTCACACGCATTATCCCTTTTACTTCTCAGCACAAACCTATGGAGTAGGAATTCGAGTTATTACTATTCCCCACGAGGGAACGGAAGCACAGAAAGGGCGAATCCTCTGCTTTAGTTCCAGCAGCCAAGAGAAGAATCAAGGCAGAAACAGTGGATACTCATAGTCACGATTTAAAGTTTACACATTACCTTAGGGAGTAGTCATCATAGACTATATTTCCTTTTGTTCTTTTTGTTGTTGTTAAGACGGAGTCTCCACTGTTGCCCAGGCTAGAGTGCAGTGGCGTCATCATAGCTCGCTGCAACCTCAAACTCCTGGGCTCAAGTGATCCTCCTGCTTCAGCCTCCTGAGTAGCTAGGACTATAGGTGCATGCCACCACACCTGGCTAATTTTTCTATTTTTTGTAGGAATGGGGCTCTCCCTATGTTTTTCAGGCTTGTCTGAAACTCCTGGGCTCTAATGATCCTCCCTCCCACCTTGGCCTTCCAATGTACTGAGATTACAGGTGTGAGCCACTGAGACCGGCCCAATTTTCTTTAAATATCTGTTCAGTGTGTGATTGAAAGGAACCTGATTTTCTATTAGTAAGAATTACAAACCTCTTTATATTAAAAAAAATAAGGAATTTATTACATGCACTGGATATAACATAATATGATTGGAATTGCCAGCCAGGAGAATTTTTTAATTAACATTCAAGGGCACTGTCTGACCTCAAGGGAATAGGACCAATTTAGGTTTCAAAAGTTATGTAATGCACTACAAGTGGCTGAGTTCATTGGCATCTTATTTTATTTTAGTGCTTCTTACAGATTGGTATCCATGGGAGCTTGCTATGGCTTGAATGTGTCTCCCAAAGTTCATGTGTTGGAAACTTAATCCCCAATGTAACAGTGTTGAGAAGCGGGACCTTTAAGAGGTGATTAGGTCATGAGGGCTCAGCCCTCCTGAAGGGATTAATATCCTTATCACAGGAGTGGGTTCATTATCACCAGAGTTGGTTGGTTATAAAGTTGAGTTCAGCCTTCTCTAGCTGTTTCTCTTACCATGTGATGCCTTCCATCACGTTATGACCTTCAAAAAGGCCATTGCCAGATGTCTCCCCTTGATTTTGGGCTTCCCAGCCTCCAGAACCATGAATAAACTTCTATTGTTTATAAATTACCCAGTCCGTGGTATTCTGTTATAGCAACATGGAACAGACCAAGACAGAACTCTTTGGCTATCCTGCCCGAAATCCAGTCCTGCCCCTCTCTCTGATCACTCTTCTGCACTTACTCTTTTTTTTTTTTTGAGAAAGAGTC
>VBSM01002937.1:10904473-10915715 GCA_008086735.1 Cheirogaleus medius
AAAAAAAAAAAAAAAAAGATTCAATTCCAACTTTCTCCCCTGTACTCTGAGAATCCTCCCTAGCACACGTGGACAGTCAATTCCTCCATCTACAGTGTTCACAGATCACTTTGTACATGAATCAACATTTGTTATTTATCGTTATTTATGTACATGAGTCTCACAATAGCTGAACTCCAAGCTCTTTGTAGCCAGCATAAGTCCTATAATAGAGGAGGCATGAAATAAAGCTTTGTTAAATGAAAATCTGAGAAAGCCACTTATTCATGTAAAAATTATGTAAGGATTTGGGGTGAACCCTCAAGTACTCAGTTTTGAAATGCCTCCAGCTCTCTGGCAGAGACTACATATCTGAGAAGGAGCTATCCCAGGAGGATGAAGAGGAGCTCCTAAGCACATGTGTTCTTTCAACAAATATTTATTGAGTATGTATGATGGGCCAGGTATAATGATAGGCATTGATATGCTGGGTGTTCATTTAAAAATAGACAATGGAGTCACAAGGACAATGATAAAGAAAAGTGTAGCATAGGCAGGTGTGACAAACCTATTGACTGCCAGAATCAGCCCACATGACAAAGGGGAAGGCAGGACAGCCCAGCAGAGACCACTCGACACCAGAGTAGAGAAAGACACTGGGGGCTGAGGAGCATGTGGGAGTCAAATAGGGACAGGTTACTGGAAACAGCCCTTCCCCCATCACTTCCTCCCTCCTTCCTTCATACTCCATCCATTCTTTGAAATCCAGCTCATGCCCAGTTTCTTCCCTGAAATGGTCCCTGATTGACTTCAACCCACTCTGATCTCCTAATTACTCCCAAGAGTAATCAACTGTGCTCTTTACGCATTTAAAATCATGCTAGGCTATATTACTGGCTTCTCATGTGTATCTATCTTTTATGACTTATTAAATCAAAAGTCCATCCTTCACCAACTATAACTGGAGGCCCGGCCAGGTGCCAGATGTGTGACCACAATGAGTAGGACAGACACACACTCCTGGAGGTGGTGGAGATAGATGTGTCATAAGTATACAGAGAAATTCCACCGTGACTAATTGCAGAGAGAATTAAAAAGAAAACAAAGAGCTGAGACGATGACATTTAACAGAGAACCAAGATGAGCAGCTCTTTGAGGGTGGGGCCAACCCTCCACCTTCTCTATGACCCTGTCACCTGCCAACAGTCGGCTTCACTGTCTTCACACTTTCCTTGCTAAATGTGCCCATGTTGTCAATTTTCATTTAAACTTGATGAAATCTCCAATAAGAGTGTATTTACACTTTGTGTTTTCTGTCCCTGGGTGCTCTACAGGTGTCCCCAGAGACACTAACTGATTTTTAAAGAAGCTACTTGGAAGATTAATGGGCCTCTCAAACTTAACATGTCCAATATCAAGCTCCTGATCTTGTCCCAGATTTGTTCTCCTCTCTGTCTTTTTGGTCTTAAGTAACGAATACATCTGATTTTGTTTTTTGTTTTGTTCACCACAGTATCCCCAGCACCTAACATGTGCCTGGAACATAGCGGGCACTCAATTAGCATTTGTACATTGAATGGATGAATGAATGAGTGAATGAATGAATGAATGAACGAATGAAGCCTTACCTCACTGCCCTCAGGTTCCTTTTCTATGTTACATGAAAGACCCACTAGAGGGCTGTGCACCACTGCTTAATAAACGAGGAGCCAGTGCATCCGCACTCGTCCAGAAGAGGCCTGTCTTTACAGGAAACCCCAAGATTTGCATGTTTGAGGATTTAAAATCAGATAAGTGTATAAATCTTATCTCCATAATTACTTGGAGCGATTTGAAGTTAGGGATTATGAAAATTCTTTAAAGTGCTTAATGAAGATTTCTAGAAAGAAAAAAAAAAGAAAGATTCTTTGTTTATAACAATCACAAGCTAAAAGATGGGTTTGGGCCCGGTGTGGTGGCTCACGCTTGTAATCCTAGCACTCTGGGAGGCCTAGGTGGGAGGATTGCTCAAGGTCAGGAGTTCGAAACCAGCCTGAGTCCCAACCGTGAGCCAGGGTCAGTGACAGTCACAGGGAAGGCTCAGGAGGGCTGCAAGTTTGTGCTGCCACACCGGCCTTTTCCCCTGAGAATACAAGGGGCAGGGAGAGCTAGAGAAACAGCCTCCAATCTGCTCCAATTTGTATATTAAAAAAGACAAATGTACTCGCCTCTGCCAGCATTCGGGTAAAACAAAACAAAACAGACAAGTGACTCGAAACTGTTGGCACTTTAACTATTATTAGCAAGAAAGTATTTGTGACACTTTCTCTCTGATCTCAATACACTGCTGTTCTCAACTTGAGTTGATAAGAAGCTCAATACAGCTTGTTTTAATAAAAATAAAAAAATACCTGGGCCACACCTGGGAGCTCCTGAGTCAGGGTCCCTGGTGAGGCCCAGGCTTCCGTAATTTGCGGAAATCCCCCAGGAGGTTCCAAGGGGCATCTGGGACATCAAGAACCATCAGTAGAGGATCCTGCACCCTGCTCAGCACTGCCCTTTCTCTGCCATCGTGCCTGTCGCCAGACAGGGGTGTCCTCTCCCTCCCGGCACTGAAGGAGGACAGGCACAACCCCGCCCCTCCCCTACTGGGGCCGGCAGGCCCTTTTTTTTGTGGGTAGAGTGGGGTGTGGATTATTAGAGTCTGGACTCTAGAGGACTCAAAACCCTTGAGAGGCTTGCACACTGCAGTGTCCAAGTACAGAAATATTGACCTCGTTATTGAAACGGTAACAGCAAACTGCAGCTTTCCATGCACAGAGATGTTCCTGGAGGTGGCTTGGGTCCTGTTCGCCGTGCCTGGGAGTGGTTCACTCTGCGTCCTTCGCTCTCTGAGTCCAATTTTCCTCCCACCTGCTATGGCTTGACTTTGGGAAGAGCCCAGATGAGGTGAAGGTGCGTTCCATGGCTGCGCGACTTTTTCTCGTGAAGTGCCATGAAACTTCCTCCCAGAAGCCTTTGCGGGCACAGCCTCTCCCACGGTGCCCTCAGGGGCTCTAGCGGTGAGCTTCCCGATAGGCACCCAAGGAGCTGGCCTTGGAGCACAGGGGTGGGGACAGGCAAAGCAGATGAGAAGTCAGGAGGCTGGCATCTAGTCCCAGCTTGCCCAAAAAGCTATGAGTTATATGGCCTTGGGCCATCCCTTCCCCTCTCTGGGCCTCAGTTCTCCTGCCCTTGTGAAGCAAGTTGGTCCAGATGGCCTCTGAGTTATGTTCCAGCTTTACAGAGCCACGATTCTGTGAGCGCTTTCATGTGGACAAGGGTCCCCGTCCACCAATGCGCTAGCAGGGAACTTACACAGGACACACTAGCGCAACATGCTCTTACGATACAGGTTCTGAGGAGTACGTCTGGGAAGCCCCATCTCACTTCTTCGCTGCTAGAGACGCAGGACGCTCCTGCACCAGCAATGCTCCCAACACTGGGACTGTCACCTGCCAATGTCCTTTACGTGCCTGGCACCATACAACCCCTTCGCATTTTTATCACATTCCACCCTCCGCACAGCTCCACGAGGAAATATCATTCCCCCGTTTTGTTTTATCTTAGTTTTAGAAGATGATTTTTATGTCAGCTTAAAATGTTGCAGCCTGGACAACACAGTGAGACCCCATCTCTACAAAAAATTTAAAACTTAGCCAGGCGTAGAGTCCCAGCTACTCGGGAAGCTGAGGAAGGAGGATCGCTTGAGCCCAGGAATGCCAGGTTACAGTGAGCTATGATGACACCAAAGGACTCTAGCCTGGGTGACAGAGTGAGATTGTGTCTTTAAAAAAAAAAAAAAATATATATATATATATATATATATATAGAGAGAGAGAGAGAGAGAGAGAGAGAGAGATAATGTACCAGGTCTGCTGAAATATATAATTTTTGGTCTTTTCACTGTCGAACTAAAATAGGGCTAATTGTGTGACCATTTGCGACTGGCATCTGAAATGGGGAAGTGTGGTGGGACTCAGCCCTTAACTTCTGGGATCTGACACTAACTCCAGGTTGATAGTGTCAGAATTAAATTGTAGGACACATCTGGTATCAGCGAATCAGTCAGTGTGGGGGAAAAAACCCGTACCTCTGGTGTCAGAAATATTGTGTGAGTGTAAAGAAACTATCTTTCTCATCTGCCCAGACCTCATTTCCCGGCTCACTCCTACTTGACCTTCAAAACCCAGCTGCAGGCTCACCTCCGGGGAAGCCTGCCCCAGCATGTGTACTTACCTCTGTCAAAGCACTTAAGACACTATATGGCCATGCTTTTTTCTTTCTTTTTTCTCAGCTTAACCAGACTCTGAGCCTCAGAGAGCAGGACCATGTCTTAGGCATCTTGGGGTCCCCAACACCTGGAACACAGCCTGGCACTTTACAAAGGGGTAGTTTGGGTTTCTCAGTCACGCTACATTGTACAGAAGGAGCAGTGGGCCAGGGGGAGGTGGGGGGGGAGGTCACACGCTCACCTCATCACTAAGGTGGCACAGTGCCCTGCTACTAGCAGGGGCTTTGAGAGTAGCCAGATCTGGGTCCAAATCTTGGCTTTCCCACTCACTAGCTATGTGTGTTTTAACCTCTCCAAGCTTCAGCTATCTGGACACGCAACCAGGGAGGGGAATGATGTCACCTGTGATAAGAAGTGAGGAGCAGGTCTGGGGAAGAGGAGGGCAGGCCTGTCCCTCCAACGTGGAGATTCCCGTGGGAGGCAGATAGATGATCTGGGAAGGAGATACAAAGAGACCTGGGGTCATCCGCAGGTGACAGTGGAAGCCACAGAGGTAGGTGTGGATGAAGTAGCCAGAGGGGTGTGTGCAGGGGAGCCTGCAGGGCAGAGTGAGGTGAGCAGAGGGTCACAGGCAGACAGACACCAGCAAAGCAGGGTGTATGGGGAGACGGGTTTCAATTTGTGTGACTTTGCCAAGCTCCTGTTCTGATGAATCCAAAACCAGCTAAATTCTGCCTCCAGTCATTAAATTCGGAATGGTGCCTAGGATCTAAAATAGCTCTCCAGTAAATGATTTATGTGGTTATCGGCTGCAGCTTTCATTAGGAGCTGTTGGTAAAAGCGTTAAAAGTGGGTTTTTTGAGCCTGATTGAATGAGAAGGAGAATTAGAATATAGAAGCGAGTTAGAGGCGCCCTTCCCTGTCCTGGCTCCCTGTGCTAGTGTGAACACGCCCTGTGGTGACGGCCAGGGATGGAAGTGGGGGTGGCGGGGTTGAAATGGGCACCTAAGGCAGGAAGAAAGACGGAGGCACCGCAAGGCAATGGCTCAAGCTGGCCCGGGGGGGGGGTCTGTGCCCCAGAAATGACCTTCCTTTCTACTTGGGTGCTGTAATTTGCACCCACAGGCAGGCCCGGAAAGGGAAGTCCAGGATTCGAGCAGGTGCCACTCCTCTGGCCACTTCTGCTTTTGCCAGGGGTGCGGCGGGCAGGGCTCCAGAGAGCCGCCTGCAGGATGGGCAGCTCCCAGGCCAGGAGGCATCACCACGACCCCCTCGGGCCCTCAGCTCTTACCTGCCAGTCCCAGGCCACAGCTGCGGCTGCAGCAGGGGCCCTGGGTGTGTTATGTACGGCTCTTCTCAGCTGCCTGAGGGTGCAGAGCCAGAGCCTGCAGAGCGGGGAACAGGCAGCTCTGACCACCCTCCCAGCAGGTCAGGTCGCACCTGCACACGGCCACCAACATATTTGCTAATTGAATTAAAAGTCATGTCAACAGATGACCTCTGGAAACTAACGAAAAGGACCTGTGTTTTCAAGTGTGCCTGGAAGCACAACTGCTAACTATACCCTGTTACGGGTTGAATTGTGTCCCCGCCTTAGAAAAGATATGTTGGAGTCCTCGGTCCCAGACCCTGGGGAAATAGGGTCATTGCAGATGTAGTTGAGATGAGGTCACTTTGGTGGGCCCTAATCCAAGGTGACTGGTGTCCTTATGAAAAGAGGAGATTTGGAGACACACACACACAAAGGGAGAACGCTGTGTGAAGATGAAGGCAGAGATCCAGGAGTCGCATGTACAAGGGATACCAAAGACTGCCAGCAACCGCCGGAAGCTAAAGGAGAGGCCTGGGACAGATTCTCCTGCGCAGCCTCAGAAGGAGCCAGCTCTGTTGACACCTTGATCTTGGACTTGCAGCCTCCAGAACCGTGAGGCAATAAACGTCTGTTGCATAAGCCACCCAGGCTGTGCTCCTTTGTCGCGGCAGCCCCGGCCCATTACACACCTCTGTCCAGGTCACCGTGTGGACAGCACACACAGGGCCACACCTTCCACAGCTGTGCAGAGTGGGCCTCTTTCGAAAAGGGAGGAGGAAAAGTCGAGTTTCCCAAAGAGTGTCTTTCTTCTGGTTTCTCTATCCAGACAAGTTAATATCTACACCTACACTGTGGCATTGGGACAAAGTCACATTTGTCCCTACCTCACGGTCTGTCCATGACCCTCTCTGCATTTGCTGATTCACTTATTCGTTTGTTCGCTTGCGCACCTGTTCGTTTGTTTTTTCATTCATCCGACCCATTTTTCTTGCCCACATCCCGCACGTATGGCGGCCACGGGCCCGGTTGCTGGGCGCTCAGTGGAGAGCAAGACAGACAAGAGCTTCGTCCTCACCGAGCTTTCACAATCCTGGGAGGACACGTGATTGATTAAACAATCCTGAAATAAGTGTCAAGTGACAACGGTGGTGAGTGCTGCCCCCGACAGAAACTGGGTGCCAAGAGTGATTAGCTGGGTGGGGGGTCTTAATCTCCCAGCTAACCCTGACACGGCCCCCGCCCGTCTGTGAAGCCCGTGCTTCCACGTGAGGACAAGAACCACTCAAGTGACGTGCAGAACAGCCTTGTGATGCTGTCACGCGTCTTGCCAGTTGTGAAGTGTTGTGCATCTTGAACAGACGTGCTTTGGGGGACAGACACTCTGGTTTGAGAACTGGCCTTCTGCTTCCTGAGGCTTAGTTCTCCTTCTTATCTTTAATAAGGGGATAAAAATAGCACCTAACTTCTAGTACCAACTTCTAAAGTTGCAAAGCTGACTTTCGGGGATGCATGTCACGTGCCTGGGACCCAACACAGACACAGACACGTTAGCTAGCGATGACTGTACTGTGACGATTATTCTATATGTTTGTGCAGAGCCGGCCCACCTACTTAAAACACCGGAGCGGCAGGAGGTTATCAAATAAACCTCAGTGTGACCCGAGCCGTCTCTTGAGGTGACTGCCTGGCTGGCCCTGTGCTCCTTGCCCGCTGAGCAGAACTAGTGAAGCCGGAGATGCCACCTGGTTTGGCGCCTCCTTGACCTGAGGGCTTACGGGACATGGGTTGTCAGGAATCTGGGCCTGAACTTGCTCCAGGAAGTGTGGCCTATGATCAGGTTACATAAGCAAACTGTCGTCTCAACACAAGACAGTGCAAAATCAGTGCCTCGTGCATGATCTAAACAAAGAAGGGCGTTGGCGTCGCAAGGAGGAGAGGACACAGGGGGGTGAGGTGCTCAGTAGGTGTGTGTGAAGGGGAAGGAGCCATAAAGCTTTCAGGGAGGAGCCCAGCACTCCAGGGAAGAACCAAGAGTAGTCTTAGTGCTAGTGCTGCCTCTCTGACTTCTTGATAACTTTGTCCCTTTAAGCACCTCTATTTTTCGACCCAAATAGGTTGTTCCAAGCTGTCATAAAGCTCTGAGCTTGAATCAGCTGTGCCACTGTGCCCAGGACAGGTGCTCAGGCAGGTCAGAAAGGCCAAGAGAGATTTGCAAATGCACTGAGCTGATTTCCAGAACATGCACTTCCAGCTTGGCCCCACTCCTCTGCCACAAAATTTTAACTGGGTGATGCTGGAGGAGGCCTCCCATGTCATGCGGACGTCCAGGGCTGGCTCTGTGGTGCCACGGGGCCTGAGACGCACCTTGTCCCCACCCACACAGGGCCCAGCCACAGCCTTGTGGGGGGAGGCAGACGTGGTTTCCCGGCTCCTTCCAAGAATTCCCGGGGAGGCAGCTGAGTCACTGGGCCAACATGTCAGGGTTGTTATCCTGTGCAGAAGAGGAAACAGGCCAGGTTGGGGAATGTCTTGGTCCATGTTGTGCTGCTGTAAGACAATACCTGAGGCTGTGTAATTTCTAGAGAACAGAGATTTAGTACTTACAGTTCTGGAGGCTGGGAAGTCCAAGGTCTGGGGCCTTTATCTGGCATGGGCCTTTCCGCCCCATCTTTGCATGGCTGACGACAGAAGGGCAAGAGAGCACTTGTGAGAGAGCAAGAGACGGAACTCACAGCCTTAAGCCCTTTTACAATTGGCATAGTCCACTCGTGAAGGTGGAGTCCTCATGACCTAAGCACCTCCCATTAGGCCCCACGTCCCAACACAGCTGCATTGGGGATTAAGTTTCCAGCATGTGGTTTTGGGGGGACGTATTCAAACCATAGCAGGGCCCTGGCCTGCGGGGCAGGTTGGGATGCGGTGGCCTTACTTGAGGCTGAAGGGCCCTGGGCCTGCGTGCACAGGCGGCTCCTTCCTGTCTGCTCCTGACTCAGGTCTCCCTCTGTGGTGGGCTCCAATCCCTCCCCCACCCCATCTCCATGCCACTGCCGCACAGATACCCGGCACAGGCGCCTGCACATTCCCTGGTGGAGTACTATGCTGGCTCCCCCACCCGGGCTCACGGAATGGGCTGAGCGAGCTAATGCCCCAGCAAAAGATATGCCAGGCCAGGGTCCAACACAGGGTCCTGTTGACTTTACATTCAAATATGTATGTTCTCTGCTCATCCTGATTTTTGTTTTATTATTTCTATGAATCTGGATTCTTGAAAGCCACCTAAATCTTTGTGAAAAAGACAGATTATATATATATGAAATATATATATTATATATTTATTATATATATTATATATATAATATATATATGTAGCGATCTACTCCTCATTCTAGGGGAAAATGATCCTGCAATAACGGGCACAGTCATGTCTAAAACATATGAAGAAGTATGGGGGGTGTCTGTGGCGTGCTGGCCATTGCACCCACTCAGCTTCCAGAAATACCCATTTTTCTTGTTCCTCTCCCTTCTCCCTGTCCCTGCCACTCTCTTCCCACATTCCCTGCCCACAGAAAGAGGGTCAGATGCCACGTGGGGAGACCACGCACAGGTAAGGGAAGAGGGCGCCCTCCTCTGTTGGCCCCACCGAGGCCCCTCATTAAACATGGCTTGGGGCAACCTCACCCCTCCACATGCTTCCGAGAC
Source organism: Cheirogaleus medius (assembly GCA_008086735.1). Classification (NCBI taxonomy): domain Eukaryota; kingdom Metazoa; phylum Chordata; class Mammalia; order Primates; family Cheirogaleidae; genus Cheirogaleus; species Cheirogaleus medius. The sequence continues at coordinate 10,913,716 of VBSM01002937.1, forward strand.
CGTCCCCTCCCCAGCTTGGCACTGTCTCAGGCCCCTCTGTGGCCCCAGATGCCCACCCTCCCACCACACTGCCGCCGCCTCTTCTGTGTGACCGGAGTGCCCAGCGTGGTTGGATCTCCCGCTCTCTCCCACTGACGGCCCCGCGTAGGCTGCCAATTCCTGTTGGTGACAAACCCCTGAACCCGGGTCTACACCTGCGTGATGTCACGGAAGGACTCGGGCGCCAGGCCTTTAACTGGTGTGATGTCTGTTCCCAGAGGCAGTGACGAAGTGCGGGAAGGCAGGGGCCCCCTACTCGGGCTTGAATCTGCCGTTTATTTGGGTGCCCTTGAGCAAATCACCTCCTTGGTTTTGTTGCTGTTGCTTTTAAATTTCGGTGAAATACACACAACATAAAAGTTACCATTTTAGCCATTTTTAAGTGTATATTTCAGTGGCATTAAGTACATTCACAGTGCTGTGCATATCACCCCCATCCATCTCCAGAACTCATTCCATCTTGCAAAACTGTAACTCTGGGAAATTTCGACACATTCTCCAACATGGGCAAAGCTTGAGGACATTCAGCGAAGCGAACTAATCCAGGCACAAAGAGACAAATACTGTGTGATTCCACTTCTATGAGGTTCCTAGAGTACTCTGATTCACAGAGACAGGAAGTAGAAGGGTGGTTGCCAGGGCCTGGGAGCAGGGAGTTGTTTAAAGGGTACAGAGTTTCAGTTTTGAAAGATGACAGAGAGTTCTGGAAATCCGTTGCACAACAATGTGCATGTCCTTACTACTGAACTGTGCACTTGGAAATGGTTAAGATGAGGCTGGGAGCAGTGGCTCCTGCCTCTAACCCTAGCACTTTGGGAGGCTGAGGCGGGAGGATCGCTTGAGGCCAGGAATTCAAGGCTACAGTGAGCTATGATGGCGCCACTGCACCCCAGCCTGGGTGACAGAGACCTTGTTTTTAAATAAATAAATAAAAATAGTTAAGATGGTAAATCTTATGTGCATTTGAAATGTTAAGAATTTTTAAAAACTTAAAAAAAAACCCTGAAACTCTGTTCCTTTGTCTCATTTCTTATTGCCTTAATATTTTCATCTAAAAAAGGAGAATAATTAGGCCATCTACCCCTTATGGTTATTTTGAAGATTCCCTGATGATCATTCCCAACGGTGCCTGGCCAGCTAAGTGCCTCATGTCAGCTGTTATTATTATTAATGTCTCATGTCGAGCAGGGCAGGAAGGGAGTATACTAGTGGTGGGCTTTTCTGAGGAAGGGGACAGGGATAACAGGGTGACATGAAGAGGTGGTGAGGGGGCAGGAAAGTCTATTTTGGGACCTGGGGAATCTACTCCGCCAGATGGAAGAGTTCATCAATGCTTGTCTGAACATCTGGGTCCCAGGAGAACTGCCTAGACTTTCCAATTATGTAGACTCTAATTTTGAATTTGTGATCATTTATACACAGCAGGCTGATGTTTCTGAGTCTTTTACCAGGCAAAAAAAAGTGAGCTGACCTCATTTTTGACACAAACCAGATAGATTGAATGCAGAAGAGATTTCTACATTTTTTAACAGAATAAACTGCCTCTAGGACCTTTGGCAGGGGTTTCCAGGAATATGGTTGCAAATCATCTCAATTGCTAGTTAAGCAGACTCATATAACAATTTTTTCTCAATTGATTCATTCTTTAAAACATTACAAAATTTTTAATTTTGGGAGGGGCGGAGCAAGATGGTGGACAAGAAAAACCGCCAGCCAGAGTGTCTCTGCAAAAAAGACAGATTTTAGAAGAAATTAGAAGAAATAAGCAAGCAGATGAGCATACATTGGACGAGGGTCGGAAGGAGGGGTACCGGAGACTACGGGAGACTCCACGGGAGGAGGTTGCGGAGGAGCACTGGAAGAAGAGAAGCTTGGAGACCAGCAGCAAGGGTAGGTGGAACAGTTAGCTTTCCCCTCCCTTGCATCTCAGACTGCTGGTGGGCTCCCCAGCGGTTGGAGAG
>VBSM01002937.1:10917095-10932856 GCA_008086735.1 Cheirogaleus medius
TATTAACTGATCAACACCTAAGTGGATATATAGGAATAACATTTATCGGGTGTCTGGCAGGTGGGGCGGGGTGAGGATGGGTATATACATACATAAAGAATGCGATGCACACCAACTGGGGGATGGACACCCTTGAAGCTCTGACTTGAGGGGGGAGGGGGCAAGGGCAATATATGTAACCTTAACATTTGTACCCCCACAATATGCTGTAAAAAAATAAAATAATTTTTAATTTTGATAAAATACACCATCTTCACCCTTTTTAAGTATACAGTTTAGTAGTGTTAAGTACATTCACATTATTGTGCAATTTTAAAAAGTATATTCATAAAAAGATCTCATGAAGCCATCAAATGTGATTACATTTAATAAAAGAAGTCATTAAAAGGAGAAAATCACACCCTTAAAAATCGGAAATACAGACGCCAATATTGGGGTCCTACCCTATGAAGCCAGAGGCTGGACTCTCCCCTCCTCCCAGTATCCTCTCCATGTTTGCGGGGGAAAACTACTGAGCAGGGCCCCCAGTTCTAAGGACAGATCCAGCTGTGGATGGGCAGCAAGGATAAATGAAGCAAAGAAAGAAGATTACTCCAAGGGGTTTTATAGCATCTGTTGGACCAAATGTTTTCTGACATTTGCACTAACTCTCTTGGGATCTCGCTCTGAGTACTCTGACGGCCTCATTTCCCTCTCTGTTGCCCTCCAGCCAACCTGCAGGCAAGCCCGGGGCATTCTCCTGCTGGAGAGGCTGACAAACCCGGGGGCTGCCTGCTGTCCAGCTGGTCCTCAGGGTGTGTGTGTGCATGGCGGGGCTGGCACAGCTGCCAGGGAGTGAGGGCTGGGAAGCCCCTCAGAGCCTCACCCCTTCCCTCTGTCTCCATCCTCACCCAATGGCTGCAGCGCTCACGCTGGGAACGCTGGAGAACCGTCGGCTTTTCTTTTATCTTTTTTTTGTTTTATAGCTTTATTGAGGCATAATTGGCATACAATAAAATGCAAATATTTCAAGTGTACACTTTGATACGTCTTGAAATGCATACATGTCTGTGAAACCGTCACTACCAGAGAGTGAACACATCCACCTTCCCCAAATGCTTCCTTGTGCCTCTTCGTAATTCTTTCCTCCCCTCTGCACCCCCAAGTCCCCTACCCCCACTCTTGGGCAACCACTGATCTGCTTTTTTATCTCTATAGATTCACATTATTTTATAGAATTTTATGTACATGGAATGGTACATTATGTACTTTTGCTTGGTCCAGATTTTTTTACTCAGCATAATTATTTTGAGATTTATCCATTGTTGCAGATATCAATGTGTAACAGAGGCAAAGACCTGAAAAAGAGCAAAATGTTTTATGAGCTGTCTCCTTAAGACTCCCTCACTCTTTTTGGGAATTAAAGCCTGCATCCTTGCCCGAGGCCAATAATCAGAGGGGCAGCCGGAGTGTCCTTTATTCTTTGTACCACAGGAGATAGTTCAAGGGAATACTCCAGGTGGAGGTCATGAGATTGTCTTCACTGGAGATGCTGTAGTTAATCAGCAATAGCCTGAAGCTGAAAACTCCCTTTAAAAGCTCTGTATTTCTGCTTATAGGTAGGACAATGGTACTTTAAGATGAGAGTCTGCCATTCTTCTCATTTGCTGGCAAATTAATAAAACTTCTCATTCATTTTCCTCAAATCACATATCCTCATTCTTTGTTCAGCCACAGGGACAAGTACCAAACTTTTGGTAACAGAATTTGGCATCCCTGGGTGGGGGCCCATTGGTGCTCTACATGAGACACTCTGTTTCTATTCCATCTGAAAGCCCATCTGAGGAGAATCTTGGCTGAATGACCAACTTATAGCTCTAAGTCTATGTCTAAAAGAGAATGGTGTTATTGTAATCCAATGTACAAGCTGGAATGTGAGGAGAAGTGGCTGTTGAATGGAACCTTAAATTATTATACTATCTTACAACTAGAATTATTTTGTCAAAGGTCAGGTAAATGGGATGAGATCCCATATGTAACCAGGTTGGATTGCATGAGCCCTTTAGCCACTCCCATGCCTCCAGCTCCCCATCACATCAGCCCAGGGTGACTGCTGCCACCACCATCTTGGCACCATGAGAGGGGCCAGGGGAGGCATGACTCGAATTAATTCTTCAGCCTGATGCCCACTAGGTTATGACTCAGGAGTGGGAATGGTTTCTCCTCCTAAGACCTGGCCGGGAACTCAATTTGGCCAGAGGCACCCACAGACAGGGCAGGGCAATTTCCATTACAGCAATATCAGATAGGGAGCTTGAATGCACAAGGACAGCTGGCTGGGTCCTTCGTGCAATCCTGCCACCCTATTGCCAGCTGAAGATAATGGCCTTTGCAGCATGACTGTTTAGAGGTTCTGGAGGCCGTCTATTCTAGCAGGATGGATCTGTCAGATCAGCTGATGGCAGAGCCAGACTGGGATCTTTTCTCTGATGGGAGCAGCTTTATGAACAATGAAGGGCCAGGTATGCAGTGGCCATGGAATGATGGGTACTGGAAACAATGGCACTGCCACCTGGGACTTTAGCCCAGGAAGCTGAGATGATTGTTTCAACCGGAGATCTTCAGTTATCCAGAGGAAAAAAAGAAAAACATTTATATGGACTCTAAATATGCTCTCATGGTTGTGCATGCTCATGGTGCCATTTGGTAGGAAAGGGGTCTCCTGACAGCAGGAAATAAGGATATTAAGGATACCATTGAAATAATGTCCCTGATACAGGCTGTGGCTAAGCCAGAATGGGTAGCCATCATGTACTGTCCTAGTCACCAAAAATGGAGATGCTTATGTTGCAAAGAGAAATCAGGCCACAGGCAGAGTTGCTAAGGAGGCCACTAAAAGTGATCTGTTCCTCAGGACCTTGATACTCTGGCTAGATTTAGGTCAATATAAACCTCTTTAAAACTAAAGACTGCATTCTATGTGACAGACAGTCCCCTGAAGTTGTAAGGAAGGGTTTACAAGTAGAAACTCCATGTATTTTTCTCATTTCTAGATCTCTGATCACACCATTGCTCTGCTTGGAATGCTATTCTATTCGCTCATCAAAATTCTATCCAACCTTCATGGCCTAGTCAAATGCAGCCTTAAGGAAGTGTTCCCTGGTTCCTGAAGGGACATTAGTATCCTCTTTCTGTGTACTCCCATGGTTTACTGGAGTCTGCCTTTGAACATGGTTAACTGTGTCCAGGCCTTTCTCTCTGACTAGAGTGTGCATTTCATGAAAACCAGAGCCATGTCTTACTCATTTCTATATCCCTGGTTCTTAACACAGGGCCCAGCCTGGCAGAAGCTCAGTTATTGTTTGAAGAATGAAAGAACAAAGGAACTGAGATCCAGTGGAAACCCCAAAGAGCAGGCACTCTCAGCCCTTTGGGGAAAGTCTTGGGTGTAGCATATAAGAATTCTTCCAGAACTCATGGCAGACTGACAAGAGAGGAAGGGAGTTTGGGATATTAGGGTACATGTGTCAGCTCTGGGCCAACCCGGGGAAGTGGTGAGACTCTGCTATGGTGATGTCATCAGCCTGCTGGACATTAAAACCTGGTGCATGAATGTTTAGCATGTTTATGAAGTAGGATTCAGAGCACACATGACTAACTGATACATGCAGGGGCAACGTAGGTGACACAGGAATTATCACACATGATCACATCCACATGGAGAGGTACAGATACACATTCAGATGGTCAGACATGTAGAGGTACCTGTGAGGTACACACACACACAAGCCCAGCAGTCTTTGTGGCCCAAGAAACACAGCTCAGTGTGATAACAGGCACTAAAGGGCAAGCAAACGCGAGCCCTGAGCAAACACCTGAGCACCCTCTTGATAACCAAAGTCAAAGAAAGCTGGAGAGGCTGAATATTGAGTTGCTCCCTGCCCTCCCTTTCTCTTTTCTAGAAAGCAGTTCCAGGACTTAAGGGAATAGGGAAGCCAGATCCTTGTAGCCATTGCCTCCTGTAAGGAACCATGGCATCTTGTGAGGATGTCTGGCAAGCACCAAGCCAAGTGGGGCCTCTCTTTGCACAGCTTTGCACTGGACAAAAAGGAGGTCCCAGGGAAGGGGGCGACTTCCATGCTAATCTGCACCTCTGGGCCATGCCTCGCCCCCCACTGTGGTCTGGTTGGTTCTGGCCTCTTGCTCAGTGCTTATAACTTGCCTGTGACTGGTTCCAGCTGCTGACATTACAATCATAGGGGGTGTGCATGTGTTTGTGTGTGTGTGTGTGTCCTTTGTCTGGCCAGGAGCTCCTGAGGGAAGGGATCGTGCCTCCCACAGTTAGACTGAGCATCTCTTTAGGGGAGACCATGCCTCCCCTGGCATCCTCCAGGGGGAGACAGGCACTGCTTTCTCCTTGTCTTCACACTTGCTGAGGGCCCAGGATGTGTTTCTGTCAGGGGGCTGCTGCTATCCCCCACAGATCTTTTGGGACATCCTGGCTGCAGAGGGCTTTCCACCTGGAGCCCTCATGAGCCCCCAGAGTTTGAGTTTTAGTCATTGGTAGGCTCAGAGGTCTGCAGGCCCGGGAAGTGATTGCTGGCTCAATCCCAACCACAGCACCCCGAGGGCTGAGTTCTCTCAGGTTTCTTGGCATATCTGAATCGCTAGGGAATTGTTGAGAACCTGAGATTTCCTCAATAATTTACATCCGTGCTCCTCCCTTTACAGGATCACTTGGCACTGAACAAAGTCAGTGAACATTATCCTGGGAAACCTAATCTCCTAGGTCCGGTAACAACAACAAGGGAACAATACCGAGGATTACCCTGAACTCTGGCCAATGCCATGGGAGATCTGGACCTGGCTGGAGGCCAATGAACCAGAAAGGCCACTTAGACTCAGTGATGGGCTTCCACTTGCTGGGAGGTAGAGGATGATTGAGAAAAAGGAAGCCAAACGCTTTGGGAGGCTTAGGAAAAAGATGGAGGCTCTGTTTTGCCCAGCCTCACTAGCCTGTGGGCTGCTGGCTGAGGTTATTCTAGCATAAGGACCCCATTCCCCACCCTGTCTAGGGCATTGTCTAAACTGGAGTGGCTGCTGGTCCTTCTTGTTCCTTTTCCTCCCACCTGTGCTCTGGGCCCATCCCCTTCCCCTTGTCCTGTGTTCTTGGTTCTGCTACCTCTTATCCTCTCCCCACCACCTCCATCCCTCAACACAAACATACTCAGATCTTTGGAATCTTCGCATAAACCCCCTACTTGCCCCTCCAGTTGCTACTTTACTTCTGTCCTTCCCTTCCTGGATAAGCCACTGGAAATCGACTGAGAGCAGCACCCTCTTCCGTACCACCCACTGCCCCCCGTCCCCAGCCTCCTGCACCTGCTGCACTCAAGCAGAGGCAAACCCATGATTTACATACCCAAAGTAGCTCCTGGACACCTGGATGCTCCACAGGCAAACTCTGAACTTGATATTCATCAAAAGTTGATTGAACACCTTCCTTTTCCAGGCATTGAACTATAAAGTGAACACAATTAAGGTCAAGGAGCATATGATTTGGTAGTAAACAGAGAGGTAAACCAACCATTACCAATTTGATTGCTAAGGGATACCACTGACATATGTCCAGAGGTGATGGGAACCCAAGGAAGGACATCATACTGGGATGCCCTGGTCCTTCAGAGAATGCTTCCTGTAGGAACTGGGCTGGAACTGAGGTTTGAAGGATATGTAGGAAGTGAGAAGAAGAAATTGGGATTTTGGCTATGGAACTCCAATTTTAAGTGACAGAAACCCAGAAACTTCAATTTTAAGTGACAGAAACTCAGACTAGAGTAAGCAAACCAGAGGACTACATAACTGGGACGACTAGGTGAAGCTGGCCTCAGACCCACACAAGGCATTCAGGTTTGCTGCTCTCCTCACACTTGTCTCTGCTGCTTCTTCCTGTGTATTGGACTCATTCTCTCCTAATCAGTTAAGCTTCCTCTATGTTTTAGGAGCAGGAGGGATATGGCCACGGGTAGCTCCAGGGTTATATCACCCCAGTTTGTTGGTTCCAGAAGAAAGAGGGAACTCTCCCCGCACCCATAAATAAAATCCCGGAGAAGGGCTCTGATTGGTCCAGCTAGATCATGTGCCAATCTTGGGGCAATCACTGTGACTAGGGGATGGGATACTGCGACTGCCCAGGCCTGGATCTCCTACTTATCACTGGGGCCAGGGGGCAGGATACAGTGGTTGGTAGCTCCATCAGGATTACATGGAATGAGAGGGGTGGTAACCCCAAGGAAGCAATGCTGAGAACACTGAAACAACAGATGTTCATGACACAGAACTTGACAGACAGAAAGAATACATATGCAAAACCATACAACAGCCATGGGGTGTGCTGGGAATCACTAGCAGTATTATCTAATATATAGCTGGGTCTAAGAACGATTTTGGGCGAGAGACAAGAAATAAACCTAGAGAAGAAGAAAGAATTTAGAAGGCCATATGGGCTAAACAACAGAGTATGAGAATTATCCTGAAAGCTATGGAGAATCTTTTGAAAAATGTTATGTAAGATATTTATATAATCAGATTCTTATATTTGGAAAAAAAATCCTTTTGCCCATAAACGTATTCTCTTCCTTTCTTCCTAATTTCAGTCAATGGCACCCTCCATCTCCCCAATTCGATGAACTAGAGACGGAGGGCAACTTGGGGTTATCTCCCTCTGCCAAGTCCCTTCTGGGTTCCCTCCTGATTAGTCATTCCTTTCTATTCTGTGGCAGCGCCGTAGTTCAAGCCTGCACCTGTGCTTGCCAAGACTGCAATGGTGGGCCCTCCTAACTTATACCGAGGCATCTGCTCTTGCAGGGAGTTTCCTGTGCCCACCCCAGGCTGTGTTAGACCTGGTTCCCTCTGCTTTCCTAGAACACGTCCCTCTCGTAGCAGGTGCCACCCTGCATCGTAACTGTTTACCACCTGACTCTGCACCACGTGCTCTGTGCACCTCTGCTCTGCAGGTGCTTGAGAAGCCCTGCGTGTCATTTCTTACCCCAGCTGCAGGACTGGCACCCAGTAAACTGTAGACACCAGATAAATGAATAAAGGGACCCCACCCCCTGTCACCAGGATTGCAAATACAAGCACATCCGTAACTATAAAAAAAAAATAAAATATTCTAAGGCCTTAGTGAACCACTCTGGAACAAAGGTAAACACCTTCACCAGCTTCCAATGCTTTTATCTCCTCTCTTTCTGTAACTCTCTACCCTGTCTAGCCATGCCTGATATAAAACTGAAATCTGCAGTGTGTGTGTACAGGAAATGTGTTATGTCGCCTATATTAATTTGAAAAAGTGAATGGTCATGTAATTTTTCTGAGTTGTGAGTTCGAGTTTTAATTTTCATGTCATGGTAGCACTTGGTAGAGTTTTATCCCCAGAGGTTCTGCGTTTCTAACATAGTTGTGTAAAAACACTCCTTAAGCTATGCACGTGAACACAAACACGCACATTATATCCTTGTGTGGTCCATGTTACAGGTATTGGTATAAGGTCCTTCAAGTATGTTTCTAAGGAAACCCTTTTAACTTGGATACTCTGAACTGAATATTGTACCATAGGAAAGATATTCATAGAATCAACTCTTTGCAGTACAGGGGACAGATGACATTCATGGACTCAGCACTAAAGCATTTAACACATTCCACCTCTTTTTCAAAGGCTGACCATATGGAAGTAAATTATAGGGATAACCTTGAATGTATTTCATTTTTTAAAAAGCGTAATAATTTCCATATATCAGTACTTTATGGTTAGTATCACTACTTCCAACACATTTGATCAGAGCGTGCTCTGCGTCTACCCCCGGGAATTGTTTATTGAGGGTTGACTTTAGGGAAGGGCTATGATGTGTATACTCCAGCCAAAGACGCAAAGCCAGCTGACGCCAATGTCAGGGGAGCACACAGAGCAGCTCCTTGACATCACTTCTATTTGTTTATTCTGTTGATTTTTAAAGGAATTGCCTTTTTTTTTTTAATGGGACTTTTATTACTTTTATTACTAGGGTTGTGTTAGTTATCTTTTGCTTTATAACAAATTATTCCAACATTTAGCAGTTTAAAACCACATACATGTATTAATTATCTCACTGTTTCTATGAACAGTTGAATCTGGTTATGAATCCAGGCATGAATCATGAATCCAGGCTATGAATCCAGGCATGGTGTAACTGGGAGTTCCCTGCCTCAGGGACTGTCACCTGGCTGCAGTCAAGGTTCAGCTGGGGCCTGGTCCACTGCTAAGCAGTTGGTGGCAGGATTCGGTTTCTTACAGGCTGCTGGGCCTCAGTTCCTGGCTGGCAGTTGGCCGGAGGCCAGCCTCGATTCCTTGCCATTTGGGCCTCTTCAACATGGCGGCTTGTTTCATCAAAGCCAGTGAAAGAAGAGTCTGCGTCACAATCTTTTGTAACCAAACCACAGATGTGACATCCTGCCACCTTTGCTGTATTCTATTGTCAGAAGCGAGTTACCAGATTCAACTCACACTCAGGGGGAGGGGATGACACAGAGTGTGAGTACCAAGAGATGGGGGTCTCTGGGACCATCTTAGAAGTCTGCCTCCCGCAAGGTAGAGCCATTAAAAATGAAACTGCACGCCTGTAATCCTAGCACTCTGGGAGGCCGAGGAGGGAGGATAGCTTGAGGTCAGGAGTTCGAAACCAGCCTGAGCAAGAGCGAGAACCCATCTCTACTAAAAATAGAAACAAATTAATTGACCAACCAAAAATATATAGAAAAAATTAGCCGGGCATGGTGGTGCATGCCTGTAATCCCAGCTACTCGGGAGGCTGAGGCAGGATCACTTGAGCCCAGGACTTAGAGGTTGCTGTGAGCCAGGCTGACGCCACGGCACTCTAGCCCAGGCAACAGAGTGAGACTCTGTTTCAAAAAAAAAAAAAAAAAAAAGGAACTGCAGTATTTGAATGTCACCTTTGCTCTTCTATTCTGTTGAATAAAAAGGAGCTCCATCAATACTTTTGTATTAACCCTCGGATTAAAGCATACTGTGATTTACTTAAATAATTTATTTTCAAATATTTCATTGAAAACCAAACTTATTGTCAAAGCGAGCTGAAAAAGGCCTTTCCCTTGAGCCAACGTACCTCTCTCTTTTGCCCAAACAGGTTCACACTTGTTTTCGATCACAGGCAATTACATACAGCAGTCTGAATTACTGTCCCAGCACAAACAGGCACGACAATTAGTAAGTGGTTAGATTTGAATGCGGGTGATCAGAACCTGCCTCCAGGCCGTGGGAGTCACCCCTTCCTGACTTACTGGGCACAACGCAGCTATTGCCAAACCCTGGGCTGCCAGCCTTCCGGCTCCCCGCTCTCCTCCCCCAACATCTAAGGGGTAACAGGCTCTGAAAACCCCGTGTTCTCTAATCCAATGCCTCCCAGGCCAGCCCCTGCCTTCCATCTTCTCACTGGGTGTCTAGCCCCAGTAGCAGAAATAAATCCTTTATATAGGGAAAGGAGCTGCTTAGAAATATGAACCAGCTATACCCCAGCTCAGGTGCTCAGTGTCAGGTGGGATGGCACGTGGCACTGGAAGAGCGGCTGCTGGGCCCAGGCTGGGCGGCAGATCCTGTTACTCATGGGGAAGCTGGCTTCCTGCCAGTGTCCACCCAGCAGGGCTGCAGGGGGTGCCTCCCGCGTTCCTAAGTGCTGAGCGGCTGAATCTTCCAGATCCCCTTTAATCACTCCCACAACTAGAAACCCTCAGCTGCCTCTCAGCCTCCGTGCCCAGCCCCGTGCGCACGCCCAGCCTCTCCTTGCCGCGACCCCCTTTGTCTGAGTCCTGCAAGGTCTCCCACTGCCCACCTGCCCTTGGTGACCTTATCTAGTTTCTCAATTTCTCTCTCCAGCCCTGACATGCCCCTGAGCTTTGGACTCGTGCGTTCAGTCACGCAGTGACGCGTCCCCTCAGATATGAAGTGTCTGAAACTTAACGTGTTCATAATTTTCTTGCCCTAGGCAACCCCATCTCAGCAAAGGGCACGACGGTTCACCCCGCTGTCTCAGCCCCAATCCTGGGAGTCATCTTCATTCCTTTCTCTCTTTCACTTTCGACATTCAATTCGTCAGCAAATCAAGCTGCATTCTTTTTCCAGAATATACCCTGAACTGTCTCAGTGCCACACCCTGGTGGGGGCTACACCTGTCTCAAGCCTGGACTCGGCAGTCCCCTCCCTGCTGGGCCCCTGTGGCCATCGCGGTCTCTGTGATCCATTCCCCACACAGCGGCCAGGCAGCTGTGAAAACCCGTAAGTCAGTTTCGTCACTCTGCTGAAAACCCTCCAGTGGCTTCCATGGGACTCAGAATCCAAACCAGAGTCCTCTGTGGTCCTCAGGGGCCTTCTCTCTCGCCTGGCCTTGTGTCAGGCCCTGCTGTCTGGGTTGCTTGTCCCTGTCCAGCCACGTGGGCTCCCAGTCTGCCCTGGCGGTGCCCAGCCTTTCTCACCCCAGGCCTGGCGCCTCTGCTGTCCCCACCTCTTGGAACGCTCTGCCCGAGTCCTCCCAGGACTACCTGCTTCCTGTCATGCAGGCCTTAGCTCAGGTGTCTTCTTCCCAGACAGGCCCTTGATCACCACCCCGCTTCCAATCACACTCTAATCCATCCCATGTTTGACCTTCCTCGTGGCTCTTATAAATAAAATTAGTCTTTCCTCACTATCTGTGCCAGCTGTGTTCTGCAAAGTCGCCACAAACACTGAATTGGTGAGTATTGAACTAATGGAGAAATACAGGGCTACATTCCTGCCAGCCTCTGGCCACATTTCCATCCACCGATCAATACATACCCTTGTTCTATGAGTGTTTCTGTTTAAAGACACCTTATTGAATACAGTTGACTCTTGATTGTAGGAGGAGGTTAGGGGTACTGACTCCTTGTGCAGTTGAAAATCTATTTTTTTCTTTTTTATTTGAGATAGAGTCTCACTCTGTTGCCCAGGCCAGAGTGCCGTGGCATCAGCCTTAGCTCATAGCAACCTCAAACTCCTGGGCTCAAGCGATCCTCCTGCCTCAGCCTCCCGAGCAGCTGGGACTACAGGCACGCGCCACCAAGGCCAGCTAATTTTTTCTATATATTTTTAGTTGGCCAATTAATTTCTTTCTACTTTTTTAGTAGAGACAGAGTCTCGCTCTTGCTCAGGCTGGTTTTGAACTCCTGACCTTGAGCAATCCGCCCGCCTCGGCCTCCCAGAGTGCCAGGATTACAGGCGTGAGCCACTGCGCCCGGCCAAAAATCCATTTTTAACTTTTGACTCCTCCCAAATGTAACTATTAATAGCCTACTGTTGATCAGAAGCCTTACTGACAATATAAATAGTTGATTGACACACATTTTGGGTGTTATATGTATTGTGCATACTATATTCTTAAAATAAAGTAAGCTAAAGAAAAGAAAATATTATTAAAATCATAAGGAAGAGAACATGTATTCACTACTCATAAGTGGCAGTGGATCATCATAAAAGGTCTTCATCCTATTAGTCTTCACGTTGAGTAGACTGAGGAGGAGGAAGAAGAGTGGTGGGTCCTTTGGTCTCAGGGGTGGCAGAGGCACAAGAGGTGGAGAAGATGGAAAGGGAGGCAGAAGAGGCAGGCATACTCGCACACTAGGAATAACTTTTATTGAAAACATTTGCATATAAATGGACCCGTGCAGTTCAAACCCATGTGGTTCAAGTGTCAACTGTATATACCGTTGATTCATCAGCATTGAATCATGGCAAATCACACTGTTAACTGGCGCCTGAGCAAAGCTTATCTAACACACAGTTCCCTCTGGCAGGCCCATCCCTGCCTCCTTGCACTTAGGGACAGGAGACAGCACTTCAACACTGTGCTCTGGGCCGTTTTAAACAGTGACATCAACAACTGAAAAGCACAAAAATGCAAAGAAAACATGGCATTAAACAGACCATCAAAAGGATGCTCGTTTGTGGTATGAGAGCTGGAACAAGAAGGTTGGAGTTTATCTGGGAACATGCGCATCAGGCGACTGGATTGCCACAGCTCTGCAGAAGTTTGTGAATGACTCCCAAAGTGCCCGGAGTATAGATTTGGGGGTTACAGGTATGTTTTAGTGAGTAGGCAAATTTGCAAGCATGGAATCTGCAAATAAGGAGGTTCAACTGTATTTCATTTAGTAGTTTTCTATTTCTCCTGCCCAGAATACAAGCCCCAGGAGACCTGGTCTCTTTGTTCCCCGCTATGTGCCCAGCACCGGGCACAGTGCCTGGCACACAATAAGCGCTCAGGACATAGTGAGGGAAAGAAAAAGTGAATGAAGGGAGACAGGAATTAAGAACAAGAGAACAAAGTCCAGGCTCCTCTTCACTCCTGATTACTGCTGTTGTCTGTGCAGGGACCTCCTTGTCCCTTCACACAACTTAAATATGTCCCCATCCAAACCCTCCCTGTGGTTCTCCGGCTCCCTGCAGGCGGCTCCTGTCTTCCCTCCTCCCTCCTTCCTCTGTCTCTCTGGGCCGCATCCACACGTGCCTGCACGCGCCGGGGAGCGTGGCCCCCGAGCTGTGGACAGACAGCCGCCCCTTGCTTTGCGCCTTTTCATCTTCCCCTCCGTCCACCTAGGAGCCTCCCGGGGTGGTCAGATCACGATGCTTCCTGCATCTGTCCGCCTCCCATCCCTGTGCCTGGTTTCCGGAGCATGGTTCCATCCTAGGCCTGGCTCACAACCTCATGGCTGGCCAGGGGGCCGATAATTCTCTTTTGTCAGCCCCCTAATCCTGAGCCTCCCCTGGGAGGGGGCGTGGGGAGATGTCTGGGGGCCCCTGCACATCCTCTGTCTCATTTCAGGCTTCTCCCTTCTGGCGTCTGCCATCCCTTCCAAGACTCCTTACCATTTTCTTCTTTCTTGGGACTCAAATCCCACTCCATTCCCTCCCCTTTTCTTCTTTCTGACCCACAACACCTCCACGAGACAGCCAGCCCCATAATGGTAGCAACTGCTGCACCCCCGGCTGGTGGGAAGGTAAGTCTTTGTCTTTGTCCACCGACTACCTGGATGTCCCCGAAAATACCTCAGGACCTTGTCTGTCCCCTTAAGTGCACAGTAGGGCTCGTGGGAGGGTGTGTGCTGTGGAACCAAGGTAGAAAGCTTTCCACCCCCGGTAATAATCCTCTCTGTTTACACTGGGCTTGACCCTCCTGAGAACCCGGGGGCAGCCGGGGCAGGCACAATGACCGCTTTTGTGCCACGAGTCACGTGAGGCTCTAGAAAATCACAGAGATCCTAAGAGGTGGATCTGGAGGGAGAATTTCCGTCTGTGCCCAGGGATCGAGTGTCCCCACGGCCCGGCGACAACTCGTAATTGGTCAGTTTAGAATCCAGACAAACAGGGGTTTGCCAAGCTACCGAGTTCCAAGTGGCACAGTCCCCGTGAGTGCCAGCGAGAGAGCACGGGCACAGGCACGACGGCCACACACACGGTTATCACGTGTCACATTTACACGAAACCCCATTGCTTTGAAAATTCCATTTACAGGCACCGCTCATTCGCTCTCACGAGAGCCCTGTGGGGCAGACATGGCAGGGCTGGTCATTGTCTCAAGATGTGGACACTGAGGAAATGTGACCTGTCTGGCTAGAAAGTAGCCGAGCTGGGATCAGACCCCAGGATTCCTATTTCCTGTGCCTGGATTCCTCCCCCTCGAAGATGAATAACAATGATCAACTTGCTCCTCTGCACCCGGGTTCAGGGGTTCTGGCCTGGGCAACCCGCCAACCAGTTTCTCAGAACAATGTGGGAGGCGACAAGGGCCCCAAAAGTGGTTTCGAGGAAATGTGGCCGAGGAAGAGGGCCTGGAGGAGGGAGGGAGGACTTGGCAGAGGCTCAGAGCTGGCCCACGGGGCCCAGGGCAGCCTCGGCCCGCAGCCAGGTGGAGCCCGAGGTGAGCTGCAGCCAGGTTTGCTCTCGGCCCTTCCCTGGGCTTCCATCTCCTTCTCTAGCCTGGAGGGTCAGCCCCTGCCCTGAAGTCCTTCAGCACTGCCCCAGCTCCTCTCCTCTGCGATACCATCTGCAGCGTGTCAACAGGTGGCCGTGTGGTGGCAGAGTTTGTGTCCCCTCCCGTGTGCCTTCCCAGCCTGCTCTCAGTGAGCATGCTCCATAAACAACAGCTGACTGGCCCCTGTGCAGCCAGGTGCTGGTTCCGGTGCGGTTGGGCAGCTGGTGGGGGGAACAGGGGTCGCCCCAAGAACGCACAACTGCCGTCGGTGAGGGGAGGAAGGGACACATGAACTCACAGAACAACGCCCGTGAGAGTCTGTCCACAGACCTTCTTGCAGCTCTGGCCCCACGTTCTGCTGGGAGCCTGGCTCCGAGGGAAGTCTGGTGGCCCTGGTACAGATGTCTAAGGTGGCCCTGCCACATGCCCTTGGCCCACAGCTTTCAGCTGCCTTTGTGGCAGGTGGCTCCAGTTCCACGGGTAGCATCCCACCTCTAGCACACACCCGAGTCTGTCTGCTTTTGGCCTTGAGGCTTCTCTGGTGCCAAGGATGCCTTTTCCGCCCCCCGGCGGGGGCAGCCCTTCCCAAGTGGGGGCTGGGGGCTGATGCACAGTCTCCCACCCTCAGGGCACAGCTTTGCGGGGCCTTGGCAGGCTGAGCCTCCCCCTCCCACAGTTTGCTACTCTTACTCCTCCCTAAGAGCACCTTGTGCTGTCCCTTGGTATAAGGGACAGAGAGGGGACACTGAGCACTCCCAGGGGCCTGGCTCCTTCCCAATCTGTATTTCCTCCTTGGTGATCTTGGTGACAGGCCTGGCCTCACGAGCTGCCCTTGTTTTCAATGCTCTGCTGTCGTCATCTTGAAATTCTTAATATGTTTTGAACCGGGGGGGGCTCCGCAGTTTTGTTTTGCACTGGGTCGCACGAACGGCACAGCTGGTCCTGCCTGGCGGTTTGACGCTCCAGGAGAGGCCTCTGCGAATGATGGGAGCGAAATGAACCTTGTCCTCTGGCCAAGCTGAGCTCATTGTTTCTTCCCTCCTCTGAGCACAACAGAAAACGCAGGCACAGTGGGAGCTTTTATCAGGGTCCCTGTGACAAGGGCTCATGGCGTTGGGGGGCTGGGAGTGGCAGGCAGGCCCCGGGGACCAGCTGGTCTACCCCACACCCAGAGTTGGGCTCTCCCACCCAGCACCCCTGGCACCGGCTCGCCCAGCCTCTTTGTGAATTCTTCTAGTGACAAGACAGGGCCTGTTTCACTGTGGGCTCTGACTGTAACTGCCCCTCACGCCTGTGACGTGCCCTCAGGTTCTCCAAACCCTTCCCCAGGATTATCCCACGGGATTTCCACCTCTCGCTCCTCCGGGCAGCAGGTGTTGCATAAGGAGTGGAAACTTCCAGATTGGCAGCCCTGGCTCCTCCCACTCAGCCCTTCCCTTCCTTCTATGGGGCATGGAAACCTCTCCTCACCTAGGAAATCCTTCAGCCTGTCGAAAAAGAATAAGTAAGTCCTGATTCTTTGTACTAAATCATTTTTCGCCCTGGGCTGTAGGTAATGCAATGCCGTTTTTCCAGATGTGCTTCACTTTGAATAACAGTCATAAAAGGGCACGAGCTAAGTGGCCTTGTTATAGGGTTGTTGTTTTAAACGGATGAGACCCCAGTTTGAAGCTGGCAGAATAAAGCAGGATCACAGAGCCTCCCGCCCCCATTGCCCCCCCCACCAAAATACAGAAATTAAAAAAA
>VBSM01002937.1:10932956-10955750 GCA_008086735.1 Cheirogaleus medius
CCTCCCAGAGTGCTAGGATTACAGGCGTGAGCCACCACGCCCGGCCTAAATACTTTTCAAATGAGAAACTCTGGGCACCCTGCTACACAGGGGCCCCTTTGTGTGCCTTCCACAGGTGCCTCCCCGGGGCTGGCCAGGTAGCCCGGCTGTCACAGAGTCCAAGGCCATGCTCCTCCTGACCCAGCAGGTTTCCCTCTCTCAGACAGAGCTCCGACTCCTACTGCAGTTACTGTTCCTGGTCTTACCTGGAACAGACTCTGAAGGCTGGCTTTGAGTAGCCAACCCATTTCTCTGCCTCCAAGGAAAAACAGCTTTATAAATTCCATACTCATTAACTCGTTCTTTTCTAGCAAATCCTTTGGGAACACAAAGATGGGTCTTCTTCACCATAGGTTGGCCCAGGACTGCTCTGGGCAGTGTGACACCCAGGCAGACATCTCTGCACCCATGAGGGGTGGCTCATGCCAAGCTTTGCATGGGACGATGGCTTCTGCTTATTTCCCAGTCTCCTCTGAGAGACCTGCTCCACAATCTGGTCTCGGCCCTGCATCCTCTCTCTCCTGGAATTCCCACCTTCTGGCGTTACTCTGCAGTTCCGTGAACGGGGGCTGAACAGCTTGTCAGGTATCCGGCTGGGGAGTCACGCATCGCCAGCTCCCCGCCTCCGCGCTCCCACCCCCTGCAGAGCCAGGCTTGGAAACCCTCAAGTTCCTCTGTGCTCCACCACGATACGTCGAGAACCACTGACAATATTCGATTCCAATCTGCCCACTTCCTTCTGGTACCCAAATTCCTAAGAATTGCGCACCCGGCATTTTCCACTGGAAGATAAAATGTCAATTCTGAAGATATCGACTTCTGAGTTTTCTGCTAATAGAAAGGAAAAGAAGTCTTCAAAATGACTTTCAACTTCCTGAAGCTTTAGGATACTTTCAATGCAGAGTTTTATATTTAGGATCATATGAATTATACAGAGAACCATGGGCTGGTGGATAGCTTCCAAATATTATACTAGAAGTTATATTTCCCTCCCTTTTGATAATTAAGTTCAAGGTCTTCACCGCAAGTGACGTCATGTCTCAGAAGCAAAAATAGGTCCCTATTAAGACTATGTAACGTCTTCTGTCCAGCAGGTCCTGTTTCCTCTTTATGCTCTAGTCTCCTCACCTTCCTAATTGGCTCTCCAACCTCAAAGCTTTTTCTTGCTGCTGTCTGGAACCTCAGATATATCAGATACAGCCTGACTGGGTGGCGTGAGAAGCTTGGCTATGCCGACTGCATTTGTCCACCTTAGAAACCCAAAGGACCCAGGGCTCTGGAAAATAGGCTGGTGGGCATTAGTGGCCTTAATAGCATTAATAGTGATGGCATAATAATACAGTTTTCATGCATGGAACAGGTCATTTGGTGTTTAGGCACAGCCAAGTATGAGTATAATTCACATCCTCTGTTAAACTCAATTGGGATGAGATAAGAACAGCCTCCTTACTGAGCATTCGGTGCAACGTGCTAATGTCCTGTGTGCTTCTTGTACATTATCTCATTTAATACTGAAAAGAAATCTCTGAGAGTTTCCCATTTAACATATGAGGAGAATTTGGTTGAAAGGATAAGAAACTTGCCAAAGGGCAGGGTTGGGATTCAAGCTCATGGGCTGAGTTCTGGGTTTTGCTGCCCTTCTGTGGGCTCCTACTTGGACAAGACCTTGAACTTTAATGGCACCATGACGAAGGGACATTTGGGCACTAGAGGCAATCATGGCGTAGAGTATATTAATATTACCCACTGCAAGCCTCATATCTGGAATTCAGAAATGAAAGGAACTATTATGAGATTGAAATCTCTATCTCCTTCAGTCTGACATGAAGGCATTCTATCTTCTACTATAATATACAGAGCAAAAATAAAAACAGAACGCATTTCATTTCCATATCCGAAAAGATAAAAATCACGGATTTCAGACTTTTTTTTAGTGGTTAATTGTATCTCTGCAATAGCTGAGGGGAACACTGATAAAAACATTATCTCTTAGTGTTGGGGGATTATTAAAATCGAGGAAAAGGAAATTATAGAAGCTTTAGCTTTTAGATCCATCACCCCTTTGACAAATGCGCTTAATCCTTTAGATTAAACTCCTACTTACAAAAACCAAAAATCCGAAAAAGGCAATCTGCTGCTTTGGGGAAACATTTGAATGGGAATCAAGAGAGCTGATTCTGGTCCCCACAATTCTATCCAGTAGTCATTTGATACTACCTGCAATGGACCAAAATGCACCAGAATGAACTATACCATCTCCAAACAAGGTGAATGCTAAAGTTCCTACCAGCTGTGAAATTCTAAGGGCCAATGAGTCATGCATCAATCAGTGCCAAAAATAATACAAAGATTACTCCTAAACAAAACCTCTATTCTTTCAGCTAGGTGTTCATTTGATTAAAGTGACTTATATGAGTGAGAGATGGATCAACAGATCTAAACCTCTTAAAGTATTGGGAAACTCAAAAAATTTCCAACTAAGGGAAATTATGGGCAAACTTACTAAAGTACAAGAACTCTTCTGGACCCATCTAGCGTTCTTTATTCAAATAGCTGAGGAATTTTTTACTGTGATAGCTGATCTTTAAGGATGGCTCCCAATGAACCATGCCTCTCGGTACTCACATCCTTTCGTAGACACGTTGAATCTGGACTGGCTCCGTGACTCACTTTGACTAAATGAATGCAGCAGCAGAAGGCGCTCTGTGCCAGTCCTGGGCCTAAGCCATAAGAAGTCTTGGTAGCTTCTACTTTTGTGCTATTAGGAGCCCCAAGCTGCCACTGCAGCTTGCTGTCCCACACTAGCTGTATCAGAATTCAACACATCCAATAAAGGCCCCATTTTTAATGCTATCCTTTGTCTTTACTGAAATGCGTATAAATCAGGGAAAGACAAAAAGCTCTATTGTGAGCTATAGATCCCTTGGCTAAAAGAAGCTTGTGTCACCCATATTTTGAATTGTCCCTTTGTTTGGCACCCTGGAGGGAGATGCCTAATGGCTGAGAGGTATGCCTTTCGCTTGTAAAGTGAGCAGCATCAGAAATGGGAAGTGGGATCCTCTATGGGTGAGTCCTTAGGGATGGCGCTCTTAGGACAGAGATCCATGGAAGCCGATTTCTTTCCTTGGAAGCCAGGGGTGCGTGTACCTGTTTGTGGACAGCAGCCCTCGGCCTTCCCTTTGTCTTCCAGCACTCCTGGTCCCTCTTCCTGGCACTCCAAGCTCTTCTGATCTCTTTACTTCTAGGTACCTAGTTTCTTTTCCCTCAACTGCTCAGCAGCTGGTCCTGATACCGTGCTGACTGGTAAAAACCTGCAGATGAGACTCTTTGCAGGGAGTTTTTTTTTTTTTTTTTTGAGACAGAGTCTCACTCTGTTGCCCTGGCTAGAGTGCCGTGGCATCAGCCTCGCTCACAGCAACCTCAAACTCCTGGGCTCAGGCGATCCTTCTGCCTCAGCCTCCCGAGTAGCTGGGACTACAGGCATGCGCCACCATGCCCGGCTAATTTTTTCTGTATTTTAGTTGGCCAATTAATTTCTTTCTATTTTTTAGTAGAGATGGGGTCTCGCTCTTGCTCAGGCTGGTTTCGAACTCCTGAGCTCAAACGATCCGCCCACCTCGGCCTCCCAGAGTGCTAGGATTACAGGCGTGAGCCACCACGCCCGGCCTGCAGGGAGTTTTTACATCACAAATCAAACAAAGGGATGAAGATGCAACAGTTGATATTTTAGGGGAGGTATCTCAGCCCCATGTTTCTTTAATGACATCACTAAGACAGATGCTAGAATGGCTGATGTTCTCTCTCGTCTTAGGTAAGTAAAATGTGAGAATTTTACCACCCACCTACATGGCAAAAAGTATCCCGAGGGGAGGCAACAAACTCTTTCCAGGGGAAACCTCAGGAATGAGCTTACTGAATGAGCTTGCTAGCAGAACATTGCTCCAATTTCTTCCCTGCAAAATGGGTTTAATCACACCTCCTTAAGAATATTTTTCTGATTATAAAAAGATCCTGTCTCATTTCCAGTGGCTAGCCAACCCTCCTCCCCCGTTCCATTTGTGTGTTTCTTTGTTCCGAACTGCTGAGACTCAGTTTATGTTTCCGAAGCCTCTAAGAGTTAAAAACAAGGTTACTCGAATCCTGAGAGGTAAAAATTTATTGATTTCTATCATATCAGCATGTTATGATATGGTCACGTGAGCCTGCTCATACAGCTGACTTCTTAGAGAGCCAAGAGAATTTTTTTCCTTTTAAAAATACATTTTTTTTTCAGCAGGAAGAAACATTTTAAAAACAAACATTTCCATATTAAGTGGTAATTAAAAACAATGGCTTTCCCCTAACTCAAGAGGAATGAACAGGGCTGGTCAGCAACAGATCTCTGAGGCTTCACATCGGCCTTCAGGCCTCTGTCCCCAATCTAGTTTTTATCTTCCAGAAAGTACTTCTGGGGGGAAAAAGATTAGAACCTCCCCACAACAGCAGCCTAAATCCAGATAGAAAAAGAGGTAGACTGAACTGTAACTATTTAATTCATTTGGTAGACTGTGCAAGATATTTTAATGTTTCAATTTTTCAGTGGGATCAAATATGTTCTACAAATACCTAAACAACTGATGTTTTAAATGCTAACAAAATCTTAGAGATGCCTATACCACAGTTCACTTAGCTTTGAGAAATGAAAGTATAAAACCAACTTTAGAAACATGCAAGCTTCCCATGTATTTCAGGAAAAGTTTGCTTTTATCAAATTCTTCAAAATCAAAAGCTCGCTCTATAGGACCGATGTTAATGTTTTTCCCACCCTTTAAAGCCCCTGCCAGGGTCAGTGATAGGAATTTCCTGAGATCAGGGAGTAGATTAACTATGAGAAGCTTAAACTGATAGTTAAAAAAATAAAACAAAACCAGGATGGGGCAGTGGTGTGCTGGATACAGCTCCTACTGGCTCCCAAGAGCCGATGGTTAAATTTTAGAATTTTGCCAGCAGTTGTTAAGCACTCATTATTAAAATTAAATCATATAAACTTATAATTAGTGTTGAAGCTCAAAGTGGTTTCAGTTTAATGAGCGTAATTTGTACAAGGGTAAGAAACAGTTTAATAGTAGATCACATATCAGATTGAATGACAATAAATTCATTGGGAAATGAGTTAGTAGATTTTTCAAATTATGGTTAAAATGCAATCATAGGTTGGCTGTGAGTTCTATGAAAAGCAATTAAGTATCCTGTGAGAATCAATTGGCTATACGGGATTTACGATGAAGTATTTATATCTTATTTGTTAACTGTGTTATCCATCCTTGCTATCAGTGAAATTTATAACAAACTTATGTACACCTGTATACCTAATTTTTTTCCAGGACAGCAGACTGTTAAACATTTACCACCACACCACCAAATGGGGAGAATGGAAAGGAGGAGGGAAATATTTTTAAAGCAAAGAAGGAAGTCTGACATTTTTTCATTTGGTTTTGCGGTTTGCCCTCAGCATCCAACTACCAAGGTATGCTTTAAGTACGTGCCTACAGATGTTAATGCCCAAACAGCTACAGTAAACCACAAGTACCCCCATCCCCGCTACTAAGAATTAAAAGCACTTTACTTGAAAAAAATCAACTTTATTTTTTCTAGGTTAAAAAAAAATAGAACCAGCTATTAATTTTTGTTGAGAAAATGCTTCTTTTGGTGTTCACATCTAAATTTCTGAAAAGGTGATCTGGTTATTAAAATCATCCCAAATGCATTCATAAACCAGATCCACATGTGACCAGCCCTTTACAAAAATTAATTACAGTTGCCACAGCCTTTACATTCATTCTTATCACACGTTACAACATGCAGATACACAAAGAAAGAAAGGTCGATAAGCTGAAGTAAACATGACGGCATCAGGAAAACAGAAATCTATCTGTATAAAATAAATACAATTTTGTAATAACTGTAAAGAAAATGAAAGCATTTAACAAAAATAATGGCAGTTGAATGTATAACCATCTCAATACCCAATCATAAAATAAGTTACTGTAAAATGCATAGACTCCTTACATGTAAAGAATGTGTGCATCACAGTCACGTGGTTCAACAGTTTTACACAATAAAAATAAAGCCATTCGAGATATGTGTGCATACTTCACAACTAGATACACTTAAAAAAATTTTTTGCTCTTTAAACTGTCTTTAAAAAACATTAAATGTAAAAATCCTCAGATGGAAATTTTGCAGAAAAACCCATATTTTATCTCCATATGGCTACAGTCACCTTCCCCCAACAGTTCAGTACCCTCAGCTTATTCCCAGGGTCCAGTTCCTAATTGTTGGGGATTGGTGCAAAATAACTACAATAAAGCACCAACCAATGACTGCTCCAGAGAATATCTGGCCCCTTTGTGATCTAGAAGTTTCCAACTCAGGTGGTTTTGGTCCTAAACATGTTAGTCTCTATGCCTCCTGCTGCCCGGTGCTGCTTTTGATTTTGCCTTTCATGCTAACAGATGTAAGGCTCACAGCGCTGCAGGGCAAAAAATATAACAAACCATTTTATTATCCATCCTTTGTGGACCAGAGCTGAACGTGCTCGTAATGGTGACTCTGGAGTGAAGTCGTGTGTCATGATTTCAAAGAAAAGAACGAAGAAAACAATTAACTCCTCCTATTCAGTAGTGCAAATAAAACATTTTCTTTTCAAATATAAAAAGAATCCAAGAAGACTATCCATGATTAAAGACGACTGTCTAGGATTATAACCAGGTCTAACTAGTTCAGAAGAGTCTTTAGGGAAGTGATTGTCAAAAAACATTACTAAGACAAATCCACAAGAAGTGCGCAACATGAGCAAAGAATGAAGAGGCATTCTTAACATCAACTCAAAAGACAGCAACACTAGAATGATGTTCTGAGGTTTACATTTGGTGATTTATGATCTCATTTTCATAAAAAGGCTTGAGAACAATTTCAATACCACCAACTCTTGACTATGCAGGGATGCCTTTTCTACCCCATGGATTATTCAGGCTTCTGTATTTCCTCTTCCGGATAGCTGTCTTTCCATATCATTTTACTACTTGCTAACACAGTCATAAATACATATGCAAAAGAAACTAATAACTCAAATAATTTTTTTTAAATTAGTAAGCATCCCTAGGAGAAAAAAAAATGTTTGATGGGAATAAAAATAAAATAAAATTAGATTTTTGGCTTACCTATCCGTTATTACTGGATTAACTATCCAGTTATTAATTAATTATCTAGTAATGCCTACTTCCTTTACTGTGGAAAATTAAGGGTTGATTGTAATATTAAAAACTAATAATATGATAGATCTGAACTCACAGCTATCTTTTTAAAAATCTACTATTTAGACTCTCAACTAATTTGTTCACCCAAATATCATTTTCCATTCTGTAATTTTTCTTTACCTTTCCCATTGCTTATAGGTTTCTCTGTAATATATGCATATTTCATCACCAATAACTGTTTCTGAAGTTAAGAGTGAACTGCTGGCTTGGTCACTTTTATAGCTGCTGGACTTGCCTGTGGCCAAGCAGATGCTCCATCACTGTGACTTGTTGATACCAGGATTCCAGCAATGAGTTCTCAACTCCATCTGCTTGGGAACCTAGGCAGTTCAGCCAAGAACAAGAAATGCTGAGATTCTACAAGCTACTGGTACAAAACTGGCACAATTTTATTTTCTTTCCCCTTGACAAAATATATATCCTTTAAACCTCCTTTCATCCCACTTCACAAAGAAAGTACAAATTAGGAATTTTTATTCGGTTCTGTACAGTGGCATATTGCTGCTTCCCCAGATTGCCATATAAGAACACTGATTCTCTCTTTACATTCTCTAGTGCAAGCAGGAGAACTCCAGTCACTGGCAAGGAAAGCACTACCAGTGCTCTCAAACAAACGTGTTTTGCAAACAGAAGAGAGAGAACATGTTGATAAAGAATCAAAGAGGAACAGGACAGATCAAATAAACATCTATTTACAACACACAGATCTATTTTCAAAAATTAATTCACACATCTATTTGTATTTGTCACCCTGGAGACTGTGGAAATGAGACTGCACTTGAAAAGTAGAGCATCTTACAGGACAGTTTGCTTAACATGTACATATACTAAAAAATGTCATGTTCCTTTGGAGCACAGTGATGTCAAAGTGGCCCTAAGCCACATTTATGTATGCATTTTTATTTGGATAGGAGAACTGGCTACTCTACCCTGTGGTCTGCTTTAGCAATGAGGAAAAGGTCTATTAGCTGAGACTGTGCATGCTACACTTGACAGTGAGCACCTTCTCCCCCAGACGGCCGGCTAATCGCTCAAATGAACAGTTTCAATTCATCGTGTAGCTTAGCAGTGTTTGCTGGGCCTCACACAAGCCTCTATGTGGCTTCCTACCTTCATCCATACCTCTAAACCGAAGAAATTGGTTTCACTTGTTCACTGTCGCTGCAGGACACAGAATGAAATGCTTAGATTTCAAGAATATTACCTTTCATAACAACCATTACCAAACCAAACACATTAACGCTGTCTTCTGCATTTGACCAGTAGCAGCAGAAGATTCGATGAGGTATTTCAGTTAACATATCATTCTCTTTCATGTATGCACTGAGTTATTCTAAAGATGAAGCTGCTGTGGGCTTTTATTTGGTGTTGCTTTACCTTTCCCACATAACTGGGGGAAGATTCACATCTTTTCAGTGTTTTTGGTTTATTTAAAAATAGTAAAACATTAAGCTTTTCTTTTTTATAGCCTACTTCTCAGAATCGTTATTTGTGTGACTAGTGACAACAGGGGAATCTACACTGCTTGTATCATAGGAAACTACCACTGACTTGCTAGGATCTTAATAGTCTTACAATCCCAAACCAAAACTCATACTCTACCTCAACCCTGACACGGTACCAGCACTTTGTGAGGAGAGTATGGTTCTCCTGTGAGGTAAATCATGTGAACATAGTGACAAATTTTTAAACATGTTTTCTAGAAATAGAAACTTGACTTTATCCTCTTCAAAAGCAACTGAAAGAGGTTGGGAAGCCTTTTGTGCTGGTCTCTCTCCTGGTTACACTCACCCTGAGAGGAGAAGTTCCTCATGTGATGACAGAACAGACTACTGTCTGCACAGGTTCTGGGGGTGCCATGTGAGAACCTGTCACCATTATAGGCCCCTAGCTCCCATTTTTCTCATAAACTAGACTATTTCTCCTTAAATTGATCATTTAAATGTTTTATATTAATTTGTTTCGACCATCCCCAAATGCATTTAGTACGAATGTCAAAATGACAAAAAAAAAAAACAAAAAACCAAACAAGTCTCTAAGCTACAAATAGAGGCATCACGTCAGGGAGGGTGACCCACGCAGGGGGGTGCTTTTCTGGCAGGTAAGTGAACACCAGACACAAGACAGCCTCTCACGGATATGCTACATTTGTTTTCAGGCTGTATCACTAATCCTTTGCTCTAGTTGCCTTTGATAAAAGTGCATTTTGTAAAATACAGTTGTCAATCTATGATATGCCTTCTACATAAAGTGAGAAATCAGACGAGGGAAAGCAATAGTGCATGTAAACACAGCGTGGGACTGAGCTAACCTTTGTGAAGAACACATTCTAGTACCAGAGTGGGTTCGGTGGACACTGCTTTTCCCCCACAGAGAAGCCAACAATGTACCTCTGTTAGTTGTCGAGGACTGGGGCTTGTTACTGCAAATGACAGGGAAACAGTTCTTCAGAAGGTGCTAGCCAGCTCCCCTCAAGGTTTCTAGTAACAGCACAAGTTGGTAGAAATGAGGGCGTCCTACAGTGCTGCTCTAATGCAGACTACTGACTAAGAGGGACTAATACAACTTTCTGAGCTTGAACTAAATTAGCAAGTATATCTGGTGTCAACAGATTTTCTCTCAGATGGTCTTCTAGGATGATTTTATGATTTCTCCTCTTCTCCAAATGTGATGTTTGCGTAAATACGTGGTAGAGTGTTTCTTTTTAAAACATGAACAGTTCTTAAAATATATTAGCAGGTCATTATATTACTAAGCCTCATTTTAGTAGAATTTTAAAATATCCCAAAAAGGGGGATAAATATTAATCCATCCATTGAATTTCCTTTGCTTTTTTTTTTTTTTACATATTCTGATTTGCACATGTAAAATAATGCACACTTATGAAAGAAAGTCTGAACTCCTATGGTGACCTTGACAAGTCCAAGTCAATTCCTAAAACAGGTAATGGTAAAAATACTGAAGGATGTTGTACCACATATAGCCTGACAAAAATGCAAAAGACTGTATGAGAAA
The DNA here is from genome assembly GCA_008086735.1 of Cheirogaleus medius. Classification (NCBI taxonomy): domain Eukaryota; kingdom Metazoa; phylum Chordata; class Mammalia; order Primates; family Cheirogaleidae; genus Cheirogaleus; species Cheirogaleus medius. The sequence continues at coordinate 10,943,309 of VBSM01002937.1, forward strand.
TATCCACATGTTGCTGAGGGTCATCTCCCTGGACACGGCTTCCTTCTGGCCTTTGGAAGGTGGAAAAGCTCCTAGGAAACAAGATAGAAATATTAATTTGTTTTACTTTAGTGTTAGGTTAACTAGAGAGTGAGGGTGTGTGTGTGTGTGTGTGTGTGTGTGTGTAAAGTAGCTTCTGTGAGTTTCCATTGCTCTGGAAGAGAGATCTCATTTGAAATACAAATTTCCAAACTTTCTAGCTGTTTCCTGCCTCTGAGCCTTGGCCTTTGTTCTCTGCCTGGGATGCTCTCCCTCCATGTTAGTGAATGGCTGACATCCTTCTCGTAGAAAAAATACCCACCTCCCTGGCCTCAGTCACTCTCTCTCAGCCCCATGTTTATTTCCTTCCCGGCATTTTCCCCAGTCTGTAATGGTCCTGATCTAGCTTTTGTTCCTTCTCCAGACTTGCTGACTATCTGTCTCCCACTGGAATATAATCTGCATGAGAGCAGGCATTCCAGCTACCTGTTTCCCACCGGATCCCTAGAGATCTCCACACTGGTCAGGACACAGGATGTGTGAAATTGACGTTAAATAATTTCTGAAATAGCATAATTTATACTAAGTCCTCTATTTATTAACTAAGGTTTTTTTCACTACAAAAAATGGTTGCATAACACTGACATTTTCAAAAGGCCATATACTTTAGGAAATATATCTTAATAATATAAAGAAATACAAAGTAAACAGGTATCTCTACATTTGTTTCTGGGAAGGAAAGCTAGATTGCTTCAGAGCAATATTACCTAAGGTCATCTTGATAACACTCTTCAGCATTTCAAATAGTCTTTGTCCTTGCTGATAATCCTTTAGGGTAAGCTGATTCATGAGGGGATTTGCTTCTCACAGGCAATTTACAGAGTGTACTTTCAAGTTTCAAGATCTAATATGCAAATAGCTTTCTTATTAATAAAAAGAGGTTTCCATTATTGTTGCCAAAATTTAGCAATTATTTAGAGGATGCTGTGTACCTGTTTCATAAAAATGTGATAAGAGGTCCTCTTTTTCAATGAACCGTTGATAGAGCCAATTGGTAAGGTCATCAATCTCCAGGGGTACATCTTTAATTGGAAAGATCCTGTTAAGAGTTAGAAAAAAAAAAGGTTAAGACTACTTTAAATCCAGAAGTCAAAATCATTCAGAAACATGGATGATGGAAAGCTGAATAAAATTATGTTATCACCTTTTGCTGTTTCAAAGGTTGGTTTCTTCGACTAATCAAGGCATCTTGGTTTTGCAAAATTGCTGTTGTTGATTACACGACACAGTTCATTTATGCATTTATTCAAACATTCACTGGCCTATTCTGTTAGGTCCAGTGCTAGGTGCTGAAAATTTACTGAATTATCTTTTATGTATGAATAATTACTGAGAATAACTGTCTTCCCATATTTGTGGGTTTAAGTAGGAATGGTATTTAGAACAGATGAAGTTTTCAAATGCAGCTAAACCAGAACACATTTAGTCATTTAGTTAAATGCTCGGCCAAATAATGTATCTTAGCAATGTTCTTTTAGTGGGAACGTCTGAGAACCAGACAGAATCTGCCTAAATTATTAGCTTTTCACTAATTCTACCAAAGATAGATATTGGTTTCATGAATAGAGACAACTTTTGCTGCTTGGGAGTAGCTACTGGAACCGTTTCTGAGACCGTGTGTCGACTCACCAGGAATTGAGGTTGCCATGACTGGTGATGTCTGTGGAAATGAGAGGAGAAAGGGGCAGCAGGAGCACTATGTATTTGCTGACCTTGAGAAAGAGTTTCGTTTCTTTTTTGTTTTCCAATTCTGTTGAGGGTGGGGTCTTTTTTTTTTCTTTATCAAAGGTATAAAGGTACACAGTTTAAAAGGTCAGCAAAGGTTTGCGTGAAAATGGCAGTCCTCTCCCTCTCCCTTCGTTTCTCCCTCCCTAGAGGGACTGATTTTCACCTCTTTTAGCCAGTTGCCTTGGTGTTTACTACCATGTTTCTTCTTCAGTTTTAAGCCTGCTACTGTCTTCCCACTATGGAAGATGAAGATTAAGCCCTTTCCTTCTATTCCAACCACACACACACTTTCTTCCCATCTTCCCAATAGAGTTGTACAGTAATTTCAGTGAGCTCAATATTAGGCATTTATATTATTATGATCAAGTAAAGATATCCATAGTTAAGTCATGGAATAAATCATGGCTACTTTTCCTTTCTTGTCCAATTTTTATTTTCCCTGCGTCGAGCAATTACATTGTTTTTTGTTCGCTTAATTTTCTATGTACATATAACCAATTCCACCACAAGCTCTCAGCCACTTGTCTAGGGTCAGTTCTCTGGATCTGGTCTGCAAGCTTTTTCTTAAAGGGCTGGAGAGAAAATACTTCAGGCTTTGCAGGCTACATGGTCTCTGTCCCAACTACTCAGTTCTGCCCTGCAGTGTGAATGCAACCAAAAACAGTGTGTAAATAATGCGCATAGCTGTGTTCAAACAAAATTTTATTTAAAAAACAGGCAGTGGGCCAGACTGATCTGTGGTCTAGATCTTCTCCCAAGATACTCCCTTTGCATCAGATATTCTTTCAATTTCACCTTTCTAAAGAAATTTCACCCAGACTTTGGATTTGTTATCTATAGTTTTCATTCTGTGAAGTCCCTTCATCATTACCCTGGTGAGTACCTGCACTCCTAAGATGGACAGAATGTCTCTTATACTTCATGGCTTCCTCTTTCTCTAATTACTTATTTTGATGGAGCATCGCCTTTAGCAGTTTCTTGAGAAAGGGTACTTGAAATCTTGCATGTCTCCCACTGTTTATTTAGTTTATAATTTGGCTAGATATAGGACTCAGGGTTAGGAAACCATTTTCTTCCATCTCTATCTTTTTGTCCTCTTTTCTGGGAAATTTCTTATTTAACTTCTAAACCTTTTACTGAGTTTTTATTTATTTTATTGTATTTTTAATTTTTAAGAGCTCTTTTATTTGGAATATTCCTTTTTTTTACAGTATGCTAGTATTGTTTTATTTGTGCTATATCTTTATAAGAAGTTTTTAAAATTATAATGGAAAATTTGAAACATTCATAAAAGGAGAGAAAAGGGTTAATGAACTCCCATGTACTATTAGAATTTTTGGAAGTGGTTCTTTCCATGTATACTCTCTGTTCAGTTTGTTTCAGTCTTTATCTTTCAGAGTTCAGGTTGGTTAGGTTATCAGAGATCTGGTAATTCTTTGCTGTCTGCTCCCATTTACAGATGTGGGACTACATAGTGACTGAAAGCTCTCAGCACATGAGTAGAATCTGTTGCCCGTGAGCCTCACTGAGGATTATCTGGCTGCACGGTTTAAACTGGTCTTTCCTCTGGAACTCACCCACTTCCCCAGAGAAAGATCCTCTAATTTCCTGCCTGGAGAGTTGAAGGCCTGATTGCTAGCTCTCTAGGAGCTGGTGAGATAGAGAAAAGGGCTTGAATCCCAGCACGGCACGCAGCACACTGACGTGGCTTTACCACACTGTTTTAATTATGGAATCTCTGTGCCTCAGCTGGACCTGCTGTTCCTCAGTCCAGTGAGCCTCAATTTCCTTCTCCCGAGTAAATTTATTCCAGGATCTACCAAGGTAGGAAAAGAATAATCACCAGCTGTGGGATGCAGGGTAGGGGTTTGGGGGCTCTGAGCTCTTAAACAGATTTCAAGCAGTCTCTCCAAGTTTAGCAATGCTTTTTCAACCTTATTTCTACAGGTACCGTGTTTCCCCGAAAATAAAACAGGGTTTTATATTTATTTTTCCTCAAGAAGACACCCTAGGGCTTATTTTCAGGGGATGTGTTATTTTTTTTAAGTACGGTACAACAATCTACATTTATTCAAATATAGTTAAGTTGTCTTCTTCCGGAACATCATCATAACTCTCTAAACCCCGAATTCCATCTTGAATTTCTTGCGACTATATTTCCTTTAGAACCATCGGCCCCAATCTCTCATGTCGAGCAATAGAGCTCTCATTAAATGAGCAGCTCTTATCCATGTAACCTGCTCGGAGTGCATTGGTAACAACACTGTCAGTGATTTTATCCCATGAATTCTTTTCTCAAATCGTGACCTGTCACGATGGGGCAGATTACCGCTTCGCAACGAAATGCGAAATGCATGGGTTGTGCAGATACGCTGCGTAGCCACGCCTATCACTAGGTCTTATTTTCGGGGTAGGGCTTATATTGAGCAAATGCTTAGAATCCTGCTAGGGCTTATTTTATGGGTAGGTCTTATTTTCGGGGAAACACGGTATTCATGCTGCCAGCCTTTTGGAAGTTCTATGGTATAAGTCAGGTTGGCTCTTGGCCCAAGTTTTGCTGCCATTGTCTTTCACACTGTTCTCATTCTTGTGGTTTTACAGATTAAGAAAACCCACTTAGTGTTAACAAGAATGATTATATTCATACTCCTTCAAAGGCTTTTTAAAAACAATCAGAAATGAACATTACTTATGAATTACATTATAAACAGATCCCTTTCTCTTGTTATTTAAACATTTAAATATCAGACTGGGGGTATTTTAACATCCAAATTTAAGTATGAATGGACAGGAACAAGAGAGGAAAGAAGAAAGGAGCATGGTATGAAAACTCTATTAAAAATCAATTTCAAGAACTCACACGGTTTTGATTAAAACTTTGCTTTCAAAAATTTAAAAGGACTAAAGGTAACCAAAATACAGTTTTATTTACACAGAAAATAACTCTCTCATTCTTAATCATCTTTCTATTTTCCAAAATATAATACATTGCTCTAAAGTAGTAATATAGAAGTGTTTTGGTTGGCCAAATATTTTAATGGAATAGGCGATCCTGAGGTCTAGAAACTTCAAGTTTCAGCCTGCTACTATTAAATCCCCTTATCATCCCTTATTATTAGAACTTTAATTTCCCCTGCTCTGAATGAGTGAACAGAAAGATGAATTAAAGAATATCTTCGCTTTTAAAAAGAGAAAAAATAAATATTGGAAATGCTTACAATACATAAAATCATCCTATAGGCTGATATTTTTATTAGTCCTTTTAAGACCTATACTCCTAAGTAATTCAAAGATCTCTTTTCAAACTAAAAACTTCCCCTCTACATTCTCCACCTCAGGTTCTGATATGCCTCACTGTGAGAATGAGTGGGACTCCCTGGCTGAGATCAGGAGTTTTTTGAGACCAGCCTGAAATACAGCAAGACCCCATTTCTACTAAAAATAGAAAAAATTAGCCAGGTATGGTGGCACATGCCTGTAGTCCCAGCTACTCGGGAGGCTGAGGCAGGAGGATGGCTTGAGCCTAGGAGTTTGAGGTTGCAGTGAGCTATGATGATGCCACTGCACTCTAGTGAGACTCTGTCTCAAAATACAATACTCTCAAAACTAAAAAAATAAAAAAAATTAAATGCATTAGTAATTCTGAAAGATATTGCTACATTGTCTTCAAAATGATTGTATTAATTTAGATTTCCACTAGCAATTTATGAGAATGTCTTTTATGGAAAGATTTTAAAACTGGAGAATAACAAAGTCAGAAGACTCTAAGTATAGAAGATGGCTAGTGTTGTTTCTCAACTGTTCTATGCCAGGTTGGGGACATACTCTTGGGGATCCATCCATGAGTTCTCTTTAAGAATACAGATATCTTGTGCTTTCATTTCAACATTAATTAATAAAAACATTCTGAATCATAAACATCTTATACTTAAGTAATGCCATGTGATTTTGGTGCCTGTGTTTATAATCATTTTGGTATAATGCAGTACTACTTTAAAAGTAAAAGTCCAGAAAAGCAAACAGGGCATACTTAAAAGCAAAACCTATTTTCTCACCCCTTAAGAGTTGAGATTTAGCTGAAACTCTCCCTATGACTTTTAATATCCATTAAAATAAAAGAGTTCTGTTTCCTGTAACAATGATAAGTTCTAGATAAAACATAAAAAGTATTTAGTGGATGGCACTGGAGAGTGACTAAGAGCAGGCAGATATTGGAGAGTCAGCGCTGGGAAGACAGGTATGGCACTGGGTGCATTTCTCATTTTTTACAGCTTTTCACTTGAGAGTCGTACCCAGTTAGTGCTATGCAGGGAGGCTGAAACTTATACAGAAACATGGATAAGACTTACTGGTTGAAGAATCGAGGACAGAGATTAGGGCGACCATGGTAGCTTCAAAGTGAGGAATCCAGAGAGGAGTAAGCACAGAGTGGCGGCCACAAACTCTGAGTATGAGCCCCACCTACATCTCTGGATGACCCCTGAACCATGTGTGTATGGGGCTGACTCCAAGCAGAATAAAGTCCCACAACTCTTAGCCAGCACAGTTCTGGGCACAAGGGAGGTGCTCAGGGCTACACAGGAAATTTAACTGTTTGTTTCTTTCTCTTTCCTCCAATTTAAATGTCCTTAAATTAACTTCATCCTGATATTAGAGGTATGTCTTAAAATTTAAGATGTAAACTTAAAATATCAGATTTTATTTTTAAAGCAAATGGTATTTAACTTACAGATAATTTAATAGTATCTTAACACAGTTTTGCAGTGTAAGTATTAACAGAACTTTTTAAACTATTCACCTCTGCCACGCTGAGTAGCAGCCAAATATTTGCATTACTTTTTGACTCCTAAAAACATATCATTTCTGCCTTCTTGACACTCAATATTTAGTATAAAAAGTTTATGCATGCAACCACTTCTCGCCAGGAAGAGAGAGATTCCTCTCTCTTAGGAATCTCTTGCCAAGGGAAAAGATTCTCCAGCTTTTCTTTAAAGAATAAAATAAATCCACCCAAGGCAAATGTCTTTCCAATCTGTTATTACTCAGCTAACTGTGATAGTCCTGGCACCCTTCCCATTAAGAAACCCATGTCGGAGCCTGTCATCAGATACCATTCTCTTAGCCACAGGTATCGGGGTATAGGAATGTGCTCAGAACCAACTAGGGCCAAGGAGATGATAATGGAAGTTATCACTAATGGAGCTTTAGGAAAACGTTTAAGAGAGATCACAAGAGAAATAAAATCTATGTTTCCTCTTGTTATCTTTCATGGCAAGTATGAGGCTCTGAATTTCTGGGACACCCACCCAGCTATTGGCTGAGTATGAAACCAACACACAGAGGAGAGTAGAGCTGGGAGAAATTGAGCTTGAGTCACCAGATTGAGCATATCATAGAACTTGTCCTGTTTTGGATATCTAGTTATATGAGCCTAACTCTGTTTGAATTGGGCTTTCAGTTACTTAGAGATACAAATATTTAGCTTGACTTTTAAGGTAAACCAAAATCTGAACTCAACTCTCCAACTTTATTTTCTACAACTTTCCTTTATGCATGTTATATTACAGACTACTTACTGTTTCCTACACATGTGCTACACTTCCACAGTTCTGTGTGTTTGTTCATACAGTTACTACTACACATTGTTTTCCCATAAATCTACCGCTCTCATCTCTGCCTATCTAAAGTCTATCTATCGTCCTTTAAGGACTAGTACAAATACGTCCTCCATAAAGTTTTCTCGGGTCTAATAAGGCCACAAGCCCAGTGGTTAGCACAGAACAGGTACCCTTGGTGAGAGAGATAAAAACTTGTTGAATCACATCAGATAATACTTGCAGCATATATTTTGTTGTGTAAGATTAATTTAGTTTCTGTTAATATAAAATCAGGCCCAATCAACCTAAGGATAACTTAGCAAGAATCAAAGGGCTAAATAAGATCTCAAAATAGTATTTAAAATATCTTTACGAGGAAAAAAACTGACATTAAAAATAAGGCTGAATCAAACAGAGAGAGTTTAAGTTTACCAACTGAACTCTTGAAAGAACAGTGATGAGGTTGGTGAAGCATCTATCTCTTTAAATGGGGGTTAGGATAGGGGTGGGGCTGTGTGTTGGCAGACCATCCCTACCATCTGCCCAGAATAGCTTGGATATTCTCTTGCCCAAAGAGACAGCCAAGAGGGCAGAGCAAATGCTCCCTCATGAGCAATCTACTTCTATTACTCTGATTGGTTGGTCACCATAAGATTAAAATATTAAAACGACTAATCCCCTAATATGGCAAAGGATTAAATTTATTGCATACCAGTCCTCTTGGAATCAAATGAGGAGTTCTTATCATATTTAAATAAATAAATGCATACATATCAGAAATAAACCTTCACAGTACCAACAGCCATCCAAACAAAAAATTAGCTAATTTTCAAGAAATGTAAATTCTTGCCAATAATCCAGAATAGTCTTAAATACAGAGTATTCTATCAAAATCTACAGATCAGATTTAGGAGCACTAGATGAAATTACATTTTCAAAAAAAGATGAAAAGTACTGCTTAGCAGCTGGCACCACATTATTTGAGTTAGAACATTTAAATTTTTATGCCACCAAGACTCCAAAATGTGACCCAACAGACAAACATGGCTTAAACCCTCAAGTTAATTATGTCAACTTCACGTAAGGAACTAAGCACCGAAAGAGATTCTGAGATAAATGGTTCCTGCTTTCAAAAGTTAATGATCTAGCAGAAGAATAACAAAAGTAAACAACCAGAATATGATAGATGCTGTATAAGGAGTTTCAAGAACTGCTGTGTGAATCTAAATGAAGGAATGTACATGTTTACATACAGCACAGGATATAAGGAAAAGATATCACTTGAGTTTTGCCTAAAAGAGTAAGTAGGACGCTATGGTTTGAATGATGTTGAAACTTAACCCCTAATGTAACAGTATTAAGAGGTGAGTACTTTAAGGGGTGACTGGGTCATGCCCTTATGAATGAATTAATCCATTCATGGTTTAATGCAGTGGTCCCCAATAATCTTTTTGGCACCAGGGACAAGTTTCACGGAAGACAGTTTTTCCACAGACAGGAGTGGCGGGGATGGCTTTGGGATGATTCAAGTGCATTACATTTATTGTGCAGTCAAACCTCTCTACTAATGATAGTCTGTATTTGCAGCCGCTCCCCAGCGCTAGCATCACTGCCTCAGCGCCACCTCAGATCATCAGGCATCGGATTCTCATAAGGAGCACAACCTAGAACCCTCGCATGTGCAGTTTACAGCAGGGTTTGCGCTCCTATGAGAATCTGATGCTGCTGCTGATTTGACAGGAGGCGGAGCTCAGGCAGTGATGTGAGTAATGGGGAGCGGCTGTAAATACAGGATGAGGCTTTGTCTGCTCCCCAGCTGATCACCTCCTGCTGTGAGACCCTGTTCCTAAAAGGCCACAAACCAATACCGGTCTGCAGCCTGGGAGTTGGGGACTGAAGGGTTAATGGATTAATGGGTTATCATGGGAGCGGGTTAGTTATCATGAAGTGGGTTGTTATAAAAGCCAGTTTGGCATTAGGTGTGCCCCTCTCACCCCAAGATGCCGCCTGCCATGTTATGAGAAAGCACAAGGCCCTCATCAAAAGCAAACCAGATGTGACCACCCGACCTTGAACTTCCTATCCTCTAGAACTTTAAGAAATAAACTTCCATTCTTTACAAATTACCCAGTCTTTTATATTCTGTTACAGCAAAAGAATCAAGACATAGGATTAAAAAATGTTTTAAAAATTTTTAACAAAGTAACACAAACATATAATTTTCAAAAGTCAAAGTGTACTATAAGGTAGACAATGAAAAATAATGGCCCTATACTGTCCCTCCTCAGATACCTGTTTCCCAGACACAGCCCCTTCCAACTGTTGTTTCTTTTGCTGTTTACCCCCATATAGCTTATAAACATGCTAATGCTAACACCACTGTTTCCAGATTATCCCATTTAAAATTTGTTGACTTCCCACTATGGCAAATAAGAATTTGTCTATCTTAAACCCTTGTCCTCTTCCCCTTCAGCTTCCTCTTCCTCCTCTCCTAGACAGTTAACAATTCTTTCTAAGTGCCAACTCTGTCCTTTGTAACTGTGTCTAGGATTATACTTATCAGTTGGTGTTCTATTTTCTTATATGGCTGTTTCCTCTATGAGACTGTGCTATCCTCATCTTTGCATATCCAATGCACAAATTGGTGCCTGGTCCTTAGTGGGAACTCAGGTTTGCTGAGCTGAATTAAATTGACAGTAATCTGCCAGCATAAAACTTTACGCGGTGCCATCTGTGGAAAGCCATCAACACCATGGGCATAGTTAACTGACACTACCACGGCTAGTGTGACAACAATAACTTGGAAATCCAGAAATTGCTTGTTCTGAAAAATAGATTTATGGACAAGAACAGATACTGTCAAATTTAACACAGCAGAATATCTCTCAGCACTCAATTCCCAGAAGTTTTACTTTGAGCAGTTATCCTGAGGTAAGCTGTTCAGGCCTAACAACATACTAAAACGTAATATTTATAGCTTCCCCATGGAACCATTAGAAAGGTTTTTAAAAAACCAGTCAGTTATCTGAAAATAAAAACCAGAAACACAGATATAAACTTTTAACTACTTTAATATAGGGGATAAACCAAAGCAGATATTTCCAAAGACTTTATATGTAGGAAACCTAGAGACATACTAGGAGATAAAATTTGTGTAGACAGAAAGATGGCAAGTACTCAGTGCCCAGGCAACTGCGTCCCTTCACGGTCAGGGAAAGTAAGTTAAATGAAAGGGTTAGATGAAAAGATCTAGGTAGCCCTTCCATTTCTCAGATTCAATGACTAAAAGATAAACAGTGATCCTCAGTAGAATTATGCTTAATCACTGCTCAAATAAAGTTTAAGCCCTAAAGTTTTTGTATTTGGGGGCATAATACTTCCAACAAAACTAAATTGAATTAGAAAATAAAAAGTATTTTTTGAATATCAATGGTACTTTGCTAGATCTTGAAGAGACTAAAAGTGAAAAAGACAAGGAGGTGGGGAGAGAGATCTTCATTTCCAACATTTATTTCCAGTCACTTATCAGATTATAACATTTTCTAAATCATATTATGTGCAGATTCATATATTGATAATATCACAGTAAACTAGCTTTATCTGTTATTATCTTGGTTCTTTACTATGTGTGATGGTTAATCTTATATGTCTTGATTGGGCTAAAGGATGCCCAGATATCTGATAGAATATTATTTCCGAGTAAGTCTATAAGGGTGTTTCTGGAAGAGATTAGCATTTGAATTGATATACTGAGTAAAGCAGATGTTGCCCACCACCAAGATGGCTAAGCATCATTTAATCCATTGATAGCCCAAGTAGAACAAAAAAGCAGAGGCAGAGCAAATTCACTCTCTCTGCCTGAGTTGGGCCACCCATATTCTGTTGTCCTTCAACATTAGTGCTACCGGTTCTTGGGCTTTCAGACTTAGACTAGGACTTATACAATTGGTAACCCAATTCTCAGGCCTTTGGACTTGGACCAGGACTTACACCATCACCTCCTCAATTCTTGGACTTTCAGACTTGGACTGGGACTTACAGCATAGGCTCCCTTGATTCTCAGGCCTTCAGGCTTGGACTAGAAATTGACCAGTGGTTTTCCTAGGCCTCCAGTTTACAGACAACAAATCGCGGGACTTCTCAGCATCCATAATCACATGAGCCAATCTTTCATTAGTAAATCTTTTTCTGTATATCTATATGCAGATGCTTCTTGACTTACAATGGGGTTACATTATGATAAACCCATCAAAAGTCGAAATGCATTTAATACACACACCTAATCTACTGAATATCATAGCTCAACCTAGCCTAGCTTATCTTAAACATGCCCAGAATATTTACATTCGCAAACAGTTAGGCAAAATCATCTAACACAAAGCTTATTTTATAGTATAGTATTGAATACTGCATATAGATGGGTGTTTGTAGACATGAATGTGAAAACACAAAACACAATATCTATAAACAATGCCAACACAGCACATTGCAAAGTACTGGTTGTTTACCCCCTAGATGGTGTGGCTGAGTAGGAACTGCGGCTCACTGCCGCTGGCCAACATGTTGAGAGAGTATCACATGGCATATCGCTGCCCAGGAAAAGATCAAAATTCAAAATTCTAAGTATGGTTTTTACTGAAAGGCTATTGCTTTTATACCATTGTAAAGTCAAAAAATCATAATCAGAACCATCGTAAGTCAAGGACCATCTGTATACCCTACTGATTCTGTTTCTCTGCAAAACCCTAATATACTAAGGTAACACAAAAAATTTCTTTCATGTATAACTTCTTATAAATATTTGAAAAGAAATTAAGCATATCTTCTAACTAGAGGATGGAGAATTTACCTTATGTGAATGATTCACCCGTTTCAAATCTTCAATTTCATTACAGAAATACAGAATTCTAGTCATAATATAGCCAAATTTCAATTAAGACCACTTATTTAATGTCTCCATCCTGAATGGTGTCAAACTAAAAAGTTTTATTTTTTTAAAAGAAAGGAAGAAAAGAACCTGCTAGTGTTGGGGCGGGGGG
>VBSM01002937.1:10955850-10968139 GCA_008086735.1 Cheirogaleus medius
CCTGAGCAAGAGTGAGACCCTGTCTCTACTAAAAATAGAAAGAAATTTATTGGCTAACTAAAAATATAAATAAAAAAAATAAAAAATAAATTAGCCGGGCATGGTGGCACATGCCTGTAGTCCCAGCTACTCGGGAGGCTGAGGCAGGAAGACCACTTGAGCCCAGGAGTGTGAGATTGCTGTGAGTTAGGCTGATGCCATGGCACTCTAGCCGGGGCAACAGAGTGAGACTCTGTCTCAAAAAGAAAAGCTCAGTTTTAAATTATGGATAAAACACTAGAATATGAGAATCTAGACTATGTAATTTGAATATTTCAATATACTTCATTTGAAAGGGAAAAATCTATTTCATATCTACTAAATGTTATTATGCATTTTAAATGTGAACTTATTATATTTTTATAACTCCCAGAAAAAATGCTTGTGTTGCATTTATTCAAATAATTATTATACAAAAATTCTAAATTCTATAGGTAATTTCTTTTTTCAATTAATTTTTTAATTGAAGAATACATGCACATTACAAAAAAAAATCCAAAACCCGCAAATAGTACAATGAGATGTAAGAGTCCCTCCCTAGAGGAAACCCCTGTCAACAACTGCCTGCCAGCTATATAGCAGTCCCTGCGCTGTCTGCCTTTTTTCTGTGGGGGAGGGTAAAGGGACAGCAATTATCTTTTAGACTTTTGTTTGTTTGAAGTGCTGCCTGCCAAATAGCCAATTAAATTATAACCAATGCCTTATTATATTGATTTTAAGATGTCTCCCAATTTCAGAGATGTTAATATGCAACAAAATATGCCTCTTAATTTATGAAATATGATTTGTGATTCCTCTTTTATTATGTGGTTTTCAGAACTTAATTCTGGTATGTAATAAGTGACATTATCTCTGTGGAATGGGCTTTGGATATCATTTTGATAACTCTCAAATGTAAGAAATATAATTAGAAAATCATCTCACTGCCACTGTTACACATACGGGGCTGAGGGGAACAACCGCAATTTTAAGCAGGGTGAAAGGTGACATTTGAGCAGACTTGAAGGGAGGGAGGGGGGAATTAATCACGAAGATTTCCAAGGGAAGACTCTTTGTGGAGGAGGAAAGAGTCGGCAGGAACAAGAGGTGGGAGCATGTTTGGCATGTTCAGTACGGCAAGGAAGGCAGCAGAGCCAAAGGGGAGTGAATAAAGAGCAGAAGCAGGTGATGAGGTCAGAGAGCAGGAACGGATCAAACACGCTCTTACATATAAGACTTGGGTTTTTAGGTGAGAAGCCATGATGGAAAAAACTAAGCCTAAGATTGACATGATCTGATTTATAAAAAGATCATTCTGGATACTATGTTAGAAATAGACATCAGAGGGACAAAGGTAAAAACAGGGTGACCCATTAGGAGGTTACATAGTAATCTAGGAGCAGGGTAGAGGGGATGGTGGCTAGGGCCAGGGTGAGAAGAAGTGGTCAGATCTAGGATATATATCTGAATTTAGAACCAGAAGGATTTCCTGACTGGATGTGGGATGTGAGAGAAGAAGAGGAACCAAGGATGACTCCAAGGGTTTTGATCTGAGCAACTGGAAGGATGGGAGTTGCTATTAATAATGAGCTGGTGAAGGCTATGGCGGAGTAAAATCCACAGTTCAGTTTCAGAGATGACTACTAGACAGTCTAGTGAAGAAGTCATGCAGTCAGATATAAAAATCTGTTTAGTATATACCTTTGAAGAATATGTAACATTTTATTTAGCCATTTCTCAGGAGTTCAAGACAAGCCTGAGCGAGACCCCGTCTGTACTAAAAATGGAAAGAAATTAGCTGGACAACTAAAAATATATAGAAAAAATTAGCTGGGCATGGTGGCGTATGCCTGTAGTCCCAGCCACTCAGGAGGCTGAGGCAGGAGGATTGCTTGAGCCCAGGAGTTTGAGGTTGCTGTGAGTTAGGCTGACGCCACGGCACTCTAGTCTAGCCCAGGCAACAGAGTGAGACTCTGTCTCAAAAAAAAAAAAAAAAGTCCATCTCTATTAATACATATCTTCTTAATCTGAGTATGTGTGTGTGCATGCATATATATATGTGTGTGTGTGTGTGTATATATATATATATATATCTCCTTGATGTTTGCCCTTTAAGTTGACTTTTACTCAAAAGTTTTAGGCAATCAAATAATCATAGTGGCTCTAGAATGTCATCTGTAGACATGTTTAACACTCAGTGAAAAAAATTACTTCAACTGATATTTTCATATTTTTGAGTGAACTATTTCCACTGACTAAAAACTAAACATTAAAACATTCGCAGTGTCTTGAGGTAGTATTGTTGGATATATCCTGAGTACTAATAAAGAATTTTTACCTGTAATGTACATGTGTGACTGTTGGTTTCCTGTATCCAAGAATCCAGGTTTGAATATCTATAGGTTCAGCTTTAGGATAGGCTATAGTTGTGTCTATTATCCACTGGAGGCCCTTTGATTTGCTGCCTGAGAACAAAGAAGAAAAACAGCTTAAAATTAGATCAAATTTCATATTATCTGCAGCAAATAACACAGTTTACTTGAGCAGTGTAAAGCATATCAATTTACTTTTTGCTTTAAGAAAACAGGATAAACTTTGGTGCTACTGTCTTATAATGCACTTAAGATGAAATTAAGCAGTGTCTATTATGTTATAAAATGGACAAACCTCAAAACAAATTAACAAACAATAGAACACTATTATTTACTGGACATGCACCATTCAAATATTCAATATAATTATGCACTATGAAGGTCTAATTTATATTTAACACTCCTATAAAACAACTGGCCTATGAGAGGGTCAGAAACTAAAGTATCACATCACAAAAATGAAAAACAGACTTCAAAACAAAATGGTTCATTAAATATAACCTAATACAATACAAACACCAAGATTCATGATACTTGGGAGACATTAATAAATAATGGAATATGGCAATAAAATTAAGCAATTTTTTGACATTATCAGTTGCTGCTCTTGTTTAAACAAAGCAAAAAAAACTCCCCCAATTTTATCAAGAGTTATTAATATATATAAATAAAGCAATAAACCTTCCTTCCCTTTGGAAGGTACAACAGGTAACTGCTGTTGTAGACAGGAGATGGGGAAATTTGGTTTAGTTCGATCCTTTGCATAGTGTTTTTATTCCCGGTATGGAGTAAAGTTGAGCAAGAATCGAGTCTGCTGACAGCCAGACTTTAAAGTGCAATGGTCTAGTGTTTGAAGTAAGAGAAAAAAGAAAACTCATTTTCAAGCATAAGTCCAAATGTACACTAGAAATCAATGATATATTACTTTTGTATGTCAAATAATTTAAAACTGGCCTTAAATTCTTTAAAGAATTTAGAACAACATTGTGAAGGAAGAAAAAACAAGCAAAAAAGAAACAAATAAAAAAATTAATTTTTAAATAAGAGGTATTGCTAAAGGACAGCTACCAATGAGATACATGCTGAAGCATTTAGGAGTAAAGTAAACTGATGTCTGTAGCTTATTTTAAGATGTATTAAAAAAGAAGAAACCAAGATGGACTAATGGATGGATAGAGATCTGATAAAGCAAATATATTAAAATGTTAATTATAAGATCTAGTTTACCAACTCATGTATATCTACTGTAAAATTCTTCCAACTTTTATGTTTGAATATTTTTATAATAAAATGATACTGAAAAAAATCATCAGTTCAGTTTAATATCTGTTAAATCATATAATAAACAACAAAATATACTAATCCTTTTAAAGTTAATCAGATAGAACTTAATTTTGATCTAGGTGTATAGATCACATATTAAACACAGGCATGGTTTGTGTTTATATGGAATAAAATGCTTGTGAATATGAATACTAAAGAAAATAAAACGCAAAATACCAAAACATACTGAAAAAAATAGTAAAATACAAGTAAAACTAGTTTTTAGGTATACTTATGATTTTTTCTAAAGAGCTAGAATAAAAATTTTTAATTAAGGTAGGACAAAAAATAAACTACTCTGCTTTGGTTATAAATCGAAATTATTTATCTCTAAAAGAAAAAAAAAACCAACATTCTTCTTCACTGTTATGCAATCAGTATGACGATTGTCCCTACCTTTGAGATCTAGAACATCACAGGGTATTGACTGGGTGTAACTATTTTAAAACAGCAGTCTTTATTAGAGCAACTAATCCTGTTTGGAAGACATCTGCCTTCAAGCTTTGACTTGGCTGACATTGCCACAGTCTCTCTCCAGCAGTGAAGCTATTCTGAACTTTCCTTTTCTATTAAAAGACTCTCAATTTGTCTTTTTAATACATGATGAAAGATTAAGAGAGCTAACTGCTAAGCAGCTGCTTGGGGAAAAACAGATGAAAGGAAAACTCAGTTAAATCTCATGGGCATTATTTCTATGTCTGGTCCTTATCGCATTTAAAAACACATATTTCTGAGGGCCAATCACTTCAATTCTTATTTGTCTAAAGAATATTTTAAAAAACTGCAAAATGCTACAAAGCCTAGTGAATATCTTTCAGCTTTTAAATTTATAACCAAATTTTCATAGCAATATCTTAGATAAATTTGTTCAAGCTATTGGCACAAATGCCTTCTCAAAACTTTACAATTCACCAGACTATTTCCAAGACAGTTGCATCTTTGAGTGTGATTTATTTTTTCCTAGTGATAAAAATAATATATACTCATTATTTAAAAAATGGAAAATTCAGAAAGTATTAATAAATGGGGAAAAAATCATCCATAATGTTACAACTCAGAGAAGCAATCTTAATACTTTGGTATCTTTCCTTTCACTTATTTCCTACTTGCCTTATTGTTTACAGATTTGAGCTCAAACCCTTTTCACAATAGTTGTATATTCCTCCCACTCTATTAACATTATAGCATAAACATTTTCCCTAGCCAATAAAAACTCTCCATAAACATCGTTTGTAATGGCTGTATTGCATTTTGTTGCATGGATATTTGATAATTACTTATCCATTCTCCCTTCTGGCTATTTCCAATTTTTGGCTATTAGAAACATCCCTGGCTTGGTCCAAAAGTAGTGCGTTATCTCGCTCGATTGTTCACAGTCTGTTGCAGACTGAACTCCTTCTTCTACTACTTTCCCCTCTCCTCACTACTGCACTTGACTAGTCTTAAAAAAAAAAAAGAAAAGAAAAAAGAAATAATCTGTGACAAACTTCTTTCCTTACACTTCATATTATTTCCTTTTGATAAATATTATTTGCAGTGGAATAACTGAATCATTTATTAACACTTTAAGGCTCTTAATAAATACCATCAAACCGCATTAAATTCATTCTCTATATTAAAAACAAAAAACTTTCTAAACTTGATAAATAAAAACATGTATCATTATTTGCAGTTGTATATCTATTATTAGTTTTTCAAACAAGTCACTCCTATATGTATATCTTTTAACCTAGCAATTTCACTTCTAGGAATCTGTACTACAGCAATAGTTCCACCAATATGTAAAGATATTTACAGGATGTTTATTGCAGCAGTGGGAATGACCCAGAATATGAATAAGCGAGGTAGGAGAAAGACACCTTGGTCTTATACATTTCTGTATTATTTGAATAAATTATTATAAGCATGAACTACTTTTGTACATTGAACCATTTTAAAAATTACAGTTTCATCTTCTCCCTAAGTATTATTTCTGTTTAACAAAAACTATAAATATATTTTAAAAAACCCAATTATAATTTTCTAGAACGTCAGAAAATCCTTTCATTCCAACAAGGTAAAAAAAATGCTAAAAACCATCATACCTAATTCTTTAGCATCTCCTCCTGCTGGACTTCCATTTTCCTGTCGTGCTACAAGGGTACTCAAAATAATTTTTGTTGCCCCACACCTTGGCAGAGTGACATGTGTAAGAAATGGCAAGTTATTTTTCTTGGCAAATGCCTGACTTGTTTCTCGCCTCTTCCTGAGGAAGCCCCCTTCTGGAAACAAAACAATCCATTTTCGACCTCTGCTTCTGTAATAATTTTCTAAGTGCCTCTTGAGAAGTAGCAGCTGTTGGTCACGATAAGATCTTCCCTAGAAAGTACACAGGCGTAATAAGTACAGCTACATCTGAAATTAAAATGCCATAAAATTAGAAATAACAGCTTCTAAATTAAAATCCAATCACAGAATAGAATAGTGATTTCCCCCCCTCACTTACTTCGCTTTTGAACACAGTGGTAAAAAGAGAGAAGTTATTAGCACTTGTATAAATAAATCTTTCTGAAGAAAAAGGAAATTGTTCTGATTGCCGCTGGGAGTTCAGTCATTCATCAGTTCAGTGACTACTTCCTGAGTGCCTACTATCTGCCAGGCACTACAGACAGTAGGGCCAGAGGCCTAAATCAGAGTCCCGTATGGAGCTCATACCCTGGTTTGGGAAGACAGTAACTATGGAGTGTAGATTCAACTGGTGATGTATGATAGGAAGAAAATAGTAAGAGGACAGAAAGGGTCAGGAGGGTCAGGGAAAGCCGCTCTGAGGAGATGACATTTGAGCAAAGAGCTGATAACGCGAGGGAATAAGCCATGTGAAGAGGAGAGGTAGAATATTCCAGGGGACGAGAACAAAAAGGACAAAGGCCCTTGGGTGGGAACAACCTTGGCGTGTAAAGAACAGTGTACCAAGGCCAGAGTGGTGGACGTGTGATGAACGAGGAAGTCAGTGGCAGGAGATGAAATGGCAGAGGGAGGTGGACATCAAATACTTACAGTGTATGAATAGTAGTTTTGGAGGGGACATCTTTGGATAGTTTTGAACAAGGAAGTGTCATAATCTTATTAAAAAAAAAATCTGCTGGCTCCTGTGACAAAAAGACTACAGGAGATAAGTTGGGAGACCATTGCAGTGTTCCACACAAGGGAGTTTGATGAGATTTACTTATAGTGCATTGATAAGAAGTCGGTACATTCAGGGAAAAAACTGCAAGTAAAGCAAACAGGACATTCTGATAGACTGATCTTAACTGTGAAGGAAGGAGAAAAACGAGGATGACGTGAAGAATGAAAAGAAGAATCCATAAAAATTATAAGAAGGCCCAAAACTTACAACTAAATATCACAAAGCTTCTTCCTTTCAGTATGCTCAATTTGCTAATAATTTTCCAGCCAACACAATTACAGAAGCTCCTCAAAATAATAAGTATGCTCATTACTTACTTGTCTTATAAAGAAGTCTCCATGAATTAGAGAAACAATTCCAAAGTTTGTGTACTTAAAAATATGATCCATCAACCACATCATTTCAGCAACAACCTAAAATATTTAAAAGCAAAACATAATTAAGGTTGGATAGACGAAATCTGACTACAGTCTAGCCAAGTCTCCAACCTTTAAATATAATAATTCATGCATACTCTTAATATTAACCTAAATCTAAAATCTTAACTCTAATGCTATTTCTATTATACAAATGCAGCACAGTTACTAATACAGTCTACATGAAAAATTATAGGTCTTGATTCCAAGTCTTCAAATCCTAAGTCACAGGTACATACATTACACTGTATAACAAATGAAGAATTAACTTCTTAAATTTGGACTTAATGATTTCAAATTTGTTCTACCCTAAATAAAGTCTCTGGCAATTCTTATACAAATTATAAAATTATTTTGAAACAATAAAATAAAATGGTTAGAGTTACCAAATGAGAGCTATACATTTAATTAATAAGCATGAAACTTTTATAAAATGTGAGTGTACCTTCATGGCTAATATATTAAAAGTCAATGTCCAAAATACAACATTTAAAAACTAATATAATAGAATGATTTATACATTCTTTTATGTTATGAAGAATTTGTTAGTTTATGCAAAGTCATACTCTTTGCCAGAGTAAAAATATTTATAGTCCCTCAGTCCAAACCTACAAAAATATTATTCATTCCTGATAAGAGTTTATGCCTATATCAAGAGTAGAAGATTTCATTTCACGCAAATTTAAAAATTTAAAAGTATAAACAGGATATAACTAATGAATTGGTTAATTGTTCTTTCCTGCTGAGGAAGTAGCATTCTTTCTTATAAGCCTTAAATAAAGTGAAAGCTACAGCCTCAATCAAGAATGCAATGAGCTCTACTTTGGTTTCTCATGGGGATAATAAATGTAAACATCATCTCTAAGCACCAAATTATGTGAACTTACATATAAGGAAAACACCAAAACATTGACACCCATATGCTTCTTTTATAAAAGCTCACAGACATTAGTAATACAATATTACAGTTTCTGCCTTAGTTTTTCAGTTACACAACTCCCATTCCATCAACTTTACTGTAACACATCTCTTTTAAAAAATAAAGACACATGCCAAGTGAAGAACTAAGTCCCCAAGTCAATTAATAAAGAGTAAAATAATCACCAGCATCTTATTTTTCAATCTTGTTTTGCTCTGCAGTGATGACTATAGTACTTTGTTTAAATAAACTGGGATATGAACCAAATGAAACTCGTTGAAAAGTGCCCCAAGAAACAAACAAATAGCAGTGGATTCAACCTATAAAGCATTTTAGTTTCATAATCAGTATAAAGTGTAGCTACAATTTATTGGTTTCTGGGTTTGAAATATCAACACTAATATAACTAGCCTTTATGTTTAATCTTTCATTTATGGTGGATTTACTATCAGTTAGAAGGATCACCTAAAACAAATTCAGTAGGATAGCCAAGCTATCTTCTGAGATTGATATGGATAACTCCATTCTAACTTACTTTAGGGAAAATGTTACAAGCCAATAAATGTTTATGAAACATTTAATAAAGTTATTTTGATAGAAATAAAAATTCTTAGTTTTATCATAAATTGCTATAAAAGGACAAGAATTTTCGATTCATAGACACTTATTAAAAAGGTACTGGCACATTCAGAAAATACAATTAATCCTTTTTCATATTCCTCAAAAGAAAAGATCAGTAAACACAAGATGCCTACATCAACTCTGCTAATGTTTGATAGTTTTGTCACTCAAACTTTGTTATTTCTTTAGAGACAAAATTGGTCTACATCAATTATTCTTTATCTGGAAGCACAAATTTTTTACATATCAAAACATCATCTAGACTAGAGAGATTTAAATAAGTGACTCAACTCTTTATGTCCTTTTGAAATTATAATAAGGTCAATGGTTCTTCATTGGGTAAGTACAGAA
Organism: Cheirogaleus medius; assembly: GCA_008086735.1. Lineage (NCBI taxonomy): Eukaryota > Metazoa > Chordata > Mammalia > Primates > Cheirogaleidae > Cheirogaleus > Cheirogaleus medius. The sequence continues at coordinate 10,965,037 of VBSM01002937.1, forward strand.
ATTTGGCAGGACAATTTTGGTTGGCATAAGGACTAAGGAGTGTTACTATTAGGTTATTAAGTATGAAATGTCCAATTTCCTTTACTAAGTTTGACGGTTGTTATCTCTGACATTTCACTTTGACATTTCTTGTTTTATTTTTATTGTGAAGGTACAGCCTCAATCTTTCAAATGCAAGTTTTGGCTTGTGTTTATCTTTCAAATTTTTTTAAGAGCAATTTTTGTGAAGCCATGGATAAGTCAAAAATTCATGTCATTTTCAAATATGAGTTCCACCAACACAGCACAGACAGCTCGAAATATCAATGAAGTGTTTGGCAAGGATGTGGCTAATGAATGCACGGTACATCAGTAGTTTGACAAGTTCCATTCTGGTGATTACACTCCTGAAAATGAGCCACGTGGGCAACCTGAGACCAAGGTGGATGATGATGAGCGGAAAGCTGTAGTGGCAGCGGATCCATCTCAACCTGTGTTTGTCGCACAAATAACGCTGCTCAAACTACAGAAGCTGGACTTGGAAATTCTCTGGCATCCAACAATCAGCAGCAAGGTTTGATGTTACAGTTCCAACAATATTGGACCATTGGAAACAAACTAGCAAGGTAAAAAAGCTGGATAGATGGGTACCACATGAATTAAACGCATATCAGAAGAGAAACTGTCTTGAAGCTTGCCTTTCTTTGCTGTCACGACATAAAGGTGAACCATTTATATACCGTATTTATGTGTGATGAAAAATGGATTTTTTTTGACAATCACAAGCATTCAGCACAATGGTTGGATAAAGACGAAATGCCGAAACACAGTCCCAAAGTGAATATTCACGAAAAAAAGCTAATGGTGCCTATTTGGTGGTCCAGCGCTGGTAGTCCAGTGCTTATCCACTACAGCTTCATGAAACCTGGTCTGTCGATTACAGCAACATCTACTGTAACCAACTGAACGAAATGATGAGGATGCTTGCGATTGAGCAGCAGAGATTGGTCAGTAGAGACAGGCCAGTCCTCTTGGAAGACAATGCTCGACAATATGTCACACAAATAATGATGCTCAAACTACAGAAGCTAAACTTAGAAACTCTCTGAAATCCACCATATTCATCAGACCTTGCACCAACTGCCTACTGCTTCTTCCAGACTTTGGACCACTTCTAGCAAGGAAAAATATTAAATTCTCAACAAGCCATGGAAAACACCTTTCACAGTTTCATCACCACTCACTCTCCAGGCTTCTTCTTTGCTAGTATATCCAAGCTACCGTTAAGACAGCAAAACTGTGTTGATAGCTTAGTGCATACTTTGATTAATTGTACTGCTTCTTGTTTGAAATATAATAAACTATACTTTTGATTTGAAATAGGACATTTCATATTTAATGACCTACTAGTATTTAGCGTGTGGCAGTTGCAGATGGGTATACAAAACATCTGGCAATGTCCAGGACATTTCCCAACAACAGTGTTGTCCTATCAAAATACCAGTACCCCCACTGAGAAACTGATGGGCACACCAAGTCTCCTGAAGTCAAAAAGCTATGTTATAATCACATTACCATTAAAGTAATATTTTTTTAACTGGCTCACAATTTAGCAACAGGCTTCCTTCTTTGAATGTACCCATGAAGTATAAAATCAATCAAGTGAACATTCCTTTTGGTAAATACAAATTAATATTGCCCTGTACTTCTTAGGCAGGAGGTAGAGATTATAACGCTTGTACTCTTGCATTTCTCAATTACTGTTTTATGAAATAAAATAAAAAAATTCTTCTAGATTTCCAATTTTTAGTAATTTTAAAACATTATTAAAAATGCTCAATATTAACTAATCTGAAAATAAAAACAAAATTACTTGGGACCAAAAAATGAACTAACTCAAATCTTTTTATAATAGCAAACAAAGCAAACTTTCTTTTGTTCACATGATTGGTGAATTTCAGATTACCTAATATTCTGGTTAATACAGTTATCATCTATGCCAAACTGATGTTAGAATATAGACATATTTATACTGACCATTTTAATCAATCTTTGAGATTCAAAAACCACTTAAGGATACTATAGGCCCTCAGAATAATCACTATAAATATAATTATCATATCAGTAAGAATAACAATGTTAACTAATTGGGGATTCTCTTTTACAGAAAGCCAAATCAACTAGTTTTACAAAAATTTAACAACATGTATATAGAGGACAGGCAATAAATATTATTATAAGTACAAATATATCTACACAGTGATAACCTTTTACTTTAACAATTCAAGATTCTAAATACAAGAAAGGAATGAATTTATTCCACATTCCAGCAAGATTATGTCTCTGCTTTTCAGATAAATAAGAAAAACAGATTCTATGATAATCAAATATATTTCCTTTTAATCTCATCTCATTTTCTGACCTTATCCTGACCTGGTGAATCAAAATCTCCAGGACCTGAATATACCAGGGCTTATTCTTACCTCATTATTTTTGCCAAGATTGTTTCACTAAGGAAGACCCTTGCTTCAACACTCTACCTAACTAAAGTCTACTCATCCTTCAAGGCCAAGTTTATGTCCTCTTCCCTTTACAAGTTTTCTATATCCATCACCCTTCACGTTGCAATTAAGCATTGCTTCTGATATCCTTCTTCTACCTGCTACTGGACTGTTAGCTCCTTGATGAGAAGGATGGAGCCTTCTAGGATAGTGTCTATACTTCTTATAGGCACTGATCTTGACTACTAAGCACTTATTGAACATCTATTGATTTATTTACTTTTAGGTCAAACATCAATCCCATTAATTTTATATACTTTCTATATATTTAGTTTTCCATGAACATAACCTCTTTAATTTCTAAGGTGATAATTTTTTAATACTAAAGACAAAACTTATTTTTTTAAATCCATTCAATCTATATACACATTTTAGTTACCAATATAAGCAACATAAAATCCACAATTCAAACATAGCCTGGATAAAATGGGCCTAATGTTTTCCCTTTCGATTCATTTTGTAAATGAAATCCAAAATAACATTGACCTTATTTTCTTCCGGCTAAAGATCCCTAAGATCACCTAATTCAATGACCAGTTTTACTCTTCTCTCTTAAACAATAT
>VBSM01002937.1:10968239-11001648 GCA_008086735.1 Cheirogaleus medius
CTCTTGCTCAGGCTGGTTTCAAACTCCTGACCTTGAGTGATCCACCCACCTCGGTCTCCCAGAGTAGGGATTACAGGCGTGAGCCACCGCGCCCGGCCTCATCCCAGTCATTTTTTAAGTTTTATTGAGATATAATTCATTATCCCATTTATTATTTTTAACTCTCTAAGTCCTCCTGGCTTGATTTAGAGTGATATACATATTTTTAAATATTTTCTAAATTGTCAGGAAAAGTATATATACTAAAATCTAAGTCTATATTCCAAACCATAGTAAGATTTTCGAATTGATTCTCTGTGAACTTTCACCTTTGGGATGTCTCCCTGTTGCCTTAAGGATGGCTTACCAGTCCTTTGTCCTGGAGGCACATCATCAGTGTGCACACGTCTCCTGTGGCCTGATGATTCACCAGCATCATTGCTTCATCTTTTGAAATTGCTTTAATATCTTCCCCCCATTCCATCACTGTAAGAATAAAAAGTTTCAAAGCTATCATTTTAAAGATTTTTACGTTACTAGAAAGCTTATATTAGAAATAAATGGTGTACATGTATGATGACACATCACCTAGCTAAAATTTCTCAAAGTTTAGACTAAGTTTATTTCCTATAAAAATTAGAACATTGATATAACATTTTATAGAGCCCCAAATTATCCATTAAAATATAAAATGGCCATACTTTTGATCTAGAAGTTCTATTTCCTAGAATTTATCCTATAGAACATTTGTCCAAATAAGCAAAGATATAAGTATAAAAATGTTCAGCACAACTTAAATGGTCACCAACAAGGAAATGAACAAGAAAAGTATGATATAATAGAAGAGTATAAATCTATGAAAAGTATGGAGGGTATCGCTATACACTAACCCTAACTAAACAAAGCAAATCACAAAACAGTATACACAGCACAATCCCACTGCTTTAAAGAAGGAATACAATTTATATGTTATTTAATGAACGGAAAAAAGTCTGGAAAAAGGAATTTCGAACTATTAATACTGATTATCAATGGGAGGTGGTTCCCTGAACCCTTCAAATTCTACTTTATACAAAAAATGTTCAAGAATTATAAAAATATGTGTTTTCACTGTAAGAAAACTAATAAAAATGTCAAATTTATTTAAAATCACCAGATGAAAAGTCATTGCACCAAAACCTGTATGTACACTCTAAGGAAAATAGTGCTGTTTCTATGTAGTTATGCCTCATTTTATAGTAAATATACTTCACAGAAACAATAAAACTGAGCATCGTTTTCAAGCATCAGGATTCTACAAAGAAACATCTAAGGTTCCTCAAATGCCTGACATGAATTACCAAAGGCTGATTCTACATTAGTATTCACTTTAACCCTATCCTCATGTCAAGCTCCCTGTGTGCAACAGTTCTAGATGAAACAGGGGTGGGGTGATCCACTGGAAGCCAATTTTGTACTACATTTCAAAATTAAGAAATGCACAAACTTTTTTACCCAGTAATGCCACTTCTAGGAATTCATCCTACAGATGTGCAAAATGACACATATACAAGGCTAATTATTGCAGTACTGTTTGTAAAAGCAAAGATGAAAACAACTAAAGAAGGGAGACTAGCTCAAATTCATAGAAACAGAAAACAGACTGGTGGTTGCCAGGGGCTGAGGGAGGGGGCAATTTTTGTTTAAGGAGTATATGGTTTCAGTTTTGCAAGATGGAAAAAATTTGGACATGCATCACAATGTGAATATTCTTAACAATACTAAACTGTACACTTAAAAATAGTTAAGATTGCCGGGCATGGTAGCTCACGCCTGTAATCCCAGCACTTTGGGAGGCCGAGGAGGGAGGACTACTTGAGGCCAGGAGTTCAAGACTAGCCTGGACAACATAAGTGAGACCCTGACTATACAAAAAATAAGAAAAAAATTAGCCAGGTGTGATGGTGCGTGCCTAGCTACTTGATAGGCTGAGGTGGGAGGATCACTTGAGCCCAGGAGTTCGAAGCTGCAATGAGATATGATTGTTTCACTGCACTCAGCCTGGGTCACAGAGCAAGACTCTGTATCAAAAAAGTTAAGATGATAAATTTTACATTAGTGTGTTTTACCACAATTAAAAATTTTAAAAAGGGAGACTAGCTAAATAAATTATGATATATCTATTCAATGGAATATTATGCAATCAAAGCACTTATGTATGAATATGGAATGATACAAGTAATAAATGCAAAGGGTAGAATAGGGTGAAGGATGCCACCAGTTGCATTTTTAAAAGGAATGGAGAATATATTTACTAAATGAAAACTCCCCATATCATGCCCCTGTTGACCACCCTTCTATGGAGACATACACATACACATACATACACCCCATTCTTTCATTAATTAATTCTTCATTCAATAAATCAGCATCAGGTACTATAAGGTGTCATGGATATAAAACACATAAAAGCATTTCAAGTATTATTCTAAAGTGAATAGCAGTTAAAACTCTCAAGAAAAGCATAGCTTGGTTCTATAAATATTGAGTTATTAAGAGGTAATGTGGAAAGTTTCCTGGCTCCACATTTATACCAATAGATGTTACATAACCAAATACTCCTTTAATTCAATCTCTGCTACATGAATGGAAAATACTAGATACCTAGACCCATGTAGTAGGAAAGCATATATATGAATATAACTGCAAATAAAAATAAGTTTTTATATAAAATGTATCTTATCTGCTTGTTTTATATAAAACAGATAAATCTAGTAAGTGAGATTGGTTTAAATATCATAACATAAATTTGGATCCCTCTGTACTAGATTGAATAGTATACCCCAAAAGTTCCTGTGCATCTAGAATCTGTGAATCAAGTTAAGATGAGGTCATACTGGATTACAGTGGGCCCTTAACCTAAATCTAACATGACTGGTGCCCTTTTAAGAAGCAGGAAATTTGGACACACAGACATACAGGGAGAACGCCACGTGACAACAGAGGCAGAGGATGGAGTCATGTGCATACAAGACAAGGGACACTGAGTATAATGGTCAACCACCAAAAGCTGGGAAGAGGCAAGGAAAGATCCTCCCCTAGAGCCTTCTGAGAGAGCATGGCCCTTTGACACCTCAATTTCAGACTTCTAACCTCGGAAACTGAGAAAGAATAAATTTCTGCTGTTTTAAGCCACCTGGCTTGTGATATTTTGTTATGGCAGCCCTAATAAATTAATATAACCCCTCCCCTAATTTTCCCCTTTCCATTCTTTTCCCCCCAAATTACAGTCTTCTTTTCTTATCAAGCATGGGAAAAGATTTTACTATTTAATATCTAGAATATTTTAATAGTCATCTAACATTATGAATTATAGTTTTTATTGTTCATTTCTAAATACTTTGAAAAGTATAATCATTAAGAGTTAATCCATGTTTTATCATTCAACCAGAACTTAGCCAAAATTTATTTTCAGACTAAATGCCAACTCGCCAAGACTCACATGGCATGCTACATCAAAGAAATGAAGGTAGGTGGATCAACTTTTTAATCAAGAAATCATCCTGACATAGCAATAAAGCCATGTTGAATTTTGTAATAATCTGAATTGTACTCAACAACAAATTTTATTTCCATAATATGGTGTATTCTTCTTTTAGAACATACTTCAAGGACCACTGTTGGAAAGTTAAGTAACTAACAAAATCAAAATAACAATGTTTGTAGAGAGAAAGCAATTTATTTGTAATGTATGAAGTAGCTACGTTCCTCAGATCTTGACCTGCTCTGCAGGACCAGCAAATATAACAACAAAGCTAATATCTTAACTGAGGGATAGGATTACTCACATGTTAAAGTACAGAAGCCTGCCAGTTCTTAACACTGCACTTGATTATAAGAACAAAAATATCCTAAAACACTGTTCTGTGAAATAAATTCTCAAAAAAAACCCCAAAAAACAATTGGGTCAGGTCCACTATTTCCAAAGGGAATTTAAGGACCACAGAATAAAAACTGGAAAAAAGTTCTCTAGTTGTAATGAATTTTTAACATTCTTTTTTTTTTTTTTTTTTTGAGACAGAGTCTCACTCTGTTGCCTGGGCTAGAGTGTCATGGCATCTGCCTAGCTCACAGCAACCTCAAACTCCTGGGCTCAAGCAATCCTCCTGCCTCAGCCTCCCGAGTAGCTGGGACTACAGGCATGTGCCACCATGCTCGGCTAATTTTTTCTATATATTTTTAGTTGTCCAATTAATTTCTTTCTATTTTTAGTAGGGACGGGGGTCTCGCTCTTGCTCAGGCTGGTTTCGAACTCCTGACCTTGACTCCTCCCTCGGCCTCCCAGAGTGCTAGGATTACAGGTGTGAGCCACCACGCCCGGCCTAACATTCTTATTAAAAGCCAAAGCTAAAGATTATCACCTAATTATATATACACACACACCCCTTATATATCAATACACTTTCCCCAAAAGTTATAAATTAGAATTATAAGGACAGTTCACATTTCAAAAAGAAAATAAAGACAATAAAAATCCATCTAGTTGTAATGAATTTTTAACATTCTCTTTTTTTTTTGAGACAGAGTCTCACTCTGTTGCCTGGGCTAGAGTGCCGTGGCATCTGCCTAGCTCACAGCAACCTCAGACTCCTGGGCTCAAGCAATCCTCCTGCCTCAGTCTTCCGAGTAGCTGGGACTACAGGGATGTGCCACCATGCCTGGCTAATTTTTTCTATATATTTTTAGTTGGCCAATTAATTTGTTTCTATTTAAAAATCCATCACAAATTCCTTAAACACAGTGACACTAAAGCCATTATACTGACCCACAAAACAGAATTAATGTGGAGAAGACAGGTTGCTTAATATATAACCATAATAACTTACCTTTTAAAGTTCAAAAAGAACTAATGCCTGCAAACTGATGCCACAAACTATTTTACCATTCTGTGCCTTACTTTTCTCACTTATGAAACATTAATAATATTAATACCACTCAAACATGCTGTGAAAATGAATGAGATATAATTGATAGCACCATAGAGATCCTAGGTAACTGGATTACATGACAGTGAAGTCACTTTTGGAATCACTATTAATGAAAAGAGCCATATGCCTACTGTGTCATGTAAAAGTCAGATATTCTAACACGAATAGTAAAGATTAAAGAGCCAAAACAACCCATGAATCGCTCTCACATAGCTCAAAAAACTGTGGCTTTCATATGCCCAGGTTAAAGGCAGATTGGCCTGGGTTTATCCAAGGTTAGGGGTTAGTGGAGAAAATGAGGCAAGAGAGAAAGGGAATGAGGATGTTAATTAAGAATGGCCGTGAGAAAGTGGCTTAAGGTACTGATTACTGGAGGGGAGACCAGTAAGGAAAGGAAGCAAAGCAAGGGGGTGATTACCTAGAAGTAGAGAGTGAGGGCAATAATAATTAAGGTACTTGATGTCACCCCCATATCTACAACATTCTTTTCAAACTTCCTGAAAGGTGGCCCAGACAATTTGAAAAGCCCCCAGGTGAATCTGATGTACACTTTGAAATAAGAACCACTGGAATCGAAGTGTTAAGTTTTATTTTTTTAAAGCAACTATCCTGAATACACTAGGAAACCATGATTAGTGTCCCTTTTATGGCACTTAACATTTAAGAGGTGAAAATTTGAGGGGGTGAGGCCCAGGTGTAGCTTTTGGAGCTACTATTTATAACTAAAAAAATAAAAGTGGCATATATTATTAAATAGATACATAAGTAATAATCTTAACACCTAACATTTATGGAATGTTTATTATGTGCCTAGTAATCAGTAATAGAAAATAATTTTTAAATTATTTTCTTATTTAATCTTCACAAAATCCCAGATGTACAGTTACTATTATCACCAGTTTACAAATGAGAAAATGAGACACAAAAGGTTAAGCACTGCTTTCAAAGTTACACAGTTAGGAGGCAGGGGAACCGGGATGCAAAACCACTACATCATACTGTCACTGCCAGCATGCTTCAGGTCAAACAACCGTGAGGACAGGAACTTGGATAAATTGCCCAGGCCACCCCTAAAGTTGCCCATAATTATGCCATGAGTAGGGTGGACAAGCCAAGTCTCAAAGTCCTCGACAAATAAGGTTGGTGGATGGCAGCAATAAGGAGGGGTAGAGAAGTATATACCCAAAGAATCAAGTGTTTTTTGAATTACAGTTGACTAATAACCAAATCTAAAGAGGTAATGGGTATCTAAGAAAAAAATCAAGATTGTCTTTGGGCACCGATGCAACATCTTGAATATAATATGCTCAATATAGAACTGGCTCTTTTCCCTAGTCTTCTCCATCTTAGCAAAGAATGCCCTTGTTCACCTAGTCATCTTAAGACAAAACCTAAGACCACCTTTGTTCCTCCCTTTCCTTAATCCTCCACATTCAATCCATCTCTAAGTCCCATAGACTCTACCTCCAAAACGTTTCCTGCATCTTCTATGTCTCTCCTTCTTTAATACTACCATGTAGTCCAAGCCACCAATAATTCTAGCCTGGATTCTGGATTTCTGCAGTGACATCCTAACTAGTTTTCTTGCTTCCACTTTGGCCCCGACTTAAAAGAAATCTCCAGAATTCTAATTTCAAATATCATTAAAATCAGAATCACCACTGGCAAGCATGAATTAAGGACTAGCAGGAAATAATAATTGGTAATTAACTGGTACTGACATTTGCTTTAAGTTAAATTTGCACTGTTTTCAAAAAGGGAAGCTATTGCCATTCTGGGGAAGCAATTTTTCCTCCTACAGGTTTGCATTGCAAAACCTGTAGTATCCCTAGCCAATAGTCTCTGTTACAATCCAAAAGGTAATTCTAAACATCCCGCCTCTACCCCTATCCCATATGAGCACCACTAAGTTAAAAGGTTCAAAGCAATTAGGTCAATATATGCCAGTGGTAAAATCAGGGTGAGGTTGAGTAACAAATGAGAATCACCCTAACAATATTACTACTCAGTAAACAAATGCTTACTGGAAACAAGATCCAGCTCTCTGATCCCCTCCCCTTCACCCACTCAGCTCCCAGGATATGTCAGCTAAGAGTTTGGAAGAATCTTCTCTAAGAAATCTGACCAGCTCAAGAGGAAAAACTTAAAAATATTGTCATCTGTGGCTCCCCAGTGAAATGTTACAACCAGATCACCCTACAATTAGGCTCAATGTTGACCAGCTTTAGTCACTTACATGACTACTAATCAACATTTTAATCCCTTACTCTTAAAATAAGAACAAATAGTTGAAGGGGATCAAAACATGGTACCCTATAATATGTCACTATGACACATAGATTATTTTGCTGATGGCAAATGAGAAATAGCAGATATAGGAAGTGATCTCTGTCTTCCCCTCTCTGCCTAGAAGCAAGGCATAAATTCCCCTTAAGAAAGTTACTCTCCCAGTACCAGGAAGAAGAAAACATTCTTATCGCTGGAAATGGGAAATCGATATGAAGATGAGTCTGTACAACAAACCTCACCAAAATAACCCTTTTATTCCATTAGTTTCTCCCATATATTTCCTAGTCACTTTCTTACAATTTACTGCCCCTGGAAGCCCAAACCCCTTTCCTTCATCTAGTCACTTCTCTACAATTTATTACCCTTTGTTAAAATGGTACATATGGTTATATCTTGAATCTAACTGCTTCTTTGGAGTTTTTACTTCTTTTCTATAAAGCCCCTTGTGCCACATAAAAATACTAACATCAGATAAACTTTTTATGATCTTCTCCTGTCAATCTGTCTTTTGTTAGCCTAAGTCACAGACCCCAGACACAAAACCTAAGAAGGCAGAGAAGTTTTTCCTCCCCTATATAATCATATATTAACAGATACCTGGAAAAAAGTCCTTAATGTAAGAGAGAGCAAAACAAACAGAAAAATAAAGAATATGAGGGAAACAAAGACAACACACAAAAAAGAAAACTTCAAAAGAGACCAGCTTTAATATCTATATTGAAGTAAAAGATGAGATTATGATGACAACCATAAGACAAGGAAAAAAAAAGAAACTATTGGAAAGTAACATAATATTGAAAATAAAAGTCTTAATAGAAAAACCGAGAGAGAAAAGTTAGGAAAATCTTCCAAACAGTAGATAAAAAGACAAGATAAAAAACAGGAGAGAAAAGACTTGAACATTAGAGGACCATTCCACAAAGTCTAACATTTAAATGGCAGGAGTTCCAGAAAAAAGAACAGAGAAAAAGAAGTCAAAGATATAATTAAAGAACATCTGAGGTCGTGGATTTCCAGATTGACATGGGACATCTAATAACTATATCACAGTAGATAAATATAGGCCCACACCAAGTTATACATCCTCATGAAATTTCAAAACAATGAATCAAAGAGAAGAGCCAACAAACTGTCAGACAGGAAAAAGAAGATACATACAAAAGACAAGAAAATCAGATTGACTTTGAACTTCTCAATAGCTATCTAAAGCTAAATGATTGTAGAGTTTTATTTTCAAAATCCTGAAGAAAGGCTGTTCTGAAGGTAGTGAGTTATCTCAACTGATTGTTCACCGTCAGTTACAGATTGAACTCCTTGTCCTGAAGGAAAACTATTTCCAACCTACAATTTTCTACCCAGCCAAACTATTAATCAGGTGTGAGGGTAGAAAAATGTTTTCTATTTGTACAACATCTTAAAAAACTAACCTCATGCTCTCAGGAAGATAATGGATGATGTGCTCCACTAAAATGAGGAAATAAACCAAGAAGGAGAAAGACATATCACATAAGAAATTAGGAATGCAACCCAGAAGAGGCAAAAAGAATTTCCAGGATGATAGGGAAGGGAGATAATCAAAATGTCAGTTGTGCACCAGGCTTACTGGATAACCAGTCCAAACCGAAACAAGTTAGAAGTTGCCCAAAAAGACCTTCCAAAAAAGATGAAATTAACAGAGTAGCATCTGAATGACTTGAGGAGAGATCTAACAAGGAATTTGGGGTGAATTATTGATCGTTTCATAGAGAAGCAAAGGAAAAAACAAAAATTATTAAATCTAGGGAAAACTTCAGGAAAGTAAAAATAACAATTTTATACATGGCTCGGCTATGAATAAATTTATATGTTCATAATAAAGACAAACTCTGAATACCGATATAACCAAAATTATAATAAAATTCAAATATAAACTAGAATATTTATCCTTAAAATATTATTTTAAAATAGGGTAAGAGCTAATCTTTTCTAATAAGGGATGGCCTTCTGAATATTAAAATATGTTCATTATAGTAAATGAGAATACCAAAAAATACAAAGAAAAAAAATTACCCAAAATCTTACTATCTAGGGATAAGAAAACATTATGAAAATTTTGTAGTGTATCTCCCAGTGATTTTTCTATGTGTAAGATAATTTTTTAAACTAAAAAAGAATGATTCTTAACATACTTAAGCACCATTTTCTCCCAAATCAGGCAACTGCTTCTCAAGTGTATGTTATCAGCAGCAAGTTCCCTATTCACACTGTTTCTTTTTTGTTTTTGTTTTTGGTTTTTTTTTGAGACAGAGTCTCATTCTGTTGCCCAGGGTAGAGTGCCGTGGCATCAGCCTAGCTCACAGCAACCTCAAACTCCTGGGCTCAAGTGATCCTCCTGCCTCAGCCTCCCGAGTAGCTGGGACTACAGGCATGCACCACCATGGCCGGCTCATTTTTTCTATATATTTTTAGTTGGCCAATTAATTTCTTTCTATTTTTAGTAGAGACGGGGTCTCGCTCTTGCTCAGGCTGGTTTCGAACTCCTGACCTTGAGCGATCTGCCCACCTCGGCCTCCCAGAGTGCTAGGATGACAGGCGTGAGCCACCACGTCCATCCCACACTGTTCCGACCACATAGAAATCTCTAAGACATACGCCAGGGACCACAGTTTTTGGGCAAACTGCACGTTATTTAAATCATCATAACTACAGATCATAATGCACTTTAGGTGTTGTTTTTCAATAATTATAACATTTTTATTTACAAAAAGAATTAAACAATTAAACAGCTAATTAAACAATTAAAGTTCCTAGTACTTTTTTAACGTATGGTATTGCGTAAAACATTTTCCTCTATGAAGAGGGACCAAACAAAATTTACATAAGTATCTAGATTCGCTCCTTTTTCCATGGGCGGCACAAACTCTGCAGGCTCTCGTAGAACATTTTTTCTTTCTACTCGCTGGAATACACGTAGGTTCATGCTGCTTCATATCACCTGACAACCTTTTGGGTGGATCTTTACGAGGTGCTCTCCTTACACCTCCAGGAGAAGGGCTGGACAGATTTGTCTCTGGTTCCGGAGAGCCTTCATTATTGTCATCCGTTATCCAGTCTCTTGCCACCGATAGCAGAAACTGTTTATGCTTCATTTTTGCTTGTGGGTTGAGAACGTTGTACGCTCTAAATGAATTGAAAAGTCCACAGTTTATAAGGTACAGCACTACTTTTTTTGGTTTTACAATATTCTCTCCCGTTTTTCTATTATTTTTTCCTGTTGTCGAGACAGAAGTGTCATGGATCGTTGATATCATTCAGACAACCCGCTTGTCTTTCCATGCTAGAAGAATATCGCCTTTTCTGGAAAATATTATGTCACCTTTCTTCATTCTTGATGTTTTCATTTGCAAATTTGGCGGTAAAACCTTTACTCTCCCTAATGGACAAGACAGTGTGTTGACATCTAAGGTCCATAACAGATGGCGTGCGAAACACAATAGTATTTTAGCCTGTGCAAAATCCTCAACTTGCTCAAAGGTTTGTTTTCTCAATCTTTTAAATAGTTCCTTTCATTTATCTAAAAGTTGACCAACAGAACACTCCACTGAACTCAAATTTTAGAATTTAAATCAAAGGCATTTTAATTTTATTCCATTGGGAAAATTTAAACAAAGTAATGGAATTAAGTAGTATCTACATTAGATTGCTAAAATGAGTTATTAGAAAAAGAGAAATTCTAACTTTTATTAAAGGTAAAGGATTACACCAAATTGCCAAAAAATAAGTATACAACATATGTACCTCTCTGCTTTGTTACCAGAGCTCTAAGCTTTAGAATTGGATTATTATATCCAGTAGAGGTTTTGACCTTAAAGAAATTTAGAGCTAGAAAGGAATTTTGAGATAGTTTAATCCAAACCCCTCACTCACTTCACAGGTATTTTAAATCCTCCTTGCCTGACTGAATTACTTGCAAAGAAAAACACACAGATGGTAAGCATAATTAATTTACATCACCTACTGCTCACTATTCCCCAAAGCACTTATTGATGTATTCATTCATTCAACTGGTTTTAATTCTCTTCACAGAGACACAGGGTCCTACCACTGTGGAAGATATAAAAGTATACTGGAATTCTGTCATGAAGTAATTATAACTTATGAAATTCAACTATGTGAGCTTAGCGAAAAGAAAAAAAGAGAGAGAAAGCAGAAGGTGAGGGAATAGAGAGGGTGGAGGGAAAGAGGAAAGAAACAGATAAACATTTTAATTAGTAGATGAAATTTTGCCAGCCTTTCCAATGAACAGACGAATATGCTTTGGAGTCAGTACTGCTAGTCCTTGTCATTTTCAGCATCTCGCTTAGTTGTGTGATTTTACTTTTTTAAAGATACCTTTTTTTCCATATAAAACTTAAGCCAACTTTTTAGCTGAGGTAATATAATCCCTGCCCTCAAGAAGTTTGCTCACTTATTGGGAATAAAAGACAAACTGGGAAATAATACAATACACATGAAAATAAGTACCACCGTAGCTAGGAAAAGAAGAAATTAATGTGAGCTGAAATATGAATGGAAGAGATACCAAAGTCATGGGGGAACATGCCTGGATGGAGACTTTTTGGAGCAGATGGTTGGTACTGAGAAGAGGAGGAAATAAGGTTTTATCTGTAAAGACAAGCTCAGATTTTAGAGTTACTTTTAAAAGTTAGATACTATAATTTAGGCCAGGGAATATAAAATTCCTTTTTTGTCACCATGCAGGTGACAACTGGGGGAAGTAGGCTTCCCAAGTGGCCATGGGGTGGCCATGGGGTGGGACTGTGTTTAGAGAGTGCATGCCCCACCCGAAGAGGGCAGCCACTACTCAGCTCCAATCTCTTGCTGATATTTGGGAATGAGGACCCAGGCTACCATATCCTCCAATCCTTTAAGAGTAATTGGAAATTCGAGAGATTTTATGAATGTTAAAGACAGGACATTAACAGTGGAGGCAGGTTCCTGAGCAAGCAGGAAGGAATGGAATCCAAACAAAGGGACTGGCTCTTGATAAGAGGAACATTATTATCTCATAAACATCAATAAGCCAGTAGACAAAAGGAACCAACAATATGTGGTACAGAGGGAAGGGATGAAGAACTGTGGGAATGAAGAAAGAATAGTTGTTCATTAAATGGGGGTATTTTTTTTTAGGATGAGAATGTCTTTACATCCTGGAAGATAAGAGCAATGAGAGGAGATGGTATTAGTGAGGTGAAGTAAGAAAGATGGGACATTAACCTTGGATAAGAGACTATCTACAGATGAATGAGGCTGTGAAGAAATTAGGGGAGGGGGATAAGAGAAAAGGGGAAGAGTCCCCAGAGCACATTCCTAAGTCAACAAGAGAAGTTAAAAACTGACCTAGGAAAGAGAATTGCTCAGAAAGCTATCACAAATATAGATATCCTAAGTGGAAATGAGATAGACAAAGTTGGAGATGGCCCTTAAAATTAGAAAGCAAGAAGCAGAATATAAGCATTCGCACCAGCCAAATGTCTCAGAGATCTTAAGCAAAGAAATCCATAGTGGGGGCTAATGTATCCTTTGGTTTGAGGCTTGGCCACATGCCCAAATTTTGAAATCTAGGAAGATAAAAGAAAATACTAAAAATATAATCAAATGAGAAATTAGTTAATTAATTGTACTACATATTAGTAAAGTTTTCCTATTTGGAAGAGCTTTCTTTCATATTTTCTCAATTTCTACAACAGCCCTAAAAGACATACCAGCCAGGTATTAGTCATATTTAAAGCTAAGGATCAGAGAAGATAATTGTGCAAGGTAATACTATAAGTAAGCACTGAAAATCTGACCAAAATCCAGTGAAACTAAAGCATAGCTAGCCCCTGCCTAATGAGATTATTAACCATTTAACTAAAAGTGAAGTGCACTATGTTTTCATGGTAAAATGAACATAACGTGGGCTTTAGAGGACAAGACCTTCACTCAAAAATCGGCTCTGCCCTTTGCTAGCTCTCTCACCCCCACTGAGCAAGTTACTTAATTTCCACCAGTCTTCAGTTGCTCATTTGCATAGTGGAGTGATATCACCTCCCTCACAGGATTGTTTTCAGTATTAAATGAGAAGCCACGGATGCGCATTGCTAAAAGGCCAGGTACTCAATCAAGGTAAGTTTCTCTTCTCCCCCGAGGCATTGCCAGTTATCTATGGTTTGCATAGAAGTTAGACTCCCTGCTGCAGAATGAAGTATTATAAAAAGGCTTGGGAAAGGCTTTCTTTTTAACAATGAGTCTTATCAGAGGATAAATAGTTCCTAAAGGAATCCGAGAAATTAGCTCAAAGAGCAAACTATAAATGGAAGACTCTAAGGTCACAAGGTAAAAAGATCATTTCCAGACTGGTATTAATAGGACGACGAATATAAGGACATGACACAGAGACAGGAGAGAATGAAGAGATGACATAACCAGAACACAGTATAGGTGGAAGATTCTCACTGAACAAGGAGCCTAAACCTAGAGTTCATGGGATCTGTAAAGGGACTTCAAAGAATTGTGCCCCCTTGAAACTGTAAAATTGTGAGCATGTGCAAAGATTCTCTGGAAAGCCCCAAAATGCTACCCGCCCCCCAATATATCCATGTCAAATCCCCGGAACCTGTGAATGTTACCTTTTACGGGATTTCTTATAATAAAAAATATGATTAAGTTAAGGATCCTGAGAGGAGGTGCTTATCCTGGATTATCCAGATGGACCTTAAATCCAATGACTAGTGCCCTTAAAAGAGATACACAAAGAAGAGAAGGCAGCAATGTGACCCTAGAGGCAGAGACTGAGTGATGCAGCCACAAGCCCAGAAACTTAGCCCAGATGCCTGAAGAGGTGAGGGATCTCCCCTGGGGGGGTGGGAGGGATTGTTATCAAGGCCCTGCTGACACCTTGATTTGATTTGAACTTCTGGCCTCCAGAACTGAGAAAGAATAAATTTATGTTGCTTTAAGCATTTCTGTGGCAATTTGTTATGGCGGTCACAGTACACTTTTCTAGGAGGAGGGCCCATAACTTTGATCCGATTCTGAAAGAGGTTCTGATGAACTCCAAAAAGTAAAAGAACTACTACTGTAGAAAGTAAAGCAAAAAGCAAAACTTACTATAAATAAGAGAACTAGAAATTTTAAAACCTGCAGAACAAGTAGTTACTTGGATAAGGTCTCATAGCTACTAAATGTTGAAGTAAAAGAATAAGTCATCCTCTGACATATAATTCAATATTCATTTCATTACCTCTTGAGGTTGAACCCTAAGAATGTATTAAAAGTGATTCCCAAACAGCTCAACAGTTTGTTAAAAATACAGGATCCCAGGCTCTAGCCCTAATGTATTGAATCAGAATCTGCAGCATAGAGGAATCTATATATATATTTATACTTATATATTTTTACTTACTTAAAGCTCAGATGTGTAGGCAAATTTGGGAACTACTACTATAAAGCTGGGGTCGGCAAACTTTTTCTATAAAGGGTTAGATAGTAAACATTTAAGATATGCAGGCCAAGAGGCGAAATTGAGGATATTATGTAGGTACTTACATCGCAAATTTGTTTTCTAACAAATTTCTACAAGATTTTTATTGACAAAATTCAAATTAAAAATAATTGAATATAACTTTTTAGAATATATTTCTACTAATAAGAAAAATGGAATTCTTTTTTGGGAGAGGTAACATTTTGTTTAACTGGGGTTCAAAGTTAGTGTTTTCCTGCCATCAGATGGATTGCAAATGTTCTATAAAACCTTCTTAGCTGGAGGGGACTACAAAAAAGGCCTGGAGCAGGATTTAGCCCAAGGGCTGTAGCTTGTCAATCTCTGCTGTAAGGTATAAGGAAAAAGAAAAAACCACAACCCCTGCCCTTAAGCAAATAACAAGTTAAAAAGACAGGAACAGTGAAGGTAAAATAATAGTGAAGAACATGAAGCAGAATTCTGAATGTCGTAAGTTGTAGAGTAGTGATTCCTAACCTTTTCAAGTAAGGCATTCTTTTTTAAGGTCAAAAACTGTGGAGGACCTCTATAGCAGTTCTTTTAGCCTTGAGTGAAAATATCCATAACAGGAAGTGATTATAAAGTCTATAATGTTTTTAAAGGATTTCTTATTAATCAAAACAGCAGACGCATACATTTTAAAAACATCAGCACACATTTATAAGACATGTTATTTATTCACCCACAGATGGTACTTAATATGCATATGGATTCCTGACCCCCTGAGACAACTCGAAGCACTGCAGGAAATCTCAGCCCAATGGTTAGGAACCACAATTACAGAATAGATGCCAAAGAGGTTCAGAAGGAAGGAAACAGTGGAAACTGGAGTCGTGGGGAAGGGTGTCACAGGCTTAGACAGACAGGTAGAAATTTTCAGAGAAATGAAAGAACAGATTTTAGGGAGAGGAAGAATGTAAATGAGAAAAGGCAGAGAAGCTTCACGATAACAGCCTTACTAAATAAAAAGTTTGGAACAGGACCAGATCATGGAGACTCTGGACCTCTTTGCCTATCTCTGCCACCAGAGCCAACACTTAAGTGCTTTCCATGTATGCAGCTCTGATATGCATTCTCTCATTCAATCCTCACCAAGAATAGTGTCCTAAATACACTAGCTATGTATTAGGTTATTAAGTATGACATGTCCGATCTCCTTCAGCACTAAGTTTGACAGTTGATGTCTCTGACATTTCACTCTGATACTTCTTGTCTTATGTTTATCGTTATTGTTTATGTTTTATGTTTATTGTACATCATCAGTCTTTCAAACAAACATTTTGGCTTTTTTTTCAAAAATTTTTTAGAGCAAGTTTTGTGAAACCATGGATAAGTAAAAAATTTGTATTATTTTTGAAAATGAGTTCCATTGTGGAACCAATGAAGTGCAGACAGCTCAAAATATCAACGAAGTGTTTGGGAAGGATGTGGCTAGCGAACACACAGTACATCAATAGCTTGAGAAGTTCCATTCTGGTAATTTTAATCTTGAACATGAGCTACATGGGTGACCTGAGACCAAGGTGGATAATGATGAGCTGAAAGCTGTAGTGGAAGCAAATCCACCTCAACCTACATGTGCATTAGCAGCAAGGTTTGATGTTACTATTCCAACAATTTTGGACCATTTGAAACAAATCAGCAAGGTAAAGAAGCTGGATAGATGGGTACCACATGAATTAAATAAGTGTCAGAACAGAAATTGTCTGGAAGCTTGCCTTTCTTTGAGGTCATGACATAAAGGTGAACCATTATTACACTGTATTGTTACGTGTGATGAGAAGTGGATTCTCTTTGACATTCACAAGTGTTCGGCACAATGGTTAGATAAACATTAAGTGCCAAAACACAGTGCAAAACCAAATATTCATCAGGAAAAGCTAATGGTGTCTTTTTGGTGGTCCAGCGCTGGTATCATCCACCACAGTTTCATGAAATCTGGTCAATCAATGACAACGGATGTCTACTGCAACCTATTGGACGAAATGAAGAGGATGCTTGCGATTAAGCAGCTGAGATTGGTCAATATAGACAGGCCAATCGTCTTGCAACACAATGCTTGACCATATGCGGCACGAACAACGCTGCTCAAACCACAGAAGCTGGACTTGGAAACTCTCTGGTATCCACCACACCTTACACCAACTGATTACAACTTCTTCCAGGCTTTGGACCACTTCTTGCAAGGAAAAATATTCAATTCTCAACGAGCTGTGGAAAATGCCTTTCACTCTCCAGGCTTCTTCGCAGCTGGCATAAACAAGCTACCATTAAGATGGCAAAACTGTGTCAATAGTTTAGGTGCATACTTTAATTGTACTGCTTCTTGTTTGAGGTATAATAAACCACATTTTTTTATTCAAAATTGGACATTTCATATTTAATGACCTAATAGATGACCCTGGTTTCATTAGGTACAACCTTAAGTGGGTCAGGATGCAGACTTTCCATCTTAAAAATAAAATAAAATAAAACAAAACAAAAAGCCTTCGCTTGACCATACATCCCTCCTATAATTATCACCCTCTATTCGTCACATCCAAATTTCTGGAGAGTCACACATTCTTATTTCCATTTTATGCCCTCTCATTCATCATTCATCTCCAACCCACTCCAATCCAGTTTCCACTTCTACCACCCCAGGAAGCTGCTCTTGTCAAATGCAATAAAAGATATGTCAGCTCTCATATCTTACAAAATATAAACTCTCAGCAGCACTGAGCAGACCCCCGCCTTGAAACACTGTTGATTTCTGTGACCCCACGCTGTTAAGCAGGCATTCCTTCTACTTCTCTATTCATTCCTCCTAAGTCTGTACCATCCTCTTCTTTCTACCTCCCAATGTTGGCATTCCCTTGGGAGTTGACCCTAGGCCTGTCATTACTCAGTACTCTGATCTCCCTGGGTGTGATCTCATCCATTTCCACAGCTTTAAATACCACAGATAATTTCCCAATTTCTCTTTCTAGCTCAATTTGCCTGAGTTCCAGACTGTACATATATGTCTATTTCATAGTTTCACCTGGATGTTTCTCGTCTACCTTATACCAAATGTTTGAAATCTTTTCTCTCAACATTGCACCTCTAGGCTTCCCCATCTACCCAGCATCTCCCACCAGAAACCTCAAGGACATCCCCCATCACCTGTCCCTCAACTGCATCCTCCATGGCTAATCCTCAGTAAGTCCTCACAATTTTCCCTCCTATAAAACTCTCCAATTAGTTCACTTCTTTTCCTCTCCACTGCCATCACCTCTAGACCAACCAACTATCACCTTCACCTGGTGAGAATCTTCCACAGGGTCTCTCCACCACACACACACTCACTTCTCTCAGATCCAATTCCACAAAGCAGTCAGAGTAGAGAATTACAAATAACCTGATTTCATCATTTTCATACTTAAATCCTTGAGAAGTTTCCTCTCCAGATAAATCCCAAAATCCTTAATATGAACTGCAAGGCCTCAAAGGATTTGGCCTCACCAGCTTCCCCAGCCCACCCTGCTCCTCTGCCCCTCCCTCCCTCCATGCTACAGCCCAACCTGGCCTTCCCTTTGTTCCTCAAACATGACGAACCCTTTTCTACCTGAGCGTGCTGTCCCTCCTCCTAGCTTCACCTGGCCAACTCTTACTTATTCCTCAGGTCTCAGTCTCAATGTCACTTTCTCAGGAAGGCCTCCCTCCCTGACACCATTCGTCTCCAGATTAAGTCCCCTGTTACATCCTCTCATAGCTCCCAACTTGTTCTTCACAGGCCTTTTCACAATTGTGATTACACAGTGATCATGTGACTCCTGTTGTCTGTCTCTCATACTGAAATGCAAACTCCTTAAGGAACAGAAGCTATGTTGCTCTGTTTGTCACGGTACTCCCAGCCACCAGCACAATGTCTAACAGAAAGTAGGCACTTAAATATTATATATTAGAATAGGTGACTGAACTAATTAAAAGATAGTTAAACATAAATTGCTTTGAAGCATTTCAGAATTTACAAATGTACAATTTAATTATTTAATATTTTAGTTAGACTATGGCTTAAATTGTTTTATTTTACTTATTGATTAAAGCAAGAACTGTACTGAGTTATACTATTAGCTAAGCTTGAATATCCTCAAACATATTTCTAAATCTATCCCATAAGTTAACTTTTATTCATTTAGACATGCCTTTCCCCAAAAGGTTAACATAGTGTTTTCCTAGGCATTAATATGATAATAATAACAGTGAAAGCTATCATTTATAGAGTGCCAAACACCATGCTATTCACTTTACATTCAAGCTTCACAAGAGATAAATGTCATAACCTCCATTTTCACAGATAATGAAAATGAGGCTCAGAGAAATTAGGCAACTAGCTCAAAGTTATACAGTTAGCAAGTGGGGTGGCAGGATCCAAACTCATACTAACTCAAAAGTCAATGTTTTTTCCAACATATCATGCTATCTCTAACATCATACTTATTTAGCAGTATATATCATTTGTTGAAAATACATCTGTATACAAGTATCTGAGGCTCACAGTTTAAAGTAATTATTTAAGCTTTAAAATGGCTGCCCAATTCAATCTCTCACATACAAAAACCAATTCTATCACACCCATACAAAACACCTGCAACAATTATTCCAAATGATACTCTTTTTCCTTACCCATGTAATCTACACTTTATTTTACAAAATAAACTTAGCTTCCAGTCAACTGTCTTTTCTGTAAGGATCACAATTAACTTTAAAAAATGGAACCACTGCGTTAGGGGAAAATGTGCAGATGTGCATACTGTTTTTTAGAAACCTTGTCATAAGTGCATTTTGAATACACGGTTTATACCAAACTCAACTATTCCCAAAACCATCCATCAGAATAAAAACTATGCCAAAAATTGTTCTGGTAGGAATTAATCTAAACTACACTCTGTAGCATAGTATTTACAAATCAATAACTGGTAGTAAGCAGTCAATAAACACTTGACTGATCAATCATACAACAAAATACTTCTATAACTGACGTCCTGTTTTTTTTAAAGAGAGTAAAGGAGGAAATATTGTTATATATACATAACTATAAACATTTCCTCAACATGGAGATAGGAAGGGGTCATTTAACCCAATTATGTATATTAATCCTTGAAAAACACTGTTCTAACTCAGTAAACACTTTTAAAACACTTTTAAATTAGCATTTCTGAGTAGTGAACTAGTCTCATTATTGAAGTCATAATACATAATAGAAAGGATCATGAATTTTTAAAGAATTAAAATACAACTAAATATACTTAACACTCAAAACTTACTACAAAACTACACTAATCAAGACAGTGTGGTACAAGCATAAGAAGAGACATAAATCAATGGAATAGAATTGAGAGTCCAGAAATAAAGTCATACTTCTTTGGTCAATTGATTTTTAACAAGGGTACCAAGATCATTCAATGAGGAAAGAATGATGCTGGGATTTCAACAAATGATGCTGGGATAATTTGATATCCACATATAAAAGAATGAGGCTTGGGCCTGACACAGTGGCTCACACCTGTAATCCGAGCACTTTGGAAGGCCCAGGCAGAAGGACTGCTTAAGGCCAGGAGTTTGAGACCAGCCTGGACAACATAGGGGAATTCATCTCTACAAAAAATTTAAAAAATTAGCTGGGGCTAGTGGCATACCCCTGTAGTCCCAGATTCTCGGAAGCCTGCACCAGGAGGATAGCCTGAGCCCAGAATTCAAGACTACAGTGAGCTATGATTGTGCCACTGACAGAATGTGACCTTTTCTAAAAAAAAAAAAAAAAAATGAGGTTTGGAAGAAAAACTAACTCAAATTGGATCAAAGATCTAAACATGAAAGCTAAACTCTTAACAGAAACTATCATAGGTATAAGTCTTCATGACCTTGGATTAGGCAATGGTTTCTTAGATATGACATTAAAAGCACAAGTAAGCAATGAAAAAATAGGGTCTAGTATCCAGAATACAGAAAGAACTCTTACAACTCCACAACAAAAAAAACAAATAAGAACTTGAATAGACATTTCTCTCCAAAGAGGATACACAAATGGCCAATAAACATGAAATGCATAAATAAACCACAATAAGATACCACTTCATATCCCCTTAGGATGGCTAGAATTAAAACAAAAAACAAGCACTAGTGAGGATATGGAGAAAGTGGAACTCTTCTACATTGCTGGTGGGAATGTACAATAGTGCAGCTGCTATGGAAAATGGTCTGGCAGTTCCTCAAAAGTTAAACATCAAATTACCATATGACCCAGCAATTTGACTCCTAGGTCCAAGAGAACTAAAAACATATGTTCACACAAACACTTATACATGACCAGCAGCAATATTCACAGTAACCAAAATGTGGAAATAACCCACCCAAATGTTCAACTGATGAATATATAAACAAAATGTGGTCTAGTCATACAATGGAATATTACTCAGCCATACAAAGGAAAGAAGTACTGACACCTATCATAATATGGATGAATGTTGAAAACATTATGCTAAGTAAAAAAAGCCAGACACAAAGGAACATGTTGTATGATTCCATTTATATGAAATGTCCAGAATAGACAAATCCATACACAGAACATAGATTAGTGGTTGCCAGTGGGTAAAGGAGGAAGGAATGGGGAATGAAAGTTAAAGAGTTCAAGGTTTCTTTTGAGGGTGATGAAATGTTCTGGAATTTAGATAGTGGTGATGAATGCACAATTGTATGAATATACTAAAAACCACTGAATTATATACTTTAAAATGAATTTTACAGTAGATGAATTATACCCCAATTTAAAAATATAAATATATAATATATGCTTAATACTAAAGCTATACTGAACAGTTTTGTCTTTTGATGATTCAGAAACATCTTGATGTATTTAAATATATGAATCTTTTTTCTCTTAGTGTCAAATAATGCAAACTTCTAATTAATAGCATATGTAAAATGTGTATTATAATATATATGATTCATATGGTTTCTTAATGTTACTTAATTTAAAAAGTTTGGGAAGAGTGTTTTGCTAGCAAAATTTTATGAGATCTATTAAACCTTAAGAAAAAGTATAACCTCATAACTAACCTTTTTATAATACCATTTTTGATTAGTTATCTGTATTATAATTTAAAATAAGAAACAGAAATCAACAAGGCCTGCTTTGTCTTTCATATTTAAAATATGAAATAGCAAAGAGAAATAACTAATTTTTTAAAATCTAGATTTTACATGATTATATTCATAAGAAGAAATGAGACATTCCACTAAATAATTAGTGTACAAAAAGCAGGAAACATTTTACCAGATTAGTAATATGGTACATGAAACTTGAAAAACCTCGTGACCACAGCTCTTGCTAATGGTGCTTCATTTTTCAGTTCCCACTGAATGCCTCTGCTTCACAAAATCAGCAATTATGATCTCTAACAAACTTTCAGTTTTTAATGATAGAGTTCATTAGTTTTAAGCATTACTAAGGCATATAAATGCAAAACAACGATCATATGCCTCACAGAAATAGACTAGTAATCGTAATTAAAATTTTAAAAAATGAACATTACCCAAGTCTCTGGGGTCCAAAGCAGGCCCAAAGTCAGACAAGAAGAGGTGGATCTTGGGTGAACTGGAGAGTAAAGGGGCGGCCATCACACAGCTCCAAGAGATCGCTACTAGGCCGGAAACTAGGCCAGGCTTCTAATTTCTTAAGAGTAGCTGGGAGTATGGATTTTTTTTTTCATGTTTTGTGAAATATCCCTAATACTGAAATTTTGGCAACTGATTTTTTTAAAAGTTTAGTGCTAAGGCCAAATAAAACATACTAGCTGCTGTATACGGCCACTGGTTTGCAAACTCTGAAAAGAAGCTCCTAAAACAAAGGCTAAGTACTTAGAAAACCCCAATTTTAGATTTGGGATGGTAAATATAGGAATCTAGTCTATAACAATATTTATCAAAGATTGGGGGGCACTGATGATCCTTAAAGTTCTCAAGGTGGTCCACAGACCAGACGCTAGAGAGTTTTACCGTATTAATGTTATATTTCATTCACATTCTTTCCTGAAGTATCAAAGGTAACTAACTCATTTCTTCGATTCATTTAGATGACTGCTCTTACTGTAGCCAAGTGGAAATAGAGTGGATGTCTTAACTATGTGCCGTTGGCAAGTTGTCCAAGAATCAAAACAGTTTGGAAACCACTGGAAGGGGTAAAAATATACATATTTGGGGGGGATACTTTTTGCTTTTTAACAGACCTCAGAGAATATTAATTAGATGGTAAAACTGGTCTCCATTTTATAACAATCAACTAGAGTAGAGTAGATTAGAGTACAGAGCTGTTTGAATTATAATTACATAGTTGAACAAAAATCTTGTGTTGTACTTTCTAGTATGAACATAGAAGCATTACAGACATGAATCTTCTTATAAAACACACATAGCAACAAGGAGAAAAAGCTGCACAAAACTCCTTTTTCAACAAACCGAAAAGTAAAACAAAAATATAAAAACTCCAAAGTACCTGAGAGCAGGGCTGTGATCAAAAAAGGCAGACAATTATGTTGGGGTGGAGAAAAGAGATAGAGACAGCCGGTGTGGCATGGGATGGGGAGGGCCCAACAGTGGCAGATCTCAGATAGCAACAGCAACAGGGTACCTCTTTTTAAAAAGCATGTTTACACCGGCAGGCTGGGGCTGTGTCCCTCTAGTCACAGCTGCAGAGGAAGGGAAGGGGAAGGGGAAGGGAAAGAGGAGGGGGAACCATCACAAATTCAAGCAGGCTTCACACATCTCCACAGCAACATTTAATGTTGACATTTGCACAACACCTATAAGATACTTAATGAAAAAAAGTGTGAACGAAGGATTTTATAACCTGCTAAGCTGTCCTTCAAGTACAAAGCAACAAAAAAGTTGTTCTGAAAATGTTGTCAGCCCATATTGTTCCCATGAACCCTGATTGAGAAACTATTAGAAGATGAACTTCAGCAAACCAAGGAATGAATCCATGAAAGTACCACAAAATATATATAACGGGTGAGCATTACATATATTTAACTAGAAAATTAAGACAAAAACTGATGGAGATATGGTTGATAAAACAGAACAAAAATATTATAGGGCATAACACTGTATAAATGCAAATGACCTAAATCGGGTGAAGGGAGAAGTGTAATAAGCCTACTGATTACCTTCATGTCATAGCTGGGAGTCAATGGGTAGCCTTAAAGCTCACAAATCCAGTAATAGAAGTATAAGCATGCATAACAGTAAAAGTATATATACTATTGTGAATAAATACTATTGACTAAAATTGGGTAACGGAGAAGAGAAAGGGGAAGAGAGAAGGATTAAAAAGCATTTTACTTTTGTTCATAGAAGAACCCTAATAGTTACTATCAACAGAGAACTAAGAATGTCATTTAAGTAACTAATAAAACAAAAATACAAATTTTCCTCAATATCAGAACAGCAGAAAAGCAAAGAAAAACAGAATATACAGTGGAAGACTTAAAATTTATATAAAAAATAAAGCATAAAATGCAATGACAGAACCATTTTTGACATATGAAAAAATGTAAAAGGATTCAACTCATATTAAGAGATGTTCAAATTGAATCATAATGCAAAATCTAACTCCATGCTATATACTAGGGACACATCTAAATCAAGTAATTTTAACAATTTAAAAAAAAAGGATAGGCAAGGATATATCAGGCAAATGAGTAAACAAAAAATAAAGCAAGAACTGTTTCACCCAGCTCTTTCTGACTCCAGAACCTGAGGTTTTAACCATCACAAACACTACAAATAATGCCCCATGTGCTTCTGTAATAGTGCATGTGGGTATGTGTGCATGCATGAAAATACACACAGGTGGTCCCTGGGTTACAGACAAGATCCGTTCCTGAGAATGTCTTTAGGTAGGACTTGTATTAACATGTAACTCAGATCCCTGATGAATGGTACATATATGGTAATACTAATGCTAACAACAATATGATAATGGCTCATATGTGTAATAATAATAATACAGTATAATACTGTAATAATGACAATATCTCTATACTATAATAAGTTACAGACACTATTGTGCTCTTTCTTCTAATTCAAACAAACAGAATATTAAAAACAAACTCATAAAAAGTTTAGATAGGAGATAAGAGAAATTTCAAAAAAGAATACTAAAGGTTAATACTCACCTAATGTTGCATCAACACTAGGCTAGTAAGAATGTTGCATTTATTTTGATCTTCAAACCAAATCAATAATAACCTTTCCAATAATTAATCTACTATGCTGCTTAGTAATAACTGATGCTTTCATTGGAGCACTGCCTTTCACATGTTCCATTATTCTCACTTTCTCCTTTATAATTGTTCCGATAGTCAAGTGACTGAAGCCTAATGCTTTCCCAACCAATAATGGCATCTGGCCTTTCTCTGAACACTTAATTATTCCTACTTTTATTTCCATTGTATTCACCTTTCTCTTTGCTGCAAGCTCACCTGGACTTGCAATAGACATTAGCTTTGGAGACATGATCAGAAGAGTAAACACAGACTCACAAAATCAAATAAAAAAGTAAAGATAAAAATGATGCTGTGTATAAGGGAATGAGACTAGCCAGTAGCATAAAGATGTTGCGCCAACAAACTGCTTATGCCATGCAGGTGTGTTCATATGCACAAAGAAACTACCATGTTTCCCCAAAAATAAGACCTACCCATAAAATAAGCCCTAGCAGGATTTCTAAGCATTTGTGCAATATAAGCCCCATTCCGAAAATAAGACCTAGTGATGGGCGTAGCTACGCAGCGTATCTGCACAACTCATGCATTTCGTCGCTGAGCGGTAAAGATGACAAGCAGCCCTTCTCATCAGCCCCATCGTGACAGCTACTATCCAGAGGTGACCAGAAAGGTGAGGGCAGCCCCACCAACAAGGTTGGCTCCCCCTGTCAGGTCCCAGCCATCCTGTGCGTGCTGCAAGCTGAGGCTTTGAGGGGAAAATAACACATCCCCTGAAAATAAGCCCTAGGGTGTCTTCTTGAGGAAAAATAAATATAAGACCCTGTCTTATTTTGGGGGAAACACGGTAGTTCTCAAATTATTTATTTAATTGCTTAATTATCCTTATAGGGAGCCTTAGGAACCTGTTTGTAAGTACGGAACACCATTATGTTGGATGGTCTGTAACCCAGGGACTGCCTGTATTTCAAAATAACTATCTAAAATATTCAATTATAAGCTATCTTTTAAATAAGACCAGATATCAAATTTGCAGTGCTACCAGACTGCTGAGTTTAAAGCATTTAGTAATACTTACCTTTAATGGTATTATTTATTTATTTATTTTCTGAGACATTGTCTCACTCTGTTGCCCAGGCTAGAGTGCTGTGGTGTCAGCCTAGCTTACAGCAACCTCAAACTCCTGAGCTCAAGCAATCCTACTGCCTCAGCCTCCCAAGCAGCTGGGACTACAGGCATGTGCCACCATGCCCAGCTAATTTTTTCTATATATTTTTAGTTGGCCAATTAATTTCTTTCTATTTTGAGTAGAGACGGGGTCTTGAGGCTCTTGCTCAGGCTGGTTTCAAACTCCTGACCTTGAGTGATCCACCCACCTCAGCCTCCCAAAGTGCTAGGATTACAGGCGTGAGCCACCGCGCCCGGCGGACAATCTACTTTCAAGCACTCAAAAACTAAAATTCCAGGAATTCTCATTTAAAAAAGAAAAACACTAAAATTCCAGTGGAGTTGTTATCCATAGGTGTACAGCTCAAACTCCTGGGCTCAGCAATCCTCCTGCCTCAGCCTCCCAAGTAGCTAGGACTACAGGCATGCGCCACCACGCCTGGCTAATTTTTTATTTCATTTTTATTTGACTGGCTAATTTTTTCTATTTTTAGTAGAGACGGGGTCTCACTCTTGCTCAGGCTGGTCTCGAACTCCTGAGCTCAAGCAATCCTCCCACCTCAGCCTCCCAGATCTAGGATTACAGACATGAGCCACCACGTCTGGCCCACTTTCAGGTTGTAGCTTCAGAAAGAGATTCCATGCCTCAGAAACAAAAGGGCATATGGGTAGTAAAAACTAACACACACTCTAGGAACATTATCTAAAGGTCAATATTGGCTCTTTAAATATAAACATAAACTGTGGCAACATCAATTCAGTTAATGCTTGAGGGTAATTAACTGAGAAACCTCTGTTTCAACTTCAACATCAATAACAAAAGGAGAGAGGATAGTAGTACCAACCTGATAAAAGTGTTGTGAGCATTGTATGGCTGAAGCACTTAAAATACTACTTCCCTTAGATATCGATAAATGTTAGCTAATATTATCACCACAAAGACACAAATTTCAAGTCTTTTAGATCTATTATAATTATTGATGATAGGGTTAGACAAGACACCCACAGAGAAATATTTCGGTAACGGAAAAATAGAAAAAAGGAATTTGAAGGCTCTACTTCCCTAAATTCCCTATTCCCTCCCTGGCACCACCTACTACTGATGCTAGATCGGGAGCCCCTCCTCTTTCATCCCATGGTACATCTGTATACTTTCACTGTTGGTGCACTGTCTCCCCACCAAGACTGCCATGAGCTTAAAATCAGCGATTATGTCTTGTGCATCTCAGCACCTCCACGGCACCTGTTCCCACACATAATACAAGTTCAATAAAGGTGTGTTAGATTAACAAATGTGGTATTGTAAAAAATTATATATATATATATAATAAACATGATCTGGTTCAAGGTTTATATTTTATGGATTGTAATGACCTTGGTATCAGACCTTTCAATAAGGTAGGCAGCTAAAGAACCTCAGCTACGGCCAAAAGAGGGTTCATTCAAGACATAGACATTTATTGAGCATTCTGAGAGCATTGGGTACCAAATAAGGCTCTAGGGTTACAAACTGTGGCAACATCAATTCAGTTAACACTTGAGGGTAATTAACTGAGAAACCTCTGTTTCAACTTCAACATCAATAACAAAAGGAGAGAGGATAGTAGTACCAACTTGATAAAACTGTTGTGAGCACTGAATGACTGAAGCACTTAAAACAGCTAGATGCCAGTGGGCATCGAGCAGGTAAGGATCTCACCCCTACTGGTGAGTAGAGATGTTAAAGATAGATCAAGACCACCGACTCCCAGAGTGTTCCTAAATTGCAGTGTTCTTTCCACTAGGACAATGCCTTTCAAAACACTGACGGCACTCAAAGTAAAAAATGCATTCTGTAGCACTACTCAGTACAGATACACATATTTCTGATCTCTTCTATTTAATTCTATTTGATTTCAAATTTTTTAAATGTTCATTTTGACACACTAAATTGGTTTTATGACTCAAAGATTGAAAAATACAACAAATGTTGGCATGGATGCAGAGAGATAGGTACACTCATACATGGTTGGTGGGACTGCAAACTAGTACAACCTCTATGGAAAGTGGTATGGACATACCCCAAAGAACTAAAAGTAGAACTACCATTTGATCCAGTAATCCCAATACTGGGTATTTACCCAAAGGAAAAAAAGACATTCTATAAAAAAGACATCTGCACTCAAATGCTTATAGCAGCACAATTCACAATTGCAAAGATGTGGAAACAACCCAAGTGCCCATCAATACATGAGTGGATTAATAAAATATGGTATATGTATACCATGGAGTACTACTCAGCCATAAAAAAAAATGGTGACCTAATACTTCTTGTATTAACCTGAACGGAACTGGAGCTCATTCTTCTAAGTGAAGTATTACAAGAATGGAAAAACAAACACCATATGTACTCACCGTTAATTTGGTACTAATTGATCAACACTTATGTGCACATATGGAAGTAACATTCATCGGGGATCGGGCAGGTTGGGGGAAGGAGGGGATGGATATATTCACACCTAATGGGTGCAGTGCACGCTCCCTGGGGGATGGGCACACTTGTAGCTTTGACTTGGGCGGTACAAATGCAATTTATGTGACCAAAGTATTTGTACTCCCATAATATTCTGAAATTTTTTTAAAAAGGTTGAAAAATATTGCTCTAAAAGATATATTTTTAAAATTTTCTCTAGAATTTCAAGGTTAGATACAATTCCTAAAAATGTATTCTCATACCATGAATTTGTATCCCAACAAAAAAAAAGGGCACTATCAAATAATCAAATAAGTCACAAAGACTAACAAACAGCCATGGCAGCTGCCACTTATGGAGTGGGAGGAAACTAAACCTAATCTCCATCAGCTTCCCTAAAGCCTCCCCAGTAAATACTCAATTTAAGGAAAACAGCATTTGCTAAACAAAACAGCTTGGCAGCAAGTCCCTGGCACCCAGCTCCCTTCTAGCCAGAGAATCTGGCCCTTAAGACTCTCATCCTATACAGAAATTCTAGAGCTTCTACTTGCAATAAATATTTTTAAAGTATTTCATGTACAGAGACTTTAATTGTGTTTGGATGGCAATGACTTTATTAAAATAAGTAAATGAAAATCAAGATAAACTATTTTAAATAAACACGTTTTGTCTGGTACAAAAATCTCTCTCTGAAATTTGCCAACCTTCACTTAAATTGTGTTGTGTGTGTGTGTGTGTGTGTGTGTGTGTTGTGGGTGGGAGAAGTATATTGATTTATCCCAGATCCAAATAAAGCATGCAGAAGTAGATCAGTAGATCATTAGTTAAACAGCATCTCTTTTGGTTTGCCCTTTAAATACTAGGGCAAAGGCAATATAAAACTTTTCCTCCACATGAGATGTTTGTACAGTTCCCACTGAAGGAAATGTGACAGCAACCACCATTACTACCTAGTAGCAAGCTGGGGATGAACAAACCCCAACGTCTCTTTTAATAAATGTGTTCCCCTGGCAAGACTTAAAGTCAGAGACAGGCGGAAAGACCAAAACATCCCTTTTCCATCCTCTGTGTCCACAAGCAGTTCTCCAGCTCTCAGAATGCAAACTAAAGTACAAGAATGTTCATTTAAGTTCTTGGGCTAACTAACTAGCTTCATCATTTCCCATCCAAGAAGCATGTCTGAGTTTAAAGGACTCAATTTTGTGATGTTTGCCTCAAATTAAGAGACAACTTTATAAAACGTTAATAAATCTTCCTGTCTTTCCCAAAAGAAACCTGTTTAGCACTAGAGAAAGATGTTCTTTTTATAAGGATAAAACTGCAATTTTCCTAAGAAAAGGGAGAGAGTCATACTCACTATTTATCAGCTCTGTCTAATAGAACATTCTGTGATGATGGACGTGTTCTATAACTGCGCTGTCCAATACAGTGGCCACTAGCCACCTAGTACTGAGCACTTGAAATGTGGTTGGTAAAGACCAAGGAACTAAATTTTAGTTCATTTTAATCAATTTAAACTTAAACAGTCACATGCAGTTAGTGGCTACCATATGGGGCAGTATAGGTTAGATAATCAACATAAGTCCTCAGCAACAGTGCTGAGAAACTGACTCTTCTTACACTGAATGTCATAATTTGAAAAAATCATATTCTATCTATACTAATATCCAATTTTCAGCTTCCTAATTAATATTTAAGGTTTCCTCAGAAGTGGTTTTTCACCAAAGTTTTGGCAATTTTTATTCTAAAAACATGAACATACCAAATCTACTGGGCAAAATTCCTTTGGCAACATTCAATTTTCCATCTGTAAAACTTAGGCATAGGAAAAGAAAAAAAAAAACTTAATAAGCCCACCTTCCTATTGTTACAAAGGGAAGAATGAAATACATAATCCAAAGAAAGGCTAATATAACCCTGAGATGCTTTAATGGGTACACCTGTTCATTAACCCCTGCTTAGGTTTGCTTCTTTAAACCCAGTTGTGGCTTTCAACAAAATCCATTTGTATATTTGTTTGACCTTTTGTTCTGTTATAATCAGACTCTGACCAGACCCTCTGATCAAGTTTTCTACCTATAGGAAAACCATTTAAAATATTCTATATTTAAATGAGACAAACTGATCAAATTGTCAAAGTGCAGTAGCCTGAAGAAGAGCAGATGCTTCATAGAGACTAAAATATGCAGATCGTGCCAAGACCACTTCCCAAGCAGGTGGCAAAAGAAACCACATAGTTCTATAGTCAGCAAGGAAGAGACATCCCAAGAAAATATGCTTAAAAATATGCTGCAGCCATGTTATGGCCATAGGATAACTAACTTCAAGCGTACCATTGCACTCCTTAGGACCTCAAGGTCAATGCCAAATTAATTTTTTTCACCTTCTCATCATGCTAACACTTATACATAAATATAACATACACACAAGCACAAACATTTCAGTGATTTCATTGTGTTTAAGTGGAATGAACTTCTAGAACCGGTTTCTGAAAATATTAATACTATGAGTTCATTTAAAACAAACAAACTTAAGTATACCATAGAAAGAACAAAGCCACTAGTACCACATAGCATACCTGGGAATGCTCAAACTATACCAGGCAAAGCAATCCTAAGACAGCAGCACAATTCAGGTGAGAATTCAGCACCCCAGACTGGAACTTCATTTTTTCTCTACCACTGCTATTGCTACCATCAGGTCCTTAAAAAGGACTAGAAGCTCACTTACTGGATCCAAAGAGCATTTGAATCACAACAAGACAGGTGACAGGGAAGCAATGCATACACTATCCCAGGGGCTTCAGCTCTTGCATAATAATAAATGGCACTGCCTGAAGGAGAAAAGGCTTCATCTGGGGCAACTGAGAACACTCAGACATAGCAAGAGTCTATCAGACTCCATAAAAGCTGTATACTGTCAGTCCTTTTCTTGTGTGCATGGATAAAATCTGCAGATGCAGCCTGAGCAGGAAAGAGGGAGACAGAGAATTTTAAATGGAGAACTGCCATAGCACTTGATCCTGACAGCACCCTCCTCATTATTTCAAGCTATGAACTTACAGACTCTACTGACCACAGCATCTGCCCCAGGGTTTCTAAGGAGTCTGCCTACCAGTTATAAATTTCTGTAATTAAAGCCTCTATGTCTGACAAATGCTAGAAATCTCAATTTTTTTATTACCCTAATTCTTAGGGGGAAAAAATTAAATAAACGTAATAAGCTATGCAGAATTTTCACAGCAGAGACATAAGTTCTAAATGCACGTAAGGTTTAGAACAGATAATAAACACTACTTCTCATTTAGTGCTATAAAAGTCCACTTCAGAATAGCGTTACTCCTGCTTCTTGAAATGCAATTTAAAAGCAGAAACAGAAATCTATTTAAGGACACTCAGAAGATAAATTAGCATAACATAGATAACTTAATTTTTTCATATTTAATACTCTCAGATTTATGAGATAAAATAGAGATTCTAGTAAACAAAAGAAACATACATAACAGAAAAGAAAGCCATTTTCTGATTGGCTTAAAATGCCATTAACACAGTATGATAGCACATTAAATGACAAACTTATTAAACTATCTTAGCATAAATACGGTTCATTTTCTAAATTTCCAATTTTGTGGGCTACATGTCTTACATCTTAACTTTATAAGCTCTCAAGTCCTATATAACCCACTATTCCTCTATGAGAGCTTTTGCAGACTGGTTTTAATAAATGAATGTCAATCACATTAAAAACACGTTATTGAAGGAATTTATTAACATATAATTATGAAGTTACACTTCTGAAAACATCAGGATTCCTAACTGAGATTCTGAAGAGAAACCCGATAGAATTGTCTTCTATTTATTTTTTTCAAGAGTCAAAGCATAAAAGCATCTTCAGCCCAAAGTATAATATATGAGGTATATTTAATCATGGCTCCTGACTTAAGCATAACATTACAAATCTTTTCATATGCATTAAACTAAAGTGCTCTCACTCTTACCTGTATAGCCAGCATACCATCCCCAGGAAGCCACCATTCCTAAAAGCCATTTATACATGATTCCTTCAATATACCAGAACCGCTTACTGTCCAGCACTCGCAGGGGCTGAAGTATAATCACGTAGCAGATGTAGGACGGAATAGCAACCAGGTTGTTGGCGACCATGAAGGCAAATCTCATCAGTGCTTTCAACAAGATCCAGCCCAGCCACGGAGCTTCTTCCAAAGTCACAGCCATTCTCACTTTGGAGTCTGTCCTGTCTTTCTAGGGTGAAAGAAAAATTCATTTAAAAAGGAAAACGGATGAAACGCATCTAAATAGTTACCAACAAAGAAACAGCCCCCAGCACCGAGGTGATCTCTCTGGGAAATTCCAGAGAGGGACAGATAGCGAGGCCTCGAGGAGGAGCCGCGCAAGGTCAAGGGAGCTGTTCAGCGAGGCACGCGGTATGTCACAATATATTTAGCAAATGATAATACAATTCCCACTCACTGACCGTGCCGTCCCCGCACCGCGTCTCACTGCGGTCGTCTATTTGGACTTTAAGGAAGAAAAATACACCCACTTGCTTCAGACTCCCTCAGTAGCTCCAAACGGACGACACGAGGGAAACAAGTGAAACCACCGAAACAGAGACCTCTCGGCCACATTTCCCAGACACTGGGCACCTCGGGCTCCTCACCACCCCGTCCCCATTCCTGCACACGGATGCATTCCTTTCTAAGGTCTCCGGCGTTAGCGAAAAGAGTTAGCTCCCATTTCTCATTTGCAGCAATAGGGTTTTTGTTGTC
>VBSM01002937.1:11011563-11022614 GCA_008086735.1 Cheirogaleus medius
ATTAGTACCAATTTAATGGTGAGTACATGTAGTGCTTGTTTTTCCATTCTTGTGCTACTTCATGTAGAAGAATGGGCTCCAGCCCCATCCAGGATAATACGATAGGTAGTTCATCATTTTTTTAATGCCTGAGTATACTCCATAGTAGACATATAACACATTGTATTAATCCACCCATGTATTGATAGGCACTTAGGTCGTTTCCGCATCTTTGCTATTGTGAATTGTGCTGCTAAAAACATTTGAGTGCAGATGGCTTTTTTATAGAATGTCTTTTTTTT
The DNA here is from genome assembly GCA_008086735.1 of Cheirogaleus medius. NCBI lineage: Eukaryota > Metazoa > Chordata > Mammalia > Primates > Cheirogaleidae > Cheirogaleus > Cheirogaleus medius. Next base: position 11,011,845 of record VBSM01002937.1, read on the forward strand.
CCTCTGGGTAAATACCGAGTATTGGGATTACTGGATCAACTAGTCGTTCTACTTTTAGTTCTTTGCAGTATCTCCATACTACTTTCCATAGAAGTTGTACTAGTTTACCATCCCAACAGCAGTGTATGAGTGTTCCTATCTCTCCACATCCACACCAACATTTATTGTTTTGAGATTTTTTTATAAAAGCTATTCTCACTGGAGTTAAGTGATATCTCATTGTGGTTTTTATTTGCATTTCCCTGATGATTAGAGATGTTGAGCATTTTTTCGTATGTTTCTTGGCTATTAGTCTGTCTTCTTTTGAAAAGTTTCTAATCATGTCTTTTGCCTACTTTTTAATGAGGTTGTTTGACTGTTTTCTTGCTTGTTTCCCTGAGTTGTATATAGATTCTAGTTATGAGTCCTTTATCGGATATATAGCATGTAAATATTTTCTCCCATTCTGTAGGTTGTCTATTCACTCTAGTGATAGTTTCTTTGGCTGTGCAGAAGCTTTTTAATTTTATCAGGTCCCATTTATTTATTTTTGTTGATGCTGTGATTGCTTTGGGGACCTTCTTCATAAATTCTTTGCCTAGGCTGATGTCTGTAAGACTTTTTCCAACATTTTCTTCTAGAATTCTTATGGTTTCATGCCTTAGGTTTAAGTATGTTATCCACCATGAGTTGATTTTTGTGAGAAGTGAGAAGTGAGAGGTGAGAGGTGTGGATCCTGTTTTAGTCTTCTACATGTGGCTATCCAATTTTCCCAGCACCATTTATTGAATAAGGGTTCTTTTCCCCAGTGTATATTTTTGTCTGCTTTGTGTCAAAGATTAGATGGCTCTATGAGGATGGTTTTATATCTGGGTTCTCAGTCCTGTTCCATTTATCTATGTCTCTGTTCTTATGCTAGTGAAAAAGTCCTTGGACCAGACGGTTTCACACCCAAATTCTTCCAGACCTACAAAGAAGAACTGGTGCCTATCCTGTAGAAATTATTCCACAACATCAAGAAGGAAGGAATCCTCCTCAACATGTTTTACAAAGCCAACATCACCCTGATACAAAGCCAGAAAATGACTCAACAAAAAAAGAAAACTACAGACCAATATCCCTTATGGATATAGATGCAAAAATTCTCAATAAAATCCTAGCAAATCGACTTCAGCTGCTCATCAAAAAAGTAATCCATCACAACCAAGTGGGCTTCATCCCAGGGATGCAGGGATGGTTCAACATATGCAAATCTATAAATGTGATTCACCACATAAACAGAAGTAAAAACAAAGACCATATGATCCTCTCAATAGATGCAGAAAAAGCATTCAACAAAATTCAGCACCCTTTTATGATAAGAACACTTAACAAAATAGGTGTAGATGGGTCTTAGCTCAAAATGATAAAAGTTATATATGACAAACCCACAGCCAACATCATGCTTAACAGGGAAAAATGAAAAGCATTCCTGCTTAGAACTGGAAGCAGACAAGGTTGTCCTCTATCACCACTTCTATTCAACATTGTGCTGGAAGTCCTTGCCAGAGCAATCAGACAAAAGAAGGAAATCAAGGGCATCCAATTGGAGGCAGAAGAGGTCAAACTATCACTCTTTGCTGATGTTATGATCTTATATCTAGAAAAGATTATGCCAAAAGACTACTGGATTGGTAAATAAGTTCAGCAAAGTCCTAGGTTACAAAATCAATGTACACAAAACAGTAGCATTCATATACACCAAAAACAGTCAAACTGAGAATGAAATCAAAGACTCAATATGTTTCACAATAGCAACAAAGAAAATAAAGTACCTAGGAATATATTTAACTAAGGAGGTGAAAGACCTCTACAGGAAGAACCATGAAATGCTGAGGAAAGAAATAGCAGAGGATATAAACAGATGGAGAAACATACCATGTTCATGGGTCAGCAGAATCAACACTGTTAAAATGTCTATACTACCCAAGGTGATCTACAGATTCAATGCAATCCCTATTAAAATACCAACATCATTTTTCACAGATCTAGAAAAAATAATTCTATGCTTCATATGGAACAGAAAAGACCCTGTATAGCTAAAGCAACCTTAAGCAAAAAGATAAAACTGGAAAGCATCAATTTACCAGACCCTTTCTTCCTTATGAAAGAATTTTTTTTTAAAGTTTGGCCCATAGCTGACAAAAAACATAGACTACATTTCCCAGCCTCCTCTGCAGTGAGGTGTGATCATATGACTATATTCTGGCCAATGAGATATAAATAGAAGTATCAGCTGTGACTTCTCCAAAGTATCTTTAAGGGATGGGGGCCCATCCTTCTTTACATCTTCCTTTTTCCTATTAACTAAGTAGGGATGAGGAAACTGGAGCTCAGGTAGCCATTTGGGATGTGAAGGTGGAAGTCACAGGCTGGGGAGAGCAAACAACATGTGTCTGGCTCCCTGATGATCAGGCTGTCCTAAGCCTGGATGGATTTCCTCTAGTCTCTTCAACATGAGAAAAACCATGAGAGAGGTATAATTTTCTATCCTGCTTAAGCCTCTATTACTGTATTTTGGACTTTTCTGTCATGCACAGCCAAAGCCAATTCTAACTACTGAAACATGTAATTAAAAGTCAAAAATACAAGGGTTTATGTATCAGGTACCATCCTGGTTCCATTTCTTATAAACTCTATGACTCTAATAAATGAGTTACCAAACTCTCTAAGCCTTTGTTTCTTCACCTGTGAAATAGGGAGAACATCCCTCAAGGTTGGTTGTGAGAAGCAAATTATATTCAATATATAAAGTACCTAGCACAGTGCTGCTGCACAGTATACTCTTAATAAATATATTCTGTCAAATTATATACAGGGACAGATCAGCAGACTAACATGAGACACAGTGATGGCAAGTAGAAATTTAGAGGGCAATCACATCTAGAAGATTAGCATGGCAGTAGTGGACATTACAATTTGGAAGGTAAACAGACCAGACACAGAGAAATGCTTCAACAGTCTCAAGTCTGGTCTATGGAATTAGCAGCAAAACTGAAGTGGATATTTATTGAGCTGCTCTTATGTGCCAGGCATATTCTAGAAGTTAAATCCACAATGATAGACAAAACACACATGGTTCTTATACTCAAAGAGTTTATAGTCTGGTATGGGAGTCAGATATTAAACTGCTAATGAATAATCATATAATGACAAACTATGGTAAATGACCTGAAAGAAAGAAACAGGATGTTCTGAGAGATTGTATCAGAGGGATCTAACATAGTGATGCGGGATGAAACTTGTGTGTGAAGGATGAAACTGAGTTAACTAAGTGAAGGGAGGCAGAAAGTACATCCCTTGAAGGGAAACGAAGGGCAAAGGACTTGTGGTAAAAAAGAACATGATGAGTTCTTGGAATTAAGATAAAGCAAGTGCACCCATAGCGGTGCATCCAAGGGGAGCCTGGTCTGAGACAAGCTGGGGAAGTAAGCAAGAGACACCCTATGGGGCATCGCAGACCATTATAAAGGGTTTCATTCCAAGGATGACTGGAAGCTACTCTGAGTAGAATCCTAGGTTGGCCAACTATCCCAGTTTGCCTGGGACTGAGGGATGTGGGACTTTCAGTGCTAAAAGTGGGACAGTCCTAGGCAAGCCATGGTCACTCTAATAGTTATGTGAACTGATTTTTTTCTAAAGATCATATTCACCCGCTGTGTGGGGAACTATTAATAACTTTAGGAAGGCAGGAGTGCAACCTATACGGCCACTTAGGAGATTATTGGAGTATCCAGGCAAGAGGGGGTGGTATTATAGCTTGGGCTAGGGTGGTGACAGTGGAGTTGAGAAGATGAATTGGAGAAATATGACAGAAATTTAGGGGTTAAAATTGGCAGGACATGGTGAAAGGTTAGAAGTGCTACTTCCAAGACCATATGGATTAACTCAAGTATAAAAGTGAAATTTGGATTCAAATCCTACGTAGGACTACTCATTATATTCTTTTACATACTGAAACCCTAGGGTCTATGCAAGAAGATACTGCCTTAATCAAACAGTTGTACGTCCAAGATATTGTGTGTTTGGTTTCAGACCACCACGGTAAAGCAAATATCACGATAAAACAAGTCACACAAATTTTTTGGTTTCCAGTGCATATAAAAGTTATGTTTAGACCACAGTATAGTCTATTAAATATGCAATAGCATTGTGTCTAAAAAAACAATGTACATACCTTAATTAAAAATACTTTATTGTTGGAAAATGCTAACCATCCTCTAAGCCTTCAATGAGTCGTAATCTTTTTGTTGGTGGAGGGTCTTGACTCAAGGTTGATGGCTGATGACTGATCAGGGTGATGGTTGCTAAAGGCTGGGGTGGCTGTGGCAATTTCTTGTATAAGACAACAATGAAGTCTGTTGCATTGATTGACTCTTCCTTTCACGAAAGATTTTTCTGTAGCATGCCATGCTATTTGATAACATTTCATCCACACACAAGAACTTATTTAAAAATTGGAGTCAATTCTCTCAAATCCTGCCACTGCTTAATCAACTAAATTAATGTAATATTCTAAATCCTTTATTGTCCTTTTAAGAATGTTTACAGTATATTCACCAGGAGTAGATTCCATCTCAAGAAATCACTTTCTTTGCTCATCCAGAAGAAGCAACTCCTCATATGTTAAAGTTTTATCATGAGATTGCAGCAATTCAGTCAAATCTTCAGGCTCCATTTCTAATTCTAGTTCTCTTGCTGCTTCCGCCACATCTGCAGTTATTTCCTCTACTGAAGCCTTGAATCCCTGAGAGTCATCCATGAGGTTTCGAATCAACTTCTTCCAAACTTGTGTTAATGTTGATATGTTGACCTTCTCCCATGAATCACAAACATTCTTAATGGTATCTAGAATGGTGAATCCTTTCCAGAGGGTTTTCAACTTACTTTGCCCAGCTCCATCAGAAGAATTACTATCTATGGTAGCTATAGCCTTATGAAGGGTATTTCTTAAATAATAAAATTAGAAAGTCCAAATTACTCCTTGATCCATGAGCTGCAGAATGGATGTTGTGTTAGCAGGCATGAAAACAACATTCATCGTGTACATCTCCATCAGGGCTCTTGGGTGACGAGGTGCATTGTCAATGAGCAGTAATCTTTTGAAAAGAGTATTTTTTTTTTTTAAGACAGAGTTTCACTTTGTTGCCCAGAGTGCAGTGGCATCATTGTAGCTCACTGCAACCTCAAATTCCTGGGCTCAAGTGATCCTCCTACCTCAGCCTCTCAAGTAGCTGGGACTACAAGTGTGTGCCACCACACCCAGCTAAGTTTTCTATTTTTAGTAGAGATGGGGTCTTGCTCTTGCTCAGGCTGGTCTCTCAAACTCCTAAACTCAAGCAGTCCTCCCACCTCGGCCTCCCAGATTGCTAGGATTACAGGTATGAGCCACTACACTCACCATGAAGAGTCCCTTTTTTGAGTGATAGGTCTCAACAGTGGGCTTACTCAGTAAATAATACTCAGTAAACCATGCTGTAAATAGTTCTACTGTCATCCAGGCTTTGTTGTTCCATTTCCTTTGATAGAGCACAGGCAGAGTAAATTTAGCATAATTTTTAAGGGCTCTGGAATTTTTCGAATGGTAAATGAGCATTGACTTCCACTCAAAGTCACCCACTACATTAGCCCCTAATAAGAGAGTCAGCCTGTCCTTTGAAGCTTCGAAGTCAGGCATTGACTTCTCTGTAGATATGAAAGTCCTAGATGGCATCTTCTTCCAATAGAAGGCTGTTTCTCTATGTTGAACATCTATTGTTCAGCGTAGCCACCTTCATCAATGATCTTAGCTAGATCTTCTGGATAACTTGCTGCAGCTTCTACATCAGCTCTGGCTGCCTCACCTTGCACTTTTAAAATATGTTATGGAGACAGCTTCTTTCCTTAAACCTCATGAACCCACCTCTGCCAGCTTCTACCTTTTCTTCTGCAGCTTCCTCACCTCTTTCAGCCTTCATAGAGTTGAAAAGAGTTAGGACCTTGCTCTGGATTAGACTTTGGCTTAAGGGAATGTTGTGGGGCTGATTCGATCTTCTATCCAGGCCATTCAAACTTTCTTCATGTCAGCAATACAGCTGTTTTGCTTTCTTACTATGCATGTGTTCAGTGGAGTAGCACTCTTCATTTCCTTCAAGCACTTTTCCTTTGCATTCACAACTTGGCTAACTATTTGGTGCAAGAGCCTAGCTTTTGGCCCACCATAGCTTTTGTCATGCCTTCCTCCCTCAAATTCATCATTTCTAGTGTTTGATTTAAAGTGAGATATATATGATTCTTCTTTCACTTGAACACTTAGAGGCCATTGTAGGGTTGTTAATTGTCCTAATTTCAATATTGTTGTGTCTGAGAGAATAGGGAGGCCCAAGGAGAGGAAGAGATACTAGGAATACAAGGAAGTGGATCCATCAGAAGACACACACATTTATCAGTTAAATTCACCGTCTTTTTGGGTACAGTTCTTGGTGCCCCAACACTATTACAATAGTAACATCGAACATCATTGATCACAGATCACTGGAACAGATGTAATAATAATGAAAACGTTTTGAAATATTGCAAGACTTATGAAAATGTGATGCCGAGACATGAAATGACCACACACTGTTAGGAAAATGGCACTTGGTAGATTTGCTTGACACAGGGTTCTCACAAACCTTCAATTTGTAAAAAAAAAAAAACGCAGTGTCCATGAAGCTGAATAAAGTGAAGTGCAATAAAACGAAATATGCCTGTACAAACTATTTGGTATAGGCCTTGGTTTCAGGAATCAAAGGCTATAAAGAAAAATTATGGCTCTTTCACTTGCTGTATTTACATGAGAGTCATTTAAACCACCTTAGATCAATGTGTTCCACAAGGAAAATGACCTTCTTTATAGCCTAACAACCACAGCTAACTCCAAACAGATCTGCTACAAATGAAGCCAAAAACGTTCACCTGGATATACTCTAAAATGTTTTTTCCTCCTACTAGTAAGTGTTACAATAGTTTCCATTAGCTGCTTATCTGTGTTTTATTGGTATGAGAACTGAACTTCTGGCAGTACTTGCCAATAATCATTTTCTTCTGCCATATTTCTAAACTCATGTGCTGAAGATACTGAAGGAAATTATTGTTTACTTATGATTGTCATTGTGGTTTTGTGATCATTTTAACATTCTTTGCAAGATGTTTCACCTTTTTCATAGGTACAACAAACAGTATATACAAGGGGACTTCAAAAAGTTCATGGGAAAATGAAATTAAAAGATAGAATTTAAAATATAAACTTTATTTCTCAACATAAGCGCCATCAAGTTCAAGACACTTTTTTTTTAATTTCAGCATATTATGGGGGTACAAATATTACGGTTACGTATATTGCCCATGCCCCCCCTCCCACCTTGAGGCAGAGCCTCAAGCATGACCATCCCCCAAACGTTGCATATCTCACTCATTATGTTTGTATATACCCATCCTCTCCTCCCCCCTCCCACCCGACACCCGACAAATGTTATTCCTATATGACCACTTAGGTGTTGATCCGTAATACCAATTTGCTGGTGAGTACATGCGGTCAAGACACTTTTGTAAGCAATGATACCAGCCATTTAATCTATCCCTAAAGATCTAAGGGGCCTAGGAATTTAACCATGTTAATGCAGTCTTTTTTACATTATTAACTGAAGAAAAGTGGATGCCACAAAACTCTCCCCAAATTACCCACGTCTGATGGGAGGAATGAGGCAGAGCATTGTTGTGGTGAAGGACTCTATGGTGAAGCTTTCTCAGGTGATTTTCTGTAAAGCTTTGGCTTACTTTCTCAAAATACTCTCACTTTAATATTATAAGCAGATGTTATTTTCCTTTGGCCCTCCAGAAAGTTAACAAGCAAAACACCTTGAGCGTCCCCCAAAACTATTGCCATGACCTTTGCTCTCAACCAGTCCACTTTTGCTTTGACTGGACCACTTCCATCTCTTGGTAGCCATTGCTTTGATTGTGCTTTGTCTTCAGGATCATACTGGTAAAGCTGTGTTCCATCTCCTGTTACAATTCTTCAAAGAAATGCTTCAGGATCATGATCCCAGTTGTTAAAAATTTCCATCGAAAGCTCTGCTCTTATCTGAGCTGATCTGGGCGCAACAGTTCTGGCACTCATCGAGTGGAAATTTAGCTCAACTTTAATTTTTCAGTCAGAATTGTGTAACCTGAACCAATGAAGATGTCTATGGTGTTGGCTATTGTTTGTGCTGTTAATTGTTGGTCCTCCTCAATTAGGACACAAACGAGATTAATTTTTTTCCTTGCAAATTGATGTGGATGGTCTACCACTTCGGTCTTCATCTTCAACCTTGTCTCATCCCTTCTTAAAACGAGTTATTAATTTGTAACCTGCTGATTTCTTTGGGGCATTGTCCCTATAAAATTTTTGTAAAGTATCGATGATTGCACCATTCTTCCACCCAGGCTTCATCATAAACTTGATGTTGGTTCTTGCTTCAATTTTAGGAAAAGGCAGATTCCCAGTCCAACTCTGTGAATACTGACAGTGAGACTAATGTCTGCCTAACTCACTTCGCATGGTTATTGTTGAAGATCCCGTGAGCTACTTCTCAGGCTCTCTTCTGTGGACTGGCTGCCTCCTCTGCAGTGAATTGGGCTTCAGAAGAATGGAAATGTCAGAGGAGGCTGAGCTCAGCAGTCCCTTGGGCAATGCCCACCTCTTTTTATTGTAGTCAAGTCCCTTCCTTGGTTTCATCAGGGATAATTCCTTTCTTAGTTTAAAACTGTTATGACATTCTACCTCAATGAGGAAACTCTCCCCTGCTTAGGATGGCTCTATCTTTGGGGAAGGTCTATCCAGACCTCGCCCTGCCTGGCACCTGCAGGTTGAAGAGGGACTGAGGATCTGTGATGGGAAAATCACAGTAGTGCTCAGGAAAAATAAAACAAGCTATCGCCTTGTCTTAGTCACAGAGCCAAGGCTTTGCCTCCAGGATGGAGGATTATCAGGGGAAATTTCATGCCTTGTCACAATGTTCATTGCATTAGCTGCACCACTGCTTTCTTCCTTAATATGCCATTAAAGCTTGACTTCATAAGAGATAAATAACATGTCAGTTTTATGATAGTCAAAGCCAATAATCTTAACATGTAGGCTCAATAGCAGAGAGGCAAGGGTATGGCCTGATTGTCAGATTGTCCTTGGGTTCCAATCTTGGCTTTATCCCTTAATAACTATATGACCTTGGCAATTTATGTAACCTCTCTATGCCCCCATTTCCTTATCTCTAAGGAGTATAATTATAGTAACTCATAGAAATTATTGTGAGAATTGAATAAAATATATACAGTGCTTACCACATGATAAGCACAGGATGCATTTTCACTAGTAGTAGTAGTATTCTTCAAGTCATTTAGTTGAGTAAGATAAGAAAATGCATTAACCAATGAAAGCATTATAACTGATTTTTAGTTGAAGTACACCCCAGTGGTTTACAAGTTTTAATATGCATAACAATCACCAAAAATGATTTTTTAATGAAAATTCCCAGGCTCTACACCCCAGAATTTCTGATTCAGTAGTTGGTGCCATGTCCCATGCATCCGTCTCTTTAGCAAATATTGTACTCCAGTATTCTGATTCAGGTGATCTGTAGGCACTTTGTAATTTTGATATAATCTCAAAGTTATAGAACAGTTGTAAAAATAGCACAAACAACTTTCATCTATGCTTTACCAAGATTCATCAATTTTAAGTATTTTGCTGTATTCGCTTTATCAATCTCTCTTTTTCTTTGTTTCTCTAAATAAAATTTTTTCTGGCCAGGCACGGTGGCTCTTGCCTATAATCCTAGCACTGAGGGAGGCTGAGGTAGGAGGATTGCTTGAGCTCAGGAGCTTGAGACCAGCCTGAGCCAGACCCCATCAATACAAAGAATAGAAAAATTAGCCAGGCGTGGTGGCACGCACCTGTAGTTCCAGCTACTTGGGAGGCTGAGGCAGGAGGACCACTTGAGCCCAGGAGTCTGAGGTTGCTGTGAGCTATGATGATGCCACTGCACTCTAGCTCGGGCAACAGAGGGAGACCCTGTCTCAAAAAAAAAAATGTTTTTTTCTACATTATTTGATAGTAGGTTGCATATCATGTCTCTATACCCTTTAAAACTTCAGTGTGTGTTTTCTAAGAATAAGAATATTCTCTGTACATAATCAATGTTTGGTTATTAAATTCAGGAAATTTAATATTGACTTTTATCTAATGTACAATACATCTTTCAGTTGGATCAATTGTCTCAATAATGCCTTGTATAGCAACTTTTTCCCCCTATACAGGATTCAACCCAGGACCACATATTATATTTAGAATGACATCCCTTTTTTCTCCTTCAGTCTGGAACAGCGCCTCAGCCTATCTTTGTTCTTTATGACATTGATATATTTTAAATAATAAAAATCAATCCTTTTATAGACCATCCCTTATTGCAGGTTTGGCTGATGTTGTCTAGTGATTAGATTTAGGTTGTGCATTTTTGGCTGGAGTCCTACATCATTGATGTATCCTTTTCAGAGTGTCATCTCTGGAGACACGTGATATCCACTTGCTTCTTATTGGTGAGATGAACCACACTTAAGAAATACTTGACTGGCCAGGTGTGGTGGCTCACACCTGTAATTCTAGCACTCTGGGAGGCCAAGGCGGGAGGATGGCTCAAAGTCAGGAGTTCGAAACCAGCCTGAGAAAGAGCAAGACCCCGTCTCTACTAAAAA
>VBSM01002937.1:11022714-11036749 GCA_008086735.1 Cheirogaleus medius
CTCACAGCAACCTCAAACTCCTGGGCTCAAACAATCCTCCTGCCTTAGCCTCCCGAGTAGCTGGGACTACAAGCGGTGCCACCATGCCTGGCTAATTTTTTCTATTTTTAGTAGAGACGCATCTCCCTCTTGCTCAGGTTGGTCTCCAACTCCTGACCTCAAGCAATCCTCCCGCCTCAGCCTCCCAAAGTGCTGGGATAACAGTCATGAGCCACCATGCCCAGCCACTGTCGTAGTATCTTTAAGCGCAGAGATTCTTTCCTCAGCTGTGCCCAGTCTACTAATCATCAAAGATCATCAGAGCCCATCGAAGGCATTCTTCATTTATGTTGCAGTGTTTTTGATCTCTATCATTTCTTTGTTATTCTTTCTTAGACTTCTCATCTCTCTGCTTACATTATCCATCTTTTTTTCCCCCTCATTTTGTCTACTTTTTGCATCAAAGCCCTTAACACATTAATCATTAATAAGAGAAATCCTGGTATTGTAATTCTGACAACCTGCCATATCTGACTGTGGTTCTGAAACTTGCTCAGTCTCTTCAAACTGTGTTTTCTGCCTTTTTCTAGGCTTGCAATTATTTTTGTTGAAAGGTGAACACAAGGTACTGAGTAAAAGGAACTCTGGTGAATAGGCCTTTAGAGATGTGGTGGTTAAGGTGGCAGGGAGGGACAGTGTTCTATAGTCCAACGATGAGGTCTCAGTCTTTTGGTGACCCTGTGCCCCTGAACTGTGACCTTCACCAGTGCATCTCAGTTTTGTTTCCCGTCGTTACGTGAAACAAGATGGCAAAATGGGTTGTAGCTATAGTTGGGTATTTCTCTTTCACCACGTGGAAGGACAGAGATTGTTGGAGGAGGCTATTTCCCTTCCTCCAGATTGGTTAGGCTCTGCTAAAACCCCAGCAGGTTTTAGTTTCTCCTGAGGGCAGACCCTGTTAAGAAGAACAGAACATTCTGGTGTATTTTATAATGCTTCTTTCTCCCCTCCCCCTGCCAGAAGCACAGAGGATGTTTTCTCAGATATTCACTGTGAGAACCTGTTTGAGCTCCAGGAGGCAAATCTCACAATATTGTGCTCCATCCCCATGACCGGGTCCCCCTGGGGTTTTTATCTCTCAAGCTTGTCCACACTGAGCCTCCAGCAATTCGTCAATTACATTCAGGCTTCCCTACCCGGTGCCAGTTCCCACGGTGTTTTCATGGTGTTTTCTGCTCATGAGTCTCTGCTCTGGTAAATTGTGATTCTCTGTAGCTGCCTGTCAGGCTCTCCAATCTTGGGGCAAGTGGCCTTGCCTTGTGACCTCACTTCTCTGGTGGATCTAAGAAGAGTTTCTGATTTTTCAGTTTTTTCAACTTGTTACTTCTCATTAGGATGAGGTGGGGACTTCTGAGCTCCTTCCGTACCAGACTGGAAAACAGAAGTCCCCATATGACTCTTTTTGAAATGCCAATCACCCCATCTTGAGCCAATGAGAGCTCCCAAGTCCTTTTGGACATGACTTTCACAATCTTTAATAGTTTCCTTGACATCTGGAGTGTTCCAGGCCCATTTTGTAAATCACTTGCCCCATACCTGGAATCAGCTATTTTCCCCCAAAAGCCTGGTTTCTTTTAGGGGAAGACAGTATTTTAAGACTGTATTCTGAGAGCCAGCTGTGCTCATTACCACTGGATTGGTCATTGTTTCTAGGATTCTAGGGTTCGTGATACTGCCACACAAAGTCAAGGCTATGGAGTTGTTTTGTTGTTGTTTATTTATTACTTTCTTTTGACATTTTTTGTATTACATCTTTATTGCATTTTTACATTTTTTACATTACATCTTTATTACATTTGTATTATCTTTATTCCATGCCTGGTTCCTAAGGACACATGGGATGATAGAATTAGAAAACTTCATAATTACTCACATACTTTATTCAATATTGAACAGTTAGTATCAGAATACTAATACTAACTACCACTACAATTATAGTTAGTGAGAATGATTTAAAAATAATTTTTACATATGTGTTCACTATTCCTGCCCAATTCTATTTTTGAAGTTTTATCATACCTATACTGCCTGAGCATATAGACATTATAAATTATAATTATTCTTTTAATTCTCATTTAGTCTTAGTTCTATAAGATAAAGTATTGAAATTAGGGGCTTTCTAGACCCATGCAATCAGGAGTTGGACCCTGCAGTCACTCCATCACAATTTGGGTTGGCCTGATACTCATTTTATCAGAACTGGAGATGAGGACTACTTGACTATGAACTTCGCTCCTCAAGGTTAGATGGGTACACCAAGGATCATGTAGGCTTTTTTCCACTAATTGCTATCTTTAGCACACTTAATAGAAAGTGTCTATATTATCAACATTATTATTGCTGTTGCTTTAGTAACTAAGATTTCTGACAAATACTATGTTTTCATTTTAACAATGAGGACCAGAAGGAAGCAATCCAATGGAATTCTTCCAAGTAGATTTCAGAATTTCTAAAGCATAGGTATGTCAACAGGAAAAAAAAAGCCATGTAGAGTCATTAACAAGGAAATAGCATGTGTGATGACATTAAGGGGAAACCAAATAAAAACAGAATATTAAGAGCCTCATAATAATATTAATATAACAACTAATCATGTACAAAGTGATAGGCACAATGCTAAATGCCTTATCATAGCATTATCACATTTAATCTTCACAACAATGCTACGAAGTAGGAACTATTTCCTACCATTTATAGATGAGGAAACTGAGGCTTTGCGCCTTTCAATAAATTGTGCAATATCACACAACCAGGGCTACGACTTAAATCAGATCTGTCTGACTCCAGAGTTGGAGCAAATTCATAGTATCAATAATAATTACTACTTAATAAATATCACTGATGTGTCAGACACTTTATATACACTATTTTTATTCCTCTCTGTAACCCTGAGAGGTAGCTATTATAGATATTTATAGGATATTACCTTATTAACTATGAATAATATCTTGACGTAGAGTTACATTCAAAAGTATGAAAGCTGATATTGAATTCCCTCAAAAGCAAATCCTCTGTAGCATCTCTATTTCTCCTCTTGCTCCTCCTCCTGTGAGAATGGGCAGTGGGGGAAGAGTGGGTAGAGTGTGGATGTCAAGGCCAGACAGGCTTGGCTCTGATGGACTCAGGATCGGATGTCAACACAGTTGGGAAAACAGCAACTAAAGGGATCTTCTTACAATCAATTATCTGACTCCTTTGTAACCTTCATTTTAGCATGCTGGGGATGGCCATAGCAGCTTGTCAGGGAGTAGGGTGAAACCTCAGAACTCTAAAATGTATCAGAGAGGTTAGAAGAAAAAGCGTAGAAAGAGGTAGTGTTAGAGAATTTAAAAAAAAAAAGAAAGAAAGATCCGAACATTGTTCCTTGCAAAGAACAAACCTGAAAACCCAGAAGAATAAGACAGCAACTTCCTATAGAAAACATGAGTATCTAGAATTAAGGAATATGATAGGGAAGACTTTGGTTAATTTGGGGAAGGGGGGAAAGACATACTTCTAATGTTATTATGCAACTTGTCCTCATTGCTTAAGGGATGGTTTGAAGTTCTGGTTTGATAATAATCTAGACTTTTTGCTTTCCTTCTTACTATTGCCTTCTTCAGATCACTTTATTTTTATCTGCAGGATTACCAGTGGGTGGGCAAGGAAAGAGAGAAGAAGATGGACTTATGTCCAGAAAGAAATTCTGATAAAATATTTCCTAAAAGAACAGTGAAGAGGATGAAATCACTGTTTAAAATTAATTTTCTAGATTACCAGAGTGATTCCATCACTCATACTTAGAAGAACACCTGGAGCCAGAATGGGGCTTCTATTGACACATTGGCATGACTCGTTTGACTTGTTAAGGGAATTAACTACACATACCTTCTTAGTTTGCAGTTTGCCTCTTATTTGAAGCTTCGTCATATAAAGGATGACATGCAGTCATCCCCAAGGACAACTAGACCACAGGTAGGAGGAGGAGATGAGTACAGTTTTCCAGGGGAGTAGACCAGAAATCTCCCTTCTGCCTTGCCTGATTCCATCACACATGACGTCATCAATCTCCTCCAAAACTCTACGCTAGGGGAATTACAGATGAAAATATGTCTATTCTTGTTAGAATGAAGGCATTGTACTTGTCAGGAGTTTTCATTACTGAAACAGCAAGTGGTAATAATGTTGATAATATAGATATTCTCTATTAAGTGTGCTAAAGATAGCAATTAGTGGAAATAGCTACAATATATCATCCTTGGTGCACCCATCTAACTTTGAGAAGCAAAGTTCATAGTCAAGTAGTCTGCATCTCCAGTTCTGTTAAAATGAGTATCTGGCCAACCCAAATTGTGGTGAAGTGACTGCAGGGTCCAACTCTTGATTTTATGGGTCCAGAAAACTCCTCATTTCAACACTTTATCTTAGCAGGTTCCACAATGCTTCCATGGGCACCCCCTGCTGATGTTATGAAGAGCTTGCAGGGTCTACCTAACTCCATCCACAGGATCAAGAGAGCCTCTGTTTAGTGGCCATCACCCTGAGTCAGCCTTGGCCTCGTTCTCTCATCCTCTGCAGTTCCCAGCTGAGTTCACTGCTGACCCCTAGACCCAGTCCTAGCCACTCCTTCTCACACGGAGTTCTGGAGTCCATCCTCACTGATGCAAGGAGTTCAGTATTTTACAGGCTTGATCTCTCCCCACAACCTCATCTCATGGAGCTGAGAAGTAAGTCTACTCTCTAAAACCTGGAGTCTGGCTCGCTAGTTATGGCTGCTGTGTGGCCTGCTTATTCATTGCCTGGTTCATTTGGTTTCCAGGCGGACCTGGGACTCAATGTTCCTGACGACTGCATGGAGGGGTGATCATGTTGACCTACAAGACTCACCTCTCCTTACTGCCTGGCCTCCAGGTTCGACCAGTTAGCCTGCCCAGGATATCAGTGCTGAGCCCGAAAACCAACATTCAGCACAGTTGCTGGAACTGCTTAAATTTCTAGTCCAGGGTCACTGTACTCCAGACTTTGGGTTTTGGCTTCAATCTCAATTCCCTCTTGCTGTGCTCCTTGCCCTCCTCCGATCTACCTCCAGTGCCAAGTTTTCTGAAATTGTGATTAAGGCAGCTGGGCCTTGTGGGCCTTGTGCCTGCTCTGCTGGGCTGGGACTCCGTCCAGAGCCAGTGCACCGCAGCAGGGGCAGACCTGGAGGTGGATTCACCATGAAGCTTGCTCAGGACACTTAAACTTCAGGGCCTCTCACCCACACAGGCCCCTGTGAATGCTGAGACTAGTGGAGTATTCTAGGTGCAGAGAGAAAGCCAGCTTGTGATCAAGAAGAATTTTTGCTGGTAAATTGCTTTCAGGATCTCAAATGAATGGGATATGAATCTCCAAGGCTTTAGTATTTTGTTGTCATTGCTTTACTCATTCTAAATAAATATTCACTTCCATACGTAAATTTGTAATTTGTGTTCTTATTCTTAAAGAAGGACCCCCAAATTTTATAAGCTTCAAGCCCCACAAAATCTGGATCTGCCCTTGGGAAGACCCATGCCCAAGCCCCCTTCACCAGATACCATGATTTAGTTGATCTGGTCTGTAGATCTCAGCTGGGGTCGATTTTCTCCCCAGGGGAGAGATATTTAGCAATGTCTGGAAACATTTTTGGTTGTCACAATTTGGGGGAACAATGGTTGCTATTGGCATCTAATGGGTAAAGGCCAGGAATGCTGCTACACATGTTACAACGCACAGAGAACACACCCCCCAAATAAAGAATTCTCTGGATCAAAATATCCATGGTGCCACAGCTGAGTAGCTCTGACCTAGGATGGAGCTCTGAGCATTTGCATTTTTCAAAATCTTTCTAATTAATTTGAATATACAGTCCAGGTTTAGAATAACAGTTCTATAGATGATAATAATAGCTGTTTTAAATGAATTAACTCATTTAGTCTTTGGAATAAGCTTATAAGTGTTGTAATTGATCCCATTTTACAGATAAGTAAACTGAGGTACAAAATATTAAAAAACATGTCCTGGGATTCAATCTGGAGATTCAAATCCAGACAGTTGGGCTCCAAAGCCTGAGCTATTAACTAGTATTGTGTACCAGAACCTCCTTAACTGGCTTACTTCATCCATCTAGAGATCTCTATAGGAGAAGAGAGGTAGTGTCCCTGGCTACACCCATAGTGAAATTTTCTGCCTGCACCCATTACTTGGAAATGAAAAGAGGTAAGTACAGCTGAGATGGGGGGAGAAGTATAGAATCACTTAGACCTATGTGCCAAAGGACAGCCCTCTCATTGAGGTTGTGCGTATTATTCCAATTTCTCAGCTATGTCTTTGTCCAGTTCAATTTCCTGGATGCAATTTCTTAAAATGATAGTTTTATCTGGAAATGGTAGACCTATGTTCAGGTAAAAGTTCTAAAAAAGTGCTTTGGCCCCATTAGACTATAAATAAGTAATCGTAATTGCTGCTGCCATCACCAGCTCCGGAGCAGTAATGGGCTGCGTGACAATGCACCTCTTACACGTGGCTGTCTCTACTTGAAAGCCAGGCCAAACAGCAGCCAGAAATGCTGACTGGGCCATGCGTGGTGGCTCACGCCTGTAATCCTAGCACTCTGGGAGGCCGAGGCGGGCGGATCGCTCAAAGTCCGCCGAGCAAGAGCAAGACCCCGGCTCTACTAAAAATAGAAAGAAATTAATCGGCCAACTAAAAATACATAGAAAAAATTAGCCGGGCATGGTGGCGCATGCCTGTAGTCCCAGCTACTTGGGAGGCTGAGGCAGAAGGATTGCTTGAGTCCAGGAGTTGGAGGTTGCTGTGAGCTAGGCTGACGCCACGGCACTCTTGCCCGGGCAACAGAGTGAGACTCTGAAGAAAAAGGAATGCTGACTGCCAGGCTGTGGAAAGTATTGCCAAGCGGGAAGCATGCAGACGAGTGCTGTGGCAAAATGGTAGAAATGCATAACCTAGGATGACTCCCTCCTTATCCACTGTTACAAAATGCCCAAGCAGAAAAGGAAAGTATCAGTACGCTCGAACTTTTTGGTTCAGTCCCACAAACCTGAGAATGGAGAGGATGGTTTTTCTGCCTTCAGGGCAGAGGATGCAGTGGGGAGAAGACAAAGACACAAGGATTTCAAAACAGGCTGTGGAAAGAGGTGCAAGAAAGGGCTTTGGAAATTCCAAGCTTGGAAGGGAACCTTGAGCCCCTCACGAAAACCACAGGTCTGGCCAACTCTGATCACAGCCTGGTGAGACCCTGAGCAGAGAATCCAGTGCTTGGACTTGTGACCTACAGAAACTGTGCGATGATAAACTCGTGCTATTTTGAACTGCTAAGTTTGTGATAACTTTTTACACAGCAATAGAAAACTAATATAATGAATTACACGAATTGATTTTTCAAATACTAAGCAACCTTACATTCCTGGGATAAACCCTATTTGGTTATGATGTGTTATCATTTTATATACTGTTGGATTTGATTTGCTAACATTTTGGACAGAATTATTTGTATATGAGGGACATGGCTTGAAGTGAAAGTGAGAAGAAATTTGAAAGAGAAAGAAATGGAAGTAGGGTGGAAAAGGAAGACGTTACAGGTGAGAGAACGGCACAAGCAGAGCTGGGGAAATGTGAGAATATGTTCGGAAACCTACAGTTTAATTGGCTGGATAACCACATGTGCAACAGGAAGTCAAGGGGTAGGAAAGGAGGGAGTAGCATGCATCCTTAATTTGGGAGCCAAATTAAAGAGTCACTGAATGTTGTTCAGGCACATAACTGGACGAGTGTGTGTAGTTGGAAGTCTGCCACGCAGAACCTGGAGGGAGGTTAGGGGCCCTGGCAATTATCTGGTTAGAGGTCACTAGAGCCCAGACACGGGCATGGTAAGGGTAGGGGGAGGACACAGGAGGAGGAGGAAGAGATCTAGCCCTTAGCCCTCGGGTCGCTCAGCCTAGATGCTAGACTGGCACTGAAAGAGCGGGAGGTATCTGAGAGAGGCTGGGTAGCTGGAAAACTGCAGGGGCCTTAACACAAATGAGAAGGTTGATTGCAAGGGCAGAGGTGGGCAGAGAGAACTCTTAGCGCACCTTAAAACCACCGGCAGGGCTTTTTCTATCATCTGGTGTTTGCAGCCAACCACTGAAGCCAGATCTGAAAACTACTGATCAGTCACAAGTCCAGCTCCCCATGTCCCTGCTGGACGCAGGCCTGGCTGAGTGGGCCCCAGATGGTACATAGTCATTAATGGTGGACCGGGGGGAGCAGCCTCCAAAACAAGCCCAGAAGGACTCCAAGAAACTGGTTGGAATCTGCTGTCCACTCTGGGATGGGAGGTGGTTCAGCTCAGTAGATGAAACATGGGAGGAGGACGGGGGTTCAGGGAGCAGAACGGTGCTCGCTTAGTAGAGGCTTGAAGCAGAGCTCCTGGGTTTGTGGTCTCAGTGCAGAGGTGATAGGAAGGACTTCCCTGGAGGGAGCCATCACCGGGCCTGGTGTTTATCCCATCACAGAGGTGAGAAGGGGGCAGAGCAGTCTCGGGGAAACGCAGCATTTTGGACATTTATTCTCGACCCTTGCTGCGTCCCAGCTCTCTAGGAGAGGCACTACATTGCAAATGCATTGGGCAGCCACCCCACAGCGTTCTCCAGGGAGCCGCCCTCTAATGAATTCTTTCTCCAAGAAGATAACTTGCACTCTCATCAGCAGAGGCAGGTTCCTCTAATGAAATGCTGGTTACCCGGGAGGGGATTAGTGTATCAGCTTATTTGATCATCTCCTTGGGGGCACAGGGAGCCTTGGGAGGGGTAAAATAAGGGTTGGGATGGGTTGATGAGAGGAGGTGAGAACACATCCAAGAAGCTGAGCCCAAGAAGCAGGATGGGGGTACGCAGGGGCACTGGCGCCGCACTGGCGAAAAGAGGAGAATGTGATTCCCACTTTTGTTCAGGTTCACTCTGTAGCTCTGTGTAACACACCCCCACCCTTCCTTCTGTGGTGGCTTTGAACCGTGTCTGCTAATTCTTTGATCTGCCTCCCCTTGTTTATGAGCTGGACTCGGTGACTCGTTTCTAATCAACAGACTATGACAGAAGTAATGGCGCGTTACTTCCGAGACTAAGCCATAGAAGACATGTGGCTTCCATCTTGGCCACTCTTCCCTGAATCCCTTGCTCCGGAGGAAGCAGCTGCCATATCGCGGGAAAGGTCCATGTGGCATGAAACCGAGGCGTCCTGCCAGCTGCCGTGTGAGTTGAGCGTCTTGGAAGCGGATCCTCAAGCCCTGGCCAAGCCTTAAAATGAGGCAGCCCTGTTGACATCCTGACTGCAGCTTCCTGGGGGCCTTGAGCAGAGCCACCCAGGAAAGATGCTCTCATTTCTGAGCTAAAAAAACAAAAACAACAAGAAAACAAAGCTGTGAGATAATATATGTTTGTTGTTTTAAGCTACTAAATTTTGGAGTCATTTCTTATAGCAATATGTAACTATTAAACCTTCCAAAGGGTCTCCATTTAGCTGTTTCAGGTCAATATAATTCAGTGACTCTTAGCACGGAAGGGCCCAGCCATCAAAGATTACTGAGTAAGACCCATCTCTGCATTTTACATGTAGGAAAATACATTTTTTTCTTTGTTTCGTTTAATTTTGTCTACTCGAAGCAATGCTTTTGAATCTTGGCATACAAAGTTGTACGTTGGAGTATACAAAATTATCCAATGCCCTGGAAAGGAAACCCGTTATTCAGCTTTTAAACAGCAGCTTTTTGCTTTGCCTAAGACGGAGGATTTCAAGAGGTGTAACTGAGCAGAAATACAAAATGGGAGAGGGAACGTGTTGCCTTTCAGGGCTAAATCCACAGAGTATTCGTTTCCTTTAGCCTGGAGGCATCTCAAACAGAAGAGAAAATGTCAAAACTGATAAAAAAAAAAAAAAAAAAAAAAAAGCCCTTTGCTTTGTCAGACAGTGGAGCCTTACACATTTTCTTGCATCCTGAACTGCAATCCACTCTCTCGTCCCTGAAAGGCGGCCCACTTTAGTCTTGACAGTCACACTTGAAAAAGGGGTGAACAACTGTCTTGACAGGAAGAAATGAGTTTGAACACGGGAGGCACTGCCTTAGCAAAGTGCCGTGCACACTCTAGACTCTGGGGTGACATTAGGTCAGTTTGTTTTGGGACCAAATAGGGATTGCTCAATCATGGATGACAGACAGTCAGCCGTCGGTCAGGCAACATCCAATGGATCTTAAAGGGCCACTGTGGGCAGCTCTCTATCAGCGCTATCAGAGCCTGACCCTGAGGACACCTGTACCTGCTGCAGTCAGGAGTGACTGCCAACTGTGGCTGCACCTCTGGAAGTGCTGGGGAAGGCATCATTGCAGACATCTCATTTCCTCCCAGCTGCTCCATTCTCCTTCCCCATCAGCCGAGAATGTGTGATTTTGTCACTTTAGCTCTTCTCCTAGGCTGGGGGTGGAAGGCTCGTGCATATCCAGGGACCTCAGCTTCCACAGGAAGCTTCCTTTGCTCCCTCTCAGATGTGATCCCCCAACCTTCTGAACGCTCTTTCTACTGTATTGCACCTTCATTGTAGCGCCATGATGTCATATCGCACCTTGTGTTACCGTGTTATCCTCCCACGGAGCAGATGCTGCGTGTGCTGCCCGGATCCCCACCTTCAGGCCCAAGGTTACCATTTTCCCAACTTCTAGGAGTGTGGCTCGCTGTGAGCCACAGCGAGTCCCTTCTCAGGAATTTCCCTCCAAAGCAGAGACCTGTCTTGCCTAAGGCTACTCTCCCTTCCAGGGGACAGCCCACACCCAGTGACATTCAATAAGAGGCACAACGACACATCGCCCTTGCCTTAATTCAAGACATCTCTGAAGGGCCATGTCAGCTTCCGAGGGCCTTATGAGACCAGCTTTTTGTTGGATTATAGTCAACTTCTTCCCCTTCTGCCCTGCTGCCCTACACAGGTGTTGTTTTTGAGAACACTCCCCAGTAAACTATCTCAGACCCAGGGAACCCAACCTGCAGCACCCCCATTAGGCTGGAAGCTTGTAAAGGGCTACCTGTCGCATCCCTTCTCCTTCCATCCTGCTCCATCGCCTGGTACCCAGCACAGCGCGAAACAGAGCAGAAGCCCCACAAATCTCTAATGAATGGAAAACAGACTATGACTTGGACAAAGACTTTCTATTCTCCTTCTCAAGTATGTGCTTCTTTTACACCCAAAGTTAACACTGAATATCTTGTCTTTAAAATGCAAAATATTTACAGAGCAGACAAAAAACATATACTTTAGGGAATTACTTATGTGAAGTGTTTCCTAGAGAAATTTACTTTTTAAAACCTGGAGAATGTGTCTTTGTTTGTTTTTAAAATCAGGATGTGTGGCCCAGGCTGATTTTAATCTTTCTGCTTCAGGTGGGCAGGTCCCTGGGGAGTCAGGAGCGGGCATCATACACATCTGTTTTGTCTCAGGCACCCTGGCAAAATTTTCACTGTTAATGAGGAATGTCAACAACCCAATCCAGTGACTCTGCGGGCATCCTCAGAAGATCTGTTTAACTAAAATCTTCCCTTGTTTAGTTCCATGATAATTTTGGCTGAGTGATTATTAGTGGCAGTGCCTGTAGTACTCCAACAGTGGAGCAGTATTTCTGCTCTAATGGGTCCCAGTCAACATTCCCAGCAAGAGGTTGTGATGCCTCAGTCCCAGACTCCCCCAGTGGACTGGCATTTCACTCTTCTTGCAGGCCTTGGGCCTCCCACTCTGTTTGATCAGGCGTGCTGTCCCTGGTGTTATAGCTGTCCTTCCTAACCACCTCCCCCTCACACAGGGGGAGCACCAGGGGACGCTTGTTTGAACTGGATTATAGATTACACAAATCCAGGAAGTTAAGGTTCTTAGTTGGCCTGGTCGTTAACACTTATTTTTGTATGCTCAGGATTTTTAGCACAATGTCTGGCTCCAAAATGATTGAATGAATGAATGAATGAGCAGACAAAAGGATGACTACCGCCCAACCAAGATCGTGAAACCCCAAAAGGGTTTGTCAACCTGACAAACAAGTGATGCTTTTCCTCATTCTTTGCAGACAAGAAGCATCGGCTGAGATTCTTAATTCTTCCCTCAGAGCACAATGACCTTTACAGATGATCTTCCCCGTACTTTTTCCTTTTTAAGTGCAAACGACACCACCTCATTTCATGGGGCAGATAATTCTTACCCTGAATCATTCTATTATATTTGACCTCCACCTTCACACAACTTGCTGATCACATTACACTCCCTTTCCAAGACTTGAGTTCACATCAAAGACTTCCCAGGAAGATCTTATATCTTCAGCTCCAGTCTGGGCACTCTCTACCCAGGGCCACAGCTGCCAAAGGCTTCTCCATTCTCCCTTTCCTAAGAGAAAGGGTAATAGCCTGATGAGAAGATGCAAAGTGTCTTAATTGATGACCTCTGCAGCCGGTCCCAGCCCCAGGTGCCCCCGTTCTGTATTCAGTTATGTTAACTGAATTTATTAATCAAGGGAGACTCCTGTTTTGTATATCCAGGACCCTTTCGTTTGTGATCTTTGCAGCCATTTTGCATATCTCTGCTCTGACTTATCGATTTTTATTTTACTTCTTTTGTTCCAAATTCCTGAGGTCATCTTCCAGCTGACCTCACTGTTCACTGTGATTTCCTCTGTGGCACCCAACAGTGTGAGGTGGTGAGCTCCCTTGTGAGTGTCCACTGTTATCGACTATTCTAGTTCGTGGGTGCAGCCAAGGCTACAAGGTCAGCACCCCATTGGAGGCCACTTCTGATCCACCCTCTGCCCACACCCTTCCCTTGCTCCTTAGTTACTGGCTCACTCAACAAGCAAGCACAGGGTGCCCACCAAGGATCATGCACAAAGCCACCTCCTTGGACGACAGGTACCTTGATGGTCCCCACCTTCAAGGGCTCACAGTGTAAGAGTCACAGAAATGCAATGTTGTCAGTGCAATGATGGGAATACCCATTTAAAAGAATGGAACAGAAACTCCAAACTAGGGAAGAGGAAGGTGGCCTGGGGAGATTTCCTAAGGGTGAAAATGCCTGAGTTCGGTCTCAAAGGATCAGTAGGCAATAGCCTGATAAAGATGAAAGGATGCAAATGTGTATTTATCATTCATCCAACAAGTGTGTACTCAGGACCTGCCTTGTGCCAGGCAAAGTTTTAAGTGCTAAGAGGATAACAGTGAACAAAACAGAAAGGTCCTGCCCCCATAGACCTTTGCTTCCAGTGGACAGAGATAGACAATAAGTGAAATAAACAAGTAAAATACATAGTATGCTAGAAGGTGGTAAGTGTTATGTAGAGAAAAATAGATCCAGGAAGGGGATTCAGTGTGTATGTATGGAAGAGGGGTAATTTTTAACATATAGTAGTTTTAAATATGATAGCCAGAGAATGCTACCATATCAATACCAATCCCTTTCATCTTCATTGTAGCTTTAACTATTTGCAAAGTGCTTTAGTTCCATTAGATCATTTCTTTCTTAACACTATCTCGTGAGGAAGTAGGAAAAATGAGTGTCCTGGGCTCTGCTGCTCCCTGTAATAGTTTGCTAGGGCTGCCGTGACAAAGGCTTACGACTGGATGGCTTAATCAGCAGAAATACATTTTCTCACAGTTCTAGAGGCCAGAAGTCTGAGATCAAAATGTGGGTGGGGTTGTTTTCTTCTGAGGGCTGCGAGGTAGGGATCTGTACCTCTCTCCTTGGCTTGGAGACGGCCATCTTCCCTCTGTTTCTGCCTCCAAATTTTCCCTTCTTATAAAAATACCAGTCATATAGGTTAGGGCCCACTCTGTTGACCTTATTTATTTATTTAGACAGAGTCTCATTCTGTTGCCTGGGCTAGAGTGCCATGGCATCAGCCAGGCTCACAGCAACCTCAAACTATTGGGTTCAAGCGATCCTACTGCCTCAGCCTCCCAAGTAGCTGGGACTACAGGCA
>VBSM01002937.1:11044681-11057521 GCA_008086735.1 Cheirogaleus medius
GGCGCAAAACACAACTCTGGATAATGAGATATGAGGGCAGATCTGCCAGGTAGCTTTGGGGAAAGTTTTCATCACGAGTAAAACAAGGGCATATGGCAAGAGATGGTCTAACTTTTTTCTCTCATATGCGTGTCAGGTCTTGATGTGTTTTGTTCATTTCAGAATATTATGAAGGTACAAATGTTTTGGTTACATGAATAGCTTTTGTACCATTTGAGTCAAAGTTACAAGTGTGCCCATCCCCCATCGCCCCTTAGGTGTGCATTTACCCATCCCTTCCTCCCCGCCAACTGCTTGATTTCCCATGAATGTTCCATGTGTGCACATAAGTATTGATCGATTAGTTCCAATTTAATGGTGAGTACATGTGGCGTTTGCTTTTCCATTCTTTGGTACTTCACTTAGAAAAATGGTCTCCAGTTCCATCCAGGTTAATGAAAGAGTTATTAGTTCACCTTTTTTATGACTGAG
Organism: Cheirogaleus medius; assembly: GCA_008086735.1. Lineage (NCBI taxonomy): Eukaryota > Metazoa > Chordata > Mammalia > Primates > Cheirogaleidae > Cheirogaleus > Cheirogaleus medius. Next base: position 11,045,153 of record VBSM01002937.1, read on the forward strand.
TAGTACTCTATGGTGTGTGTGTATATATATATATATATATACCACATTTTATTAATCCATTCATGTATTAATGGGCACTTGTGTGGTTTCCACATCTTTGCAATTGTGAATTGTGCTGCTATAAACATTTGAGCGCAGGTGTCTTTTTTATAGAATGTCTTTTTTTTCTTTGGGTAAATACCCAGTAGTGGGATTGATGTGTTGACTTGAACTCCAGCAGCTATCTTTTATCTATCAGGAGAGTTAGCTTAAGGGCCTGAGATGCTGAAGATGCAGAATGGAAGGAAAGAACCAAGGTTCTTGACGACACTGAATCACTGAATTAACCAACCCTAGAGCTGCCCAACTTGAGACTTCTTGTTATATGAAGTGGTATTTTTTCCTTCCTGTTTGGCTTGCTGAATCAATGTTTGTAGTTATTTTTAGCCAAAAGGATCCCAGGTGATATACGGGGAAAAAAGAGCTATGGACAACAAAATAATTTGAACAAATATATTAATAAAAAGTCAGAGCATCCACATGAAGTGAGGATTGCTGAATTTTGGAGATAAAGACTGGAAACATGTTTTCTTCCATTCATGAGTAACCTTGGCCATGTTCATAGCTCCAGCACCCAGACCCTGGACTATCTGGGTTTGAATCCTACTCACCCATTGACCTGCAGGATGGCCTTGGTAAGTTACCTTTTTGAGTGTCAGCTTCCTTTTGAGTAAAATTAAGACAGGAGTATCTGTACTGGATTGTGAGAATTAAAAGAAATAATATGAATAAAATGCTCAGAACAAGTCTGGCATATAGACGGTATTTAATAATGGTAGTTTATTTCTCTTACACTGTTGGCTTCCAACATTACCTCTCCAGTTCTGTCTCCTCCCAAATAATATTCTCCAGATAATTTCACTTGGATGTTTCCGTACTACTACAAATCTAATTCATTCCCTACTTTCTCGAAACTATCACTTCCCTCCCTGTGCTCTGGATCCCAGGGAAGGTTCATGTTGCTCCCTTAGCCTAGAATGTACTTCTACTTTTGTATCTTTCAAAAACGCATCTGTTATGGCCCAGCTCCTTGATCCCTCAGGTGCTATAAATGGCCTTCTCCTCTAATCTCTTGTGAGCACTTTGCATCTCTCATATCACTTTTTCATTAAGAGTAAATTACAACCCTGTCTTCCACTCTAAACTAAAAGCTTCTTGTAGACTGAGACCTTAATGGATACTTATTGGAAGATAGCACAGCACCCTTTCCGCCATTCCCTGTTAGTATCCCAATTTTCAATCAGTATTTACTCTCTGGCCTGTTAGCCTTAGGGAAAGATGGCCCCACACCTCAGTTCCAGAGGTGAGTTTCCATTGCCTAGAGGTAATCCCAAACTGCTTGCCAAGGCAAGTGGTTTATGCCTGGGTTTTTGAACCAATCAACATATGGCATTTCTCTGGACACAGGGAATGGTTTGGGAAGGATCATGTGACCCAGTTTGGACCAATGACAAACAAGTGGCTCACACCTATAATCCCAGCAGTTTGGGAGGCTGAGACAGAAGGATCACTTTAGACCAGGAGTTCTAAACCAGCCTGAGCAAAAAGAATGAGAACTCCCCCCATCTCTACACAAAAAATTTTAAAAATTAGCGGTGCTTGGTGGCACACGCCTGTAGTCCCAGCTGCTCAGGAGGCTGAAGCAGGAGGATTGCTTGAGCCCAGAATGATCACACCACTGCACTCGAGCCTGGACAACAGAGTGAGACCCTGTCTTTAAAAAAAAAAAAAAGTGAACCTTCATAAGAACTTTTCCTCTCTTTTATAAAAGAGAAGAGCTGTTTTGGCACCATGAGGGAAGCCAGTCTGAAGATTAGACCAGTACGCAGAGGGGAGATGACCCAGAAGCTACTCTGTGAATCCAACCCTGACGCATGTCCAACCGCTGATCTTCCATTTAGAAGAGCCAAAAGAATTGCTATTAAGTTGGAGCCATGTTCTAACTTGCAACATGAAGAGTCCCAACTGATAAAAGGATCCTATCTTCAACTTTGTATCCACCGCAGCATCTGCCGCATGGCAGGCATTCAGTACATGGTGATTGGGTTGAATGAGCCCATGATTCTGGTACAGTCTTTTTCTAGCTCTCTGGATTTTCCTTGCAGAGTTTCTCCGTTAGCTTAGCAATCTTCCCCACACAAGTTCCCTCAGCCCCTCTCCTCATTTGAGCTTGAGGCTTCCGGTAGGACTAAGTTATCATTTTCAAAAATTGACACAGAACTTCCTGCAGTGCTCTCTTGGAAATTTCTCGATGAACACTGGCAAATCTTAACTCACTGACTCTCCTCTCTGCAGACTTTGGACTGCCACCTGTTCCCCTGCAATTGTAGTTATCATTTCAACATGCTTTCGTGAAGCTTGAAGCATATGACTTCCTGGTGGTAACTTTGGAATCACTCTAATCTAATCAATAAACTGTCTACAAATCACATTTTAGGATGAGTTGTTAAGCATTCAGTTACCAAATATTTGAGTTGCAAAGTCTCACACTATGAAATGGTATAATTTCTAAGAAGTTTTCTGTTACTTATTTTCTTCACCTCTGGATGTGGATTATTAAGAGTTTTATTATCAGTGAGTAATATTTCTTTTTCTTTCTTTTTTACAATTTTCAAGTATACACTATATTGTTATTGACTGTAGCCCCATGATATACAATAGATCTCTTATACTTATTCCTCCTGCCTAACTGAAATTTGTGTCCTTTGAAATTTGTGTCCTTCCCAATCCCCTTTACCCTCAGCCTATGGTAACCACCATTTTACTCTGTTTCCATGAGTTTGACTTTTACACTCCATATATAAGTGAGATCATGCAATATTTATCTTTCTGTGCCTGGATTATTTTACTTAACATAATGTCCTCCAGGTTCATCCATTATGTTGCAAATGATGGAAGTGTCATTTTTTTTTTTTTTTTGAGACAGAGTCTCGCTCTGTTGTCCAAGGCTGGACATTATCCCCTCTCGCAACATTTGAAGTGAGCTTTGGATTGAGCCCTCTTTGGGGCTGTGCAGATTTTACCGCCTGCTTCTTGCTCGTACACATATGGGAGCCCTTGGCTGCTTTAAGGCTTAAACACTTACAGACTTTTTTTAATGATGAGACTTGTAATTTCTCTGGCAATATAATTCCCTCAAAAACTGAGAGGGCTTCAGCGAGTTCCATGGACCAGTCACCACTTCCAAAGCTCTTTCCTGGGTATAGCTCATAAAGCTGCTTTATTTCTTTATTTTCTTGATCAACCAATGATCTCTCTCATTTTAATGGTGACTACCTTGAGTGCATCTGAAATAATAGCCTTCAATGCAAATCTTCACCTTTGCTACAGCCTGGCTTTTAGTTTGGCTGAGAAGTTTTAATGAGCCTTTGAAAAGTGCTTTGAGCAACTACAGTTGATCTCTTCTTGTTTTGGGTGCAGAAGCAATTGATTTTTTAAACTCTGCAATGATCCACATTTTCACATTTCTGTACACTCTTTGCAATCTGACCAATTTTTGCAACGCACTCTTTCTTCTCATACCTTGCTAAAAAGCAGGAATGAGCAGCTAGCATATGCTAACACTGAGGTTTTATGCAACTGCTTCCTCTAAAGCTAAAGGCTTAGTGGGCAAGTGGCCTGCCCTTCAAATTCTTGCAGATGACTATCTTGCCAAATGTTGTTTGCCTAGGCATAAAAAGGACACTGTCTTTCCAGTCCACAATGCCAATTTTCTTATCTCCCAATGCTGAGACAATGCCACATATTTTAGGATTTTGTAACAGCAATACTTTTGGTACCAATTTCTATCATATATTGCCCTAAGGCTAGGCTGCCCTAACTAAGAGACCCATCCCATACCTCAGACAAGATAAAAGTTTAGTTCTTTCTCATCTAACAGTCCAGGTCAAACATTCCAGGCAGTGGGTAGCTCTGTTCCATCTAATCATTCAGGGATCTAAGATTCTTCCATCATGTTTCTCCTCCATTCCCTAAGCCTTGATGTTGTCTGTAGGGTCAAGGTTGAGTCATCGCCCTGTCTCAGTCTCAGCATTTGGGAAAAGAGAAAAGACTGGGAGGAGACACATTCTTGTTGTAAATGGCAGGCTTGAAGTGGCACAAGGCACTTGTGCTCACATTCCTTTGCAGGAAACTTAGACACTTGACCATATCTAACTGCAAAGAAGGCTGGGAGATGTGACTGGAATAAAGGGAAGAACAGATTTTGGTGAGCAGTTAAAGCTATATTACCCAGAAATGTTCAATATCGAGCCATCAAGTTACTTTGTAGCTTTGAGAATAGAATGAGACTCAGAATCTTGACCATAAAGTCAGACCTACAGAGAAGATCAGATATAAAATAGAAAGCCCTCTTATCATGTATATTATTAATATCTGTAAAAAAGCCAAGCAATTTTATATCGGTTTTTTTAATGACTAAAGCAATATTTTTGATTTAAAATGTTCAGTGCTGGCTATGTATGTGTTTTTATCCATTGATTCACTGTGATGAGGGGGATTTTAACTTTAATTTCTTTTTTTTCCCCCAGCTTTATTGAGGTAGAATTGAAAAATAGGCATAGAATTGACAAACAGGTATTATATATACATTCAAGGTGAGGCTGGGTGTAGTGGCTCACGCCTGTAACCCTAGCACTCTGGGAGGCTGAGGTGGGAGTATTGCTTGAGCTCAGGAGTTCAAGACCAGCCTGAGCAAGAGCGAGACCCCATCTCTAATAAAAATAGAAAAATTAGCCGGGCATGGTGGCGCACCTGTAGTCCTAGCTACTCCGGAAGCTGAGGCAGGAGGATTGCTTGAACTCAGGAGTTTTAGATTACAGTGAGCTAAGGTGATGCCACTGTGACAGAGTTAGACTCTGTCTCAAAACAAACAAAAAAAACCACCCTTATGGTTTATATTCAGGATGTATAATGTGAAGTTTTAGCATACGTATACATTGTGAAACAATTGCCACATCTAGGCTAATAAACATATCCATCACTTCCATAGTTACCTTTGTGAGTGTGTGTGTGTGTGGTGAGAATACTTAAGATCTACTCTCTTAACAAATATCAAGTATACAATACATCATTATTAACTATACTCACCTTGCCGTACACTAGGTCTCCAGAACTTACTCAACTTGCAACTACAAGTTAGTACCATTTGACCAACATTTCTCCATCTCTCCCATGCCCCAACCCCTGGAACTACCCTTCCACTCTCAGTTTCTGTGAGTTCAACTTTTTTGAGAGTCCACACATAAATGAGATCATGCAGTATTTGTCTTCCCGTATCTGGCTTGTTTCAGTTAACATAATGTCGTCAGGTTCATCCACGTTGTTGCAAATGGTAGGATTTCCTGCTTTTTAAAGCCTGAATAATATTCCATCAATTTCACAACATCTTGCTGAAACAGTGAGGAACTGAGATCTCAAACTATTTCTAGCAAGCCAGACATGGGAAAAGGAAATGAATTGTGCAGGGCCCTTTATTTCTAATTTAAGATATAAAAAAATTTCATGGCTATGCTCTTAAATTAAAAAAATAAATAAAAGAAGAAAATCCTAGCACAGTGCCTGGCCTAAAGTAGGCAGTAAAATGTCAGTTCTCCTCCCTGTGAATTCCCTTTCAGCATGTTTATTCCTCTCCAGGGGCTGTCCTGGTGCCCCTAAAAGAAGGTGATGTGTTCCAGGATGGCAGAGGCAGCTGCTGCTGCCTGGAGAGCCCAGAGCAAAGGCAGCGGCAGAAACGCAGCATCCAGTGTTGCCTGGTAACATGCTGGGTGCCACCACTGGAGCACAGTGCCCTGAATTCCATGAGGTGGTGACAACCTTTATAACCCCCGCAGAGCCTTCTTCCTGCCCATGAAGACCTCTCCTAGCTGGGTCTCTTCCTCTCACCCCTCTCTCCTCCATAGCCTCAGCATATAGCCCCATGGCCAGTATCTCTGCCTGGAAGTGGGAAGGAAGCACAGCCTGTAAGAGCTACGGCAGTGGGGGCGGGGGTGGGCAAAGGCAGGGGATGTATGGCCACCCCCCCAGGGAGCTCACCCATTGCATGTGTGCACCCACTGCCTGACTGCTGGGGACAGGGGTGATCTCCCAGCAGCCACTTTGGTTCTTGTTTGTTCTGTCAGGCAAATCAGACAGTGCAGTATGGATTTTCCTAAGTTCAAATCAGGAAATCAAATAGATGTCTCTGTTTCTGGACGTCTGAGTAAAGTCCTGTCTGGGTTGCCTAAGCCAAAGGTCGCTCCTGTTGAATCTAAAGCCTCCTGTGGAACTGTGTCCACTGCCAAAGGGTGGCCAGCCACAAGGAGAGGAAGACGGGCTCAGGACAGGAGAGAAATTGCTGTCTGAGAAATTCTCTGGCAAAGAATTATAGGGTTATTATTTTGAACTTTGTAAAACAAAAACAAACACAAAACACACAGGCCACCCACACACAAACCCGTGAATTGACACCAGTTGTATGTAAAGCCTTGTGTTGGCTATCGGAAGGAGAGTGGAGGAAGGCCTTTGTTTTACAGTCTTTCTTGTGCACAAGGGAAAAACAGGCAAGAAAATAGTACCTGTAAGGCTGGTGGCAGGCCCCCCTCCCCTCCCTAGATCAAAAAAGAAAAGACTCATGAGACCAGGCCCGCCAAGGACAAAACTGCCAGGCCCCGCTGAGAGGAACCACACCCAGATGTCCACCCGGATCCGCTCCTGGATTCCACAAATACCTCCAGCCCCTCCTATTTCTCAATGACCACCTTACAGTCACAATGAAAAATCCCCAGCTCTTCCGCCAAGAGTCCCTAGGGTATATAAGGCCTCAGCCCCTCCAAACGGCGGCGACTTCTGGGGCCCCCCCTCTCTTGAGGCCGCAGAACCTCGTCCACGAGTGTATAATAAAGCCACGTGGTTTGGCCCCCACTCTTTCTCTCTGTCTGTCTTTTCTTTTTGCCGCCGCCGCCGAAAAACCTTACAGTACCCTTAAAGAAATATTAGTGAAGGAAAACATAGTGTATTTAGTATGTCCACATGAAGGGACAGTGAATGAAATGAATCTGGGAAATAAGCGAGTTTGTTTAATCATGAATGTATTCATTCATTCACTCCATTGACATTTGTTAAGTACCAGCTATGTGCCACCCACTGCAATAGGGACTGGAGACACAAAACCAATAGGGCATGGACCTTGCCCTGGGGGGCGCTCAGCTAGAAGTGGGACACAGGCAGCTAAACAAGTGGGAGCAGCGATGTGTCATCAGGGCTATCAGAGACACAGGTACAAGGTTCAGGGTGATGCCAACCAGGTGGGGAGTCTCAGGCAGAGGCCAGGAGGAGGCTTGTGACAAGTGGTGGCCAGAGTGGCAGTCTTGACCAGCAGGTGTGTGGAGAGCAGGACCAAGGTCTGAGGTGGCAGGACCCAGGTGAGGGTGGGAGACAGTACTGGGACATCTGCCAAAGCCTTAGGAACCCAAGCTCCCAAAGAACTGCTCCTAGGACATGCCATTAAAACCTGGAAAACAACGACGTTCTAGGAAAGGTGCCCACCGCTCCAGGGAGAATATGACGATGGAGATGTGAACCACAGAACTCCATGACCTAGTCTGGCTGCTGCTGGTCAGCCCCTGCCCTCATCCAGTAGGTGGCTACCAGGCTGGGGACACCTAATCAGCACAGGGACCCCCTTGAGGAGGCAAAGAGCTGTCCCACTAGAATTTCTCTTTATAAATGTTACCCTAAAACTGCCCCTCTGCAGACAGAAAGGAGCCAGGAGGTCCTCACGGATGGACTCTGCAGGTAGACAAATGTGAGTTGGAAGACTGGCTGCTTATTTAACAGATGGACAAAACATTGTTATTAGTAAAAACTATTGGCTCATATCCACTGCAAGCCACAGACACTGGTGCTGGCATAAGCAAAAAGGGTCCCTTTACTGTAAAGATACGTGGCTGTCTCTTTACTGGTGGACAGGAAGGTCTCAAAGCCCAAGAAGGACCAGAAACAGGGAAGTGGGTGAAGACGTCAACCATAGTTCTTTCTTCCTACCTCCGGACCTTTGTCCCTGGAGAGAACAGTTACAGCTTCAGCTGGTTATTGAATTGATTTGATGAGTTGATATATGCAAAGCAACTGCTATTTGAACAGGCCCTTGGTAAATGGAAGTGATTGTTATATTAGCTAATAAAGATGTAATGTGATCTGTTTTTAGGAAGGCCTAACTCAGGAGCCTGGCACGTGCCTTCTTTCCTCCAATGAAGCTGTTCACATCATGGGGAGATGAGGGGTGAGGCTTCTCTTCTTCACCGCAGCCATCTCTTGGTTACAACTTAAAACTCCCACCTCCCGTGTCCCCTCAAGCTTTCTTTGTTATTACAAAGCAATCTTTTACTCTTTGGGCCACCCCCAAAGGTACTCATCTATAGGACCATATTTAGGAATGACAAGTTTATATGGTGATGATGTGACTTTCCTCCCAAACTGTAACGCTGTGGACTGAGCCCTTTATGAACACCCAGGAAATTGCTGTACATCTAGTGTTTACCTGATAATATTGGTTGATTCATCATATTTTCACAGGAAGGGCAATATCCATTTAGAGATTCATAAAAGGAATCTTAAGAACTCATTTATTTCAGGTCACTGCCTTTAGCCAGGATAAGATATTCAGCTTCCTAAATAAATGACCAGGTATTTTATTTCTACTCCCACATAAGCCTGCGGTGACAACCTGGGATTTGGAAGGGCTTTGGTAGGTCTTCTAGGCCAGGCACCTCCCCAGCATGAGATTCTGCTCTCCACGACCCCTGAGACATGGGCATCTGGTTTCTAATTGAACAAGGAGCTTGTAGCCTTCCTGGGAAGTGCACTGTAGCTTTGTTCTTTTATGATTTAGAGAGTTCTTCTTTGCATGAAAATCTGAAACCTGCCTCTGCGTCACTGTCATTCATTGTCCCTAATTCTGTAGGACCATAACTAATGCCTCTTCCCCTTGGCATCCCTTCCCCCACACGGAGTGAGGGCCACGTTTGTTATGTCATGTCCCCTCTGTCTCCTTCTCCTTCTCCCACGTGTCCTTAAGTTCTTCTCCACAAGACGAAGTTTGTATGATGTGTCATGTTTCCCTTTGCAAATCTCAGAGCTCAGGCTCCAGTACCGTCTGCGTGGTGAGGGGGTGGGAGTGGGCCGTCTTTGTTCTCGATCTAGCTACTGTGGCTTTAGTAATAGTAATGCTTTGTAAATTTCAGCTAGTTTTTTTCCTTTATTTTTGGTAGAACTATCACACTTTTGGCTCATATTAAGTTTTTAAATCTTCAGACTTTTTTTCAAAATATGGAAATGACTTTTTCTTATTATAAATGTAATACACATTCACTATGGAAAATTCAGGGGGAGGAGAAAGAAACACATGCAAGGACGAAGAAGAGAATAACAACCATATTGTAACCTGATCTCTTCAAGATATCTATTGTTAACATTTTGGTATATATTTTTCCAGACGTTGTTACTGAAAACTCAGCGAGGCCAAATCAGAAGAACAAGGACAAGCAGTTGAAAGGAAGGAAAGAGATTATTTATTACTTTGCCTGCGAAGGAGGAAAAATGGTAGACCTTCTTGTCTCAAAATCCAAATTTCTTGAACAAAGGCAGAAATACAGAGCTTTTAAAGGGAGGCCCCCCCCCCCCCGCTCTAGGCTATTGTGGTTAACTATTCTAATGTCCCACCTCTGCCAAAGACAAAGCCATGAACTCTGTCTGGGGCGCTGGCACCACCTGGGAGTTACCTGCTTCAGGGATGCAGGACAGGCTGCAGTTCCCAAAAAGAGTGGGGGAAGTTTTAAAGAGAAAGAAAATCTTCCCCACCCCAGGCCCTTCTCTCTGTTACTACATTTTCTATGCATACACTGTCTCTCTTATGAAAGTGGGATTAAACATTTGTGGCAGATTAAAGATGATACTGATTCTTTGTCACTCGTCTCCTGGAAAGGTGGGGACTGTCTCCACTCCCCGTGTATCTGGCCTGGGCCCCAGACTTGTTTGAGCCGACAGAACCTAGTAGAAGTAACATTGGATCACTTCCAAGGCTGGGCCTTGAGAGATCTCAGCTTCTGCCTTCATCACCTGGAAGACTCTTCCTGGAACCCGACCGCCAGGGGAGGAAGTCTCGCCAGCCACATGTCGCAGCCCCCGCAAAGGCACTGAAGTGTGTAACCGAGAACGATCCAAATATTAACCAGGCGAGTGAGGTCCTTTTGGACCTTGCAGCTGTTCCAGACCCCTAGTCAGTACCAAGTGATGCAGAACAACACAGAATCGTGAGAAAGTAATAAATTGTCATTTTAAGCCACTAAATTTGGGGGCCGTTAGTTATAACAGCAATCGAAACAACTACACATACTAACAGCAAATGTTTATATGGTGCTTACTATGTGCTACATAGTTACACATTTTTTACACATAGTAACTCACATAACCCTTACAATAACCCTAGGAGGTAAGTATTATAATTATATATTATTGTCCCCATTTTGCAGATGAGGAAACTGAGAAGCAGAGAAGTAAGTAACTTGCCCAGGGTTATGCAGTGAGTAAGTGATGGGGCGGGGATTTGAACCTGGGCAATCTGTTAGGATCTGGAGTCTGTGCTCTAAACTACCATACCCCACTGCCTCTCTGCTGCTTTCTCTCATTTAAGATATCATGAGCAACTTTCAATGTCAATAGATACCAATCTATAAGATCATAACAATTTAGCATAAGAGCAGAAAGAACCCAAGCCCAACACTCTCATTGTACAAATGAGAAAACTAAGGAACAGTGAGGTCAAGAAACTTTCCAAAGGTCCAAATTACACAGCAGTAATTTCCAGAATAGGGAGACACCTTTAACAAGGAAAGAATACACAGATGGTACATTTTAGGAAGGGCCTTGCCTATGGGAGGTGCTAATTTCTAGATGCTACCTAAGAGTATTACTTGCATCTATTACTTACAAAAGTAGCCCTATTCTTTTTGGTCACACCTGTTATACCTGCTATTCCTCTGTAGTAGGTCAAAACCAAGCTCTAGACACCCTCTTTGATTAAATTAGGGGCAAAAGAATCCAGGTTTTAGTTCACCTAATTCTACTACTTACAAGTCACCTGACCTTTAAAATGCCATTTAACTGCTATATTCTTATTTTCCCAGCCTGGTCTTGCCCTGACATTTGTGGGGTATCAGGCAAGATAAAGCACACAAAATCTCTCCGCAAGATGGAAAGCATTTTGCAGCATGAAGAAATATGTTTTGCCCTGCCGGTGTACTGGAATCCTCCATGGAGCTTGAAATGGGATGTAGGGGTAGCATGGGGCCTCGTGTCTGGATACTTTTCTCTTTAAGGTCCACAAGTGAACTTGATGCACAGTCAAATGTGGAAACCACTGACAAAGTATAAAAGACAAACAGGAGAGGAGAAAGAAATTACTCTGTTAGCTAAGAAAAGATCTTAGATTATGTGCACATTGTAAACTCTCTTTAGAGTAGACAACTAAGGCCAATTTAAAGAGCAGTGACATTGCCTGCCCTTTTCAGGGCACCCCAAACCCTAATCTCAAGTCCCTTTTCTCTTCCTAGAAAGATGTATATTACTTCAATGATGCTACTTTTCTTGTCTAAATACACACACACACACACACACACACTCCATGAATCATCTCTGCCTACACGCTGAAGTCAGATTCTGAGTAACATCTTTTATTCTTTAACCTCTGAATAATCACTCTGACCCTCGTCTGTTCTTTATGGTCCTGGAAAACAATCTGATCAGGCCTTGGATGATGGATTCCTAGTAGCCCAAGTCTCCAGAGTGGGGTGTAAACCAGACTGTTAATTTATTCCATGGGGATATTCTGTGAGAGTCCTAGTTCTCCTCTTTAATAATTGAGTGACCTTGAGCAAGTTGCTTAATCTCTCTAGGTCTCTAAGATGATTATTATCACGGATCATCACCCTTTACAAAGCATTTCCTTCTTTGTGGCAGCTGTCTTTAAAATATCGGTTGTTATCAGAAACTTGCCATAGTGACCATAGCATTAAAGAAAATGGGTTAGAATGAGAAGAACGAATTTAAGGAACTTTTCATTCAGTCTGTGGGACACCAAGGTAGACAGCTATTACTTTTGTCAGCCCAGCCCAGCTGGGGACAGAACTTCCTTCCGTGGGAGAACTGCTCCTTTCTTCCTCCATACGGTTCTGGGGACACTGCTGGTCAAAGAACCCACCCCCGTTTTCTTGGGCCACAGCGTGGGCATGTGACCACAATAACAGCCTACTCACCTGGGCACAGTGATTGACCTGGGAATTCATCCAAGGACTA
>VBSM01002937.1:11057621-11168438 GCA_008086735.1 Cheirogaleus medius
CTCTCTCTCTCTCTTTTTTTTTTTTTACTTAAGCTAGTTTGTTTTAGAATTTCCATCACTTGTAACCAGTTTTGATGAACAGAAACACTCTGACAACTTTCCTCTTGACCATATATATTTTTTAATTGTCGAAAATTTGAGGGTCTATGTGTCAAAGAACCAAGTCTGTTCCCATCTTTCCTTGATTGTAGTTGGATTGTTCTTGCAGCACCCTGGTTATGCCGGGAACTACATTTCCCAGAACCCCCTTCCCTGTATGGCTCAGGGTCAGATGGCTGAGATGTGAGAGGTGGGAGGGAAGCAGCATCCCCTGCGCTCTGAAGGTCATTGCTGTTATAGGTGGTGAGAGGCTGACATTGAGATTCGGCTGCTCGTGTTTGTCCTCACCTTCCCTCCCTGCCCTGTGATTGCCAGCCCTGCTGGCCAACAGTGACCCCATGCCTACCCCCGAATGCTTTGCTGTGAACTCCCAGAGCAAGTAGCCACAGAGAGTCCACATCCTTCCAAAGAAGGGCTCATAACAGCAGCCAGACAGACCTGTCTTGCTTTCTGTAAGCTCCACCTTATTCCCTCTTGCCCGGTGATCAGCAACTTTCCTGTAATCCTTCAACTCCCCTTCTCAGATTTTCACTTCCCCAGCCCCTCCCCCAGTTGTGTAAGATCTAATTCTTACAAAGAACTCCTTATTCCATAATACTCACAGTGGTTCTGCTTCCACGGGTGAGCTCTGACTAATGCAAGAGGTATTGGGTCGGCCCTGACCACAAAGCTCTTTGCCCACTGTCCACGCCCCTCCTCCTCTCTCCCTGGGCTCCTCCTGTCTGGTCCCTGCACCCCCAGCTTTGCTCCTCCCTGACGGTGGGAAGGTCCGATGCTGTCTCTGCTCACCTTAACCACTGTGCTATTTGCAGTCGCCAACTACTCCTCTCCCTGGATCACATTACACAATTTCCTGCTCTCCTTTCCCAGTCACAAGCCTGTGCCCTGCGGGTACCGTGGAGACTGAGCGCAGGCTGGCACCCAGCTAAGGCAGATGGAGGGACGGCCTGCCCAGAGCTTCCCACTCACGATTAGGAAATGTCACTAGGGGAGGAAACAAATGCCTTCAAAGACAACACAATGGGCAATGTGTGCTGCCTGGAATAGATGCCAAATAAATATTTTATTAAATGAATTAACTATAGTAAAAACTATTTGAGCTAAAAATTATCAAGGAATGTTTTAAAAATTAACCTGGTGGAGTTTTTTGTTGCTGTTTTTGGCCTGTTGAATGCTACATACATGGGTTTGAAATTTCCCTGGGAGCTGGCTCTGTTCTTGATGGGTTCAAGGTTCTCTTCCAGCTCTCTGATGACAGCTCAAAGGCCAGAGCTACTGCTCCCAGCCCAGCCATTGCTCAGTGTGAGTCAGGTGGCCTCTCTAGACTTTGGCTGGTCTGTCTGGATCAACGAAGTAAACAGAGAAGGATTTTAAAATCATTTTATCTTAGGCTTGGAAGTAACTTACAGGTTACCCCTAAATAGGGAAGCAGACCCTTGTTTGTCTCCACCTCTCCCTTCTGGCTTCACTTGACCTGTCACTTAGCTGGGACCCCGTGGCCATATACCATACTGTCCCATCTCTGCAGGCCAGTGCTGGGAATGGTGACTCGGGCCTCTGTCCAAGAGTTGGGATGAACGTCTAACAGCAGAATTTTCTTCATATAGAGTTAGGCACCCTAAATTTTAAAAGGACATTGTTGCCAAGGTTGACAGGGGACATGAATAGCATAGTATAGCCAGGTGAGGACTGGAAGAACTCAAAACATGGAAGAGGAAGAAAAATTTATTATAGACAAGAATAAAGCAATGGTGATATAGCACCTCTTGTATATTCCTGGATACAGCTGGAACCCATTCTACTAAGTGAAGTATCTCAAGAATGGAAAAACAAGCACCACATGTACTCACCAGCAAATTGGTATTAACGGATCAACACCTAAGTGGATATATAGGAATAACATTTGTTGGGTGTCGGGCGAGTGGGAGGGGGGAGGAGGGGATGGGTATATACAAACAATGAGTGAGACGTTTGGGGGATGGTCATGCTTGAGGCTCTGCCTCGAGGGGGGAGGGGGGCATGGGCAATATACGTAACCATAATATTTGTACCCCCATAATATGCTGAAATAAAAAAACAAAAACAAAAACAAAACAAAACAAAAACACAAAAAGAATAAAGCAGGTAGTTACTATTATAAGGCATCTATTAAAGTTGGTGCAAAAGTAATTGTGGCTTTGGACCATGACTTTTAAATCATTATAACTAGGCTCAAACACATCTTTATTAATCGAAATAGGAACCATTACAATCCACACATTGTTGCCAATGAGAAATAAGTTTGTTTATTCCTGTAGCGTAAAAATCAGTACTTCAGGATTCCATGAACTCTTAGAGAGCATCTTCTGCATCCTGCTGGTTGTGGAAGCATTTTCCCTGTAAAAAGTTGTTGAGCCGCTTGAAGAAGTGGTAGCTGGTTGGCGAGAGGTCAGATGATATGACTCAACTTGCCCAATTGGCAAATGGCAGATTTGGGATGCCAGACACTTCGGAGTGATCCTGACCTCTGTTCTCTTTCCATACACAACCCTGTACCCATCTCTCAGACATGCTTAAGAGTTTTTTCCAGTTTCTGGTAAAAAGGAGATTGAAAGCTAATACAATCAGTACAATCAGATTATATATCACGTCATACACCATATCGTATCAGTGGTCGGTTGGATAAATTTATGATTAAACAATGCAATTCTCTTTGTCATGCAGATTTATTCTTACCCCCTCCTTTTGTTGTCTACATACCTTCCCCAGGTGTATAGCCCCTCTGGTCATTTGGGCTGGGTGGATTCTGCCAGGCCATGGAGATCAAGACCTAGTGTCCTGACCAGGTAAACTGAGTGAGCTGTAGACTCTGCCTGAGGTTGGTTTGACCAGGTTTATTGGGTTCTGCTACACACCCGTTACACACCTGCCTCACATGTGTCTGTAGAACCTCCTGGAGTGCGGGAGCAGGACAGCAGAGCCCCGACTACCACCCAGAGAGGAGAATGACTTGCTCCCATCAGTTAGTGGCAAAGCTGGTACCCGAGGCTACATTCCCTGACTCCCATTTGCATGTTTAAATGTTTCTTTCATATATGTCTAATGTATTTTTATCTATGCCTGGTGCTGATTTCAAGAGCAGGGTTGAGGGGTCTCAGCCACACCCTCTTCACCTCCATTGGCACCCTATCCCACACACACGCGTCTCCTCTCTTGTCATGAACAGCTGGTGCTTTCCCGGTTCAGGCAAAGTCCTGAGAACATGGCCAGCTGGGTTCCCAAGTCTGCCCCTTCCCAACCCAGTGAAGCCCCTAAGTCCTTCCTAGGTGGAAATTCGGCAGTCCCCTGCACATGTGCCTGTGTCTTCCATGAGACTGTCAGCTCCTTGCCAAGGGTAGGAAGTAAGTAGACTTTCCCTTTCTCTCTGATGCCCCCCAAAGTGTAACAAGGGCACTGCAGACTTGCAATGAATGCTTGTTACTGTGCCTGCTGCTGCAGTGGCCGACTGTGCTTGGTCCCAGTTAAGAAGGACTGTCTGTTTGGAAGCAGGCATTCCTTGCATTTCATCTCTAGCTCAGGCAAGGAGTTAAAGATGGATTTTAGTTTTCTAGGGCTCATGTCACTTTGCTGCTGTCTATCATGGACTCCCACCTTAGACGGTGGGTGCCTCAAGCAAAGCAACCTCGTATCAGGCATGTTGTTGCTGCTCAGGGAGCGGTTGCCGGGCGAATGACTGAGCGTCTGCGGACTGCTCATGTCCTAATGGTCCCTAATACAAAGGGAGCACGCCTGATCTGAAAAGGCAAGTGACTTGGCAGTCAGAGTGATCACAGCGAGTGATCAACTTAACAGCGAGTGATCACGTGATGCTTTTTACTGCAGACAGAGGTGAGCAAATGGAATCTCCCACACAATGTAAAATATGAAGGCAGTCATTGGTCACTTCCGTGCCTTCTGCTTGTCACATTTTAGTGACCTAAAGACACACTTATAAGAAAGGATGGTACATACTTCAGAACTGCAGTGGGTTATCATCACTCAGCTGCTCTTGTCTGGGGACAGTTCGACCTCCCCTGCCCCTTCTGAGACACACGCACACCCCTAGATGGCTCCAGGCAGCCATGTTTATGCTGTGACCTGCCCAGATTGGATCGACCAGATTCCAGCTCCTGGGAATTTGGAATTTTTGGACACAGAGACACAAAGAAAGGGGGTTGTGCAGGGAGGTAGGCCCATTACGGTAGCCCCCAATCAGCCCCAATCATTGCCCTTCCTGGGGCCAGTACAATGCAGAAAAATGCAACATGGAAGTAACCAGACGCTCTAGTAAAGTGCGCACACACACACACACACACACACACTCACTCTGATGGAATCAGAAAGCTTGCTGTCCTCAGGAAGAAATACACAGCATTTGGAAGTGAATTAATCTTTTTCCCTGTCGCTCTCTGCACTTCTGTGATGTCATCACACTTGCATTTTATTTCATATTTCAGACGTTTCTAGAAGCCCATGTGTGTGCCTTACTCACCTTTGTATTTCCCACCGGCCTAACCAATCCCTGACCTCCCTGGGCACTGGCTGAACACCAACCTAGTTGAAATAAGTTTGATTGGCTAACCTGACAAAAATACGTAATTTGCGTGTTTCTAGGGTAAACAATATTAAATGGACTCTCAAATTTAAGCACTTATCTTTCCTTGTATGTAGATATTATGTTACGGGCCAGGCACAGTGGCTCACGCCTGTAATCCTAGTGCTCTGGGAGGGGGGTGCAAGGCAGGAGGATTGCTTGAGGTCAGGAGTTCGAGACCAGCCTGAGCAAGAGCAAGACCTCATCTCTAAATAAATAGATAGATAGATATTATGTTATGATTTAGGAATCAGGCAGCCACTAGGTAAATGCTTGTGCTTTAGAAAAAAAGTGAAAAAAAAAATGAGAGGGAAATTCCTGTGGAACGTGTGTCCCATGTCTGCCTCATCCGGACCCCCTTCCCTTACCTCTCTGTGGTGCTCTTTGTCCTCAGACTCTCTCACTGTCTCATGTCCCCAACTCCAGGGCCATGCCCCTTCTGGGACCCTACGGTGGATACTGTGAGTCAGGTCTTAGACGCAGTTAGGAAGGACACAGGGGACAGTCTGGATGCATCGCCGAGCCTGGCTGCCCCACTGAGCTTTAGAACCAGAGAAGGACACGGAGGGTCGAGAGGCTGAGGGAAGAGCCAGGAGCCAGCTGGGGTGAGAAGCTGGGACCTAAGACGGTGAGCTTGGGGGACTTGGGGGATTTGGGGGGCGACAGCACAACCCTAAGGAGACCTTTCGCAGAGTCCTTTGTCTACTGGTTAGGGCTGAGGAGCCTCCTTGTCAAAGGGGCTTTTCATAGTGACCTATTGATCACTGCATTTGCCACCTGGAAGCATCGCTAGAGGCTGGGGAGGGGGCCAGCGTCTAGGGCGGCTGTGGGGCGGGAACTCCGTCTGCAGGCGTCCCCTGGCCGGTGCCCTCCTCCCTGCCCTCTAGTTGCGGAACCAGAGACGCGCTGTGGACACAGCTGAAGATCCTGATGGTTCCAGGGCTTTCCGGCTGGCATAACCTCAGAAAGTGGTTGGACAAAGGGGAGGGGAATGGCACCAGACAAATTAAAAAAAACTTTTTAAACCCATAACGGCCTCTGTGCCATACTAAATATTTTATCCAATGTAAAAGGGTCTTGCACTCTGGGGGGCTTCCACTCATGTTTCAGGATTTTAGTGATAAGAAAATATGGTTTTACACTCTTTTTTCCATGTCTGTACTGTATCTTGGAAAGTAAACAGTTGAGGCAAAAATTTTTTTTCCCTACTGCAGGCCTATTAAAAAAATTAGAACAAATCTTTTGATTGTTTTCTTCCCCTAAATAATATATGTCCCATTTAGAAAGAGCCACATTATTAATATTTTTTCTCTTTTTTACTTATATTTTTTATCTTTTTCTTCTTTTGTCCTCATTTGGCTTAAATTATTAATATTTTGATAGAGCTCCCAGCCTCTTAGTTACACACCCATACATGAAAATTTATAGTTTTAAAAATATGAGATCATACCATAATCATGATGTTTTGTAATAACCTTATTTATTTTGACACAAAAATATATCATGGACATATTTCCACGGCTATCAACAGATAGATGTACATCACATAGTTACATAGTGTTCTACTTTACAGAGTTAAAATAATTTGTTTGATCAGTTTCTATTGTTAAGATTTTCAATTGATTCCAATTTTTGTCTTAATAAACCACATTTGATAATTTTAAAAATAATGTTTGTACTCTCTTGTCTGATCATTTTGTAAGGAAAACTTCTTAGAGGTATAATATTTACATGACTTTTTACACATAGCCATTCTTCCATCTAGAAAAACTCTACCAGTTTATACTCCACACCCCCCAACATAAGAGGAGTGGTGTAAAAGTCTTTTTACAATAATTTAAAATTTGTTTTTATTATGAACATTAAGTACATAAAATAATATTTCTAACATGTGAAGGACATAAAGAATAATAAAACATCTGTGAACCCATCACTTTGCTTAAGAGCTAGAATATCACCAATGCCATAGAAGTACCCAAACGCCCCTCCAATCCCATCCCTGCCCTCCTCCCCTCCTCCACCTCCTCCCTCTCTTCCTTCTCCTCCTTTTCCTCCTCCTCAGAAGAATCCACCTTCCTGAATTTTTTCTATCACTTTCTCTATCACTCTTTTGCTTTTCTTTAGTTTTACCACATATGCTTGCATCCTTTAATATAATAACACATGCCTTAGTTTTATGTTTCTTCTCTTATTATTATTTATTTATTTTGTAGAGATGGGTAACTTACTTTATACACTCAACTTTATGTTCATGCATCTTGATACATGTAGCTGCAAATTCACTCATTTTTGACTGCTGTGTAGTATTCTGTTATATGAATATATCATAATTTTTATATCTATCTATTCATGGCTATTTGGGTTCCTTCTAGGGTTCGCTATTACAAAGAGAGATGTTATGAACACTTTCATATGTGTCTTCTTATGCCCAGATACAAAGTTTTCTTTAGAAGAAACTAAGAATGGAATTGCAGGGTCACAGAATATAGTTATTGTTTGCTTTATACGTAATGCCAAATATAAACTCACCATCTGCTACTAAAAACAAACTTTGCCAATCTAATAGGTAAAAATTAAATTGATTGTTTAAATTTGCATTTCTTTTATTACATTTATTTCATTATTACTTTTTTTTTTTTAAGAGATAGGGTCTCACTGTGTTGCCCAGGCTGGAGGGCAGTGGCTATTCACAGGCACAATCATAGGGCATTATAGCCTCAAACGCCTGGGCTCAAGCAATTTTCCTGCTTCAGCCTCCAGAGTAGCTAGAACTAAAGTGTATGCCCCCACACTCTGGCTACATTATTACCCTTTTTACAAAGCTGTTCACTGGCCATTTGTATTCTTTATTTTGTAGATTCTGTGTCCTCAATCCATTTTTCTGTTGAATTCCTGGTCTTTGTCTTAAAGATTTTTCTTTTTTTTTCTTTTTCTTTTTTTTGAGACAAGGTCTTGCTCTGTCACCCCAGCTAGAGTGCAGTGGAGTGATCATAGCTCACTGTAACCTCAAACTCCTGAGTTTAAGGGATCCTCCTGCCTCAGCCTCCCAAATAGATGGGACTACAGGGCTGCACCACCACACCTGGATAATTTTTGTATTTTTTGTAGAGACAGAGTCTCGCTGTTGCCCAGGCTGATCTTGAACTCCTGACCTCAAGCAATCCCCCTGCCTCAGCCTTCCAAAGTTAGCCTCCCAAAGTGCTAGGATTACAGGTGTGAGCCACCAAGCCCAGCCCTTAATGATTTTTAAACAACTTTGTATATGAAAGATATTACTCTTATATCTATTGTGAATGTTGCAGATACATTCACTACAATTTATTCTTTCTATCTTATAGTTTGGTTTATAGTGCTTTTTGCCATTTCAAGTTTTAAATTAAAATTTTTGTGCCATTAGAGTCATCATTCTTTTTCTTTACAGATTCTCTTCTTTCTGTTGTCAAAGCCAGGCTTAAACATGCCTTTTCTACTCTAGGATGATGTATTTGTTAAGGTGACTTTTCGTTTTCCATATTCATGGAGCATCTAGGTGGTTTTCCCAAGTTGCTGACTAGAGGTAGAAATGGCTGGGTCAAGGGGTGACCCAGATGATATTTCTGCTGTGCAGATTTTATTAATAGAAGCGAAAGTGGTGATGGACTTTCCCTTATCTGGAGATCTGTTTTCATCACACAGAGAAGGAAAAGTGAATTGAGCTGTGCTAAGGCCAATTCTTTGCTTCTTATGCAAAAGATGTGGACATATTAATAATGGTCCTTCTTCCCTGGAACCCAGCAGGTATGCTGGGCTCATTACAACAGGGAAATTTCACCAAAGTGAGAACACCTGAGGGAGAAAACTGGCCTGCCAAGAATAATCACATCAACTCTCCAGCAGCCGCCTGGCATGGGCTCCCCTCCCACAGGGGCTGCTGATTGCTTAGGCTTTTACAATCCTAGAGTTCTGTTCCAAGGAGCTTTTGTGGTTTAAATCAATGTGCTTTGGGGAATAAGTGCCTTTATTATTTCCTGGTTCACATTGTTTGCTGTGCTCTTATACCACCATGACATAATTCCCTTTGTGCTGCAGAACAACGGAACAGTCCTTTCAGGAATCTCTAAGAGCTTTCTAATTAGGATCCACAAGCTCAAGACAGATGGAGACACTGAAGCCCAGAGACAGAGTGACAAAGCTTCACCTCAGTCACAGAGGAGCCAAGCTGCAGGGCCCAGGCGACACTGATCATCCAGCAATGACCACAGGATTATTAGGCTGCATGAGCGCGTAGCAGCAGGCCCTCCTTGGCGGTACAGTGTAAGGGGTGCCTGCTGTCGAGTTGAGGACTGAGGACTAGCCATGCCCAGGAACTGGTTGGGCGACAGCTCTTGTGTTTACAATCAGTTCTCAGTGTCGGGCACCTAGAACCAGAGACTGAGTGACGTCTAGGCCATTTGATAATGAATTCTGCAGTAAGTAATTAAACTTTCTTGACTGCCTGCTGTGTGCCAGGTACCATGATGATCACCATTCTGCACGAGATGGAATGTGATTCGGGCTGCGGGGGATGCTGAGTGCCGTGCTGGCTGCAGAAACAGCGTGGATGGACGGGTTTTTCAGCGACAGTGGGGAGGAGAGTATTCAGGTGGAGGGAAAATGTGAGCGAAGCCACAAAGGTGAGAATGTGCACCGGAGCCCGGAAGCTAGTGTCACTGGAGTCTGGGATACACGCAGAGGGTGTCAGGAGGTAAGCCAGGCTGTAGGCCAGCGTCTCATCGTGGAGGGTCTTCAATGACAGACTGAAGAATTTGGCTGTATCCGGAACCCACTGGGTATAAAGGCTTTTTAGCAAAGGAGTGATTTGGGAAACAATGGTAAGTAAAATTCATTCGGAAGAGGCTGAAACTAGCAGCAAGGAAAACAGGAGGTGAGAGCAACATTCCAGGGAGACACAATGAGGCTGTGGACCAGGATGAAGGCCGTGGGAACAGAACACTGTGCAGGACAGCCCCTGCCCCCTTCCCCAAAAGTGGGACAGCTCCTCTCTGCTTGGACACCTACCTCATAAAGACACGCAGAGACACATACTTGGGAGGTGACAGAAAACAGCATTTTCACCATCACTCTCCTCTAAGCCATCAGCTCTGGCCCCACCCCAACCCACCCCCACCACTTCTGCTCTGTGCACCCTTGTCCTGTTCCCTCTGTCCCATTCTAGGCAGTGGCTGGAGGCACCTGCTCTAGGGACAGAAAGCATCACACAAGGGCTATTTGTATCTGCAGCCTGGAGGGCATGTGTCTGGTGGGGAGCGGGCCACACCCCATCTCCCAGGCAAAGCCCTTGGCTGGGGGCAGTTAGCTGCAGCCTCCCTGGGATCTTGCTGA
Organism: Cheirogaleus medius; assembly: GCA_008086735.1. Lineage (NCBI taxonomy): Eukaryota > Metazoa > Chordata > Mammalia > Primates > Cheirogaleidae > Cheirogaleus > Cheirogaleus medius. Next base: position 11,067,694 of record VBSM01002937.1, read on the forward strand.
TGGAATGCGGTCTGGAGGTCCCGGAGTCCGTCCCTCTGCCTCCAGGGGACTCTTGGCAAATGTATCCCTGTGGCTGGCTGGACCCCCTGCCCTAAGGCCCTCTCACACAGCCCGAATGCCTCCTTCCTTCAGGAGATAATTATTTTCACAGTTCACTAAGTTCTTCTTTATACCCTGCCCAAACTTCTTACTGCAAATTTAAGTTCTCCTTGCTGTATGTTCTGTGTTTGGGAGGGATGGCAAACTCTCCAAGACCTCGTCAGTAGGGATGGAGTTCTGGTCAGTGAGGTATTCAGCCTCCGTTGAATCACGGGGCTTATGCCCAATTGATCTGCTGGCTCCAGCTAACTTTGGGTACAAGCCCATTTATTTTGCGGTTGACCAAATAAGACTCAGAAAGAATGACAGGCAGCCTGGGCTGGCTCACTGTGCTGGTGACATTTCTCCCATTTCTTCCTGGCCCCCCCACCCAGGGCTCAAGACTTGTGCTGACAGGGAAGCCCAAGGTTTGGAAATCCTCTCCTCCTAAGAGAAAGGAATAAATTCCTCTTGAGTCTAAGAACTTCGAGTCCTTTCCAAGTCCTCAAATGACCTAGAACATCATACTTCTCTAAGGCAGAGGCGACCCGAAGCGTCAGTTTTGTAAGGCTGAAACGTCTTTCCCAAGTGCCGTGTACCAGGCTTTGTGCTTGTTGTGGCATTTAATCTTCACAACTCTTCAACAGGGGAGTTATTAGCCCCATTTCACAGATGAGGAAGCCAAGGCTCAAAGAGATGTTATGAAAAGAAACAGGCTCAGAGAGTAGCCAGGAAGCTGACGGCGGTGGGGGCGGGACATGTTTGTTCCCATTAACAGGACCTGGTGACATTAGCTACTTGTCTGCATTTAAGCCAACCTCAAGGGTCAGGCAGCTGACTGTGCACGACGTAGTACTGGTCACAGCGGGATACAAAGGATCGCATTTGGTTGGAGGAATCAGGGCGTCCGGAGGGATGGACGGGTGTTTCGGTGCAGAGTGGCTGGGGCCCGGGGAGACCGCATTCTGACGGGAGCTATTTCCCCCTGAGCGAGGTTGTGTGGGAGTTTTCCATCTTCCTCAAACACAGAGAATTGAACCAGGTTTAAGATCGCCAGGAGTGGTTTAGTTGGATATAAGGAAAAACTCAGTGAATTATGAGGATGGTTAAATACCAGAGGACACGGGTGGAATGAAATTTTTTTTTTTTTTTTGAGACAGAGTCTCACTCTGTTGCCTGGGCTAGAGTGCCGTGGCATCAGCCTGGCTCACAGCAACCTCGAACTCCTGGGCTCAGGCGATCCTTCTGCCTCAGCCTCCCGAGTAGCTGGGACTACAGGCATGCGCCACCATGCCCGGCTAATTTTTTTTCTATATATTTTTAGTTGGCCAATTAATTTCTTTCTATTTTTAGTAGAGATGGGGTCTCACTCTTGCTCTGGTTGGTCTCGAACTCCTGACCTCGAGCGATCCACCCACCTCGGCCTCCCAGAATGCTAGGATTGCAGGTGTGAGCCACCACGCCCGGCCTGAATGAGATTTCTGAAGGGCTGCACAGGGAACAGCAGCGACTCTGACCTGAACAGTCCTGTCCAAACCCATTCCTTTCCCCTTTCACCCGAGAACTTGATCAGCCCCCTCAGGAAGCTCAGGCTCACCCAGCACCGTCAAGGCCAGAGTGGGGTTCTCATGACCCTCCCTCCCCTGGCCCCCGCAAAAAAGAGGGAGTGGCACGGCTCTGAGCCCAAGGAGCTGTCCCCCGTTGTATTCCCAGCGCCTGCTCAGCAAACACTGGTGAATGGATCAACGGTACTGGTTCTCCGAATTGTTTGTGCCCTTGCTGGTCATGCCTTTGGCATATCCGGGAAATCTGTCCAAGTTCACAAACTCCTGCCCGGACAAATGCTGCTGACGAAGCCGCAGCGTCCTGGGATGTCAGCTGAGCTACCTTTGGTGTTCAGGATGAAGAAAAAGTGCTTTCTTTCCATCAGCTGTTCTTGGTCAGCTACCCAGGCACGGGTAGCAGGGGGAATTATTAATAGTACTTGGGACAGATTCGTGGGTCCTCTCCTGTGCTAAGAGCCCTCGAGGAGGGATTCCAGATACGCTCACTTGCTGAGAAAGAACAATTCTAGCCAAGGCTAATATGCTTTTGCGCATTCCCGGGGGACAGTCACCAGTGAGTAGGACAGATCTGATGTTGCTTAAGTGATTCTGTGATTATAGTTATTCCTCCCTAATGCTCTGGTACCTTGAAATGTGACATTGAGGGGTTTGAGTCATCCAGCAGCCTGGCCAGAGGCAGCAGTAGTGTCTGCAACATGAGATAATATCTAATTTCTGAGTGTAAACTCCTACCTCCTTGAGGTTAAATATTTACTTTACACTTTAGGGGTGTATCTTTTGTTTCCAAATGCTCTTTTGTCCCTCTTTGGATTGGAAGTAAGAGGTACCCAGTTGTCTTGGATTATGTCAAGCAGAAGCTGCAAAGGAAGGGACGCATGCATTCCAAACACTGCAAAAAGAGAGAATGCCAAACAATGGCCAGTTTTCTCTTTACTTAAGATCCTCTCCTGACTGCCACATATAAGGGAAAGCTATCAAGAGTTTCAGAAATGGCACTCTTTTGTGCTTTGTCAATTGCTTTTATAAAGCCCTCTGCAGATTCTCTAAAAATACGTCTTTTTCTGTCAAATGTGACTACAAGTTGCTTGAGGGCTCTCCCTGTCAGTGTCCTTTCGAATCTCCCACCCCCAGCTCAGGCTTGGCAAGGTATTGGGCTCACATGAGTGTCCCTTTCCCTCATTTGCATTTCTAGGGCAGTCCTCTCATCTACTTCTCTTGTGACCCTCCTTATCACATTGCTTTTGCTGGTGGGTGGGATGCGAAGGCAAAGCAAGGCTGGGACCCAAGTGTTACCAATGCATCGTCACGTTGCTCACCCCACTACAATTCCACGCCACCAGGGTGAGATGGCACATAGAAAGCATCCTTAGCTCCAATGGGGGTAGAGGGAAACTGCAGGCAGCACAGCCTATTTTCACTTTCCTTGCTCTTGGGAAACAGAACTAGACATTGGTATCTTCTCATAATTCCTTAGTCTAATTTAGCTCTATTTTATTCGTCCTAATGTTCTATTTTAAACGCTTTTGACTCATTGCCACAAATAAGCTTCATCGAAACCCACAAATGAAATCGCCAAGAAAACCAAAGTTGAGTTAGAGAGTATTTCTTCTCTGCATACCATCTGATTTTCTTTAAAACATCCTGACTTTGGTATTTGAGATGCTTATTTTTCTGACTGTTCGAATGCATTTTGGATTATCCCACCTTTATAATTTTACTAAAAAAAAAAATCTGCAAACAACAAAAAAATATTTTTAGTCTTAGTTTGCCAGCTAGGTTTCACTATACAAAGGCTAGACTTGTGGACATGATCTATGAGACATTCCTCAAACTTATTTAACCAAGTTTCAATCTTTAACCAGACCTAAATAATAGAGGACAATTATTTCTTGCACAACAAACTTGACTGTGCAGGAACGAATTGCTTTGGGAGAGTATCAAGTAAGAAGAAGGATGAGGGGGAAAAACAGACTGAAAAATGTTTTGTACCTATAGATTTGAAAAAAGTAAATTTAGCATTTTTCATTAGAATGTGGGAACGAATGGCTCCATGTTTTGGTATGTTATTTAAGAAGAAAAAAAAAACCCACAACATGCTCTGTTTAAATCGTAATTAGAATTCATAATTAAATTTCTCATAGTACTTTAGACTGGGATAAGGGACTGGCTCCAGCAGAGCCAATTAAATACACAGCCCATGGTGTTAAAGGTCTTGTGCTCTTGGGCAAGAAATTGAAAGGAAGACCATCACCTCCTGCTGGCGTGCTACTGGTAGGAAATCTAAGCCAATTCACCAGACTTTTGGACCTCTCAGTATATCCCATCATACTTTTAATGTCTATCTGACTGGTAATGGCTAAGTCCCAGGCAGTATTGTGGAAAGAACAGGGTTTGGTTGAGCAACATAGTGTTATATTGTATAGCATTCTATTATCAGAAGCAAAGCAAACATGTAAATGCTTGTAAACTCCTTGTCATCTACGTACTCTTCCCCGTGGAACTTTTAGTGGGTCAAAGAATTCCAATGTAGACTTCCTTATCTAACCCTCCTTAAGGGTTATCTAGATCTTAAGGTAATAGCCTTTTCATTTCTACCTGTACTGTCTAATTCTAGTAGCAACCTGAGGCTATTTAAGTGAATTTAAAGTAGATAAAAGATTCAGCCCCTCGGTCACACTAGCCATTATTTAAGTCCTCAATAGCTACTTGTGGCTAGTGGCTGCACTGGATAGTGCAGACTTAGAACATTCCCATCATCACAAAGTTCTATTGGCTAGCATTGCTTATGCTATACTTGCCAAGTGGCAGGTCATCTTATTCTCAATATTCTGTTGGCAGATATTGGCACTGAAAGGGCAAGTGACCTATCTAAGGACCAACAGCACGTGAGTCTTGTCAATAGGATTTAAACTGGTATCTCTGGAACCCTAGTCTGGGGATCTTGCTTGGTCATCCTTCTCTGAACAGTATCTTGCGTGAAAAGTGATTTTTGTCTTCCAGGTGCAAATTACCTGCCCCCTGGTTGGTTTGAGCTAGAAAAATCTTACCAGAAGAGCTTAGTTTAAGCTGGAATACATTACTTTTTCTTTGCATGTATGCTGTTAAATATTTTAATTCAATAATTTACTTCAATGTAGTAGGCAGAAATTCCATTTTGTTTAGGTCAACATTACTCAGTGTATCCAAAATGAATACGAGGTAAGATAGCTTAAATGTGTTTAGTAGCAGAGAAAAGGTGATTTTTATTTTGAAGAAATAAAATGCTAAGATTAAGAACTGATCTAACACTGTGAAAAATACTAAGGAGGATAATAACAGTAGTAATAATAATAGCACTTATATATGTTTACTATGTGCCAGGTATGTTCTAAGTGCTTAACATATATTAATTCTATATTAACTCATTTAATTCTCACACCTACCCCATGAAGTACTATCATGTTTCTCTACTTTAGGAATGAGGAAACTGAGGCATAGAGAGAATTAAGTAGCTTGTCCCAAAGGTAGAGCTAAGATTTGAACCCGGGCAGTGTGGCTCTGAACTGTGTTCCCGGTCACCAGGCTATACAGGAGTCTCCCTTATCACTGGGGGATAGGTCCTACCCTGGTGGATGCCTGAGACCATGGATAGTACTGAACCCTATATATATTGTTTTTTCCTATACATACGTACCTATGCCAAACTTTAACTTATAAAATAGGCATAGTAAGAGATTATCACTATAACTAATGATAAAATGGAACAAGTATAATATACTGTAATAAAAGTTAAGTGAATGTGGTCTCTTTCTCAAATATCTTATTGTATATAATATTTTGATACTGCAGTTGGCCGCGGTTAACAGAAATTGTGGAAAGCAAAACCACCGATGAGGAGGGACAATTGTGCTGCAAAGTCACCAAGCACTGAGAAAAATTAGGCCTGCCTTTCTAGACTCAACCAGCCAGTGCCCTTTATTATTCATATTTCTAAATTCAGGGAACATGCTCATTTCATAATTAGTATGCATACCTTTCTTTTCTGCATCTTTCCTTCAGTATTTTTTTTTTTTTTCATTTGTTAGTGTCGTGTTGAAATTATAAACACAGTTTTCCCCCACCACAAGTAACTCTTTAATGGCTGGTGCCAAAAATGAGGTAGATGTTATACCAAACATAAAATCAGAATTCTAATCCTGGATCTAATAGACATACTGAAATAAAAGTCTTTTTTGCTTCATAGAGCTATTAATATTTTCATATTCCAAACTATTTGGATTTGTTTTTATTTTAATAATTTCTTTCCAAGTTTGTGCCAGGGGCACATAGTACACCAAACCAAAAATCATAATTATAGGTATTAAAAGCCTATTTTTAAAGAACATATTAATAAAATTTGGGAAGGTCTCAAAGAGAATTGGTGGCTTCCAAGATTTGCTTCTTTTTTGGACAATTCTACCTTGAAATAGTACCAGGAACTTGAAACTCACATAAAATTTCATCCCGAAAATAGCTGCTTAATTAGAAAAAAATGAAAAAGATTTCCCCCCAAGAGGCTTTTTTTTTGGTCTTTTAGTTTTCCAGTCACCTGATACTAAAACTCTAGGCCAGAGTCCAGAAATCTAGTTTAATTCAGTCATTTTGCAGACAAACTAAGGTCTAGAGAGGTAAAGTGACTTGCCGCAGGTCACGGAGCTAATTCATCAGACCTAAGAGTAGAACCCAGGCTTTCTGGTTCGGCTCTTTCTACACCTGCTAAAAGGATGAGGGGTCCTGTATTCCACTCTGGCAATTCTTCCTAAGGCATATGTCCCCAGATGCTGACACGACCATACAGGTTATATACTGTATGCAACTGGGCTGTGTCTAAAAGGATGTCATTCATGGTGGACACCATGGATTTGTACATGTTTTACAACAAAGTTCTGGCTGTTTGCAGTGCAATGTGCTGTGCTGGGCAATAGCTCATGAAGGCACACAATCCTGGAGAGACCCAAGTCTCCAATCACTTCTCATTCTCAGAGGCCACATGATAAGGAAAAAGACCCTCATTTTTTAACTTCTTCCATTTTCCTTCGAATCAATGTTGGCATTGAAGAGAAAAAGGAAAAACACAAGCAAAGAAATTGAGAGATTTATTTAAAAAGGAAATTCCAGGGAATGTACCCTATTTCAATCTTAGGAGCTGCATCCAACCCAATTGCCTATGTCATCAATATCTGCAACCCTGTGATCCCTAATGTTAAGAAATCATGATCTTGAAGCACTGAATGATCCCCACTCAAGAAACAGTTAAGTTGTATCTAGTATACTGTGTTTAGATGAGAAAGCACATTATATTTTATAATCGTCTTCAACCAGTATTAAAATAGGAAAAAAACGGGTTTTCTGGCTTTCCAGAAAAGTCTATTCCCTGAGCATCCCAACTAATTGAGGTTGTGTTATAAAGAGACTGCTCTTTCTAGACAATTAAGTCTAACATTACATAACTCCTCAAGTAAAAACCAAACCAGTCAAAGGAAAAGATATGCCCTTCAACTTAAAACATTAAGACATTAAATGTGCTTTTTTTAATTTTTAGAAACAATGTAAAATGTCTGTATTATACATAGTCACGCACATATTTAAAAAAGCCAAATTAATCTCCAATTTTTCTATGTAATTGCTAGCTGTTCTTTGGGTCAATTAAATACTAAAACAATAAATTAAAATTGCTTTAGCACAGAAGAGACAGATAAGTGGCTGATATAACACAATAGGATGTTTCAACCCTGCGAGACTGTAGGTTCTCATAATCCAGGAGACCAGATACTGCAGGGGACACTTGCAAGTCTATCTCTAGAAGGACTCATTTTCTGCTACAACGGATAAACCTCGCCCCAACTGATCAGAACTTCCCAGCGCCTACCTCAGAATTCCAGGCCTGTGTCAGAGAGCAGGTGGTGCATTTTGGAAGAGAAGCAGTCAAACTTACTAATTCAATGATCTCAATATATGACTTATCTTGAAAGAAAAGGAAAAAGGTCAGCAAAGAAAAAAACAATGAAAATGTTAAATATGAGATAAAGAATTTGGTTTAAGAAGGAATAAGAAAAGAAACCTTCCTGGCTGGCTAGGAACCCAATTATCTTTCACACTAAATTTTTAAGGAAAAAAAAAAACCATTTTCCAAAATATCATATTACAGAAAATGTAATGATAAATGGACTCCACATAACTTTCATATTTGATCCCTATGAAAAGGGAAACTATTTCTGCCAGTTTGATCAATCCCTTTGAAGTCCGTAGTGCATTCATTACAAGGTCAAAACCGTGTGTAGGCATTCCGTTGCTGCTGCTGTTGTAATGGTTGCTGCGCTTGCTGCTGTTGTAGGCGAATTTGCTGGGAATAAGGATCTTCCAGCGATTTGACAAATATGGTAGTTCTGGGACCAGTCTTCCACACGATGCCATTGGCATCTTTCACTGAAGATTCCACTGTGATGTTGTGTGTTCCAAGGATAGCGAAGTTCAACAGAAACTGAGTACTGAAGTAGTCATTATGAGGTTCAACCCTCTGCTCCATCTCATTGGTCATATTGTCAATGGGGATCTGGAATGAAAGAATTGTTAAATGACGACAATAGGTGACATTTATTCAGTGCTTACCATGAGCCAGGCCCTGTTCTAAGAGCTTATTTAGTCTTTGCAAACAACCAAGACATAGGTACTACTATCATCCCTGTTTCATAGATGGGGCTGCTAAGGCAGATAGGTTAAGTAATTTCTCCAAGGTGACACAGCTAATGAGTGGTGGAGTTGGAATCTGAACTCTGCAGGCTAACTCCAGGGCCGGCATTCTGAACTATTATTAAGTGAAACTGCTTCCTCTCTGTCCTTCCGGAGAATGAGCTCCCAGAGCCTCTATCAACCCCTTTACACGCTGGCCTTTCTTCCTCGTTTACCTGAGCCCATCTCCAAATCCCTATCTTTTTGTAGTCTGTGATGAGATATTCTGAAGAAACAGGATGAAACCACCTGTTCCAGGAGCTTAAAATCTAAGAAGTTGAAAAAGAACATAACACTATGTAAATTTAAGTTAGGTTTTTCTCTCCTAGTCCGATTTTATGTGACTTAAGTAATGTAGTGGTTCCATACTCCTTTACCAAATTAACTTTAGAACTTGTAAGCTGCTCACTTAATCAACGGTGTCGTGTTCAGATTGGTAGTACGGTATTTTATAAAACACATTTATGGGCTCATTCATTTATTTAGCCAGACGCTCACGCCTTTGTCCTTCAAAGAACAATAAAATCTGCTGGTGTACCCTTACTTGCATGCAAGATGAAGCAAGGGAAGAAAAAGACTTATTCTGAGGATGCATCTAAAGGTAATCTTAATGGATATTTGACCAGATTGCTCTCTATGTTTATGTGTGTGTTTCTGTAGCGTAATTAATTATATAAATGTGCCCTCCTGCTTTGTGTCTCAACGAGCAGTTATTACGAGGTCAATTTTCTAGAGATATTTATCTGTAACATTAATGAACTGAAGTGTAAGATCTTAGAATTATTTATAATTAGATACTTTTTTCCTCCTCCCTTTCAGCTTTTGTAGGGTTTTTATTTCCCTAAAGAATATGCCTAACAAAGAATTTCCTTAAAAGGACCAGCAGTAAGCCTAGGCAAAATGATCATCCCGAGAAGGCTGCATTTTAAGTTGCAAACTCACTGTGAGAAGTATCACAAAGCAGTCATGTACTACACAGCTTACTGTATCAGCTTCTGACTTCAGTCAATGCCTCTTGAGAGGTAAGTCAACAAGCAGAAGACCAGTGCTTCTAGGTTTAAATGTTTTGTTTTTTTTTTAACAGCAGAAATTTTATATAAAGAGAATCATAGTTATTGTTTAAAAATGAGGAGAGAGCTGCAGAAGGGGATAAATTAACTATGTAAATTCTCATTACAACCTACTGTGACAGCAGAGATCACCCAGCCATAATGGCTGTACTCTAAACACAGTAAATTACTTTTTTCATCATTCACAAAATACTTATGGAGTGGTACAAGGTGCCATGTTTTGTGTCATAGAAGTCAAAAGAGAGGAAAAAAACCAGAATGAAGGCTGAGCCTTATCAGAGAATGCCACAGTAAAGAAAGTAGTGAGGGCTTAAACCAGACCTTCCCTTGGCTTTTTAGCCTAAAACATCTGAAGAGAATTAAATGCTCTCTTTTTATACCTTCACTGATAACCCCTTCCTTGCTATGGGACCTCAGCTCAAATATGCCACAACAAACCTGGACACAACCAATCTGGGCATCTGAACAACTTTGCTAATACAATTGTGGACTTGTTCCCTGCTCCATTTACTGTGGCTAAACCACCAAGGAATTAAAGAAAAGAACATTCTATATTTAGAACATTGGTATTTCATGGGCACAGATTCAGCATCTTAGCTCTGGCTACTAACGTAAGCTTGATTTTGGTTACTGCTTACCTGTCTTGTAACTTCTCAAAGTAGCAAATCTCTAGGGTTACACCCTTAAGGCAAGATTTTACTTTATCCTACCGCTATATATTAATGCTATATACATTTTTAAAAATGCTAACATTTATTTAAGATAGAGAAAAATAAATAGAAGTATGCTTTTCTGGGGGAGGGCTTGGGTGGGTTAGGGAGACAGTTACTCTCTACTCCTGATGTTTCCCTCCATGTGGAGAGACCTTTCATTACATCAGCAGTACTGGCCTCCAGGGCAGAGGTGAGTCTTACTAACTGGTAAGTTTCAGGGTGGGAACTAGGCATGGGAAGGTAAGTACCTTTTCTTTTCCTTCTTTGGGCATCAGAGTACTCCTCCTTGCCATAAATTTAACCAGGGCAGGCTCTCATATATACTGGCTGAGGCTGGGTAGGAAAATTCAATTTGGAAGTCTAAGGTTAGGAAGTCCTCGCTGCCAGGCACCTGAGTGAGGTTTTCCACAACTCTAACAGTAACAGAACTCATATTTTGATATCTGTTGCCTGGATGCTTTGTCTATTAACTGATTCAGGCAGGGAAAAGAGAAGTGTTGTTTATTAGCCCCCTCAAACCTCAATATGTGCTGTTAATTTATGTCCATCTGATCGTGTTGGAGGTGTAATTGCAATCTGCTTAACCACGAGAAACACTGGAAAATTTCCATCGATGAGTTCATCAAATTTGTATCAGAATTCTGCCTCTTCTCTAAATTACCTTGTAGTCTTGTCCAGATTTACTCTGTAGCGTGGAAGAAACATTCAGACAGACAGACTGAATTTTGCGGAAGAGTCCAGGTTTGGATCCGTGCTGAACCACTCCCTCTACTTTTAGCGCCAGCTGCTGGTTATTCTGGACAGCGATGGGCTCTGCCGGGTTCCGGGGCGATGGTGACAGAGCAAGCTGGAATGCCAACATTAACGTGAATGCCAACAACCAAGAGCAAGCTTCCTTCTGATGAACATGTCTGTGCTAATCATTGGTTACAGGCTAACACATTCCCATACGTACCCCCCGACCCCTGCACGACCTGACTATGCTGGGCCAACCAGGCAGATGTATCTTTAAAGTCCTAATGCCTCCTTTAAAATACCACTGTATTTTTCATCTTAAATCTCAGTTCTGTTTGACGGTAACAGAGCATTAGAGAATAGAAGAGGCACTGTTGTGGTTTCTCTGGTGGGGCATTTCTTTAACAGTGAACCACTGCCTAGTAGGGAAATACACGATGTAAATTTTCATGTCCAGCTGCTGGTCTGGTCTCCTTGGTCTTAGGTAATTTTACATAGACTAAATTCAAATGTAAATGAACTTCTACAATTACCTCCACAATGAAGTCACCATGGTATAAAAAAAGTCAATATCCACAAATGAACCAAATGACATTTTAAACCTCTCATTAGAGTAATTTTTTTAAAAAAAGTATGAAAAACTCCAAATACACATCAGTTACAGAAAGCTCAAGTCTTGCTAAATGAGAAGATGGAAGAAACGAGTCTTTTTTATAATGTTGTTGAGCTACTAAACTAATCAACCCTGGAGACATCCTACCTTAGGAATTCTTATCTAGAAAATCAAGCTTTCTTATTATTCAGGAAATTCTGAAATGGAATGCTCTGTTAATTATAATTAAAAGCATCTGAATGGATGCAAAAGTTCACTGAAGATATTAAGTGATTGGGATAATCCAAGAACTCTCTCAGAAATGACAATTTTCCCCTTTTCCAATAATTCCATTTTTTGAATCAAAAATAGTTTTTGAATTTTGAGTGGCTTAAATACTTCAAAAGACTAATTCTGTTCACTGGCCAGCCCCTCAAAACTTGTTATTCCAAGGCAAAAGTGCTTTGGAGGTAGGACTGGTGATGTTTTACTGGACCAGATGCATTCTAGGTTGGGTCTGAATAGGCTGATCAGACAAAGACTCAGCTCAAGATCCTTGTAGACTACTAGGATAAAACCCATTAACTTACTCCTGGAGGTAAGGAACAAGTGACAGAGTCCAGTTAACCAAAGCCTGTTTCATAGCATTTGGCACTGACAGTTAAAAAGGGAGAGAGTTTAACTCACAAATCCCATTCCCCTCACAAAACCACTTGATAAAGGGAGGAAAGGTTTATAACTAAAGGCTGTAAGTTTTTCTCTTACCAAAGGTAAGATACTAAAGTGTAGTTATATGTACCATGTATCTTCAAAAGATAGTTTTTAAACCTATATTAACCTTAGTATTCTTCCTACATTACCTTGATGCTGGTAGACTGCAGTTTCTGGAAAAAATATCTCTGAAATGAAAGGGGAACTTTCAGCAAAGCAATGATGGCATTGCAGAGGCATGCTGTATGCTGGGGGAAGAAAAGAAATGAAATCAAATGATAATACATTTTCAATTTCATCAACAAATGGTACATTCAGTTTAAAACTACAAATGCTTATATAGATTATTACAAATGTACATACCAATCAGGAAATAGCACAACATCCAGGAGCGGTGCATACAAATCCACAATCTACAAATCTACAAAATCTTTCATGTTGAGAAGTATAATTACAGATTTTACTTTATTTTCAAGTATATTCAATAAAAAATAAATGATAGAAAAGAGAATATCTACATTCTTCAAGGCCAAGCAAGGTGCAAATTTAGCATTTCTATAGTGCTTAGAGCTACTAGACATATTATTATATAATTATATTAAATACTAAAATATAGAGTGACTATCATAGGGCAGAACATGGTGAAGAAGCCAGAGCAGTATCTAGGCGTTTGAGACCTGACGGCAGGTCCTGTGGGGAGTTGTATCTTTGAGCAGGCTCATTCTTTCATCCCATCTCCACTAGGTGGCTTATCTGTCTCTACGGCCATCAGTCCTCAGAGAGTAAGCAATGGTGGAACCTTACTAGAATTCAGATGAAAGATGACTATATAGTCTGCCTCTATGGAATCCCTAAATTTTAATAAAATGCCTTATTACTAAAATCTATTTCCCACATTTAAAAAATCACAGCATAACTGCAGAGGAATAGAAACACAGAGACTGAAAAGCATCTTTTAGATCTGGCATCTTAGTGAAAGCAGTCATAGAATCAAAATTTAAGAATCCAAAGATATTTTAAAAATTACCCAGTCTAACCCTCAATTTTGCTGATGACAAAAGTCACACAAGGTAACGGAACAAGCTAGAACTAGAACCTAGGTTGCCTGACTCTTCAGTGATTTTGTTCTATTTTACCAATGACTTACAAACTTAATAGAAGAAAATTTAAAGCATCAGCAGAACACTGAACTGTGGGCAAACCAGAACCATGCCTGCTTGGTCTCCAATCTCCTCCTCGGTGACCACCCCAAGGCACCACAGGCTGAAAACCACGGCACTATACAGTGGGCGGCCTGTCCTACACTCCTGCTTCAAGCAGGTGCCATCTAGGTGGCTCATGCTGTAAACATTTTCAAAAAGCTGGGTGTTAAGGCTAAAAGCCAGAAAAATCCACTCCTCATTGGGTTCAGGCACTCCAACATTTTGTGCCCAACAGACTCATAGTACAAATGCCAGGTCATTTACTTGAGATAACCACAACACAGATTTAAAGACATCAGTTCTATTTCTTTAGGTTTAACTGTTAAAGCAGCACTATTCATCTTCCTGCAACAAGGAATCTGGAAGGCATTTGCAAGAACATACTATCTGTGGTGGGACCTTTGATGCCACAATAGTGTTCATGGAGAGAAACATGTTTAAAGGGTGGACTTAGAGAACTAAAAGTGACTTCAGGCTGTTTCCTGGCAGAAAGCCACTATTTTGCCTTTTAAAGGATGAATACAGATTTTGCAATCCCCCATTGGAAAAGTGTGGACTGCCTCTGAGGTCCATAGCCTTTTGGGTATACCTTCATAGGTATGTTAGCAGGTCACTATTAAAGTAACAGTCTGAAGATGTGAAATTACATATCATGATTAGTAAACCAGCAGGAGGAATAATACTCTTTTAATTGCCAAATCTAACAGATGCTTTTCAGTCTTTGTATTTTCTGACATTTCTAAGCTCTTCTTCCATGAAATTCATCCCAACCCTCACTTTTTTTCTGATTCTTCCTTTCTCCATGCTTTTTCCTAGGATCTTCTTCTTTTGTTTATTCTTTAAATTTTGAAGCTTTCCTCAGTCATCTCTTTCAATCCATATTGTTCTTTATAGATAATTCTCTCTATTCTCATGACTTTAAGAATCCCTATGCTCCTGACAACTTTACATGCATCCTGGCCCATCTCTTTCTTCCAACTCAGACCTATTTACTATCTAACTGCCTAAACACAGCTACATGTTTGAAAATAAAACCTTCATCTTCTACCACCTCTCTAATCTGTCTCGGTAAAGGATCAATCAGTTGTGTACTTAAGTCATGTCTTCATCACCTCACATCTAATAAAAAACAAAACAAAAAAAACAAAAAAACCCCCAAGCCTTGAAAACACTACCTCTAAATATGTCTCATATATATCTGTTCTTCTCATTCTTACTGCCATTTTATTATTTTGGTCCTTACTTTGGAATATTGCAAAACCTTATAACCACTTATCTTTTATCTAATTTCATGCTCTCCAAGCCATTACCTGTCCTGTTTCTACATAACGATAATATACAATTATCTTAAGCATTTCTTTTTTCCACCCATTTAAAATTTCTACAAAGCCCTCCAGTGCCTAAGGATGAAGTCCAAACTCCTTAACACTGTGTTCAAAGCCTTAGTGGCCTGGCCTCTGCCTACCTCTCTACTCTCACCTCTAATGCCCAGTCTGTACATTACACTGCAGCAATAACACCTGTTCTCAAAGACACCATGTTATTTCACATCTCTGCTTTTGAATATATCTCTGCCTGAGATTCCCTACCTCTCCATATCTGTCTGGAAAACTCATATGAAAGACACCTTCTCCCTGAATTGCACCTCAACCCTATTTTCCCTGTCCTTTGACATAAATCACTTTCTTTTTTTTGCTACATTTCTACCTTGTGCAGAACTCTATTACTGCACATATATTATATTGTGTTTATTTGTTTATAAAATCTTTCTTTCTTAGACTATGGACAACTTGAGGGAAGATCCATGTCTCTGCCATATTTGTATTACTAGGATCCAATAAACACTTGTTGAACTGAATTTGGGGGGGGGGGGCGCAGAAAGTATCAAATCTATGAAATACAAGTTGGAAATAGAGAAAAAGGGAATTAACTTCTATTAACCATTGTATATATGCCAGGTGTTGTGGTAGGCAATATGCATTATGTCATTTAAACTTCACAGTAATCCTGTGAAGTTTGTATTTTTTTTCCATTTCATATGAAAAGGATGTTAAGAAATTTGTCTGAAGTCACAGAGCTACTGAGTAGCAGAGGCAGAATCTGAACCTAGTTTTGAATGAGCCTAGGGCTCTTTTCTCTGCACTGAGTCTCCTGGACAGAAACTTCCTATTCTCTTCATTACATTCAGTGATTCAACTCTATCAAAATGAAATTACTGTTTAGCATCTATTTAATTTCTTAGGGTGGAGTTTAGAGGGATATGAAAATCATCACTATCTCACACAGATGTATTTCCTTCAAAGATAGTCTTTAGAATCTCCCTAAGCAACCAATCTACAGCAAATACTACTGAGAATTTGACATGGAAAGCAGTGTGTCAAGGAAATTATCCATCTAATTTGGATAAATTAGTTAAATCTATAACTCTTTAAGGACACATCCTGCCAACTTACTCTAAAAACTTGATAAGGGTTGAGAGTACAGAATGAGAAGAGCAGAAGCCAGGAGACAGCTACAGGGAACGTCAGCATCTAACATGTGAGCAGGGGAAGAGAAACTCTCCCAAGTGTAAAGTTCAAAGATTGGGTATTATGGACCGAATGTCTTTGTTTTCCTAAAATTCATACATGGAAGCCATAACCCTCAATACGATGGTATGTGTGGAGGTCATGTCCTTAAAGAAGGGGAAGAGAGACTAGAACTCTCCCCTCTCCTCCCCACCACCATATGAAGACCGGCCAGAAGGTGGCTATCACCAAGGCCAGGAAGAGAGCCCTGATCAAGAACTGAATGGGCTGACACCTCGATCCTGGACTTCCCTGCCTCCAAAACTGTGAGAAATAAATGTCTGTTGTTTAAACCACCCAGTCTATGGCATTCTGTTCTAATAGTCTGAGCTGAGACACTGGGGAATGGTCAGAGAGGGAGGAGAAAATCTGCATGACATTGTGGCAATCTGCCCTGTGACTGGGAAGTCAGGGGAGCAGAGTTAATAAAAAGTGAGTGCTAGACAGTGCCACAGGCAGCAGAGATTCAGCAGGCTAAAGGCTGAAAAGTATACTAAAAGACATTAATGCCATCACCTGGCAGGAACTGATGTACTGCCAGTCAGACAACAAGCCCAGTCCCTTCTGTTCCAGTCGGCCAGTGGTTTTCAACCTTGGCGGCATGATAGATTCACCTGGGAGTGTTTCAAAGTACTAATGCCCGGGCCTCAATTTCAGCGATTCTGAGTGAACTAGTCTGGGGTAGGGCCTGGATACTGGTGTATTTTTTAAAAAGCTCCCTAAGTGATTCTAATGTGTAGCCAGGGTTGAGAACTATTACAACTTCAGCTACATTGTTAAAAAAGAAAAGTTTCATCTGCATTCTGGTAGAGCAGATTTTATATGGTCATGTGGCTATGCACAGTTACAGATGTGCTAAGTGCTTTCCTAGATTATCTCATTTAATCCCCACCGCAGTGCTATGAGGCAGGTACTATATTAACCTTGTTTCATAGATAAGGAAATGCGCACAGAGGGGTTAACTTGTTAAGCTCACATAGTAAGTGCCAGAGATAGGGAAAAAAACCCACTTCCACAATAAAAAAGCTCAATAAAACAAATGCCACTTGCCATGTAAGAAATAGGAGTATATTTCCGATTGAGCGATTCTACCTCCTCCAAGACATGATTATATACAGACATCATTCTTCTCTCATATTCACTATCAGCATGGGCTGCTGCCGTAGATCCGTATTCCTGGAAACTAAAGTAAAGATCAGCATCAGTTAATCAATCAAAATAGTAACTATTTTAATGCCTAAACAATATTAGGCACTTTCCACAGATTCTCATTTACTTTTTAAAATAGTAAAGTTATTTTCATTTACAGGTAAGGAAACTGAGGCTTGGAAAGGTTAAGTAATTTGCCTATAGTCATGTAACTAGGAAGTGGCAAACCGGAATTCAAACCCAGGTCTGACTTTAAGTTATGTAATTCTTAACCACTTTGGTTGTTAGGAAACATGAAAGTGTCTAAACCTTGTTGCTGACATGAGGTGAAAGAGATATAAGACATTTGAAAAGGTAACTATCAACCCAGCCAGCAGATAAGTGCCAAATTACCAATAAAGATATATAAACAATAGGTCAGAATATGGAGGGAGATGAGGAATGTCATAGAAGAGAATAGTCTTGAATAAATCACTAGGATGCATAAGATTTGGAGAGATGGAAAGTACAGGGGCATTCATGGCTGGGGCAATGGCATGAATCTAAAGCATGGAGGTGAAATACACAGGAATGTTCAGGAAAAGGCTAGTATACAGAGCATGCTGGGAAAAGTTTAGCCTAGAGTTCTTCCTTTTCCCTCTACTGCTTCAAATCACCCAACATTTCTGAAAATATTTTAAGTGAGAAAAGAAGGCATTCTTTTCTCTTGCATTCTAACTAAACTTTTGACAATGCAATGTAGGTAATTTAAATATGTTGGGCATAATACTGCTCTTACTATTCCACAGTATCACTTTAATGCCTATGAAGTGCAAAGTGCATCAGCTAGGTACTTTACCCACGTTATTTCATTTAATCTTCACAACCACTCTAAGAAAAAGGCATAATTATCTACATATAGTTTATGCATATGTGGCTCAGGGAGATGAAATACATTCACAGAGCTAGGAGTGAGTGATTAGGGATTCACGTGTCTGCCTGGCTCCAACGCTCTGTTCCCTGTTCTGTACTATATCTTAAGTTGCATTAAGACAAGAATTGAAGCTCCTTTTTATGATGGACTTCACAAATAAATAATTTGCTAATAAAAAAATTCCATTTCTGGCTTTTTATTTCTATAAAGGATATTCTTCCTAATAGTTCATATAAGTAGAGCCATACAACACATACTCTTTTGTGTAATCTGTGAAGTATAGTCAAGATTCTTTTTTCCTTCTATATATTTAGTTGTTCTAGCACAATCTGTTGAAAAACTCTTCTCCTCCCATTGAATTATCTTGGCATCTTTGACAAAAATCAAGTGACCACATGAGTCTCTATTTCTGGACTCTCTACCCTTAAAGCAATATCACACTTTCATAATTACTGTAGCTTTATAGTAAGTCTTGAAATCAGTAGTTAAGGCCTCCCACTTTAGTTTTTTTCTATTCTGCAATATGGTGAATTATACAGCATTGTACAGTATTCTTAATATATTCTGCATACAAGTGTTTTGCTAGAATATGTTTGAGAATAATTTTCTTCCTATCTGTAACTTGTCTTTTCATTTTCTATGGTGAATTACATAGATTGATTTTTTAATGTTAAACCAACCTAGCATTCCTGGGATAAACCCTACTTAATGTATTATGTTTTTATGTATTGCTGGATTCAATCTGTTTATGCTTTGTTAAAATTTTTTATGCCTACATTCATAAAGAATATTTGAATTTGTCCTGTTTACCTAAATTAGCAAATTTGTTGGTACAAAGTTATTATTCTCTTATTTGGCTTTAAATGTGTACAGGATTTGTACTGATACCCTAACTTTATTTCCAATATTAATAATTTGTATTCTTTTTCTTGCTCAGACTAGCTAGTTTTATCAATTTTATTAATTTTTTCAAAGAACTAGCTTTTGCTTTCACTGATTTTCTCTATTGGCTTCTTTCACAGCATATTTTTGAGAGGGATCCATGGTTTTCAGATGTCCTGTTGAATGATCAATAGGCCACTCATCTTTATTGCTGAGTAATATTTCATTGTATGGATATACAATTTATTTATCCATTAGCCTGTTGAGAAACATTTGGATTTTTCCCATTTTTGTTATTATGAATAAAGCGGCTATGAACATTTGTGTAGAAGTCTGTGTGGAAATATATTTTCAATTCTCTTGGGTAAATATGTAGGAGCAGAACTGGTGATCATAAATAACTGTACATTTAACTTTTAAGACACTGCTGAACAGTTTTCCAAAGTGGCTGCATCATTTTGCATTTCCAACAATAGATACATTTAAGCCCCTCCACATCCTCACCATTTGGTATTGAAGGTCTTTTTAATCTTAGCTGTTGTAGTGGGTGTAGCATCGCATTTTAATTAGCATTTCTCAAATGACTAATGATGTTAAGTATCTTTTCATGTGCCTGTTGGATATTAGCATATGTTCTTTCTTGAAGCGCCTGTTCAAATCTCTCACCAATTTAAAAAAAATTGGCTTGTCTTAAATTGTACAGTATTCTTAATATATTCTGCATACAAGTATTTTGCTGGAATATGTTTGAGAATATTTTCTTCCTGTCTGTAACTTGTCTTTTCATTTTCTTAATGACATCTTACAAAGAGCAGAAGTTTAAAAATTTAAATCCAATTCAAATTTTTCTCTCATGGTAACTGCTACTCATGCCCTAAGAAATCTTTCCCAACTTCCAGGTCATGAAGAGTTTCTCCAATGCAGTCTTCTACAAAGTTTGGAGCTTTATATTTTGGTCTATGATACATCTGGAATTTTTGTGCATGGTGTGAGGTATGGTCAAGATGTTTTTTCCTATATAGATATCTAGTTGTTTATTTCTAATTTCCTCTTTGAGGAAAGTGATCTTAGAATCTCAGACTTTACTAGATTGAAATTATAGACAGTGAAAACACATATTCTGAAACAGAATATCATAATGGGGAAAAATAATGTATTATTTTTTAATAAAAACACTAATTTTGAATAATTAATTAGTTATTGGGGGAGGAGGGAAAATTTTTAATAAAGCAAAACCAGGACTATTTTGGTTCGGGAAGCCAAAGAATAAAAATGTCAAGTTCAAGCTTAACTGTATCATTAATTAAATTTTTCAAAAATGTTTAGTTATACTATATACGAAGAAATTGTGACTACTCAAAGAATTCCTTCCCCGTTATTTTTCCAAGTCAATGTTTTAAAAATAAGAGGCAGGAGGTAAGTAGACAATGAAGTCAAAAAATCTACGTTTCTGTCACTAGTTGTGTGACCCTGGGCAAATGCTGAAAGAATTCTTCCTCTTTTTCTTCTATAATATCTCTTCTAAAACACTATTGTGATGATTAGGTAAGACAACATATTTGAAAGTGTTTTGTAATGTAAACTATTATTAGAGTTACCTTGCTGATTCTGGATCCAAAATCAGGGCTTCTACTGCATGAGATATCAGTAAACAGCTCTGTTGCTGTCTGGATTAATGTTAAGGTTATACATGAAAACAGAGATTTCCACGATCTATTTACACTATCTGAATATTAAATGAGTCAAGAGGACAATCATATTTTTAGTGAAGGTAATCATGATATTATTAACTCAAATCATCGGGGGCTCTGTTTTTTCCTTTTAAGGGCTATACATTGTCTACAACAGTGATTCTCAAAGTCTGTTCTCAGAAGGGTACTTATGAGGCTGTCTGATGTGGGAAGGGGGACCCAAGAAACGGGTCTGTGATTCAATCCTAGCAACTCAGTTTTTAATCTGTCTTAGATACAGTAGTTTTTCATAAGAGTTCGAGACAAACAAGCAAACAATAAAAGGCTTCACTAATGAAAGTTAAAAACAAAAAAACAAAACCAATGGTCTGTAGAATCTTTAGCTCAGAGGTTCCTAATCTGGGGCTTAAGGGGTCTGTTAATCCCACTGAAGTTGTGCAAATTGTGGGTATGTGTGCATAAACCCATTTTGTGGGGCAGAGGGTCCATACCATTCATTACGTTTCAATCAGTAAGCCAAAATGCTAAGAACTACTGATTGGTAAGAACTACTGATTGGTAAGTCCACAACTTAAAAATAATTTCTCTTCCCTCCTTTCAAAAATAATTTGAAGTTGCTAAAAAGAAAATACAGTGAACTTAGAGAAGACTTAAGGAACAAAAATGATGACTAAAACTACTGAATAGATCATTAATAAAGGTGATGAGACCTAGGGTTGTTAGCCAAGAAGAAAGAAGGATGAGGGGAAGCAAAATGTTCTCTGGTGGGAAAATATAACGTTTTGTAGGTTATAGCTCACAAGAGCACAAGGTATGCATCACTGCTAAGATACAGACTTTGGATGCTCTTCCTGGAGGTGGAGAAAACCACCTGAGTCACCATATTTTTAAAAAAAACCTGGTTCAAGTTCAAAAGTAAAATTATTCTGCTTATACTAATTTCAAAGGGGAAATTATTAATTATAATAAATTTGTAGGCTTATCTAATATATATTTTTGTAGTTAAGCTTATCCGAAGTAGTCTACATTTAAAAGAATACTTCCAAAAAAAAAAAAAAAAAAAAAAAAAAAAAAAAAAAAGAATACTTCCAAAGAACAAATAATATGGGGGTGAGCTTAGGATACAGTTCTACATTCCTCAAAGTTGCTGAGTCAGCATCAAAAGATGCCTGGTAAAGATCCCCATATCGGGAAGCAAGACTTCGAAATTCTTCCATGGACTGTTTCATCTATAAAGAAGAAAACAATATCAATTATGATAAACAACCATGCTCTCATTATTGTGTAAACAACACAAAAATCAAAACATAAAAACGTCATCTTCAGACAAAAAAAAATTCAAAAAATAATGAATTCTTTTCATTGTCATTCTATCCACTTTCATAAACTTTCTTACATAAAATCAACAAAAATGGCAAATGAAACCACAGATGTTTATAAGATCATAACAATTAATATACAATATATAGAAACAAAAAATTTGCATTTTATCTTCTTCAAGTTCCACTAAAATAATACAGCTTAAAACATTCCTAAGTTTCTTTAAAACATATGTCCTTTCTCTTTATATAAATTTGTTGCACCCACTGAGACGTCATCACATCATCCATCACTTTATCGTTCTAATGACACATCAGCACAGATGAGTTAATAAACATTTGATGCTTACATCCACTGGTTTTAAATTTCACAACTTTTCATCTCAAAACTAACTTCAAAAACCTGTAAAGTATAAATGAAAAGTATACTTAAAAAAGTTAAGACATGCCTGATTGGAGATGCGACCACACCTCTGGAGGTCATTTCCCAAGGTCATGGCAATGGTTGTAGCAATTGCAGGCGGGGGGCTTGTTTTCAGGCTATTACAAGTACAGATCAGCTGAGAGAAGGCTTGTAGAAGGTCAATCCTGAGTTTTACAAATTCACACTGAAAACTTAAAGGATTCAATGGTGTACTAGCAGCCTGGGGGGGAAAAAGAGATATTTAAGAAAAAGTAAAAATAACAATGAAGTAGGGTAGTACTCAGTATTTATCACAGTTTGTACACAAGAGCAATAGTTCTAACATTGATGGATAAACACCTAAGTCATAAGGAGAATTATGTAATATTCGAATGAAAAACTTATGAGCATCAGCTCTGATGTATGTTCTATCGATATTCAAAGGTTCCTTATTTCCTACATTCACAAAGACTATATAACATGTGGGTTGGCTAGATTATCGTCAATAAGATATCATATAAGGGACGCTTTAAGGACATTACCATTCCCCCAGATCCCTTTATCACCTTCCTACCTTTCTAATCTGAAATTCCCATCACTACAATCATTAACGGTATCTTTAAAAGTTGGGGGCAGGGAGGAAAAGAAAGATAAGGGCAGGAGAAATATGTTTCTATCCAGTCACTTACAGTACACTGCCTCAAAGCTACCTTCTTCCATTGCTAGCTCAGATTAATTTTTAAAAGAATTTCTAAGTAGACACTTTAGAAAGCAGAGAGAGGCCACGAGGGAAGAATAGGTTACAACATACAAATAAATTTCAATGAGGATGGAGGGGTGTCAGGGCTAAGTCTTGGGTAGCAAAGAGTACCATTAGGTAGACAGGGTAAGGAATGAATGGTAAGTCAAGCCAGGATGGGTAGAGAACTAAGACAATCTTTAAGTATTTGGCAAATGTCCTAGTGGAGAACCCAGCACTGTGTTTTCAACAAAAGGCATATACTAAAAATATGGTAACATAACAATAAATGGAGGCATAGTGAAATTAACTTTCCTCTACGACACGACCCAGTTAAAACACGCCGATGATGTTTCTTAGACACTATCTCAAACTACTCTTTCCGCAGAAGAGCCAGACATGTGATTTTGGGTTCAATTTTTTTTTTATTGAGATGGAGTCTTGTTCTGTCACCTGGGCTAGAGTGCTGTGGCATCAGTCTAGCTCACTCACTGCAACCTCAAACTCCTGGGCTCAAGCAATTCTCCTGCCTCAGCCTTCTGAATAGCTGGGATTACAGGTGCCTGCCGCCACACCTGGCTAATTTTTAAAAAAATTTTTAGTAGAGACCAGCTCAGGCTGGTCTCCAACTCCTGAGCTCAAGTGATCCTCCTGCCTCGGCCTCCCAGAGTGCTAGGATTACAGGTGTGATACACTGCGCCTGGCCCTGATTTGGGGGTTCTAAAAGTTAGTTACAATATTATCCATCTAGACAAGTACCACATAATGACCATAGTACAGTTGTCTCGACTATTAAGTTATTAAGTATGAAATGTCCAATTTTCTTAAGTATTAAGTTCGACAGTTAATATCTCTGATATTTCACTTTGACACTTCTTGTTTTATGTTTATTGTGAAGGTATATCCTCAGTCTTTCAAATGCATGTTTGGTTTATGATTATCTTTCACATTTTTTTTAAAGCAATTTTTGTGAAATCATGGATAAGTCAAAAATTTGTGTTATTTTCGAATATGAGTTCCCTGGTGGAATCAATGCAATGCAGACAGCTTGAAATATCAACAAAGTGTTTGGGAAGGATGTGGTTAATGAACGCACCGTACCTCTATGGTTTGAGAAGTTCCATTCTGGCGATTTTAATCTTGAATATAAGGCACATGGGCGACCTGAGACCAAGGTGGATAATGATGAGCTGAGAGCTGTAGTGGAAGCAAATCCACCTTAACTGACACATGAATTAGCAGCAAGGTTTGATATTACTATCCCAACAACACTGGACCATTTGAAACAAATCAGCAAGGTAAAGAAGCTAGACAGATGGGTTCTGCATGAATTAAACAAGCGTCAGAAGTCAGAAGAGAAATCGTCTTGAAGGTTGCTTTTCTTTGTTGTCATGACATAAAGGCAAACCATTTCTACACCATATTGTTATGTGTGATAAAAAATGGATTCTTTTTGACAATCACAAGCATTCAGCACATGGTTAGATAAAGATGAAGTGCTGAAACACAGTCCAAAACTGAATATTCATCAGAAAAAGCTAATGGTGTCTGGTGGTCCAGTGTTGATATGAAACCTGGTCAACTGATTACAGTGGACATCTACTGCAACCAATTGGACAAAATGATAAGGATGTTTGTGATTAAATAGCCAAGACTGATCAATAAAGACAAGCCAATCCTCTTGCAAGACAACACTCAACTACATGTTACACAAACAATGCAGCTCAAACTACAGAAGCTGGACTTGGAAACACTCTGCCATCCACCATATTCACCAGACCTTGCACCAACTGACTACCACTTCTTCCAGGCTTTTGGTCATTTCTTCCAAGGAAAAATAGCCTTTTGCGATTTCATCGCCACTTGTTCTCCAGGCTTCTTCGCTGCTGGCATAAACCAGCTACCGTTAAGACAGCAAACCTGTGTTGATAGTTTAGGCGCATACTTTAATTGTACTGCTTCTTGTTTGAGATATAATAAACTACACTTTAGATTTGAAATCGGACATTTCATATTTAATGACCTAATACTGAATGTCAAATGATGTTTTATTATTTGGTAGCATTCACATTTTACTCTACAAAACAGCATGCTATTCCCTGCATCCTTTATAAGAATGTATGCTTGCTTTAGTATCCCTTTCAAACTGCCAACGGTCCTTGATGAAACATTTTATATAAGGTAGAGTTAATAACTGTACTCAATATATTTAATTCTGTGGTTTTCAACCTTTGGGATGTTTTATTCTAATCATGAAACAATATGGATTAGGATAGTAAAGAGACCATTTCAATTGTTTCAAATTTCTTAGATGAGACCTCATTTGTTTTTATATGAAGACAGATTTCCCCACTTGCTCTGCCCCTTAAGCTGCTACTATTTTTAATTTACTGTTTGTCAGCAACTTTAGAAGGAATAGGAATACAAGTAGTTGTATACAATACTGTTATATAAATACAGTACCGATCATCTTACCAGACAAAAAATACTGGCAGCATTGTTCTAACATGCATTATAAAACTGAAAGAGAAGCACGGGATAGTTATAACAAGCAAGATTTGCTGCTACTCTCGATTTACTCTAACAAGAAATATTTGATTGATGACATAAGATGATAACCTTGAAAGTGACTGCCATCTTGGACCATGCCACAGTGAAGGAAAGCAATGTTAGATATGGTATATAACTTCAAAAAGAACACAGAAAAGACAGATTTGTCATAAAGGTCAAAGACTTTAAAAGGCAATGTTTTCCAAGAAAGATGGGAGATATACAGGAAATAAAATTTAGACTATAGAAGTATGAATAATGCCAATGAAAAATAAAAGGGTATAATTTCCTTTGGTTTCTACTGGGGCTAAACCTTAAATAGAGGTTGTGTTCTAATGTCAGCAAGTAAAGCAAACACTGTATATAATCAAAATTACTCCTAAAAATTCCTTAGGAAGAATTTACTTCCAGTTAGTTCAACAGAGCCAGATAAAGGAATGGTAAACTAGAGTTCTCTTCTAATCCTCACTCCGGGGTATAAGCTAATTAAGAAGGAAGGTTAGGAGAACTGTCCCCACTATTTAAATAGCTTTTTTTTTTTTTGCTAAACATAGAGTTGAATGTGTTAAACATGCAAATAATGCTACTTCACTGAATTTGTGATTTGTAGTACTTATCCTATTTTCTAAATGGAGCTAGCTACAGAAACCAATGCAGCTGAAAAAAAAAGCTACCTGATAAACTCATTACATTGTTGTGAAAGAAATCTCCAAAACTTTCTCATCTTGCAGAACTGAAAATCTACACTCATAAAACAATAGCTCCCCTTTTCCCCCTTCCCAAACCCCCTGGGCAACCACTATTCTAACTTTCTGTTTCTATGAAGTTGACTATTTTAGATATTTCATATAAGTGGAATCATATAGTATATATCTTCTGTGACTGGCTTATTTCATTTAGTATAAAGTCAGTTTTTAAAAGAATAAGTCAAGCCTAAAGCAACAGAGAACTAGATTAAACCATCCCTCCTGCTAAGAATAAGTGGAGGAAAATGGAACAAAATATTAAAATCATCTATTTGAAAGCATCAAAGAGCTACTAAGGCAACGAGGACCCGTGAAGCCAAAATCATGGAGAGAAGTGAAACCCAAGGAGGTAAGACTGACATTTGGTGACATCTTTCCCCTTGAGACATATGCTAATTTGAAAACTGCTGCTGAGAGTCTAAAAAGCTAAGCAGAGATTTCAGCAGTCTCATAAAACTAGGATGGGCTGTGGAAAATATTTCAGGCTTTCCACTTTAACCACAAAAGGCTATACCCTAGGAATTAGGAGAATCTGAAAATATGCTGGCCCTCACAAGGACTGAATCCTACTTTTGAATCAGTTCAATCCTTGGCTGAATTAAAGTGATCTTCCATTAGCCTAGGTGCCTGTCAAAAGCAAAGAAAAATAAGTTAAGGCCCTGGATGCTGTAGTCACTATCATTTCCTATACACACTGTCCAAAACTCAATAAAACATAACCAGGCATACAAAAATGACAAAATTCCCCAAGCCAGGAATGAAAAAAAAAAATGTCAAAGATATAAACCAGTAGATCCAGATAGCAGAGATATCAGATCTGAATTTAAAAATAACTATGATCAATGTTAAAGAAATTAAATGGCAAAAAGAGAACCCTAGCTAAAAACTGGAAAATATAAAATAACCAAATGGAAATTCTGGAACTAAAATGTAATAAATGAAACTAAGAACTTAATAAATGGGCATAGCAGCATATTAGACACAGTAAAAGAGAGATTTACTGAGTTGGAATATGTTCAGAAGAAAACTTTTAGAAGGAAGTACAGAGACAGAAAAAGATGGAAAATGCAGAAGAGAATGTGAGAGATATGAGAGACATGGTAAAAATAATTAATATAGGTACACTTGGAGCCAATCATAATCTCAGAACATACCAGATGAGAAGAAAAATGCAGAGCAATAGGAACTCTTATACATTGTTGGGAGGACTGTAAATTTATAAAGCCACTGGGGAAAACCTACCGGTACTGGCTAGTCAATTTGAAGATGCACATAACCTATGCAACTCCACTCTTAGGCAACGTCTTACAGCTGTATCTCTCAACAGGGGCAGGAATATCTTTATCAGTTCAGAAGGTTAAACATCTCTAGCCATTGACCATTATAGCCAGTAGCAGTATCCACCAACCCCCCCACTACTGTGACAAACAGAAACATTCCCACACACTTCCAAATTGGAGTAGAGGCAGATACACAGCTCTGATTTAGGTATACTACCCTGGAGAAAGGTTTTCAACCTCAGTACTGTTGATATTTTGAACTGAATAATTCTTTATTGAGGGGGGCAGCCCTGTACATTGTAGGATGTTTAGCATTGCTGGCTTCTATGCACTAAATATCAGCAACACCTTGGCAAGTCGTGATAACCAAAAAAGGCTCCAGACACTGCCAAATATCCTCTGGGAGGTAAAATCGTCCCTGGTTGAGAACCAATGTCCTAGAGAAACCTTTGCATAAGTGCATCAAAAGACATGTACAAGAATGTTCAGAGCAGTACTGTTGGTAACAGCAAAAAAAAAAAAAAAAGTGGAAAAATCAAAATGTTTACCAACACTAGAATGGGAAAATTAATTGATGTACATTCTTAAGATGTAAGGGCATTAGTGAAATTGCCTGACAACTTCATGCAACAAAATGGATGAATTTTAGGAACATAATTTAGATGATCAAAGCAAGTCAAAGAAAAGTACATGATTTCTTTTCATGTGAAATTCAAAAACAAGCAACATAAAATAGTACCTTGCTTTGAGTTACCAAAAAAGCATGTTAAAATGACAAAGAAAGGCAAGGGAACAGTAAACACAAGATTCAGGATAATGGTTAGGGAAACAGTATTCAAATATGGCAAAGAAACAAGAATTTTAAAGGCAATGATAATATCCCAATTCCTAAACCGTGTACTTGATATTTGTTGTATTTCTTGTACCCTACATAATATATATGTAGATATTATACCCATTCAATATTTAATGACAACAAAAATAAAAATAAATGATAAAAAAAAACCCCACTCCACTGTTGTAGGCAGAATGCTAAGCTGGTTCCTCTGGTTCATACCCCCTGGTATCTATACCTTGTATAGGCTAACAGTATCCCTACTCTGAAAATCCAAAATCTGAAATGCTCCAAAATGTAAAACTTTCTGTGTACTGACAGGACATTCAAAGGAAATGCTCATTTAAGCACTTTGAATTTCAGATTAGGAATGCTCAACTGGTTTACTGCAAATATTCCAAAATCCAGAAAAAAAAATCTTAAATCCAAAACATTTTTGGTTCCAAGTATTTCCAATAAGGGATACTCAATCTGCATAATCTCCCTTTGAAGATAAGTAGAACCCATAACTTGCTTCTAACTAATGGAATATATCAAAAGTGATAGAATTTTGAAGATATAGTTTAGGTCCCTAATTAACGGACTGTATATTAATTAGTCAAAAGGGAGATCATTCAGAGTAAATTTGACCTAATCAGGCGAGCCCATTAAAAGAGGGTCTAGAAAGTAAGAGATTCTCTAGCTGGCCTGGAAGAAGCAAGCTTCCACAAGTTCTATAGGCATAAGGAAATTAATTCTTCAAGAAGTACATGACCTTAGGAAAGAACCCTGAGGCTCCTTGAACCTCAGATGAGGATTGGCCCTGGCAGACACCTTGACTGCAGTTTTGTGACACCACAAGCAGAGGACCCAGCCAAACCATGCCTGGCCTTATGACCCACAGAAACTGAAAGAGTAACTGGATGTTGTTTGAAGCCACTGAGTTTGTGGTAATTTGTTACACAACACAGAAAGCCAATATAAACACTTTTAATAATTTTTATTCCTAAGAAGCAAGACAATTAATTCTATCATTAATCACTGTATTGGGAAATTAAATATCTAATATTGCTACAGGGTCCCGAAAAGCACAGAATTTTGAACTTCTCTTGTTTAGTTTGGCTGAAGCAGGCAAAATGCATGATTCTCAGAGCTGTACAATCTCACGTATGGATAATTCATATCAGGAAATAAAAGGGTAACCAATGCTCGTATTTACTCAGTTAAAAAGACAGAAAGCTATTGTCAAATCCACATTTGCCAAATGAACATATTTTTTAAAAATCCTCAAAAAACCCAGATAGTATAGTATAATCAGCAATGTGGGAGATTTCCAATGACTGCAGGATCATAACGCCTTTTCCTCCAGACTCCTCTCAAGTGAAGAATCATTTCCTGGTTTTTTTTTAGTCCTCAAAGTACAGGTCGGACACACAGTAAATGCTTACGATACACTGAATAAAAGAACTCCATTCCAACAAACAAAATTTGAGGCTGAATGAGCTACCCAAGGTAACACTGTGTTCACAGCAGAACCAAGACTAAGGAAGAGTCTCTTATTTGTCAATCAAGTGCTTTCTTCCTATGTCAGAATTCAGTCCTTCATTATTGTCAAGCCACATTAAACGTACATACCACATAAACCATTAAAAGAGTATTAAATACTCAATAGAATTGTTCACAAAATTAATTTCATCTGATTCACTGTTGGGTGAGCCTGTTTCACAGTTCTCGTCATTTAGTGTACTCAATGATTAACAATTTTCTGCTCCACATGAACTAGAAAATGAAATAATTCTATTGATCTGAGCCAATAATTGTACCTTTTAATTTTGTGAGACATTTATTAGCCTAACATAGGAAACAACAACCTTTTCCCAGAATAATCAAGAGGAAAGAATCACAGTAGTTTATATCACCCTTTAAAATGGAAAGGAGCCTATATTTCTATTTTAAACAGCCATCAATCAATCCTAGCATTAAAAAAAAAAATCACACTTCAAAAAATATGTGCCTCCCAGTAGTCTCTTTTGTGACAAGTTTATTCTTCGTTCTACTTTGAAGCATTTATTTCGGGATGACGCACCATTAAGAATATTTTAGATATGTTATAAATGTATGTTATGTAAACAGGTACCAAAAGTTTTATGATCCCATTTCTATATATAATTTTTAAAGCTGTGTGACAATATTTTTAAAATGTTTAATGTTGCTTATATAACCTTTTTTAATTTTAAGGGGAAAAACCCTTGCATTAATATAGAAAATGCTCATTTTAGGGAATAGGTTCTTACTTAGGAATATAACTAAATTCAAGGAAATATAAGAAATGTTAAAGGTCTGCCCCCTCTGCAAACCTTTCATTTCCTTGGCAGAGCAAACAGAAACTGTAGCTAGCTGACTGTTGATTTTGGAGTGGGAGGATATCACAAAAGGGTACAAAGTGGGACACTAGAATCCTCCGTAATTTTTTATCTACAAAGCAAAAACCTCTAGTTACTTAGTAAGTAGCCGCCAGGTATGAGATGAGGCCAGGGGTTTATGTGTGATGGTGGTACTGACCCAGGTTGGGATCTTACTAGTAAGAGTCTGGAGATGGGAGATTCTATCTCCACACCACTTATCCTTTCTGCATGGATTCAGCAATCCTCTTCACATGTGGTACCCAGTACTTTATAAAGAGAAAATAAGTTTCCATCAATCTATGAATGTTAAAAAGGGGGAAGAATTAAGGGTTTATTTCCATGACCTATTTGTTACTTTGATATTGCCAAATATACACATCAGCAGGTTTCTCGGGGTAGTTAAAATAGAGTAACCCAAAAAGAAAAGGGAGAGAATTCTCACATAAGTCATCATCACCAAGGGAGAATTAAGAGAACTTACTGTTAAGGAAGCAATCCCTTTGTGATAGAATTTTAAAGACTCAGCAATGCAAGAAAGTGCTGAACTATAATTCTCCTCTTGCAACCCGGTGAGACACTGTTCGGCATGTGAGAACTCCTTCAAACTATTCAGCCAGAAGTAGAAGTGTTCTGAGGCAACCTGAGTCAGCAAACTCTGATAAAGCTCTCTGGCCATGTCATGATTACCCTAAAAAAAGGAAAAGAAAAAGAAATAAAAAACAAAACCAAAAGCAAAGAAAAAAGAAATAGAAGGGGCACGTGGCGAGGTTCATACATTTGAAAGAGTTGATGCAGCAGCTATAATATAAACCCAAACCTTGGATAAGTATAAACAATTGTTCCTCATATTATATAATTTTTTGAGACTCAGTCTAAATACTTCCTCAGAGAATATATACTGAACTGCTTTTATGTAACATGATGCTTAAAGTTCTTTACGAAAACAGTTCCAAAGAAAAAAGAAATGGAATTTTAGTCCGAACTGTAGAAAGTATAAATAGTTAATGTATTATCATTCTGGATGAGCTATTGAGTGGGGTGAAGAAAACCCCAAAGAGAAAGGGGGGTTGTTGGGGGTAATGTGAATGCCATTTAATGCCTGGAGCCTGAGACGCTCAATGTTCTGCAATGTTCCTTCCCTATTTGAAAAACAATGGAAAATTAAGCACATGCGCTTCAATCACCTAGAGTCATGCTTCGCAAACTTTGTTCTTCGAACTTATCCCCAAAGGATTTCTGTACTAGCCAAGGTCTGTATTTCCTTCCTCTCAAACAAAATTAATAAAAATTGTTAGGCTTTCCATATGGCTGAGAGGAGTACAGCATACTAAAACTTTTCCATTTGTACTTGAGAATGATTAGGCTGGGGTGAGAAAGAGAAGATGTGGTGGTTACTGATATAGAAAGACAGAAACAGAGGGGGTGGCAGGTGGCCTAGGTTATGACAAAATAGGGCAAAATGAAAGTGGCACTAACAACCTACAGCCAGAAAGAGCTCAGATTTTAATTTCCTCCTAACACTGATAAATACCAACAACATATGTACTGTTCTTTTATGAGAAAAGTTAAAAATCAGGGCCTTTCCTTCATCATCTTTAGAACCCATGACTAAAATGTACTTCCATCTTTATTTTAGTTTTGACTATGACTAATAATCACACAACCTAAGGTACATGACCCTGATGTTTCTCCACCAACCCAGTTCACTTAGAAGGGTGATACATACCATTCTGGAAGCCTGTCTGGCAATACGGTACACAGTCCATCCATTGGAGACACTTTCAAGCTGCTGCTTAATTACCGCCTTTATTTCAGCAGACAATGCCTTCTGACTTGCTACAAAAATCACAGTAGCCAAACTCACCTAACATTGGGCAAGAAGAAAATTAAGAAAATCATGTAATTTTACCCAATGGCATAGATAACTTACCCAAAAGGGAGAAAAACTAATTAGAGCTCATTTAAAAAGAAGAAAATGTCTTCTGTTGACATTTAATTTTTCATTTATAAGTCATTAAATAATATATCCTATTCATTCACAGCATTTTTTATAATAGCAAACAATTAGAAGCAATGTCCATAAATATGGATAAATTATATAATTATGCAATTTTACTACATATCAGTAAAATGGATAAACTAGAGATATACTTATTAATATAGATGATCAACAAAATAGGCAAAAATGTTCAAAATGCAAAAGACTGCATGTAGTATGACACATTTACATAAAGTTAAAGATATGTAAATAATACTGCATATTACTTAGGAATATATACTTAGGTAGTAAACCATGGGAATGATAAATGCCAAATTCAGGATAGTGGTTACATTTGAGAGAAGGGGGGAGATGCTATATGGGAGGAACACAGGGGGCTTCAACTGCATTGATAATACTTTTTATTTTTCAGGTTTTCTTTTTTATAGACAGGGTCTTGCTATGTGGCCCAGGCTGGTCTCAAACTCCTGGCCTCAAGCAATCCTCTCACTTTGGCCTCCCAAAATGCCAGGATTATAGGTGTGAGCCACCACACCCAGACTAGTAATATTTAATACCTTTTTCTTAAGCTAGGTGTTGGATGCCAAGAATTTTCATTATATTATTCCTTAGATTTTTTTTGAATTTTGTTTCATAATTTAAAATTACATTGAAGTAGTACTCAAAAAAAAGGGTAAGAAACATTAGTTCAACATGTCATGTCAATAAAAAAAAAAACCTGGCTGTCTTTTAATATACCAATGCTAGGCTGGGCGTGGTGGCTCACACCTATAATCCTAACACTCTGGGAGGCTAAGGCGAGAGGACTGCTTGACCTTAGAAGTTCGAGACCAGCCTGAGCAAGAAGGAGACCCTATCTTTACTAAAAATAGAGAAATTAGCTAGAAAAATTAGCTGGGTGTCATGGTGCACTACTGTAGTTCCAGCTACTGAGGAGCCTGAGACAAGAGGATCTCTTGAGCCCAGGAGTTTAAGGTTGCAGTGAGCTACGAAGATACCACTGTACTCTAGCCTAAGCAACAGAGCTAGAAGAACCTGTCTCAAAAAGACAAACAAAAACCCAATACTAAATCACACAAAGATGCATACATATTGTGATAACTGTATGAAGTCATTCCCATGACCACAGCAATTTCGTTATCTGGGTAACCTTTTCTGAGAGCAACTGATGAGATGGGTCAATCTTTTACACAATGCCTTCTGGAGGATTACATACAAAACAGACTGAATAAGTCATTCATTTCATTATGCTTTTTCCCAAGCTCTAGATTCAGATGAATAGAAACAATATGCAATGGCAACCTTATAGCTTTCGTTAATTTATGATTATTTAGACTGCAGCCTAGGCTCAGCCTTGGAGAACATTCAACTACACATTTTATAGCTTCCATTGCTTCCGTTTCTTTCTAAGCATCCACCTTTCCTAATCCCAAGAGTCTACAAAAGTCTAAATTGGATCCTAAATAGCTAAAGAGTTCCTAGAATGGAAAACAGGAATTTGGGCTAATTTATGGTTATTATCATTAGATTTTTAAACTTATATCTTCTGAAGTACAAAATAGGGATTAGTTCATCATTTATTTGCTTTGTAGAAGAGAGAAAAAAACCCCCTAATTTTTATTTTGTCATTCATAATAAATGAAAAACATTAGATTGAAGGCTTTGTCTATACTAAGCTGATCTGACAGGACTTAAAAAGCAGTTTTAGGTGTGAACAAAACACTTTCTAAATCAAAAGTGAAAGCACTAAAAAGCTCACATTGCCAATTCTATTTTGACTTCAGCATGCTCTTGGTCTTATATAATTACTTTAACCTATTTGTTTTGCTTTTTAAGTAAAGTCAAACAGCAGTGTTGACTTTTTAAAGTAATTCCCATTAGACCGGATCTGAGTCATCAAAGGAGATTCAAAAAGTGGCTTTTTACCAGCAGTTCTTGTTGCTTGTCCGTGGCCGATCGTCCGATCACCTTGTAGAGCTCTGTGAGGTCACCGAGCATCCCGTCGCCCAGCACTGGCAGCTGCATGGCAATGGCAGCCAGGCAGTGGCACATCAGGATCCGGGCGGCATCCTGAGCACCGTGCAACTGAGTCAACAGGGTTTCAACCACCGACTGGCTAAGGTGAGGCCTGCCCTTGGCCAACTTCACCATGCAATTTAGAGCAATCTGCACACCAACAAGAAAACAGACTAATTATACTTTGAAGATACTAAGTGAAGCTTTAAATAAAAGAACTTTGTAAAAGTTACTGGGCAAAATCAAGCGTTTTCTTTTTTTTTTTGTAGGCATAACATTTTTCTTCGTAAGAGGCACTTGATGTATTGAATCTTGAACATTAGAGTTTGTGAAGTGCGCCATGTTTAAAATAACAAATCAGAACTGTACATCAATCACTCATTTCAATCTGGGACTTAAAAAAGACAGGATGAAAATCCTAAGGAATGATGCTGAAGAGGCAAATATATGCCAAACTAAATGTCACCATTACTGTATTTTTTGTTATTTTTCAAGAACTGCTTCTAAAGTGTGGTTTGTGTACTACCTATATCAGCATCTCCCAGAATGGTAATTAAAATATAGATTCTTGGGCCCCAACCATCCCAAACTCAATAAATTAACTTTTTTGGGGGGTGAGGAAGATAATTTTTCCATGAATGGGGGTGGGGGCGGGGAGGGTGGCAAGTGATGGGGAGTGGCTGTAAATACAGATGAAGCTTCACTTGCACCTCCTGCTGTGCAGCCTGGATCCTAACAGGCCATGGCATGGGGGTTGGGGACTGCAGCTCTAGGTGACTCCAAATACACTGAAATGGGGGAAAGGCTTCTAATTTTCTCTTACTTCCTAACTGGCTTTAGAACCTCTACTCAGGCCTTATTCTGGGCATCACTAATATCTCAGCCAACAAAATTAGAAACCCAGAAATATTCTTACTTTTACATAGTCATCAGATTCTGTCAAGTCTCTAATATCCACCAGTATCTCCTTTCCATAAATCTCTCCTTAATTCCAATATCTTGAAAAGATGGGCCCATCAATCCATCACATCATAAACTTTAGAGTCTGATGGATGCAGGGTTGAATTCAGCTTGTCCCTTATTAGTGAGGTGGCTTTGAATAAGGTATTTTCTCTCTCTGAGACTTAATTTTCTGATGAGTATAAGAGGGAAACAAATTTCATTATCTGGTTATTGAAAGATTGAAGGAAATGTACATACATGCCTTCAACAAAGTTTGGCCCATAATAGACACTCAAATGAATAACAATAATAATTACAACAAATGTCAGAGCATGTCTATTACTTTAAAAGTCTATTATCTCCTCACCACCCATAGAATCAAGTCCATGTTCCTTAGCATGATATTGCATATCCTCTACGACTGAGCTGCAAACTACTTTCCAATCTCACATTATGTCATCCAGCCACAGTGGGTTCCTCACCTATCTTCCAACATTTAACAGGTATGTTTCTGCTTTCAAGTCTTTTATAAAGGTGGACCCTTGGACTCAAACACTCTTTCCTAATTACTGAAATTCTATCCCGTCTTTCAAGGGTCAACTCATATGACATCTACTTGTTGAAGTCTTCCCTAATATCCTTAGTTGAAATTAATCACTTCCAACTCTGTCCTCTCATTAGAATTGTACTTTTGTTTATACAAAACAAAAAAAACAAAACATATTGCATTCTGCTTGGCATCACAGTCCCTTATATGTATGTTGGTATCCTACTCTACATGGGAAGCTCCTCTAACACAAAGATCTTGCTTCATCACCTAAATATGTCCTACTGTGCTGAGTCCAGTATTGTATCAACACCTACGATAGTCAGGAAGAGGATTTGTTTGTGTTTTTTAAAAATATTTTTAAATGTATTACAGTTCCAAGGGGATTCTAAAGATGCCCTCAGAATGGTTTTGCCAACACATGTTGCTTACTTCCTTTCTCCACTTTTTGATTACCAGCTTTTATTTAATGGTATTACTATCTTTATTCATCACTATGGCCATATCATACCTTTTTTTAACATGCTATGAGACATGATTTCCTTTAAATCATATTTTAGACAAGCTGAAGTCCTTACATTCTCCAACATCTAACAGGTTTTTTTTTTACTTCTACTAATTATGCTTTTCCTTATTATTAATTTTGCACCATCACAAATTATATTTGATGTTTCACTCTAATAAAAGTAGTCTCATTTCACATTTTAAAAATCTTAAATATCGCTAAGATAATTTCCTGTAATTAAGTGAAGGTGAAAATTCTTTATAATTCTTCCCTTGATGTATAAACTAGGGCTTCTAACTCAAGAAATTAACAAACACACATTTATAAGTTTGGCTATAGTCATTTCATCAGTTTTTTTGTGGTATTATCAGTGTTACTTCAGATTAACACTTTGAAGAATACAGGAGCTCTCTCTATTTAACTCTGCTTTATAATGTTTAAGACTATCATATGTATCTATCACAACTTAATAAATAAATACTGTCAGCAGATGGCAAAATAGGCCGAAGTTCAGATTTTTACTTTGTCTACCTTTAGGGATAGTAAAAAAGCCAGTTTTCAAAGTCAAGATCAAGGGCAAATGTATGCTTAAGCCAGAGGTTGACAAACTATTGTCTGTGGGCCAAATCTAGCCCCCATCTATTTTTGGTAAATAAGTTTTTAATGGAACACAGACATATCCCCCCTACTCTTAACACTGTCCATGGTTGTTTTTGCCCCACAATGGCAGAACTGAGTAGCTGTGAGAGTATATGGCCTACAAAATTTAAAATACTATCTGACCCTTGACAGAAAGATTGCTAACCCCAGTTTAGGCAATGAAAGCAGACATTATATTAAAACGAGTGACGTTTTTACCTTTAATGTAGCTTGAGCACCTGGACTATCATCTTGACTACAAAGTACCAGAAGGGATTCCAGGCCAAAGACAGCATCTTGTTCCAGTGCCAAAAGATCTAGAAGAAAAACACTAAGTTTTATGGTGGTCAAGTAGAGGGGATTAAACACATACGCACATACACGCGCGGAAGAAAAAACATTAAGGAGTCTAAGATATAGAAAACACTTAAATGCATAGGGCTAACCTTCCTTTAAAAAGCACATGTGGCATTATTTCTAAAATGTAAAGGCTTATCTTCAGACTTCATCTCTACCACTTTATTGAAGATTATAAAAACATACACATTAAATCAAGAGCTAACGTCACAAAGCTATAAATAAAACAAAACAGAAATAGTGTCATCAGCTTAGCTAAGGAAAATACTAAGAACAGCAAACTATGCAGTAAGTGCTAATCTCCCCAATCAGACATAAATTACGTAGGTCCATTTTCACCTAGAATGTAACAGTTTTTAGCTTCTAATGAAAGCTGAACTACTTTTAGGAAGAAATAAGGACCCTACATAATCTTATTAATGTTTTAAGTTCTGACCATAAAGAATGAAACCCTTAGATGTCTTATATAACAGCAGTACTAGAGCATCTTTTCACTACCATAGGGCTAAGTTTTCTCTGGAGGGCCTAGAAAGTTCTGAATGTATTAGTTAACTGTATTTAGGTTAACACATGAGAGCTTTGAGAACGTACAGCAGTTTCTATGTTACATGGTAGAAAATACTCTTTACTATGCCAAAAGTAAAACAGGTTTAATTATTCAAAGCAGAATCAACATACGACTTACAGAAATGCTTCCTGAGTTAGTGTAGGAGCTTGGAAAACAACGTAAAGGCTGGGGAAGGTCAGAACACTAGAAAAAAATAGGTACTCGGAACAAGCAGTGCTGAAGGCTAGTTGGGATAAGAGGAACTGCTGAGCTTGTGATCCTTAATAAAGATCAAAATAAGCCCTGAAACAGATGGAATGTCCAAAATGCATTTCCTGTTCTTGAACACAGGCACGGAATTTTTCAAGTCTTTCAGTCAAAAGATGTTAGGTTACACGATAAAATATGTGCTATTATTTTCTATGCATGTCCTCCTGGACTATGCAAATCAGCTTAATGTTACATATATCTAGAGATAAGTTTGTGAAAATTTAACTCGCATTGCTCTGTTAATTCACTTGCCTCTAGGCGAAAGGACTTGTTACTGAAGTTCCCTGGTAATTTAAGGTTTTCTTGGTTTCTGTATACGCGAACCCATTGCCTTACACACAGGGGTAGCGTCCTAAGTAAGCCCTATCCATAGCACTACACTGGCAAAGGCAAGCAGCGGAAGGAAATGGGCAATGCTCCATAAAACCTTTCAATTCCATAATCCCAGTCCCAAGGTCCTGTCCTCACACTTGTATTATTTTTCACAAGGATTAAGTAGCCTTGAGAAAGCTTACTCTAAGAACAGTTCGGAAGGAGGCAATTTGTGGATCAATGCACACAGGCTGAAAATAATAAGGGATTAAAAAACCAAACAGCATTCTCTCCAAGCTCCAATAAAAAATTTACATATAATATCAGTCCTGATCATGCTTACCTTTATCTTGACAAGAGACAGTTATATTGGTCAGGACTCTCACTCCATGAGCTGCGATGCCCCTGTTATTATGGTAACAGCACTCTTGGGCTAATTTGACTAAATCAGAGGATCTGGGGGAAGAACTCACATTTCCTAAACAAGCAAGCAGAGAGAAGCAGTACAGATTGTAATTCATTCAAACAGTTCCAAAGCAGTTCAGCTTAAAGGTTCAATTTTCTTAGTTTTATGAGATAATCTCTAATAATAAACTTCAAAAAAATTTCCTACTTTGACTCCATCATCAATATATATCACCATTTCTCTTCCCCAGTCAAGGTACTTAGAAAACACATGTGCCAATAGTTTTATAATGACTAAGATCTAAAATCAATACAGGACTTCCCCATAAAAATAGTAATACAAATTGACTAAAAATCAGTACAAAAGCCAAAACAACTATAGACTGTATCCTAGGCATTCAAATGTATTCTGATTAAAATGGATGTCATTATAGGCCTCTTGCCAGATAAAACCATACCTTCAAGAGAGGAGAGAAAAGAGAAACAAAACCTTTAAGTATGCTTAACTTTGCTTTTTTCCCCATCTCAAATTGCTGGCATACATTTATACCTCAAAAGGTTTACATAAGAATTCATAATTTTAGAGCTGGAAAGGATTTGGGGATCATCTGATTCAACACTCTATTTTTACAGAAGAAATCAAAGCCCAAAGATTTTAAGTACCTTGCCATCAAGGTTATAAAACTTGTTAGTTGTATACTACTCTTGTGCTTTATCCCTTCAGTTCTATGCTACATTTTGCAGCAATTTTTTAAATTCACATTTGAAATTTTGTAATGTTAAGCCTTGTGTTATGAAATTTTAATTTATAGTAGAGAATTTCTATTCTTTCAAGAAGAATAAGGAGATGA
The DNA here is from genome assembly GCA_008086735.1 of Cheirogaleus medius. Taxonomy (NCBI): domain Eukaryota; kingdom Metazoa; phylum Chordata; class Mammalia; order Primates; family Cheirogaleidae; genus Cheirogaleus; species Cheirogaleus medius. Next base: position 11,107,955 of record VBSM01002937.1, read on the forward strand.
AAGCTTGTTCAACCTTTTAGAAGAGTCTCTCATTCCTGTCTTCCTTCCTTCTGCTTAATTTTCCATGATTCCTGTCAACTTCAACCTTGTCTCTCATACCAAGGGTAACCATATTTTTTTGAGGCTGAAGGGACCCTATTAATAACTATTCTGACTTACACAAACCAAGACTATCCTAGGCAGTGTGGGACATGTGGTCGCTTTATTGATTTCTGGTTTACCATAAAACCACAAGGTTAGGTGAAAGCCTATGTTTTTAAGACAAGCAATGCATCAGAAAAATCAAACTATATGTTTAGTTTTTTAAAAACAATGAGAATTGTAATAATATTTTTTCCATTCTTTTTCTTGTCCATGTGATATGAACAATGCAAACTCATCTACACATTTATGAACATGTTTTATAAGTTGCTTTTTTCTTCTCAAGATGCACCATAGAAAACTTGGAAAAAAACAGAAAAATCCAAAGAAAACAAAAATTATCCTAAATCCCACAGACCAGCATGACCTTATTGTTAACTTTCTGGAATATTTCGTTCGAATCTTTCTTCCACTATGAACACCAATACACTTTAAAAATTCATATATAATCAGGATATATAGATACTGGCCAATATACTGCTTTTTTTTTTTTTTGAGACAGAGTCTCACTTTGTTGCCTGGGCTAGAGTGCCGTGGCATCAGCTTAGCTCACAGCAACCTCAAACTCCTGGGCTCAAGCAATCCCTCTGCCTCAGCCTCCCAAGTAGCTGGGACTACAGGCATGCGCCACCATGCCTGGCTAATTTTTTCTACATATTTTTAGTTGGCCAACTAATTTCTTTCTATTTTTTTTTTAGTAGAGATGGGGTCTCGCTCTTGCTCAGGCTGGTTTCGAACTCCTGACCCTGAGCAATCCACACGCCTCGGCCTCCCAGATTGCTAGGATTACAGGTGTGAGTCACCGCGCCCGGCCAGCTTTTAAAATATAATATTTGTGATCATTTTTCTATGTTAACATTTTTAGGGATGATACTACTTTTAATTTAATTCTTACTTATTTAGAAATGATTTTCTAAGAAACTCACATGGTTTACAAGGTACAACAAATAGTAGAAAAAGGTAAAAGGTTAGTAAAAGTTTCCCTTGTACCCAGTATTATCAGTTTCTTATGTATCATCCCAGAGAGTCTATAAATTTGCAAGCATATTTATTCCTTTCTTCCTTTTTCTTTTTTTACACACTGTTCTGCACTTCGCTTTACTCTCCTTTAAATATATCATGGAGTGTGGTCCATGCCGTATATTCTTTTTAATAAATTGCATTGATTTTTATTGGAGTGATGTCTCATAATTCTTTAATGAGTTCCATATTGATGGACCTTTTTATGCTATTACATCCTCTACTGATGGACAATATTTTGCTATTACATAGAATGATGCTATGAATAATCTTATACATATGTCATTTGTCAATGTGTGAATAAATAAGTAGGATAAATTCCTAGAAGTGGAATTTCTGGGTCAGCTGTAATGTAATGAGTACTTTCAAATCACCTATGCAAAGGTTTAATAATTTACACTCACACCAGCAATAAATGAGAGTGGCTGTTTACCCACAGCCTTGTGGACACAGCATGTTTATCAAATTTCTGAATCACTGCCACTCTGATGGATTAAAATTATTTCAGTGCTGTAATTTACATTTTCCTTAGATATATGTGATACTGAACATCTTATATATTTAAGAGCCAATTTGTTAGTGATAATTTAGACATACTAATTAAGTCTGTTTTATAGACGACTTCTGCTTACATTGAAAAAAATCTAATCAATGGAAATACACTTAAACATTTACTATTATCTGTAGAAATAATGTAACTTTGGAAAATCCTTGCCTTTTATTTCTAATGAACATTAGTCTATTTATGTAAGCCTTGTGTTTAATTCCATATACGTAAAAACTACAATTGAACAAACCAATAAAGGACAAATATCTAGCTTGAAAAGTGTTTGGATCTTATAACCTGACATAATGCTTATAAATGTCTTTGGAATTAAAAAATACAGAAAAAGAAAGCCATCGTGCATCTAAGTCACTTTTGATATAAAAAAAGAATTCTGAGTCAGAACCCTTGGGTTCAGGCTTAGGCTCAGGCACTCCGTATGTGACTCTGGACATACTGTCGAACCTTTGAGTATCTCAGTGTCAATACTTACAAACTTCCCTGCATGTGCTGTACTGGAAAGGCTATTTGTATGGGAATGCTCTTATGTTAAAAGACATGATTAAATCTTTGCCTACTGCAGCTCTTTCAAAATAATATCAGAGAAGCTAAGAAATGGACTGGCTGATTTATGCAGAAAAAGAATGCACTGAAAGCACACTGGGTATATAGTTAGTATTGCTTATAAAGAAGGCTGTGCTAATCTCTCCCATCCCTTGTAGGCATGCCGCTTTGCCATGTGATTTCCAATTCCTCCAATCAAGAGGTGTTTATTTCTCCACCTAGCTGGACTCGGCCATGTAGCTTACTTTGGCCAATAAGACATTAGAAAACATGACACAAGCAAAAGACTGAAAAGTGCTTATGTGCTGGTGGCCTGCTTTCTTTTGGCTGGAGCCAGCACCCTAAGAACATGAGGTAAACAAGCCCAAACTAGCCTACTGAGAGTCACATGGATGAGGACTAAGATGCCTTTCAAACTTCTACCCTGTAAATGAGGCCATCTTAGATCATCAAGTCATAGTCAAGGCTGCAGATGACTGTAGTCACACGAATGACCCCAGGTGAGCCCAGTAAAAATTGCTGATTCACAGAGTTAGAGCAAATAAAAAGAACACAGTTTTAAACTGCTAAGTTTTGGGGTGCTTTGTTATATAGTAATAGATAACTGTTACAGTACTTCACAGAATTAATGGAAAGTCTGCAAAACTAAGGTCAGCAAACAAGCAGGAAAAAGGCAAGGCCAGAGAGCAACCAAGATCACAGCCCAAAAAGTCATGGATGGAATTAGTCCAGGGAAGACACTGCAGCCACTGTTACTGATTATTTGATGCCACAGCCTACACTGCTGTCACAGGTACCAGACATGGCAAACATCCACTGCTACAGTGCACACTGGGAAATGGATGTTGCTGTGGTTCTTGCTCTATCACCAGGCCAGAATCTCCCACATCGCCACATCCTTGTTGTCACTGGCTGCCAATTCAATCAATGGCATGGAAATGACTAGTCGAGTCCAGGCCACATGTTTGTGTGCTCGCTGGAAGGGAGGCAGGGCAAAAGAACATTAGGTCTTTTCAGCTTCCCATTAAGACTTATACGGCAGGGAATTCCCTTCATTCAGTAAGTTAGTTCATATGCTATTCAGCCAAAAAAAAGGACAAATAAATGTACATTATAGTTTTTTAATTAATTTGGTTCAAATTAACTGATTAGAAAAGGAAGCAATAGATTCCATGACACTTGCACTAAAATAAAACAACAAAAAACTTTAGCCTTAAGTTTGTCAGGCAAGCAAGCTCCTCCCTGGGCATTAATGAAGGCATTTTAGAGTTAATCTTCCTGAAAAGGCAACTAGGAAAGCATTATTGAACTGGGGTAAAGTTTCATTTTAATTATTTTCCAGAGAGCTAATGTGTACCTACAAGGAAACATATGGCATTTGCTTTTAAAATTCACCACCACTCGGCCTTTGAAATGTACTTATATTCAAAGGGCACTTTGAGTCAGAGATACACAAAAGCAAACCAGCTATTTTAGGCATCCTCAAAAATATTGTTTCATCCACATATAATTCAAAAAAAAAGGACAAATCTAGAAAAATAATATTCTTGAGTTAAGATCAAGGATGCAAGATTTTATTATCATAGACATTAGTTAAGAAATTAGTTTCAAAGATATCACTAGCAAATAATGGAGCACGAGATTTTGAAACCTTCCCTGATTTTAAAGCTTTATAGAGGAAATACTTGAAACATAAACATGGATAAAGGAATTAGCACATTATCCACATAGTATCTCCTTTCTCTTCCTTACCTGGAGCTATGCTGAAGTAATGTTTGATGGCGATGGTCCCTGACAGTGTGGAAAGGACAGACAACATCCCCAGTTTTAGGCTGTCATAAGGGATCTGGAGGGCGCATTCACAGAGTGCCTGAAATACAGAAGAGAAATGAACACAGAAGTTAAAACATCTTCTAAACTGTCTACTACATTTAGGTTTGCTAGCTTTTATAAAAATTATATCTTAAGGTCTTTTTTCTATGTTAAAAAACGTAACTCAAACTGTCAAACTCCATGGGGAGCCTAAGGAGACATAATAACCAAATGTAATAGGTATTTTGGTACAAAAAGAGGACATTGGGTAAAAAACTAAAGAAACCTGAATAAAGTATAAACTTTGGTTAATCGTAACAATGTACCAATACTGGTTCATTTATAACAAAATTACCATACTATTAAATAATGTAAAATGTCAATAATAAGTGAAATGGTATGGGGGATGTGGAACACTCTGTACTATCTTCTCAATTTTTCTGTAAATGTAAAACTGTTCTAAAATCCCCACCATATTTTGCTTACATTAAGAGATAGGAATATTATTTCATATATGTGTATTTTTAAAAAATAACAGAGAATGTGGCATTATATCTAGTTTGTGAGTAGAGCTATTCTCCTCCCATTTCTGGTCAGTTACTCTACTCCTAACTAAGGCAGTCTGAAATATTACCAAAAACAAAATGCTGATTTTTCTTTCAATGTAGTGAACTATGAATACAAGTTCAGTGACTCTTGCCTTATCCTGTGGCACATGACTTTGATCATATGACTGCATGTAATGTAGTCAAACAACTGTCTTGCTAAATTAAACTCATTCCCATTTTCCCACAAAGGTTCAGAAAATGATCAAAACTTAAAGTCTGGGGGGGAGGTATTAAAAATACAATTCCAGAAAGGGTTAAATTAAACAATAAATTTACTATGACCCCCCAACAAAAATAGCAACAAAATTTGGGGGGGGGGATTTACATAATCTGGTTCTAAAGACCACATGGAAAAATAAAAATCAGAAAATATCCAAAAAAATCCTGACAATAGATTAAAAAACATATCAGCATTTAATATATGTTAATGGTACTTAAAATCAGAAAGCTAATTTAATAAACACTGTAAGAACAACTGGCAAGTCAATTGGGTAAAAGAATCCCTATTTCTTTTTTTATGGTAAATAAAAAACTTTTTTAAATCCAGGTAAGTGGTGATGACGGCCTGAACTAGAAGTTAGTGGCAGGAATGGAGACTAGAGGATGAATATGAGATCCATTTAGGAGGAGATTATAAATGAGGGAATAAACAAGAAAGACTCAATGATTATTACAAAATTTCAAACCTACTGACCAAATTCCACTTGTGAAGATTGAAAAGTCATGGGGATATGCCAATTTCAGAAGAAGGGCAGAAAACAAGAAGAGAAATGAAATCCAACAAGTATCCATCAGGCATTTGGAATTTAAGAGTAGCAGATTTTCAGTTAGAAGACTCACATCAGAATTCTGGCTCTGCCACTTACTATCTCTGTGATCTGAGTCAACTACTGACTCTCAACTTCTTTGTCTATAAAATGGGGGGTAAATATTTATAATGAATTGCTGGTTTTCATATAAAATATCTCCGGAAAAATATGCAAGACATTGGTTTCCACTGGGCAAAGGAGCTGTGTGGACAGAAGAATAATAAATGGGAAATATTCACTACACATCCTTTTGTAGCTTTGGAATTTTGACCATATGAATGTATCTGCATTTAAAAAACTGAATTAAAATTAAAAATCAAATATAAGTGGGGTGACGCCAATTGTCTTGTAAGATTAAACAGCCACTGAAAGTCAAAGTACTGTGCAACCCATACAAGCTACTATGCTATAGAGTAATGCAGAAGCTTGGGTAAAAGGAGTAGACTGTTGAAGGCTCCACACTGGCATTAAGGGAGGCCATCAGAATGACGGAGAATAAATGGAAGAAAGCAGAGGGTCAGGGACTCAACTCTGAGGAAAAGGGGCAGTGAAGAATACAGAGAAGATACAGCTTAGAGAGTGGAAAGAATGAGTAAGGACAGTTAAGTGCCAAAGAGGCCAAGAGAAGGGGTAGGTTGACAGTGCCAAATGTATTAAAAAGCAAAGATGATAAAGGCAGAAAAAACCTCTGGATTTACCATTAAAAACACTGGTGACCTTTTAAGTACCTGGACAAAGTGATAGGGCAACAGATCTAAATGCAAGTATATAAAAGAAAGAGTAGGGGATGAAGAAAAAAAACCAGATATAGATGCTGTTTTTAACATTCAAAAGAAGGCATTTTTTAAAAAGTGATTTTTGGTTATTAATAATATTACAATTTTTATTTATTTATTCAAATAGGGTATTTCTATTTGTTCACTTTTTGTTGCCTAAATTGTCCTGCCTTGTACTGTTAATTAGCTTGTGTTTAGGACTAGTATCCTCAACCAAACAGCCTCAGAGGTCTATGTCCTATATTTATATGTATTACAAATTACGTCTTAGATTGCTCTGTGTATAATAGACATTTAGCCTTCTGTGATAATCAAAAAGGCAAGGGAGACATTTTATACAAGATGATAAGATAAATAATTTTAAAGAATTTTATCATTTGAAAAATTAAACTAGAGAATCTTATGATAAAATTATTTACAATGTTATCTACTGATTTCTGAGACCTAGCACATTATTCGGTACCTAAAATGGTCTTAGCAAATACACACTGATTCAAAAGCTCATTAATTCAAATCCCTAAGCATAATAAAGCAAATCATGAAGTTCCCCAGAGATAGCAACATCAATCATATTTCACTGATGAAATCTGCTTCAAGTTTCTGTTTCAAGGACATTCCCTATTACAAATTATTCTTACCAGGACTACTTTTCACATCAAAAAAAGGGAAAACTATCTCTTCAAATGGAGTCCCCTTTCTCACTAACCACCACTGCCTTCCTTCAGCATTTGGTCTGAATTTCTCTCTCTATGCTGGCTTAGCTCACTGTTCAACTAGAGCCCCTGGCCTGAATTACTATTTTCTGGGTCAGTCCCTAAATAGGGGATTCTTCTCTACTCTGGAATGGGACTGGTCGCCAGGGATGTGTTCCAGAAAAGCATAGTAAAAAGTGGTTTATAATGTTTAAAGAAAAATGTTATGTTTGGAATATTATGTCAGAGACATAACACATCTAAATTTTCTATGTCTCCATTGTACTACAAAGGAAAAGATTAAAAGACAGAATTAAAATACATGACAATACATAAAAGTTCAGTATGATGTAAATGGAGTTCAAGTGTGTTCTAAGGTCCCTATAGGAGAATTAACTGTAGACTTTGATAAGAATAATTATGGTTGTTTTCGTTTCTAGAATAACTAAAAATAATATTAAAATACTGCAAACTTACAGACTATTCAAAGGAAAAGGAATGGTAAGATATTATGAACAATCAATATAGAAAGCAGCCCTCCTCTCCCAAAGAGGGATAAAGAACTGGGGAAACACACAGAAAGCATAAAATAAGATGGAAGATTTAAACTCTAATGCATAAATCACAATAAATACAAATGAACCAAATGTTCCATTTGAAAATGACACACTAACTAGGTTGGATTAAAAATAATCCAATTAAATACAGTTTATAAGAGATATCTGAAACATAAAGATATATAAAGATTGAAAGTAAAAAGATAGCAAACAATCTACCATGTAAATATATCCAGTAGAAAGCTGAAGTAGCTATATTAATATCAGACAAAATAAACTAAGGCAAGAGACCTAAATAAGTAGAAAGATTTAACATGTTCATGCATTGGAAGACTTAATATTGTAAAGATATCAATTTCTCACAAACTGATCTTTGTATTCAATGCAATCCCAGTCAAATTGTCAAGTTTTTTTGGTGGACTTGACTAGCTGATTCTGAAATTTGCCAAGGACCAACAAAGTATGAGTAGTCAAAAGATATTAAAAAATAACTACGAATCAACAGAAAAATAGGCAACAGACTTGAATAGTCATGTGATAAAAGAGGAAATCCAAATGGTCAATAAACATATTAAAAAGATGTTCAATATTTTTTAGTAATCAAGGAATTACAAATAAAAACTACCACTTCTAAACTGGCAAAAATTTAAGTCTGATAATTCTATGTATTGGCAAGTATGTGGATCAACGGACATTCTCATGCACAAAAGGAATGTAAATTGGTTCAATCACTTCGGAAAGCAGTTTGACATTATCTAGTAAAGCTGTAAACACACATATTCTGTAAGTCAGAAATTTCATTCCTATACACTCTAAAGAAACTCTTACATATGTGTACCAGGAGATAAACAGAAGAATGCTCATTGTTCAAAGCACCATTGTTTATAACAAACAATCCCATGTTGGAAATAACCCATCAAGAGCAAATAAACTGTGGTCCTTTCGCACAATGGAATACTATATAGCAATTAAAGGGAAAAAACACACAACTGCATGGATGAGTCTCATCAGAATAATGTTCAACAAAAGAAGCAAAACCAAAACTAAACAATATTCTTTAGGAAGACATATAGAGATGGCAAAACTATTTTTTCTTTTTTTGGCAAAACTATTATGAAGAGCAAAGAAATGATTACCACGAAGGTCAAAGTAGTGGTGTCCTTTGGGTAATGTGAAGTTCTAATCAGGAAGGACCATGAGAGGGAAGGAAGCCCTTCAGGGTTCTGTGATCCTGCAATGTTCTATTTCTACTGGGATGGTGGCTAGATGGGTTTTCACTTAAAATTACTTTTAAGCATTAAATACACATTTTACATTTCTGTCTGTGTGATCTGTCTCACAATAAGAAAAAAATGACAATGAGTAATACAGTGCTTCTCATTGATCATTCTAAATAACTGGGTTTGGTTCTGTGCACGAATTCTCTAAAATGACTAAAGTGAGCACATTCTCTTCTTGGAAAGACAGTATTGTTTAGTAGAAAAAGCACTAGGACAAAAGATCAGAGGACAGAAGCTCTCTTAATTAAAGTCTTAATTAAGTAGTTCTCTTAAGAAGCTCTCTTAAGCATATCAAGTCTCTGTGAATCCTAATTGCTTATCTAAATGCAGATTGAACAAGTACCCTCATCTCTTGGGATATTTGTAACTACTAAATCATAATACAGTATATTAACATATGTTTAGAAAATTGCAAATAAACAGAAAAACAAACACAGAGGCTTAGTTTTCATAATCTGAAATTCAAAGATTTTTGTTATGCTGGAGCCATGATGATGTGCTAACAGATAAAAAAAAAATCCATGAAGATAAAGGTCAAATTCTAACAATCTTCCATTTCACTTTAAATAGCATTATTTATAAGATAGTGTATCTGTTATTAGTAATGGATAAACAAATATGGCTCTGTTTTGAGAAAAAATATAAAACATTAATTTAACCTAAGAAATGGTATAAAAGATGTTACGTTAAAAATCTAAAGACAGAGAGATCTGCTCTTGTGTTTACAAAAGAAAAGCTAAGAATGTCTTTTGCTTTCCATGAGGAAAAATATAGTTTGCCAAGTTATCCATCTCCATTATAAATCATAGTACCTAAATTGTTCTACCTAAATTGACTGAAGAAGACAGGAATAAAATAAACAAGGCTTCTCAATTAGCCTCAGTGCTGCTATGGAAAAATTAACAAACTGAGAGGCAAGTCTCATTCACTAAAACAAACATAAACATTGAAAAATAGTTTTATGTATTGATTTCTCCACTTATAAAATAACTTCTGCCACAAACATCAACAACACTCTTAGAAATTTTTCATAGTCAACCACTTATGAGATGACAAACACAATATAAAAATATAAGGCAAAACAATTACTCTATTACAATGTTATATTATTTTTCTATATAAAACATTAATGTTCACAGTTCTACATACCTGAATGTTCTCCCTACTCCAAGTATGTGGTGTTTTATTGGCAAGTAATTTCAGATCTTGAATAGCAAGTCTCTTTACTGCTTTCCTGGGGTCATTCTTCAAATACTGCAACAGAAGCTGAATCTATACAGGAAATAAGTCACTCCATGAACAATACTGTAACTGAAACTGTTAATATCATCAGAGATGCGGTGTATTTTAGTGAAACTTATAAATTTGAGACAGGACTCATTTCAAATCATGGCCCTGTCACTGAATAGCTCTGTGCTCATGTTTGGGCCTTTTTCTGCGTGTATAAAACACTACCATTTAACTTGTAAGGTTTTAGCATAGGACCCGGCATTTATAACAACAGATACTCAATCCTTTCTTTTTTTTTTTTACTCCCAACTTTGCACCCAGCCAGGTATCCCCCAGCATTTCATTTCCCTCAAGGGCTTCCAAGAATCACAGTGTGAATATAGAGAAGAAAAAAGCAAGTGAAAATAAATTAAACTGATCTTTATCAGAGAAAGGGATCTTACCGTTATCAAAACTTATGGGCTACTTCCTTATTTTTTTTATCATATATTTAATATTCAAGTTCACTGAAGAAAAGGCAGTTTAAAGAAAACTGGAATTACCTGCTTGGGCGTATCAACCAAAGATGAAGCTGCAAGCAGAGTGAAAGTGTGCAAAGAAACGATCACCATTTTGGTGGAAGGATAGGATGTGACCAGCTGTTGTAGCAGCTGGCGAGCACTGGACGCCAGGATCGCATCATGGTGCATGTGCTGTAGAATGGGGATCAACTTCAGCTTCAAGTCTACTGGCGTAGCTAAACCTAGACACAGAAAGAATTCTCAGAGATTTCTGACCATCATCCTTAATATTTCAGATTTAAAAGGTCTAATTCAATTAGCAAAATGTTCAATTAAAAACAAATAGTATACTAATATTATGTTTATAACGTTAAAGATAATTATACTAGAACTATGCTATACTAGAACTAACCAGTAAGTTCAATGGTTTTTTTCAAAAGTATATTTTAATATGAACTTTTCAGCGATTATAAAATTACACACTGATAGTAAAAAAATGCCTCTAAGAAGCTCAGTGGAAAGCAAACTCATTTTCTTCTCATGTTGTTAAAAATATTACAGTGTCCCTTAAAGTTTTTAAAAATATTAAAAAACTGCCCCATCACACATGTATACATACAGATACATTTGATGGCTACAGTTTGATTGTATTTATAATTTTAATTATTTCCTTCAACAACTAAATCAGGATCAGGATATGAACAGACTATGTGTACAATAGTTTTGAAGTCCTTTGAACTTTATTTGTATAGTAAATGCCTTTCTTCACTGCATATACAGCTATAATTCCATGAAGACCTAATATATCTTTTCCTTTCAACATTGGAGCTAAAAAAACAAACAAATCTTTTCTTCTATAGCATGGCTTTATGATGGCAGAGAACCAAAATTTCTTAATCACTGTGTACTATATGCACATTAAAAGCTAATTTATACTTTGCAGATCATTGGTTTTTGCAATGTGAAGTATGAATGTAAGATAGCACTTCATCATCCAATGGTAGCTTCTATCAACAAACTCCCTTGTTATAATATTTGGCCTCTATGTGGGTTTGGCCAAAGCAGTGAGTTACAGCAGGATATGGGAAGGAGAAGAATGAGGTCAGAGTATTCTCTGGTCTCCTCTCTGCAGGGTCACATCATGCTCATGTCATTATTATTTTGACAATGTAATTTCCAAAGGCATCTGACATTGCTGACCATTCTACCCTTGAAACTCTCTTCCAATAAATGGCTTCTGCTTTTTCACTCGTTCCCTGGTTTCTGCCTTCTTTCACTGGATATTCCTTCTTTTTTTTTTTTTGAGACAGAGTCTCACTGTGTTGCCTGGGCTAGAGTGCGGTGGCATCAGGCTAGCTCACAGCAACCTCAGACTTCTGGGCTCAAGCAATCCTTGTCTCAGCCTCCCGAGTAGCTGGGACTACAGGCACGTGCCACTATGCCTGGCTAATTTTTTCTATATATTTTCAGTTGGCCAATTAATTTCTTTCTATTTTTTTTTTAGTAGAGATGGGGTCTCGCTCTTGCTCAGGCTGGTTTCGAACTCCTGACCTTCCCAGAGTGCTAGGATTACAGTCGTGAACCACGCCTGGCCTGGATATTCCTTCTTAATCTCCTTTGTAGTCTTCTCTTCCATCTATACTTTAATTTCTGGTATTCCCTTGGGTTGGTAATAAAGTCTTTTCTCACCCTATGTACTTTCCCTGTATGAGCTGATACAATCCCATGGATTGATTCCATTACCAGCTAAATGCTAAAAACTGCCACACACACACCCTCCCCTGCTACCCCAGAACTTTAGATGCATATATCCCATTACCTTCTGGTTATCTGCACTAGGATGTCTCAGAACCATTGTTTTGTTTTTTTTTGCAAGCATGAAATGAAGTTTACTGAGGAAGGACAAGATAGGTTTACAGGGCAAGAGCAAGATTCAAGTTTACAGAGTAAGAGCAAGATACGTTCGTCTCTTGTCGTAACAAAAAGGGCCTCAGAAGCATTATGTATTTAATAGAGCCCAAAGAGAACTTCTGATCTTTACCCCAAAACTGCCCCTCCATAAATTTTCCCATCTCAGTAAATGACAACTTCATCATTACAGCTTAGACCTTGGAGTCTTTCTTTTTTATTTTTCCTTCACAGGACTTTCTTCCCATCAGAGTCTTTTTTGATTAGTGAAAGGATTCTCTCATATCCCATTTCCAAATGTATTAGCAAATTTTGGTGGTTCTATCTTCAAATATAATCCAAATCTGACTATGTCTTTCCACCTCTCTTGTTGTCATGCTGATCCATTTTTACTACCATATTTTGACTGAACTATTGAAAGTCTTCTAAGTATTCTTCCTACTTAGTTAGGCCTTTCCCCGTGGCAGACTCCTGTCTTATATTTCCCTTCCCTCCACTATAAGTTTATTCTCAACCCAACAGTCAGAGAGATTCTTTGTGTTTACAGATATCTTTATGGAAAATTTAGAGAGAGTCAGAGATTTTACTTTGCAGAAACAGCTTAAAATTAATGTCAGGATATCATTCTTAAAACTCCTCTGCCATTTCCATATTTTGGGCTCCAATCTTCCTCCACCTTTCTCCCCCTCATACCCCCATGTTTTCTCTACCTCTCTCCTCCTAATTCCTGTTCTTTTACTTTTTTTTTTTTTTGATAAAACTTAAGGAACAATTAAGTAATCACTCTAAAGTGTACAGATTAATGAATTTCTACACATGTATATACCAATATAAATATCATGTAGACGGTCAGGCACAGTGGCACATGCATGTAATCCTAGTGCTTTGGGAGGCTGAGGCAGGAGGATTGATTGAGGCTATGAATTCGAGACCAGCCTGAGCAACATATTGAGAACTTATCTCTATAAAAAATAGAAAAATTAGCCACGCATGATGATATGCATCTGTAGTCCCAGCTACGTGGGAGGCTGAGGCAGGAGGACTGCTTGAGCCCAGGAGTCTGAGGTTGCAGTGAGCTATGATGACGCCACTGCACTCTAGCCCAGGCAACAGGTGAGACTTTGTCTCAAAAAAACAAAACAAATACACACACACACACACACATATATATCTACCTCACTTAGATACACAGAATACCCCAGCACCCCAGGAGGCTCACCTGTATAGCTCACATCAACTCGCTCATAACATGCTGTACAGGTTTGCAGTCTAGCAGCAGCAGGCTATATCATACAGCCTAGATGTAAAGTAGGCTATACCATTTAGGTTTGTGTAAGTACACTCTATGATGTTTGCACAACTAAATCACCTAAGGATGCATTTCTCAGAATGTATCCACATTGTTACGCAACACATGACTATATCTGCATGGCTTACTCCTTTCTCTCCTTCATGTCTCACTCAAATATCACTTCATCAGAGGCCTTCTCTGATCAATATGTATAAAACAGAAAAGCTCCACTCCCACCCTACCAACTCTCTATCCTTCTTATCTCACCGTTTCTCTGTAGCATGGGATATGCTGTATTTGTATTTATCTACAGCCCACACCCCACCCCGACTAGAATGTAGGTTACATGAGAGCAAGGACTTTGTTTTGTATACAGAACTGTTTTGGTATACGGAAGAACTTCATAAATATTACGAATATTTATTACAAATATTATTTGAATGTTTAGTGACTAGCACATACCAAGTAACAAATGTTAGCAACTATTATAAATAAAAATCCCATTAAGTCACTTCATAATACTAAATAACTCATACATACCTTGAATCATTTCACTGATTTTGTTACAGATTCCTATAGCAAAATCCCTTTGAAAAGAGAGAACACAAGAAGTTTAGAACCAAAGAATTAAATATGCTTATGTTTTCTAATGACTTAAGAGAAATAAAACACAATTAGCACAGGAGAAATGCAATCCTCCAAATCGTAACTAATATTCCAAAGGTCAGGTGCCAGAGGTGGGGGGAGATGGTAAGAACACAACTGAAGCAAAAACACCAAGCACCAAATGGGCTTATGCCAACACTGTTCTAAAGCGGCTCACTCAGGCCATTATCACAATATTGTTTTATTATTTTTTCATAACACTAACTAGCATCTGAAATTATTCTGTATTTACAAAACAATAGAGCCTGATCTTTTTCACCTCTGCAGTCCTGGCACTCAGAATAGTGTCTGGACATGGTAGATATGGATTTCTTCATTAACCATATAAAAACTTTTTATAACAACTCAAAATTTAAAAATCTGTTTTAGGCATTTAGGGCCAATAAACTTCAAACTAGGAACCTGCAGATTTTTTTCTGATAGTATTTTTCAAATTCTTTCTTTCTTTTTTTTTTTTTGGAGACAGAGTCTCACTCTGTTGCCCAGGCTAGAGTGAGTGCCGTGGCATCAGCCTAGCTCACAGCAACCTCAAACTCCTGGGCTCAAGCAATCCTTCTGACTCAGCCTCCCGAGTAGCTGGGACTACAGGCATGCGCCACTATGCCTGGCTAATTTTTTGTATATATTTTTAGTTGGCCAATTAATTTATTTCTATTTCTAGTAGAGACGGGGTCTCGCTCTTGCTCAGGCTGGTTTTGAACTCCTGACCTTGAGCAATCTGCCCGCCTCGGCCTCCCAGAGTGCTAGGATTACAGGCGTGCGCCACCGCGCCCGGCCTCAAATTCTTTCTTTTAAGAATATTTTAAAAATTCTTAATGTCAACATTTAAATATGGTGAAACTAAACAGAATAATCTGATTTTTCAGTCCCCTCTCCACCCCCTAAAAAATGACACCTGACGACACCGGGCATACCTTCCTGCACTGTCACCAATCGGGTTGGTGCCATGGGGCACTTTCAGATGGAACGAGTGCTCGTCAGTTCACCACAGCTGCCACTAGAGGACACTGCTGTCACTGACAGTGCTCCCCTGGGCTTGCACCTCCTGCTTTGTGACCAGGGCCTAGCTCTAAAAATATAAAATCTTAACCTTGTTTAGAACCAGGCAGATGTGGTTACAGTAGTACACAGGGGAAGAATACGACTAAATAAATTCCTAAGGTCTTATTTGGCCAGTTTACTCTGATTTAAGATACAACATTGATAAGAGACACTAAGACAAAAATCCATCAGTACTGACTGAGATAATGTGATCTCAAAAAAGGTCATTATTTCTGGGGGAAGAGGTAAACACTGATCTCAAAAATATCAATTTTGTTAATTTCACACTCCTATATTTAGATAGGTCCTTCAGGCTTTCCGATTGGACTAATTTAGTGTTTTTTAATATCACAAATTACAAGTATATCGTATTGAAGCATGGTATATTAAAAACTTCATTGATCAATTCCGTAAGTGAAGAATCTTGCTGTTAGACTTAATCATTTTCTAAGAGAGTAGAAATTCCACATCTGAAATAAAATTAGTTCTGATAATAACACAAGAGATAGACTGAAGAGTGATGCTTATAAATAAAATTTATCACTAAATTACAAATTTATCATCCAAATTTAGAAACTAAATTTAAAAAACTATTTTTGGAACCACTAGAAGTAAATATTTAACCTGACAGATTATAAAGCACTGATACCTTGACAGTGGTAATCAGATGATAAGTATTCACGAGGTATAACTATTCAATAAAAGTACAGTCATGTGCTGAGTAATGACATTTCAGTCAATGATGGACCACATATATAATGTTAGTCTCCTAAGATCATAATGGAGCTGAAAAATTCCTCTTGCCCAGTGACATCTTGATAATGCTGTCCTTGTGTAGGTCTAGGCTAATGTGTGTGATTGTGCCTTCGTTTTTAACAAAAAAGTTTAAAAAGTTAAAAAAAAAGAATTTAAAAATAGAAAAAAGCTTAGAGAATAAAGATACGAAGAAAGAAAATATTTTTGGGCTGGGTGTAGTAGCTCACACCTATAATCCAGGCACTTTGGGAGGCCAATTTAAGTTTCTTTTAATTTCTTTTGCTGTTACAATTAACACTACAACTAGCATCCTTGCAAATAAATATCAGTACACATGGCTGATTCCTGAGGATAAGTTCTTAGAAGTGGATTTCCTGGGTCAAAGGGATATACATATTTAAGGCTTTTCTTACATTTTACCAAAACACCCTCCAAAGGCAATGCTACTTTTCTTGTCAGTCAGTCAAGGCAATATTGGATATTTTACAGAGGATAAACAAGCAAGTCAAACAGTAATAAAACCATGGTCACCATTTAATAACAACAACAACAAAAACCTATTCTCTAAGATAATGGTGTAGGACATAGCATCTGAATAAGTTAAAAGTGGTTTTAATTCAAGTTATTGTCTCTGCCAAATGGTGCATAGCTCTAATGTCAAAGAGCTTAACATTAGAAGGTAATAAGAAAGTAACAATTTAGTACAGGCGTTCCTGGGTTATGGAGCTAATGTTCCTGAGAACATCTTTAGGTCACCATTGTATGTAACTCAGATCTCTGATGAACAGTGCATATACAGCAATAACAACAACATTGTAATGGCTCATATGTGGTAATAATACAATGTAACACTGTAACAATAATAATACCCCTGTACTGTAATAAGTTACAGAAACTACTATGATCTTTCTTTTAATTCAAACAAACAGAACATAAAAACAAACTCATACAAAAAGGTTAAATAGGAAATAGGAAGAATTTCAAAAAAGGATATTAAAGGTTAACACTTACCTAATGTATCAACACTAGGCTAATAGGAATGTTATGTTAATTTTGATATTCTAACCAAACCAGTAACCGTTCCATTTCAATAATTAATCTACTACACTTACTAATAATCGATGCTTTCATTGGAACACTGCTTTTCACATGTTCCATTACTCTTACTTCATCCTTTATAATTGGTCAAGCGACTGAAGCCTAATGTTTCCCAATTAATGGTGGCATCTAGCCTTTCCCTGAACCCTTGTATTATTTCTACTTTTGTTTCCATTGTAATCACCTTTCTCTCCGTTGCAGGCTCACCTGGACTTGTAGTGGATTTTCACTTTGAAGGCGTGGTCATAAGGGTCAACACAGACTCACAAAATCGAATAAAAAAGAAGACGACAGTGATGCTGTGCATAAGCGACCATATGACTGTAGGACACCCA
Organism: Cheirogaleus medius; assembly: GCA_008086735.1. Classification (NCBI taxonomy): domain Eukaryota; kingdom Metazoa; phylum Chordata; class Mammalia; order Primates; family Cheirogaleidae; genus Cheirogaleus; species Cheirogaleus medius. The sequence goes on from VBSM01002937.1 coordinate 11,125,583, forward strand.
ATGAAACCTTCCCCAACTACTTTAATCTATGCTGACCCTGTCCTTCAGGAAACTCACTTCATTTATAAGTAATGCCAACATTTGTACTTAAATTTTCTATTTTATGTATTTAAGTCTTGTTTCCCCAAAATGATGTAAACCTTCTTGGAAAATACACCTTGCCATTTGCATTTTTCTGTATCCCTTAGTGTTTATATATTAACGCATTGATCAGTTATTCCTTCAAAAACTTTTCTTGGGAAGTCAAATTACTAAAAGGCCCATGCTTACTTTGACTGTGCAGAGAAGTTTGCAGCAGCAAAAACAGCAGCTTCAACTTCTACGTTATCATGTGAATCCAAACTCTGACGAATACTGTGGTGAGCATTCTTCCTCTCAGGAATTATGGATGCCAGACTCCCCAACATCCTACAGAAGCAGAGAAACGCAGGAAGAATGGAAATACATTAAACTCAAGGTGAGGAAAAGAAGGGGCAAGGCAAGGCTAGATTACCAAAAGTTTGTCGGTAATTCTGTAAATCTCAGGTTAATAAAGCATAACTTTAAGGTATCAAGCAGTGACTCAAATTCTGAACAATTTTACATACTTCAATATGTCAAAAAATTAAAATGGCTTACCTAACACAAGCAAAGATTTAAAAAATCATCTTGAAATACACCCCAAGTACCAAATGGGGGCCAGAAAAGAAACTTTTGAATTATTAAAGCACTGAAATATCAATTTTCCAATGTTACATAAAGAAGTCCATTTTTGCAAAGTATTAAAGATACATCTTTTCTATTAAGCTGACCCACCAGGTAAAAAAAAGTATGACTTCCCACAATCTTTTTTTCCACATCAGTAAATATTGGTATGATTTTTAAATCTGTCCTTAACATCAAGACAACGGAGCTATAGGATGCCCCTGGGGCCCACACCAGAATCTGCAACATCAAAAAAGGTTCAGTTTGGAAAATATAGTCCACTTTATAATCAAATTATACATTTAGAAAAGGAAAAAAACTATTGTTTGTAAACTACAGAAAGTACAACTTTAAATATCCTTCCAGCAGAAAGGCATAAATTTTAGAAACCTGCAAAACATTTCAGTAAACAAAATCTACAATGTTCCCATAATGACAGCCTTCTTCAAAGTCAATATCCTAAGTAAACTTTCCAATGGGACAGGTCATTAAACAAATGACACACACTGTATATTTTCCTACTTTGATTTTGTAAGAAAAAGTATGATTTGTCAACAAACATTTTAAAATGACATTTAGCTTGAGAGTAAATATATTAAAATGTAGGTTAAAATTTTTTTCCAACATTTTACTATGAAAAATTTTTAACATAGAGCAAAGTTTAAAGAATTTTACAATAAACACTTTAATACCTACCACCTAGATTCTACCATTGATCTTTCACTAAACTTGCTTTATCACATTACCTATCCATTCCTCTATCCATTCATGGATGTAATTTTTAAAAACATATTTAATAGGCCAGGTGTAGTGGCTCACTCCTGTAATCCCAGCACTCTGGGAGACCAAGGTGGGAGGATGGCTTGAACACAGGAGTTTGAGATCAGCCTGAGCAAGAGAGACCCTGTCTCTACAAAAAACAGAAAAATCAGCCAGGTGTGGTGGTGTGCACCTATAGTCCCACCTGCTCAGGAGGTTGAGACAAGAGAATCACTTGAGCCCAGGATTTTGAGGTTGTAGTGAGCTATGATGACAACACTGCCCGGGCAACAGAGTGAGAGTCTGTCTCAAAAAAAAGAAGAAGAATTGAGGCAAGGCTTTAACTGCCATGATTCAGAGAAGGGCAAGCACATAAAATGAATAAAATATTCAAATATTTATCCACATTCTTTTCAAAATATTTAGGCTAGCTCTAAATTATTTATAAAATTTATAAAATTCATTGCATCGCTTAAATAGAATTTAATAGAATAATAGAATTATTCTTCTTTATTGTCTTCCAATTAAAAAGAAATAACCTATGCTTGTGGAAAACAATTCATTACATTACATTACAAAACCATACGGAAAGGTCTCTTGCGGTCCATAACCCAGTGACTCCTGCCAAAAATAATCACTCTTAACAGTGATATATGCTCCTCCAGATCTTTTTCTGAGCCTGTATCAACATATATATTGGAATTAACTGACAAAAATGAATTAATACAAAGACATAACTATTTCTATTTTGATAGACACATGATTTTTCACCCAATTTTTCATTTTACAAAAATGATACTTTAATCATCTGCACACATATATTCACCAACTTTTAAAACTGATTTATTGAAAAATTCCTATAGGTTAATTTACTGAAGCAGAGGATAAGAACATCTTAAATTTAAGTTCTGTTCTGCTGAATATAGCTTTTAAAAGATAAAAATCTATTAACTGACTTTAAAATATCCCATGATGTTCACAATTTTATCATTCAAAAGAAAAACAAACACAAAAGTACTTCATTCTGAATAAGAAAGAAGAACTGATTCCTTATGTAGAAAAAAGGAAACTCAGGGAAGAAGGGACACCCTAGAATTTCTGGTTAAAGAGAGAACTGTCCTGAGCAGCGTAAGTCAGAAATGAACCCTATAATTTATGAAAGTAAATTTCAAAACAAATCCAAAAATTATACATGTGATTCTATAAATGGCAAAGCTAAAAAGAGAATACGGTCCAAGCAGGATATATAGCTTACAAAATATAATTCTAAAAAATAAAATTTTTAAAGAATGCCAAGAAAGAAAAGGAAACGCTAAAGAAACTACACTACAATGGCTATATCTGGTGTTCTCCAGTGAGTTCAAATATAAATTATCACATACAAAAGTGATCACATACCCAAGGGAGAATGTGGAAAATTGACAGGAAACAATAACAACAAGGTTAGGAAGGCAAAAGTTCAAAATGAGCTGAGCCTAAGCTATATTAAGATGCACTAATATACATAACCGTAATATTTGTACCCCCATAATATGCTGAAATAAAAAAAATATATATACTTAAAAAAAAAAAAAAACAAAAAACAAAAAAAAAAAAAAAAAAAAAAAAAAAAAAAAAAAAAAAAAAAAAAAAAAAAAAAAAAAAAAAAAAAAAAGATGCACCACGTCATTTGATCAGAACACCCATCTACATAGAGAAACGTTTCAAACACAAGTTAGACAACAATTTACAACCAAAACAGTACTATAGATGTTAACTGAAAAGCAATTACAGATTGAGATGGTTATCATATTTTGCACTGAATCTTAGTCAAAAAACCCAAAACAACTCGTTAATATTCAAAATGAACAAAGTAAATATATTGCTTTTTTGTACATAATTACAACTCAAATAATCTTATAGTGAATCATTACAGCAAAACAGTATACCGGAGTGTGATGGCTCTTGCCACAGGGTCATTACTATGAATCACAGAGAAAATCCTCTTCACAAACTCATCCACATTTAGAATCTTCTCCAAATGCTTCTCACTTTGTTGGGTAACTTTAAGAACACACAGTCTCAGGAAATTGTTTCTAGGAAAACCAGAGATAAAATAAATTAGGCCACTTTAGAAAGTAATATTTAATTAGGGACCAAAGCAATACTACTGATATTAAATTTCAGTGACAGGCTAATGTTTTTCAATCTTATCTTTATTTGTCTCACCACTAAAAGAGTTACCTAAAGTTTGCGCATTAGGTAGACGTTCAGCATAAGCAGTTAGCTATGCCTGCGGTCCTGCTACAAGACACCAAAATGGTGCTGACACAAGAAAAAGCCCTGGAGAAATAAATCTCCTCAATTCATCAAATCCAAGGCCAGGAGATCATGGTCCTTCTCTTGTCTTGGGCTAATTCTACAACTTCTTTTCTTTCTCAAGTCTGACTTGTGTATATACGAGCATATGACTGCAGGAGAATGGTAGAAAGAAGTCGGAGAGGGAATAGTAGGGAGAGAAAAAAGGAAATGGGTATTCTTTCAGTGCTTACATATTTCAGTACTTCACAGCCATGAATCTCATGTTGTAAGTTATTAAATTAAATCAGAAACTTCTCAAAACAACCTGTACGAAGCCACAGATTTTTCTGAAATATATAGTAATATATTAAGGTTGTCTTCATTTTATCTTGTTGCCCAAAGAAGCAAGTATTCTCTAAAACTATACCCTTCATTTTTGTTTAAAATGTCATTAAATCTCACATTAGAGTACTGTGTATAGTCATGTGTATCCACTAACATGGTAACTAACCATGGAGAAGTCCTAAAAGGCAAAAAGAAAAAGACCACAATATAAAATAAAGAAATCTGAACAAAGTCCTTAAGGACAATGAGGTTTCAAAAAGACTTACCCAACTCTGAAAACATCAGCTAACTTCAGGAATGCAGAATTGATGAGAATAGGGAATGGATACTTCTGAAAAAGTCTGGGAAAGCGAACAACTGCTTCACATTGTTCACCAAGTTTGCCAGATCTTAGACCTATGAAAAGTACAAAGAGGGGAGGAGCAGCTTACAAATTTGTGGCTACAAAACAAAAATAGCAAATACCAACTTATTACACAGTAAAGCAACAATCAGTCTTAACAATTAGGTAAAGGACAACTGTGCATGATTATCCTTTTAAAAATAAAAATGGTATATAATACAGTAATTTGGAAACTGCCACTTTTAGATAGATAATAATGAAAATGAAACAATTTTTTAAAAGGTTAAGATGTGATTAAAAATATTTAAGGCCATAAAATAAACCTCAACAAATTTAAAAGGACTGAAATCATACAATGTATGTTCTCTAACCACTTTTAAATAATCCATAAGTGAAGGAAAAAATAAGAAGGAAAATTAGAAAATGATTTTGGATTGAATGAAAATGAAAGCACAATCTATGGAATGCAACAGAGTAGTGCTTCAAAGAACATTTGTAACACTGAATGTTTCTATTTGGAAAGAAGACAGTTCTCAAATCAACAATCCAACAAAGGTACCAACATAATTGAACGTGGAAAGTGTAATCTTTTTAACATGTGATTCTAGAAAAACTAGATATCCATAAGCAAAAAGAACGAACCTCAACCTTTAACTTGCATCATATACAAAAATTAATTCAAAATGAACCACAGACCTAAATGCAAGAGCTAAAATTATACACCATGTAGAAGAAAACACAGGGAAAAACTGTATGAGCTTGGGTTAGGGAAAGAATGCTTAGATAAAACACAAAAAGCAGTGCATGTCTGTTGTACGAGCTACTCAGGGGGCTAAAGCGGGACGACTTCTTGAGCCCAGGAATTCAAGATCAGCCTGGGCAACATAGCCAGACCCTGTCTCTAAAAACAAACAAACAAAAAAGCACAAACCGTAAAACTAAAAAGTGCTAAGTTGAACTCCGTCAAAATTTAAAATGTCTGCACTTCAAAAGATACTGTTAAGAAGATGAAAAGACAAGCCACATACTGGAAGAAAATATTTACAAAACTTGTATCTGATAAAGGACTTCATAGTTGTCATAACTCTATAAGACTATCCAGTTTTTTAAATGGACAAGATTTGAAGGGAAATTTCAGTAAGGAGGAAAATATAAGCACATGAACAGATGCTTAACAGTGCCAGTCATCAGGGAAATGAAAATTAAAATTTGTAATAACATACCATTGCATATCCACTAGAATGACAAAAAATTTTAAAAAGACTGACAATACCAAGTGCTAATGAAGATACGAAGTTACTGTAACTCTCACATATTGCTGGTGAGAATGCAAAATGATACAGTTCTTTGGTAAATATTTTGGCTCTTTCTTAATAAAGGTAACCATATACTTACTTATACACACAGTAAGCCTACAGTAAGATATTTACCAAAGTGATACAAAAACATATGTCTACAAAAGATCTGTATACAAATGTTCACAGCAGCTTTATTCTTAACAGCCCCAAACTGGAAACAATCCAAATGTGCATCAGCTGGTGAATGAATAAATTATGATATATTCATACAAGTAACTACTCCTCAGCAATAAAAAAGGAACCAATTATTCATACAACAACATGGGTAGATCTCTACTGTGTAGCTTTGAAATGATTACAAACACTTACATAGTTTGCTATTGTGAGTGACATATGTTCTGCTATGATAAAAACTTAGAGTGTAAGGCCGGGCGCGGTGGCTCACGCCTGTAATCCTAGCACTCTGGGAGGCCGAGGCGGGTGGATAGCTCAAGGTCAGGAGTTCGAAACCAGCCTGACCAAGAGCGAGACCCCGTCTCTAAAAAAAAAAAAAAAAAAAAACTTAGAGTGTAAAAAAGACTTGGCGTGTAATCCACCTCCCCAACACTGGCACTGCTCCTAATGTTGAAGAACTTTGTGTGTCCTCATGGATCTCTGCGGTGTTGGTCAAACCACTGTTGGTCAAAAATCTCTGTATGGCGATAAACTATGTGATTTGTGATATCGTACTCTGATCATCTTATTTTAACCAGATAAAACAATCTCAAAATTGTTACGCTGAGTGAAAGAAGCCAGATCCAAAAGATTACACTTACTTTATGATTTTATCTTATATGACATTCAGGAAGAGGTAAAACTACAGGGACAAAAAACAAAAAATCCATGTTCTACAACCACTATTCTACTGTCAGCATGGGACAAACTCAGCTGGACCAGAGTGGTAGAAAATGTCCAGTTGGTACGATCATCATACTTTAGATGAAAAAAGAAAAGAAAATGTCCGGGTAGGGATAAAAGATTTTATCCAGACCTGCAACTCTCACTGGGGAATAAGGAAGGAATGTATCACAATGGGGAGGAAAAGATTATGCAGTGCTTAAAAAATACATTTAATATCATAGTTTTATAATTCAGAGGAGAAAAAGCCTATAGATTTGGTAAGAGAAAGAAAAGCTCAACATCATTATCTTGGCTGATGGGGATGCATTAAGATACTGTGACTCAACCAAAGGACTACCCCACAGGAGTATTGTGACATTCTTATGTTGATCAAAAGGAGGTAAAAGCTTTTTAAAAAGTCTGAGAAACTCTTATCTTGACAAACCCACTAAAAATATTTATAGGTTAAAAAACAAACAAAACAAAACAAGAGAGTCCCCAGAAAGTTAATAGACATGTCCAAGTCAGAGAGCTGGGAAATGGCTCAAAGTGGACTTAAAGACAGATCCTTCTGACTTTTAATCCAGTTCTCCTTACATTATACACTAGCTATGGTTAATCAAGATTTAAGTGTATACCACCTGACAAAATGTTTCCTCCATAAAACAAAAATCTCAAGGCACACTGAAACAAAAGTTTCATATTAATACTTGAGTTCTTTACTGACAAATTTCTGCTTTGCCTCCCAAATCCATATATAAGAAGGTAAATGCTTCTTTTGCAGACCAATATATCTCTTAATACAACAATTTTCCCAGTTTAGTGGTACGGTACTCACTTTACAGACAATAAATCGAGGATAAATGAAGTTAGGTGACTTGCCCATAATCACAAAATTAACGGAACTGTAATTTAACTCAGCGTGACCTCAAAGCTCCGTCTACGCGAAGCTGCCCTCTCTAAGAAAACAGAACTCATGGAACCTGTCTGCAGAGAATAAGCAAAGGCCACGCTTTGCATATGGTCTTGGTCGTATTTAACCTGCCTTAACTTAACCCGCAGGTAAGAGAGCTACAAAAATAATTTCACAATTTCAATGCAGTGTTTTTAGAAACCTGCCAGCTGCTTTCACTGCTTGGAAGAGCTGGAGATTGTGCCCTCAAATGGTCAAAACGGGCCTCTCACTAGAGTTCCCACTTGTTCAGCTGATGCATGGCCAATCCGGCAATCCCGAATTTTCCTGCAATTATCTTCGCAATGTCTCGCTGCGGCCAAAGCCCCGGCCCCAGCAACAGCACAAGCACGCCCCGCCCACCGAAGCTACGCGCATGTGCTTTGCGGGCCTCTCCCGAGGCGACCACCACCTGGTGGCGCCACTTCCCCAAACACGCGATTCGCCCGCTCAGCCCGCTCTTTTGAATACCTTTGTCTAATTCCATAAGGGCAGAGTTAGCATCCAGTTCCTGTTCTCCATAGCCGGCATCTGCCAGGAAAGACTTAGTTGAGTTTGACGCCATGACCCGAACAGTTATGCGTGTAGCCTAATCAGAAAGATTGCAAACTCGGCCCCAGAACCGCCATCTTCCCCCGCCGCCTTCTCGCGGATTTTTCCCTCCGCGCGCTGTCAAGCCGCGTTACGCATGCGCCCTGATCACCCCGCGGTTCGCCAGCCCCTCTGCGGCCCCCCGCGCAGGCGCTCAGGGAGCTCTTGGACGCTGGGTTCCCGCGGCTGGGAGAAAAGGAGGCGGGGATAGGAAAGGGGAAGTGACTCCGAAGCGCCCGGACGCCGCGGCGGGAGCCAATCAGGGAGCGTGACGTCAGTTTGGCGCGGAGTTTGGCGGCCGGGGCTTACAGTGGCGGGAGTTGGAGGCAATAACGAGTCGTGGTGGAAAGGGTGGAAGTTAACGATTTCTGCTGATCTTGGGGGCATTTCCACGGCTTTTTTTCTCCGCTGAGCTTTTTCCTCTGGCCCAGATGCTCTTCAGTTCGGTGCTCCGCCAGCCCCAGCTTGGCGTCCTGAGGAGTGGTGAGTAACGGTCCCAACCGCTGCTCGTGGCCGGCGGGATTCACCTCCCCCACAAACACACGCCGCCTCCGACCACGGCCGACTCCAGTTCTGTTTCCCAGCCGCCGAGTTCTCGCAGGGGAAGAGTGAATTAGTGAACTACTGAAGAAAGCTAAACTTTCGTAACTTCGGGACACTTTTGATCGTAATCGGGCTTTTTAAATCGTAGTGTAGGCCGAAGAAAGGAGGAACGTTGAGTTAACTGGCCTTGAAGCCCGTTGCAGCCTCATGACTGTACTGCGCGTTAGCTGGAAAATGGCATGCATTTCTGTGTGTGTGGGTGTTGCTCTGTGTCTCCCAACAACTCTGTGAGATCATCAAGACTCATATTTGATTAATTCATTCGTTTGTTGTAGAACCTTAATGAGCCCTACTGTTTGCTGTGATACACCGGTGAATATGACCGCTGTTAAGGAACTCAGTCAAGCAGAGAAGACAGGACATCTGTTTCTTGCAGGGTCAAAATCTCCTCCTCCCCCCACATGACTACATGGTCATAAAAATTCTAAATTATAGAGTGAAGGATGCCCATAATCACATCCCCCAGAAGTGATCGCTGTTAATAGATAGAAGTATATTTATTCCAGATGTTTTTTGATGCCAGAAGTAATATCTATTATTTTCAGAAATGGGATCAAAATGTTTTGTTTTTCAATTTAATGGTATAAATCGGACATATTCTCATGTTAATATGTAGAAAGCCAGTTTAATTTCTACAGTTCCTTATGTTCCTGTGTTAAAACATTGGCAATTAAGAGATTTGAGTTTAGGTTTGAAACTTTTTGATAAATTTCTGATAAAGGAGTTAACTACCCACACTAACCTTGGACAGAAATGAAATCCTACTCATTTAAAGTCGTCTATATCCAGAGATCCTTCTTCCCAATGAAACCAAATGGAAAACAAACAAAAAAAGCAGGGAATTTTTATATTTAAGGGGTAAGTCTAATAAAAGGATGTTGAAGAAGGAGACGGAGGAGTAATCCCTCGACTTCCTGCTCCCAATCTAAAACTTTATACCATCCTTACTTCCCTCTTAGATAATTTTATAATTATACTCCCTACAAATGCTCCTCTTCTGTCTACCCTAGGATTTTGCCTGAGTAACTTCTCTGCCTTCTGTGTCATGAGTGGCAGTGTGCACAGTGTTAGTTGAGAGCTTTGTTTTAGGAGTTAAACTGCCTGGGTTTTAATTAACAGCTCTACTCCTTACTATTTGTGTGTCCTAGGGGAAGCTGTTCAGCTTCTATTTTGTAACAGATTTTCTCCCAGTTCTCCCTTCCATCTGTCTACTTTTCCCCCTCCCTCTCTTATTCACAAATATTCATTATTATGCGATAGGCGCTGAAATTCATTCATTATTATATGTTTCCCACTGAAATCTAAATTACCATCTTCTCACTTCCCCTCAATATTGGTGTTCTATCCTTGGCCCCTTTTCTTCTACCTACTCCCAAGGATGATCATAGCCATAATCAGGGCTTCTTCCACTACTACCTACAACCTTCCATTTCTTGTACAGTAAGTCCTCACTTAACATTGTTGATAGGTTCTTGGAAACTGCTACTTTAAACAAAACAACAAAACAATGTATAATAAAACTAATTTTACAACCATAGACTAATCGATATAAACAAGAGTTAAGTTCCAGTGGCATATTTCTGGTCACAAAAACACCACCAACCTTCTAAATAAAGACCCAAAACACTTTTAATATTAAACATTGAAATAAATGTGAACCATACATACATTTAAGAAAAATTGTTAAAAACAAGTAAGATAATTATTTACTCCAATTTTGGTGAATGAGTGAGTAACAGTGGTTGTAGAGGTGATGGGTTAAATCAAGGAATAAATGTTTGCAAAGGGAAAATTGTAAGGAGCACCTCCTACCACCACACAGTTCAAAAGCAATCACAGATATGGCAGCTTGCTGAGCCCTTTTGTACCACATTGTTTATTTTGTGCATTTGTATGATTATTGTATACTTTATGAATTTTTGTTTTACAGTTATTTGTATGTATTCATTCATTTTCTGACACCCTTATTCCAGTTCTGGGTCATGGGTGACCAGAGCCTATCCTGGAAGCTTAGGGTATAAGGCAGGAGCAAGCCCTACACAGTATGCCATCCCATCACAGGGAGCACTCACACACATAACCCACACTCACACTGGGATCATATAGACATGCCAAGGAACCTAACATGCACATCTTTGGGATGTGGGAGGAAACCAGAGTACCAGGAAAAAACCCACACAGACATGGGGAGAACATGCAAACTCCACAGAGACTGGCCATAACCAGGAATTGATTTTCTCATCAGTAATTTTAACAAAATGACATTCAATAAAATGATCTTATTCAAGGACCTGCTGTACTTTAGATCCATTTTTTATAAAAGCTGTGGTTGGTCTTCACCTTCAGTCCCATAAGCATGTCAAACTCAAATGCCCAAAACTGAACTCACTTTTCCCCAAAACCTGGTATATTACCTGTTTTAAGGAGTGGCCCCATTATTTTAAACCAGTATTCCTAGCAGAAACCTAGAGTCAATCAAAGACTCCTTCATCTTCCTCACTATTACACATGCAAAAAGTTTCCTTAAGATCTCTAGAATCCATCCTCTCCTCTTCATCCCTTCTGATTCTGCCTCTTGTATCTGTTCTGTTCTTATTCCATTTCCCTGGGTTTGGCCCTAACACTTTCTTGTCTGGGCTACATAATAAGTCTCCCAAATGGCCTCTTAGTTTCTCTCTCTCCAGTTTATTCTCCACATTGCTGCCAGTGATCTTTTTAAACTGGAAATCTGGGCCAGGCACAGTGGCTCACACCTATAACTCCAGCACTTTGGGAAGCCAAGGGGGGAGCATTGCTTGAGGCCAGGAGTTGGAGAGCAGTCTGGGCAACATAGTAAATCTCTGTTTCTACAAAAAAATTAAAACTTTTTTTTTTAATGTTTAAAATGTGCTTGTAGTCCCAGTTACTGGGAAGGCTGAGGCAGGAGGACCACTTGAGCCCAGAAATTCGAGGATACAGTGAGCTATAATGGGGCCACTGTACTCCAGCCTGGGCGACAGAGTGAGACTGTTTCTAAAAAAAATAAAATGGAAATCTGATTACTTACTTTTCTGTGTATTTTTAAATTGGTATCTAAAAGTATTTATCATAATTTTTAACAGGTGCAAAGAACATAATTTTCTGGCTATATCGTGAATATTGACATTTTAAAAATGCTACAATCATTCTTTTTTAATAGAATGTAAATATAATAGTGGTTGGATAATCACGTCATCCATTTTTTTTAAAAAATATGAACAAACTCTTAACTGCTGGACATTCTACATAGTTGCTTTTTCCTCTTATTTCTATTTCATTTCTTCCACAGAATTTTTCCTAATATAATTTAATTTTATGCTTGAAAAGTTCTTTTATCCTTTCTGTGTCAAAGAATATATTTATATTGCTATTTTCTGTCATTATAAGACTCCAATTGTTAAAAACTTTCTTCTGGATTGAATTATCATTATAATTAGTAGTATACAATTGACAAAAATAATATAGACTACTAATTTTGATAAATAGTTAAGCAAAAAGTAAAATTTTATTGAAAGTACAACTTTTAAAGAGATGAATTTGGGTGTGTATGGTGCCTTTATTAAAGGACTTATCCAATTATCTCTTAGTTGAGGTTCCAGAAACTTTTTATTTAAAAATATTTAATTGATGCCCAAAAGTTTTTATACTTTGGATCAGTGGGAGAGTTGAGATTAGGACATGGGAACACCTTTCCTTTGTAAACTGGAAGAAAGGAAGTGATGAAAAGGCAGGGAAAAAGATGTGCCTCAACCTTCTTGGACAGATGAATTTCTTAGATCAGTTTTAGAAATGCATATACAGTCATGTGTCCCTTAATGATAGAGATACATTCTGAGAAATTGTGCAGACATCATAGAGTTTACTTACACAGCTTTCAATGGTATAGACTAGGCTATATGGTATAGCCTGTTGCTCCTAGGCTACAAACATATACCTCATGTACTGAGTACTCTAGGCAACTGTAACACCATGATAAGTATTTATGTATCTCAACATAGAAAAAACGCAGTTAAAATATAGCATAAAAGATAAAAAATGGTACACCTGTGTAGGGCACTTACTGCACATGGAGCTTGCAGGACTGGGAGTTGCTCTAGGTGAGTCCTTGAGTGAGTGGTGAATGAATATGAAGGCCTAGGATATTACTATACACTACTACAGACTTTACAAACACTGTACATTTATGCTAAATTTATTAAAATTTTTCTTCAACAATAAATTAACCTTAGCTTATTATAACTTTTTTTACATTATAAATGTCTTAATTTTTTAACTTTTTGACTTTTGTAATAACACGTAGCTTAAAATATAAATACATTGTACAGCTATACAAAAATATTTCTTTATATCTTTATAAGCTTTTATCTATTTTTAATTTTTTAAAATTTTTAAAGATTTTTTATTAAAGACTAAGACACAAATATGCACATTCGTCTATGCCTACCCAAGGTCAGGATCATCAAGCTGTCACTAGGTGATGGGAATTTTTCAGCTGCATTATAATCTTATGGGACCACCATCATATGTAGTCCTTTGATGACCGAAATGTTTGTGGCACATGACTGTGTATGGAAGTTGAGTACCTTAGTACCTCCTTATCCTCAGGGGATATGTTCCAAGACCCCCAGTGTGTGCCTCAAACTCAGTACAGAACCTTATATATGCTATGTTTTTCCTATACATACACATACCTATGATAAGGTTTAATTTATAATTTAGGCATAGTAAGAGTGCCTAATTATAGTATATCATTATAATTGTACTATAATACAATATACTATAATAAAAGTTATATGAATATGGTCTGTCTCTCTCTCTCTCAAAATATCTTATTGTATTGTACTTACCCTTCTTATGATGATGTGGGATGATACAATGCCCATGTGGTGAGATGAAGTGAGGAGAGTGACGTAGGCAGGCACTGTGACATAATGTTAGACAACTATTGACCTTCCGACTATATGGCAGATGACAAAAGGGCAGGAAGCATATACAGCATGGATACTCTGGAAGAAAGGATGAATCACATTCCTAGGCAGGATGGAGTGAGACAGTGTGAGATTTTCCTGCTACTCAAAATGGCAGACAATTTAAAATTCATGAATTGTTTGTGTCTGAAATTTTCCATTTAGTATTTTCAGACCACAGTTTACCACAGGTAACTGAAACCATAGAAAGCAAAACTGTGGATAAAGGTGAACTACTGTATCTGGAAATTGATTCTCTGAAAACTCTCATGTCTTTGTATACTGCTTGGAAAATTTGTGTGTAACCCTAGGGCTGCAAGTTGTACATTGAGGTAATAATGGGCTTTTCCAAGTGTGCTGTGGAGGAAAGCATTACAGATTGATGTTCAGGACATAGGTTCATATTCATAGCACAATAAGGATCCGAAAGTAGCTTAAGGTAGCTCATCAATGAAGTATTTGTTACAGGGACTGCAGAGTTGAAGGGGTAGGCAGGGATCAGCCACTAACCATTCATAAGTGTTTGGGTATTAGATGTAGGCAATGATGTAGAGTTGAAGAGTCACTGTTGCATTGTAAAAAATTAGGTTTTCCAGAGCATATCATCTATTGTTCAAGATTTCCTTTTGAATTTGTAAGTTGCAGTCATTAGACTTTTTTAAAAATTTCAAACCACAGGTGTACATTTACATAACATTAGAACAGAGACTTTTGGTTTTAGACTTATTCTGTAGATCAGCAGTCCTCAACCTTTTTGGCATCAACGACCAATTTCATGGAAGACAACTTTTCCACAGACGAGTAGGGGGGGGCGTTTCAGGATGATTCAAGTGCATTGCATTTATTGTACAGTCAAACCTCTCTGTTAATGATAATCTGTATTTGCAGTGCTCCCCAGCGCTAGCATCACCAACTCAGCTCCATCTCAGGTCATCAGGCATTAGATTCTCATAAAGAGTACAACCTAGATACCTCCCATGCACAGTTTACAGTAGGGTTTGGGTTCGGGCTCCAATTAGAATGCCACCACTGCTCTGACAGGAGGAGGAGCTTAAGTGATGCAAGATACAGGGAGGGCTGGCTGATGCCAGCAGATGAAGCTTCATTGGCTGGCTACTGTTCAACTCCTGCTGTGTGGGCGAGGGAGTGGGGGTTATAGATAGATATTTGTAAACTCAACATAATTATTGTCTTCTTCATTTAGGGGTCTGTAACATCTTATTTACAATGATATCTGACATTGAAATTATGAGATAATGCCCCCAGAAGTAGTTACTAAATCTGGATTAAATTTCTTTGCCTCCTATCTATTCATTCCTCATGTTATCTCTATGAACCTCCAAAACTAGATTTGTCTGAGGTTATGTCAGGCTAAGATGTCTTCTCCAAACAGTAGTTTTGATGAAAAGTGAGAATTGAAAGTACCTTAAAATGTGAGTTTGTTAATTATTTAGACAGCTCTCAGTAGATTATAAACTCATTGTTTCCTCCAATGTTTAATGAAAATTTGGTTTTCAGTAATTTTTTGTTGAATGAACTTTTTAAAATATATTTAAAATGTGTTGACCTACATATCAATAAGATAAAAACAAATCTCTGAAGATGGCTTACCATTTAGGACGGTAGTACACATTAGATCTCTAACCCACGCAGAATAAACTTTCCCTCCACCCTGAATTTCCTGTTCTCTGTTCTAAATTCAGTGAAAATTTACTCATCTTTTAAGACCTCCTCCTTGCCTGTATAACTGCTATCCAGGACTAACTGAATGTCTTCTAGGGATAGGTCTATAATGCTTTGGTTTAAAAGTATATTGCTCTAACATACTTTAAGATACTATGACCTTTAAGATACTATAGATATCTTAAAGTATCTATACTTTAAGATACTATTAACATTTTAGAATCCTAGAATTTCAACACCATGAAGGAAAAAGGAAGTAAACTTAATATTTAATGAATATGTTACTGGCTATAGTAGGTACATTGACATATATTATTTGCTTTAACTCTTTGACCATGGGATTTTGCTAGTAACTTAAGAGTTTACAGTAATGTTGATACAGAAACTCCAAAAAGATTAAAAAATTTTTGTTGAAGGGAATGGTAGTTTTAATGATAATGCTTCTGTGGTTGGTGGGAGAAGGGGTAAGATCTTTCTTAATGTACAGAGGCCACTTGTTTCTTCCAATCTTAATGTACTAGCAAGAGTCTCCATTTAAGATGGTCAACCCCACCCCCCTCAAAAAAGATGGTAAGCCCAAAGCTATGCCTCACTAGAAGTTGGGAGTGTTCTTTCATTTTTTCCTTAGGATCCCTTAAGAAAATATCAGGACCATAGATTGTGAATGGATCTACATTAAATATCTAAAACTTTTTAAGAACAAATATTTACCTCTGCATTTGTTAAAATGCTGAAATGTGATGCTATATTGGATTTCTGTAAGGAATTGTCTTGTTTTAGGATGGTCTTCGCAGTACCCTCTACAGTCACTTCTAACTGGTTATCAGTGCAGCAATAATGATGAGCACACTTCTTATGGAGAAACAGGAGTCCCAGTCCCTCCTTTTGGATGCACCTTCTCTTCTGGTAAGAGAATTACTATCTAGGCTAGGCTTGGACAAAGTGATCCATTTCACACTTAGAGGGAAAGTATACTGAGTGTCTTCCTTTCAAAGAAAAGTAAGTTAGGTAGATGTTAGAGTTTTTCTGATAACTGTTCTCTTTTGATTTATAAAATAGACGTTTCTTAATCTGTATGCATCATTAGCATAATTGTGTATTTTCTCTGTAGCATTGGACTATTATAGCCCCATCTTTTTTGAACTGATAAGGAAAGGATTGCAAAGGTTTAGCCACTATGAAAACTGTTTTACCCAGTAAATACATACCCCTTTTGGTCTGGTTGAATATATTATATCTCTTCCTGTGACTAAGAGCAGAAATGGAAGTACTTGTCCCTACTCCTAATAGTTTAAGAAAGGAAAGGTGAAAGGTTGTGAAAAGGAAATTTAAAACTGATTGAGCCTGCTGGTGGCCTATATCATCATATGCCTTTATTTGCTATTGGCCGTTACCACTCTTCTTTTGGTTGAGGACTACCCCTGATTTAGCCCATCTCTAAATAGATTATCTGAACATAATTTTGGTGGTTTTTGAGTCAGCTTAAAAATTTTGGGGTCATTCTATATATTTTATTCTTCATTTCTTATTTAGCTCCCAATATGGAACATATACTAGCAGTTGCCAATGAAGAAGGCTTTGTTAGATTATATAACACAGAATCACAAACTTGCAGAAAGAAGTGCTTCAAAGGTGAGTCCAGGTCTATAATTTTTGTTTTAACATTATTTTTAATTCATAAATTCTCAAGTAAAAATTTTTATTTAAATACATTCTTCATCTGTTTTATGTTGCCATAAAGGAATATCTGAGACTGGGTAATTTATAAAGAAAAAAGGAAGGTTTATTTGCCTCATGATTCTGCTGGCTGGAAGATTGGGCATCTGGTGAGGGCCTCAGACTGCCTCCACTCACAGCAGAAGGTGAAGGGGAGCCTACGTGTGCTGAGATCACATGGCAGGAGAGGAAGAAAGAGAAGGGGAGGGGGATGCCAGGCTTTTTTTAATAAGCAGCTCTGTCTTGGGGGAACTAATAGAGTGAGAACATAATCCCACCCCAGTGAGGACATTAATTTATTCACGAGGGATCCATCCCCATGACCTAAACACCTCCCATTAGGCCCCACCTCCAACACTGGGGATGAAATTTCAGCATGAGATTTGGAGGGATAAACGTCTAAACTATAGCACATTCCATTTATGTGCACTTCTCTTTTTAGGGACCAGGTTATGTAAATGGTGGACTGCCTACTATCTGCCAATAACTGTTAACTATGACAATGTCTTTACTAAAAGTTAAGAAAAATACATTGTAGGATTTAAAATATTTCTTTTAAAAAGTTAAATCTTTTACACTTAATGTGGTTGGGGAAGCATTGCTTTAAAATATTTATATTGATGGAGCATCTTCCATCTATAAAGCAAAGTTCTGATGACCTTAAGAAACTGATAATTAGGAAATAGTCGGTTAAGTGTTGAAATAACTAAAATAAAGCAAAGACTATAACTGATGTAGAAATAGGAAGAAAACAAGTATCAAAGAGAAAGCTCTCATGTAGTAAAGAAGGCTAGGAAAATTTTTCATGAAGAGTGGGGCATTTGAGTTGGAGTGTGATATTTAGACCAATGGAGATTAAAGAAGACTCTTCAGGTTGAGGGAAAAGCATTAGCAAAGGCCTAGAGATAGGAAAGCATAGGATATAATAAGAAAGTAGGGAGGAAGTGATCCAGTTTGGTTGGAATAAGATACATGGAGAACGGTGAGAGATGAGCCTTGCAACAGAGATAAAGACCAAAGCATGTAAGACCTTGAATGTCCAACTAAAGTATTTTAGAGTCTAGAGAGCATCATAAAGATTTTTGAACTAGAAAGTGTTTCAGAAAGATTTCATTTTAGAGAATATATTACTAGTTAACTCATAGAAAGGAATTTAACTTCAGATGGTTGTTCTCAAATGTGGTAATGAAGGGAATGTGTAATGTCTGTGAAGCTACAAATTCTTGGCCCACTGATCTTTACAGCTTTTAAAACATTTAAACTGCTGTTGATATGGCCACTAGAGAACACAGTCTAGACATTTCATTTACCATTTTCTTTGTTTAGAATGGATGGCTCACTGTAATGCTGTCTTTGACCTGGCCTGGGTCCCTGGTGAACTTAAACTTGTAAGTGACTTTTATTTCATTGGGATCTGGGTAAATAACGTAAAGGGTTGCTTTATTAAACTGTGCTACCTTAATTTTGAAAGGTTACAGCAGCAGGTGATCAAACAGCCAAATTTTGGGACGTAAAAGCTGGTGAGCTGATTGGAACATGCAAAGGTCATCAATGCAGCCTCAAGTCAGTTGCCTTTTCTAAGTTTGAGAAAGGTTGGTTGGTAGTTTTCCTCTTTCTTATTGTTAACCTTCTTTATGGTAGAGAAATAAGAAGCTGTAATTGTTTCTATCCTTTCCCCTGTCAAAGTTGCTACTTTACCTATATGGATGATTGAGATTCTAATATGACTGAAAATCTTAATGAAATTAAGTTGGCTTTAGGCCCGTTCTTACAGACATTATCTCCAGCTTGTCCCTGAAAGTCAAGAGTATTCAGGGAATTTTTTTCTATAACCTTGCAGATAAAGTAAAAATTTATAAACGGCCACAATACCTCTATTCAACTTTGATTGTTCATTGAAGTTAAAAGTTTGTGCTGGGCACTCGTTAACTCTGTTTGTAAGACAGAGTTACTTTAACGCTAATTGTAAAATCTAAATGGGTCCATTCTTGTTGAATGTTAATGAAAAAAGAAAAAAATAATAAAATTAAAATTAAAAAAAATCTAAATGGGGTACGAGGCTGGTAAGAAACCTGAAAAACTGAACATGGTTCTCTACCTAAAAATTTATGTGATTAGTTTAAATGGCCCAATTTCCTACTATGTTTTTAACTATAATTCACTCACAATTGATTTTCCTATATTTATTTTACCATTACGGTGGAAAAGGAACATTTAAAGAATGATATTACTCAGAACATTACTGTAGCAGCGAGGGAAAAACTTAGCAGGGGTGTCTGAATGAGCTCTTCATTTCTGGTTTTTTGTCTTCTTTTTCCTCCATTTGTTTCTCACTAAATAAACTTTTAAAAATAGACCAATAGACATTTATCTCAAAAAGTCTTTGAATTAGTCTGACTTGAATCTCAAAGTCATATAAACAAATATTACAGTCTCCTTTATCATTAAAAAATATATCTTAAAAAGGAATATTTTCATTTATTCACTTAAGCACTCAGAAATATTAAACTGAGTTGTTGAGGTGGTTTGGACTTTTAAAAAAGACAATTTTAATCTACTGTGGTTGCTGTTGAGACTGGAACCTTGAAGAGGAAATATGTGTGATTTTTGATCTCTGCATAACCTTCATTAACCCTTCTAATTATAAAGTTAGGTATGCTTGTGTTCTAGTTTTCTATACTTCTGTGTCAGTATTGACTCTGAGTTTATAAAAGTAATTTAAGATTATGAAAGTTTAACTAAAGGGTAATAGAAAGGAAAACACCGTATCTTTTGGTCCCTTTGTTTAATTTTTAAAGATCTGTGCATATAAATCAATCTATGTCAATGTGGTCTAGTAGAAAAAGCACTGAGTTAGAAATTGGGGCAAGTGGCTTTTATCACGGCTTTCAGTAGTCCATAGGTGCCCTAGTATGAATTAGTCTGGTTGGATACTGTCCCCAAGGCCCCATGGTTTGGTTGGTGAAACAGACTAGATTTTAGCCCCACTCACTCCCTCGAGCCATATGCCCTCTTGTTGGACACACTTTTACAACCATACACAGAAGCCCTGTGTTTTATTCTGGACTCTTGGGCAAAGTCATTTTTACCTCCCTAGGCCTTCATTTCCTAATCTAATGAGATTAATATCTAGTCTGTTTAGCTCACAAAAATGTTATAAATATAAAAGTGAGGTGAGAGATGAATGCATTAAAAAAACTGAGGGCCATATACATGCTTAGTGTTTTGTGGGTTTTTCTGTAGGTAGCATGGTTGAAAAGATCATTGGTCCAGTTCTTTCAGCCCTACATGGGCAGGACACAAATTTTCTTAAGAACTTCTAGTAGATAATTAAAATTGATTATAAATTTATTTCTATTTCCTCTGCCACAAACTTACCTATATTTTTACCTTCTTTCTCATTTCCATTTGTTTTTTAATAAATTTTGTTTTTCGGCTGAGATTTATTGTCTTTTCATTGATTACAAGTGTATATTTCCCTCACCTGACATAGTTTTAATTTGCTTTACAACTTTAATAAATCAACATCTGGATTATCTCGGGGTTAGCGTCTGTTGATTTCTTTTCCCTTGAGAATAACTAATTTTCCAGGCTCTTTGCATATCAACTAAGATTATATCCTGGGCATTGTGAATGGTATGTTGGGTTGTGGATTCTGTTATATTGCTTAGAAAAGAGTTAATGTTTCTGTTTTAACAGGCAATTAACTCCTTTAGACTCAATTGCAGACTGTCACACCTACAGTAGGTTGGTAGGTCATATCTCAATTCATTTCTTTAGTTTAAGCCTCAGTTGAAAGCTGCTTTCGGTTTTCTCTTGCACATACGGTTTTGGGTCAGCCAGAGACTTGGACGGAGTTTAAACACAAAATTAGAGGTTCCTCTCTGTCTGTCATCAGGATCCCCCTACTCCCTCACTCTCTGACAGCTGTTATTCTTCCCAGTCTCCTTTTCCTGGTTCCTCTGGCTTGGAAGATAGCAGATTTTTCTCTTGATATTTTAGCTACCTGGTATTAATGTTGCAACTGTTGCTGCCCTCAAGGTAGAACCACAAAAAAGTCCAGTAACTTACCCAGGGCCAATCATTTGCTAACGGTGTTGACTCCTCTCCGAAAATTGCATGTTTTTTTGTTCAGTCTCCATAGAGTCCTCAGGTAGTGGTTTTTGTATTTTGTCCAGTTTATAGCTAATGCAGGTGGATCAGTTTATTAAGTGCTCACTCTTTCATATAAGAAGCAGAGTGGTGGTTTTTTTTTTCGGCTTAATTTTAAAGAATAAAGTTCTATATTCTCTTCTCTAATCCCATTGCCCTCCTCCTATCCTCAGAGGTAACCCCTTTCACAAATTTCGTATAGATCTGGCTCATATATTTATGCTAAAACAATGCAGCTTAGAAGTTTGGAGTATAGGTTCTGGATTCACACTGCCTAGAATACCTTTGCGAGTTACTTAGCCTCTCTGTGCCTTAGTTTTCTCACCTGTAAAATGGGGAGAATAACACCTACCTAATAAAGTTGATAGCAAGGATTGAGATACTTTATGTAAAACATGTGGAATAGTACCTAGCACTTAGGCTAGTAAGCACTCAGTATGTTTTGGCTAGTGCATGTTTATCATTCTTACTATACTATATAAAGTATTTTATGTGGTTTTAAGAAAATTTATGGAGGGATGATTCTATAAAGTTTTTGTTCAGCATAAGCATCTTGAGCACTTTGTAATCCCTTCTCTTCATAGGTGGTTTCTCTCTTTGTTATTGAGCCGTATGTTTTTAAATTTTTAATCTCCAGTGCCAAATACGGTACCTAGCACATAAGAGATACTCTAAAAATTTAAATTGAAATATATGTGTCAATGTCTGGTTTTGTTAACCTTTTGATAAACTATTTATTTCCTTGCAGCTGTGTTCTGTACAGGTGGAAGAGATGGCAACATTATGGTCTGGGACACCAGGTGCAACAAAAAAGGTAGTCTAGTTCTGTTTTAATTTTGACAGATGTGGGATCGCCCCATACTTAAATTATTTTGAGTGAAAGTGTTGGTGATTTCATCTGATTACCACTAGGGGGCAAGTGCTCATAATTCCCCATTTCTGCTCACTGTTCCCAGTTCTCAGGATCTTACTGTGTTTCCCTGAAAATAAGACCTATCCATAAAATAAGCCCTAGCAGGATTTCTAAGCATTTGCACAATATAAGCCCTACCTGGAAAATAAGGCCTAGTGATGGGCGTTGGCTACGCAGCATATCTGCACAACCCATGCATTTTGTCGTGGAGCGGTAAAGAAGACGAGCAGCCCTTCTCATCTGCCCCATGAGAGCTCTATTGCATGACATGAGAGATTGGGGCCAATGGTTCTAAAGCAAATGGAGTCGCAAGAAATTCAGGATGGAATTTGGGGTTTGGAGAGTTATGATGATGTTCCCGAAGAAGACGACTTAACTATATTTGAATAAATGTAGATTGTTGTACCGTACTTAAAAAAAATAACACATCCCCTGAAAATAAGCCCTAGGGTGTCTTCTTGAGGAAAAATAAATATAAGACCCTGTCTCATTTTTGGGGAAACACTGTAGTTCTCATTGCAAGTATTACACTCACATATTTACCTCATATTGTCTTCTGAATTCTAATGCCATTTACCTACATTATTGATGGAATTAAAAATATTAATACATAGGCTCGCTGGTAAGTATTTTTTAATTTAAATTGTTTTTGGTTTTAAAGAATTAGATTAAGTTAAATATAACTCATGCTGTCTTATGGTGCCATTAAACAAAAGTGGTGATCATCTCCCTGTTTACTTTTTTTTTTTTTTTTTTGAGACAGAGTCTCACTCTGTTGCCTGGGCTAGAGTGCCGCCACGTCAGCCTAGCTCACAGCAACCTCAAACTCCTGGGCTCAGGTGATCCTACTGCCTCAGCCTCCCAAGTAGCTGGGACTACAGGCATGTGCCACCATGCCCAGCTTGTTTTTAGTTGTCCAGCTAATTTTTTTCTATTTTTTTAGTAGAGACAGGGTCTTGCTGTTGCTCAGGCTGGACTCGAACTCCTGAGCTCAAATGATCTACCGGCCTCCGCCTCCCAGAGTGCTAGGATTACAGGTGTGAGCCACCACGCCTGGCCTCCCTGTTTACTTTTAATTAATTAACTTATTTAGGAAAAAAAAAATTTTTAACACGTACTTTTTTTATTGATATATCATAGTTGTACATATTTTTAGGGTACATGTGATATTTTGATACATGTATATAATGTGTGATTATCAAATCAGGGTAATTGAGATATCCATCACCTCAAACATTTATCTTTCATTTGTATTGGGACCATTGCAATTCTTCTCATCTAGCTATTTTGAAATACACAATAAATTATTTTTTAACAATTTTAGTAGACTTTATTTTGTAGAGTTGTTTTAGGCTCACAGCAAAATTGAGCAGAGAGGGTTCCTGTATACCTGCTGCCCCACACATGCACAGTGTCCCCAGCTGACAATATCCTGTACACCCAAGTGGTACATTTGTTAACAGTTGATGAACCTGCATTGACACATCATTATCACCCACAACTTATAGTTTACATTAGGATTCACTCTTGGTGTTATATAGATATTGGCAAACATATAATGACATGTGTCCACCATTGTAGTATCATACAGAACAGTTTTACTGCCCTAAAAATCCTTTGTGCTCCACTTACTCATCCCTACCTTCCCACTAATCCCTGGAAACTACTAATCTTTTCACTGTCTCCATGTTTTTGCCTTTTTCAGAATGTCACATAATTATAGTCATACAGTGTGTGGCCTTTTCAAACTGGTTTCTTTCACTTGGTAATACTCATTTAAGTTTCCTCCATGTCTTCTTATGGCTTTATCAAGCTCATTTCTTTTTACACTAAATAATATTCCATTGTCTGGATGTACCACAGTTTATCCATTCACCTGCTGAAGGGCATCTTTGTTGCTTCCAAGTTTTGGCAATTATGAATAAAACTGCTATAAACATCTTTTTTATATGTTATAATCTTACCACAGGAAATACAGTACAGCTGGCTCTTCTGGTTTCTAATTTCACTAATCTGGTCAAAAATTACTTAATATTGAGGTCTTGTATACAAAAGTTACTTTCAGCATGAGATCAGAGTTCTGAAGCCTAAATCAATTTTCTTGGAATATCTTTCAGATGGGTTTTACAGGCAAGTGAATCAAATCAGTGGAGCTCATAATACGTCAGACAAGCAAACCCCTTCAAAACCCAAAAAGAAACAGAATTCAAAAGGCCTTGCTCCTTCTGTGGTAAGATTTTATAGATATGTACATGTGTGTAGATCTTAACGATAGGATGGAATATCATTTTAGGGAATTTGTTGACCATAAAATGGGAGCTATTGATTAGGTGAATGAGAGTCTTCATTTACTTTTGACATCAGTAGTTTATTGCTTACTCAGTACCTACAGTAGTGGTTCTCAAACTCCAGTGTGCTTTGCTGTTAGGAGCATGTTAAAAATTCAGCTTCCTAAGTCTCAAGTCTCATCCCTAGAGATCTCTCTCTCTCTCTCTCCATATGTATATACATACATATACACACACACTCCTATAATATGATGTGATTCATTAGGAAAAGTGGGGAGGAGTAGTTTGAAAAAGCATATTAAGTACTATGATATAGTTTTCAATGGAGAAGGAATCCATTGTTTTCATAATATAAACTACAGAAAAGATGTGAGTTTTTTGTATATTTTTTAAACATTTGGCAAAATATTAAATATATTGAGAAACACTTGGGTAGAACATAGTACCACTCTAGAAGCTTATAGTCAAAGCTCAAACAATGTCCATAATACATCTTTTTCCTTTAAAAGAATTGCTATTAGTCTCATTTTAATGTGTTTATTTTTCTAATGTTTCTTGTTAATAGGACCCAAGTTAATATTTTGGAGGAAGTATGATTGCTAAAACATTAAGACTTAAAACTACATACCATGAACAGGACACAGATATGAATGGAAACAGTTTCATCTTCATCTGTGGAGGCCAGATGAAGTTAAAATGAGTAACATTTCAGACATCTAATCAAGTTCTGAGCTAAGATAACTTGTTAGCTTATAGCAAGTAGGAAGTCAAACTCCATTGAGCCTCTTTAACTTTTTCAGAGCATGTAGCAATCTTTCATCCATAATTCTTTAGACTCCTATATGATAATCTGGATAGAGAGCAACATTTTGTAGATGAAATAGGCACAGAAAAGTTCAATGAGTTTCCTAAGGATACATAGCTTATTTGTAGGGCTGTTTCTAAGTAGACCCAGTGGGCTCAGATAAGTAAAATCTTTTAGTCACCAGTTGGTTTCTTGAGTACAGGTTAAAGTATTAACACTATATGTTATAAATTAATGATGTTTAGGTCATTTCCTTGCTAAAATTACTTCCTGGTCAGCATATGTATCCGATTAAGATTATTGGAAAGAAAAGATTTAGTCTAATTCAGAGTTGGGGGTGGGGAACCATTTTTTAGCACCTTGTTCTCTTAATGGTGAAAATTGTGATATCCAAGATAGAATTTCCTTCTTTTCTTTTCTTGTGCTATCAGGATTTCCAGCAGAGTGTTACTGTGGTCCTCTTTCAAGATGAGAATACATTAGTCTCAGCAGGAGCTGTGGATGGGTAAGAGTCTATTTCTTGATTCTTTTGATGATGTCTCTTTTATGAGCTAAGATGGGGAAGTCACCTAGTCCCATTGTAATTGAATGTGTATACTTTTAACTTTCAACATAGCAAGTATCCTAGCTGAGAAAAGGAACTGCAGATCACACTGGAGAATATCTAGTTAGGACTCTTGCTGAACTAATTGAGATAATACATGTGTCATGCTTAGCACATTGTCTAGCACATAGGAGCAGTGTTAGCTGCTGCTGCTATCTTAGAGAAGAAGCTGGATGAGTAGTTTGCTTATATATTATATGTTGTAATATATATTTATATATAATATAATTTAGTTACTGAGTCTTCTTTTGAGGAGTAAGATTTCTATTATTTTGGATTTTATCTTTTCAGGTTTAAGAATATCCTAAAAGAGGAAATCTGATTCTGGGCATGTAATTGTCATTTCTGGGAGTAATATAGCTAGATTGATGATAGAAAGGCTTAACGACTTTTGCATACCTGCTATCTATGATTATTCTGAATTTTTGGCTTCCAAATAAGTCTGTGATGCTTATTGATTGGTTGCTTTGTAGAATATAAATTCTTTGCATATAAGAACTCTTTCTTTTTAAGCTCCCTTCTTATTTTATCTCCTTAACATCCCTCCCTCTAAAAATTTTAATTTGAAAGATCATGGCTTACCAAAGTAGGATTTCCATTGTCTCCTCTGGACACTAAAACCCTTCTGTGAACCAAATTCTCAGGCAAGAATGAAGAATTATTTAAAGATTATTAGTTATGTTTGTGAATAGCTACAAAAGCTTATTCTGTTTGTTTCCAAGGATATTGCCATTATATGTTATACCAAGCTTGTGTTTTCAAGTTGCCTGTAAACTAGAAGTAAAGGATTAAGACAATTATACCAATAAATGAAATGAAAAAATACTTTTTTCTATTTCGCAGGAAAGTTATTTAGAATAGATTACTTAGGGAGTTATGTATAGAAATATAACCATAGGAACAGATCTTGCTACTTACGATGTCAAAGGATATATTCAGAATATTAAAGGCTTAGGAAGTGTTTTTTCTAAAAACAATGAAACAATGACTATCAGCACCCAACTTTCATCTTCCTTTTCCGCTCCCTTGGAGTAAACTTCAATAACCCATTACTGGGTCAAATCACATCTGTTTCCGTTCTGTCAGAATTATAAATCTGACATTGGAGACAACAGTATAAGATAGCTCAATAGTGTCCTCACTGTACCTGGTTAGTGTGCCAGAGGAGGTAAATTAAAAGTCATAATTGAAGTTATTTGGGATTGGGAGAAAGTCTACAAAATAACTATTTATTTGCCTTGGTTTTTAGGATAATAAAAATATGGGATCTGCGGAAGAATTATACTGCTTATCGACAAGAACCCATAGCAGCCAAGTCTTTCCTGTACCCAGGTAGCAGCACTCGAAAACTAGGTAAGCTTTTGCATAGACTACAGGACTTTTGGGGGAAGTGTAAGTTTTTGTTAAAATTAAAAACAAAAAAATTAGGCTGGTTTTCAGCAACATAGACTAGAGAAACGCTAATATGTGGTTTTATCTTTCTGACATTCAAAAGGTAAAAATTCAGAATATTTTTGGTTTGTGTATATTTTAGGGTCAGAATTCTAATGATTCTTCTTGTGGGATAATCTATTTTCAGATCTACTCACCTTCATCGGGGCATGCTAATAAAGTTTCCTTTTTTCCAGGATACTCAAGTCTGATTTTGGATTCCACTGGCTCTACTTTATTTGCCAATTGCACAGATGACAACATCTACATGTTCAATATGACTGGATTGAAGACTTCTCCAGGTAAAATATTAGTCGTTCAAATTCTCTTACCAGGAAACTAATATGGGCTTTTTTGTTAGTGATAATTTAAGGGTTTTTTTCTTCTAAACCAAAACCTATTAAGCCATATGAGGATTTTGGTGTCTTTGATTAGTTCAAGTGATATTTTCATAAGTGTATATTCCTTGTGATGACTTTTCAACTAAACAGAATCCTGTTCTTTATAATGACTTAATTTTATTTTAATAGTGAGTCTCCTGAAATTATGCCCCTTGGCCTATATGTAGAGTTACCTCAATTTTCTATTTAATAAGCTGTAAGGTAGAGAAAGTTGTTCTGCTCAACTTTTGTCCTCTTTGGGGGCTGTTAGTTAAAATTAGGGTGCTGAATTTTTCAGACACCCAAAATAGTTCCAACCTACCTCAGCCCTCTCTGTAATGTTGGACAGAGGCCATTTTCTCTCTTTAGGAGCTTTCTCCAACTTTATCTTTTTTTTCTTCAATAATATAAAAATATAATCTGATACTTAAAACTAATAAATAAATGATATTTTTAAAAAGATACACATTTCTCAAGTATGCTTTAAGAGGGTCATGTGGGTTACATTATTTTTAAGAACACTATCAATTACATAAGCAAGCTACATATTAGTAGTCTGGTTCTTCCTCAGCTACAGATCTGTCAAAAATACTTTGAATTCCATAAGCAATCCCTAGAGCTTCCTACTAAAGTAAGATGTACTGGTAAACAAATCTCAAAATAGTACAGAACTCAGATCATTTTAGCTGGGATCTTACAGAAGTTTCCAAAGATTGCCCCAACAATCTTACTAGGACTTTATATCTGTGATGGTATCACAGTTCACATTTCCAGTGCTTTAAATTAGGTCTGGTGTTCTCTGAACAAGACAAGAGCAAGAGTATTTGGAAAAGGGGACAGGTTTTATAACTTCTTTTGTTGTTTTTCGTAATGGAATCGGAACTTGGAGAACTACTTAGTTAGTTATATAAAATAGACTTTTCAAAATTTTTCCTCAAAAGATAAAGCCTAATCCTGATTATATTATCAGTTATACAAGAGCTCTTTCTATATAATTTTCGCTATAGTGTGGCACTGAAAGGGGCCTTGAGTTTAGTTTGTCTCTTTGCCATCACATACTTTGCTAATAATTTAGTAACCTTTTTCTTGCTCCTAAAAATAATTTGACTTGTTCAGATAGATAAATACATAGGTAGATACATGGATACATAGATTTTGTTCCTTAAAAATTGAATGACAGCCAAATGTGTGTGTAACATCCGGTAATTGTCTTTTTCAAAACTTCAGAAAGGATCTTGGGCTCAATACTTGATCTACCATACTTTTCATTTTCAGTATTATACTATACAAGTGATGTTCATAAGAATGATGCTCAGGCACTTTAAGAAGTTCAAAGAAAGATTAAATTGAGCTAATGAAAGCCAATACAGGCTACTCAGGAGGTTGAGGTGGGAGAATTACTTGAGCTCCAGAGTTGGAGGCTGCACTGAACTATCCACTGTTGTCCAGCCCAGATGACAGAGCAAGACCCCATCTCTAAAAAAAATTTTTTTAAATAAACGAATAAATAAAGATAAAGCCAATATATGTTTTAGAAGGATTTTTAGCAAGATTTGAAACATTTACAACATACTTCATACTAGCTTGCCTTAGACCAGCAGAGGGCAATAAATACTTACAGGTATCGTGGGAAATTTAGTGTATATTTTTTTCATTCATAGTTTAGAGTTGAGGAAGATGAAAAATTACAGTTTGGAGCAGTGTTCAGAATAAAGGAACTTGTTGATTTTGGAAGGATTTATCTATTGTGGCAGGTTTATAATATGTATATCTGAATTGATTCAGATCCTGCTTCAGTTTCATAGTAAAAATGTCTGATATGAGTAGTATTTGCTGTGGTGGCTTTTTCCTTAAAAGCTATAAATACAAAGTTCTTCAGTTTTATTCTAGAACAGGAAGAGATTTCTGTGAGAACTTATGAAAAGCTATTAAGTCCCTTACTAATACTTCTCTCTCTCTCTCTCTGTTAAAAGTTAGGGTGTGATCTTTTTTTCCTGCCTAAATATATCTTAAACTCTCCAGTAAAGATTTTTCTCTTGTATTTCCTAGGAGTGTTCTGATGCTAGAGGCCTCAGGTTTTGGCCTCATTAGGATAGAAGAACCTGTCAAGAACATGTGCTAGATTGGGTTAATTGCCCTTTTGCCATGGATAGTGAGAAGTCTAAACCTAGTGTCTTACGTATGAACATGTAGTTTACCTGACTAGCTACTTCTGCCATTCAGCCTATTTAAAGTGTTGGATTAAAAAGATTCCCACATCCCACATAAGCTATTAGTGTTAGCCAGAATTCATATGATACTTTTCACTGATTTTTACCTATTCATAGAACAAATGTTTGAGGATCTACATGTTTGAGGATCTGTTCAAAACATTATAAAGTCTAGTAAGGAAAGAATAAGATGAAATTTAGCTTCAAGAGGCTTCAAGTCTAAGGGGAAATAAGAGCAATATACAATGGAAAAAGTTCTACTCTGAGGTGAGAAGAAAGGAATCTCATAAAGGCATTTTACTATAAGATTGGATATTGGCTATATTCTTTTCCTTTAAAAATGTTTTTCATCACATTTTTTTCTCTTGATATGGCCATTTCTGTACCAAATATTTAGACTGAGTACATGAGATTGGATCTAATATAAAGCCTCCTTCAAGGGTTTTTTCTTTATTTTTCTACCAAAGTCTAGTTCCCGTTTATTTGGTGAATAAATCTTGACCATCTGCTTTAGTAGGCAATGCAGTCATAAAACTTGTTTGAATGTGCCTGCTATCGGTATTCATTTGAACACTGGAAATACCAAGAACCAAGTAATTAGTTTTTTTCCTCTGGCAGTGGCTATCTTCAATGGACACCAGAACTCCACCTTTTACGTAAAATCCAGTCTTAGTCCAGATGACCAGTTTTTAATCAGTGGCTCAAGTGATGAGGCTGCCTACATCTGGAAGGTAAGTTGCCAAACTTACCCTACAAATGTGAGACAGAAATATTCTCACAAATATTTCTTCTGTCCAATATGAGATAAGATTAATGTAAATACATACTATTAACTTTTCATATATCAGATATTTAGTAAATGTTTCTGTTGGCTCTTAATATAGCTGAAACCTCACACTGTCACAGACTATACGACACTTTCATGGCTGTAGTTTGTCGGAAATTGACGATTCATATTCTTTGTTTCACAGATTATCAGGAAATTGAGAATTCAAAAGGGTAGTAAGAACCTTTGTCTTGCTTTATTAATGTTTTATATATTTAATAGCATTATTTAATAATTTTTATTATTTTTTAGATTTCCCATTGCTATTACCCAAATTTATAAATTATTTGTTTGCTTTTTAAATAAAATAGTAATTCTAAAGTGACAACTATAAGCTGAGAAATTTAAAGCTGTCCGTTTGAAGTCCAATGGAGAAAATTGAAATGTTACACAAGTAGCACGTACTAATCACTGAAAAATTTCTCTTGAGGGAATAATTAATTACAGAAATGTTCTGGGAGTTCAGAGAAAGATCATTAAGATATTGTTTACCTGTGGCTAAAAATTAGTTATCTTCTAGATTTTCCTGTAACTTCGTAAATGTCTTTGACATTGGTTAATTAAATGATCAGAGTTCACATATTTTGAGTTTTTTAAAAAAATTTTATTTTTTTATTTCAATAGGAAATAGGGGTTACAAGTATTTTTTGTGACATGGATGAATTGTACAATGCTGAAGTGAGGGCTTTTAGTGTACTTGTCACCAGTATAGTATACATATTTTGGGTTTTAAAGTCATAATGTCTAAAACTTCATAGATCCCTAGTTTTGATATTGTTAAATCCCTTTTCAAGAGAAAGTTATTATCATTCTTAGTCCTGCCAACCTCTAGGAAGTAATACTGTTAATGTTTTAGGACAGGGGTGGACCTTGTTCAGTATGCAGCATAATTCTTCAGCTTAACTTCATCTAGTCCTGAGGAAAGTACGAAAAAGTGATTTCTGTATACCTAGAGATGCAAAAATGCAACACTGCCTTATTAAAAGCTTTTAGTAACACTATCCTAAAGAGTCACACGGTGGAGATATTGTTCTATCGAAGATGCTTTTATGCTGGGCTTGCCTTTTTCTACAAGCATGTTTCTTTATTGTATTTTTTAAATGAAAATTTGCTTATAAAGTATATACTTGAGAGCTCATCTTGTGATAAGAGTTTTTACCCAGTTTCCTCTCTAAGGTTCTTTTTACTTTAGCTTTAAACTTTAACAATGCGTGTCACTTGCACTAATGCTTCTGTCTTATATTTTAAATTTTGAGTTTCAAATTTGGTCTTGTGCTTCTTATTTTGCTATCTTTTTATTTTTTATTTCTTTTCCTACACTATCTTACCTACATTTGTTTGTCTATTTTGGCTCCCACCTTAACTAGAGAATTTTATTCCTACCACAGAAAGAAAGAACTTTCTTTCTTTCTTAAAGTAAAAACAAAAAAATTCTGAAATTTTAGATGTACCAAAAAGAATAATAAAGAATTATGCAAATAAGTATTTATGTATTAATCATTCTGTTTAAATAATTTTAGACCAGTTTTTAAATTATATGTAATTATGTATATAATTATATGTATATTGTGGTGGGGGGTGTAGTTTCCCAATTCTTAAAATTCCTCTTCTCTAGCACAAAGGCCTTTTTAAAATTTTGTTTCAGGGAGTGAAGGTGAAGGAATACATCCTCCCTTTAAAGATACATGCTAAAAAAATAAATAAATAAAGATACACACTAACGATACTTGGAGATACTTGGCTGTTGTTTCTAACCCATTTTCAGACATCCAATCGGTGGCCACCACGTACATGGGTGACCCTTTTTGAATTCCTAGGCTGGGTCACATGTCAGTGTTGAATGAC
The DNA here is from genome assembly GCA_008086735.1 of Cheirogaleus medius. Taxonomy (NCBI): domain Eukaryota; kingdom Metazoa; phylum Chordata; class Mammalia; order Primates; family Cheirogaleidae; genus Cheirogaleus; species Cheirogaleus medius. Next base: position 11,158,155 of record VBSM01002937.1, read on the forward strand.
GTGGTTCAGACGTGATGTTCTCCTGCCTGTCCACACATAACTCAGTGTACAGGCTCTGATATTTGAGAGCTTGGCAAGCTTGCACCTCCTAAAATTGAATTTGCCTAGTGAGGTGGCTCAGTTTCTCTTTTCCATGATTAGAAAAGGAGGGTTGATAATTTACAAGCAATTCCATGCAAGCTGAGAATCCAGGTTGTCTGATAACTCTGCTGTGTGTTCAAAAAGTCGAGAATTTTTTCTTAAGTGTTGGAACTTTTTCTATGCTAAAAAGCCCATGGGCACAAGAAAACAAAGTAGAAGAAGGGAGTTTTATATCTTAAGACAGAAAAGAATGGCCTTTTAATCCTCACTACTGCCCAGCAAAGGGGAGATGTAATATATTTAGACTTTGATATAGATGCCCAAGACTTAAAAAAATTTAATATTATATTTTTTCTTTTTAATTTCCTACCCATTGTCCCACCTCCACCCTATCTTTTCTTCCCTGTTTTCTGATATAGCCACTAAATAGTATTGAAGTGGTTATAAATAAACTGATTTGGCCCAGTCATTCTACCGCTGACTGGCAAAACGTTGAGCCTGACACTTTAGGAAGTGTAAATGATCTCATGGCAGAAATAAAGATTAGACTTAGTTTCCAGCTGGGCAGAGTAAGGAGATTTTGTGAGGAAAAGTGCTGATCTTTTTCTTATGTTTAAGTGTGTAAAATGCTTTATGGTTAGAGCCATTTAGTTCTGAGAATGTTAACTTGAGGATTCCTTGTACCTTGAAGTCTTTATTCTGTAAAAAGTAGAATATGTAAGAGAGGACAGTCTTCTGTGTTTGACCATCCCCAAAGTACATAGGTATAAATGTATCTTATAATTAATAGTCTCCTTCCTACTTAAAAAGAAAGGAGGCTTTAAAAACAGAAATCGTGTAATTATGACAGTGTTTTTATAATAATGAAGTGGTAATAAATAAAAACTTATTTGAATAAAAATAAAAGATTTAAAAGCCACCTGAGTTTCATTGGAGAAAATTAATCTTCTTTGAATTAATCACAAGTACTACACTCTAGGATAGTCCTAAACTGTCAAAACATAAAAGTTCACAAAAACTTGTTAGACATTAGTTTCTCATTTTAGCCCACATCTTGCCCTTCCGCAGACTTTTAAAAATTAAGACAAAATTAACCATTTTAGTCATTTTAACATATACAGTTCAGCCAGGTGTAGTGGCTCGCACCTGTAGTCCTAGCACTTTGGGAGGCTAAGGCAGGAGGATTGTTTGAGCCCAGGAGTTTGAGACCAGACTGAGCAGCATAGAGAGACTGTGTCTCTACAAAAACTAAATTAGCTGGGTATGGTGCACATGCCTGTGGCCCCAGCTACTAGGGAGGATGAGGTGGGAGATTCAATGAGCCCAGGAGTTTGAGAGCTGCAGAAAGCTATGATCTCACCAGAGTGAGACTATCCCCCCACAGACCCATCTCTTAAAAAAATTTTTAAAAAGTTTATAAAGTATACAATTAAATGATTTTTAGTATAATCACAATGTTATGCAACTGTCACTACTATCTAATTCCCAAACATTTATCACACCAGAAAGAAACCTCCTACCGTTTAACTATCACTCTCCCATTCCTCCCTGCCCCCAACAACCGCTAACCTACAGTCTCTATGGATTTGCCTATTCTGGACATTTCATATAAATGTGATCATATAATATGTGGCATTTTGTGTCTGACTTCTTTCACTTAGCATAATGTTATCAAGGTTCATCCATATTGTAGCATGTATTGGTACTTCATTCCTTTTATGGCTGAATAATATTCCATTGTATAAATAGACCACATTTTGTTTATCCATTCATCAGTTGATGGACATTAGAGTTGTTTCCACTTTTTTTTGTTTTGTTTTGTTTTTGAGACAGAGTCTCACTCTGTTGCCTGGGCTAGAGTGCCATGGTGTCAGCCTAGCTCACAGCAACCTCAAACTCCTGGGCTCAAGCATTCCTACTGCCTCAGCCTCCCGAGTAGCTGGGACTACAGGCATGCGCCACCATGCCCGGCTAATTTTTTCTGTATACTTTTAGTTGTCCAGCTAATTTTTTTCTATTTCTAGTAGAGACAGGGTCTCACTCTTGCTCAGGCTGGTCTCGAACTCCTGACCCTGAGTGATCCACCCGCCTCAGCCTCCCAGAGTGCTAGGATTACAGGTGTGAGCCACCACACCCGGCCCTGTTTCCATTTTTTGACATTGTGAATAAAGATTCTATGAACATTTGTGTGTAAGTTCTTGTAACATATGTTTTCAGTTCTCCTGGGGGTATATACCTAAGAGTAGCATTGCTGGGTTATATAATTCTATATTGAACGTTTTGAGGAAGCTTCTCCCCACTTTTGATGATCTGTAAAGTGCCTGGCTTATGGTATTCAATCAACAAATGCTGGCTTTTGTTATCATTGTTATTAATACTTATTAAATTGGTCAAAGTTTTTCTGATGGGTCTCTGTTTTCTCTGAGATCCTCTAGATAAATGCAAAATTACAATCATTCTATTGGTGTTTGGGGGGTTTTTTGAAGTTTAGTTTAATTGTTGGTGTATACATTTAGGTTCTCCTAGGTATTATGATAGAGAAACTGATGAAAGGGCAATATCATGAAATGAAAAGCTAGGGGCAACAAGCAAGGTAAACCATGGAGAATAATGGGCTCTTCCCAGGGATGCTCAAAACGACATGAGGATTTCCTCTCGCCTTTAACTTGCTTCTCTCTGTTTCGGTCTTGACTGAAGAGAAACTTAATAGACTGGTGCCATCCCAAATCCCATTTGGAGGGGCCTCGTCCAAATGGAGAAGAAAGAGAATTTCTGTGACTACTGGGATAGTTAGAGACTATCTTAAAGGTCATTTCTAAAATACGTTACCTTGCGAAAGAATGAGTTATATTGTCTCTGTGGCATTGTAGGAGTAGGCAGTAAGTGCGATCTTTGTAGATGTGGAAAAGGCTTTCTTTTCTGTTAATTCGGCAGGGCAAATTAGACTCTGCTCTTTGTCTTCTTTTGCTTTTTAAATTATTGCACATGTGCCATTTAACCCAAGAGAAGAGTAGTAATGATTGACTTGGATAACCTTATGAATCAGTGTGGCAAATCTCTTAATTATAATCTGAGGAATCTGTTAAGTTTACTTAGTCATTCTCGCAAATATTCTTTCCAACATCACCTCCACTTGCTTCATACAAATGAGCCATGATTCAGAGCCTCAGGAAAATGAAAAGAGAATAACTTCTCTCAGCCTCAATCTCCTTGCTGTTTTCAAACACATGTGCTAATAATAGTTATGTGAGTTTGTACTCCTTATTGTGCTGATTAATTCCTATGGCCTGTGAAAGGGATTGACAGCTCTCCAATGAGCTGTACGATGCTGTCAAATGCATATTACTAGTGGCATCCAAAGGTGGGAAAATACAATTCTTAATCACCTGTGCAGCACAGCACAATGTTACCCTTCTTCATGCATTAAAATATATTAAAATGTGGTGAAACTTAATTGAAAATTCAAAATTTCTTTTTAAGCAAATTAAAAAAATTTTGGAGGAAAAATTTGTTTCCACAAAGGATACCAAAGTACCATGTAAAATATAGCTTATACTCCTTCAAAATGAAGGTTATCCAACTCAAAATGAAAGGATATAACTTTGGATTTTGATAAAAGTCAGTGAATCTTCTTTTGGAGGGAAGATTCTGCTCTTGTCCCAAGAGAGCTTATAGCATGTTTCAGGTAGCTTCAGGATTCACAGTTAATTTAGTGTTTCTAGAAGTAGTTAACTAGAGATTTGAAAATATCTAAGCTAAGTAAAAACAGGACTAAGTTGTCCACTTGAAATTTACTATCTAGCTGTTAAACTTAATCCTTCCAGAAAGTTTACCAGCTAATGGGTAAGGGACAATGCCAGTCTTAAATTTTAGTTAAAATATGGATAGCTGCATAGTCCTAGGTGAAATAAGAATGGTTCTGGTGTCCAAGCTCATATTATTTACTTATTTTGGCTATTTTCATTGTGTTTTCTCAGATTAATGACAGAAATACTTCATTGCCCATTGGAACTCTTTTTTCTTAACTATATAGCTAGGCAAGCCTAGGGGCCTTTGGTAACAACCCTAAAGCTCTTTGAGGCACAATTCTGGAGATTCAAAGTCTCTAACTGGGAGACCTAATGCTCTTCTGCTCACTTATTCTTTTTTGATTGGACTAGGTCTCCACACCGTGGCATCCTCCTACTGTGCTACTGGGTCATTCTCAAGAGGTCACGTCTGTATGCTGGTGTCCATCCGACTTCACAAAGGTTTGTAAATAAATCTCTATAGTTGGCTTAAAAGGTAGTTCATTTTTGTAGGTTTGCCCAAGGTTGGTTTGAGAGCGATATAGATTTTTATGTTTAAATAGGGATTTAAAAGATCTAAAGGCCATCAAAGATCTATATATCATCATTACTCATACATATTCTGCTTTTCTCTACCAGTAAAGAAATGGTATCATGCACTAAGGAATAAGAATGGATTTCTGGTTCCCTATAGTCATTTCTTTCCTAAATAAACAATCTCAGGTGAGATTAGAACAGTCTCAGGTGAGACTAAAACTAGTCTTTTTCATTTTCTAGATATTACAAATGTGGTATTTTAAAGGTAACATCTTGAATGCTCTTGACAGTCCAATTTGAGTTTTCACATATGGCTGACAAAGTGGTTACTGTAAAGTCTTAACATGTTATGTTATCCGTGCCTAAACCATGTAAGAAGGAGGTGTGAAATGTTTTAGACACTCTGGAAAGAAGAAAGTATGCCCACTTTTTAATTTTTTTATAGTGAATATGCTGTGTGATACTTAAACAAAAAACCCTAAAGTATAGCAAGGCCAGAAATGTAAACAAACTGGGTGTGTGTGTGTGTGTGTGTGTGTGTGTATATATATATATATGAATTTCATATAATAGTAGCCCAAATTTTACTCATTCTCCCAACTCCCATTGCCTTTGGTCTTTGGGTTATTCTGGGTTCTGCAGGAAATCTCACTTCTATGGAGGTCTCCCCTTTCACATATGACGTATTGAGGTTTTGTTGCCTATTGTTCCCATCTGTTTTTTATCTTCCAGAAACTTCACATGGTCTGGTCTATTCATGGCCTCCCTGCTAGTGTCCAGTATGCTGTGGATTTCTCTTTATTTTTATATCCCTGTTACCATTTCTGTGGCCAGCTTCATGGCAAACCTTTTTATTAAAAAAAAAAAATTACTTTACCCATAATTACATGCCAATTACCTTTTTTCTCTCTGAGATTCCATGTAATTTCCACTGAAATATCTGCTTTTAACATGGAGTATTGTTTCTTTGTGGAACTTACTAAGATAAATGATTTTTAAATTATTCAATTAATTATTATATCTTTTTTCAACTGTCATATATTATCCTTATCTCTATGCATTTCAACCATCATATATTAATTATCCTTATTTCCTGTAAGAAAAGACTCAAAGAAAATGGCAGGGCTATTTAACTATATTAATCTAGTGACCACCTTTTTAAAGGTCTCTTAAAAATAACTTTGTCCCAGGCCAGGTATGATGGCTCATTCCTCTAATCCCAGCACTTTGGGAGGCTAAGATGGGAGGATTGCTTTAACCCAGAATTTGAGGCTGCTATGAGCTATGATGATACCACTGCACTCTAGCATAGATGACAGAGCGAGGCCCTGTGTCAAAAAAAAGTAATAATAATTTTATCCCAAACCTAGAATTGGGGAGGTAGAATATGGTTTTTGTTGTTGTTCTTTAAAAAGTCTGATTTTTAGAATAGAAGAAAGCTAGGTTTAAATTCTGGCTCTGGCATTTAATTGTGGTGACTTTGGGCAAATAACTTTATCCCCATTTTTCAATGGTAGTATTTGAGTACAAGGCTTTTTATATTGTGAGAATTAAATAAGATAATGTAAATTACCATACATAGTAGGTACTCTGTAAATAATAACTATTAGTAGACTAGAGAGTGGCCATGGGATTCCAAGCATTTCATGTTCAGCAGTTAAATATGTGTATCTTCTCTTGGCCTCCCAGTAAGGAAAGGAAAAAGCTGCCAGTCTCTTGGGGGCCAAGACCTAAGAGAACGTGTATTCTTTTTTTCTCTCTCTTTAGTGACTGAAATAGAGAAATTATATAAACATATGCTGAGGAACAGTTCTGGTACCAGTGGCCATTTGCCACAAGCTCTTCAAGCAGGACTTTCTCTGCCATAAAAGGCTTGGGACCAAGATCAGGAATGGTCAGATATTTTTAAAGGGGCAAAGGTTATTTTTAACTCCTTTTAGCCTAGTGAATTTGTTGTTTTCCCAGATTGCTCCTTTACCTATCTGAAAAAGAATCTTAAAAGGAATGGTTTCATTCTACTTGTCACGGCCTACTAGAGTCATGGGCTAAGACTGATCTTGCAAAGGATTTTAGCAGCGTAGCAGAACATGTGGTATTCAGAAGATAGTTGTAGAAATTGAATGTTGGTGATACATACTAATCATTTAACAGAACGAAAGTAAAAAGGATATCTTAATTACATATTTTGTATATATATAGACGGTGATAAAGAGAATGGCTTGCCTAACTTCTTGAAAGAACAAAATGAAATAAGCCTAGTTTTATAGTAGAACTTTAGGTAAGAAATGACTGGTATCAAATGACATATCAGCAAAATGTATGTAAGGAAGAAACTAGAGAGTCACCTTCGTTGGAAATCTGGAATGATTCCTGAAAGCAAGGAATGAAAATACGTGATCTTTCAGACATTGCTTTCTGTATCTTGTTATATCAGAAAAAATAATTCTCCAATCACGACTCCTTAAGACACATCTATTTTTTGCTTTGTTGTAATTCTTTGATTGAAACTTCTTAACTCCTTTTCTGGTTCTCCTCAGATTGCTACCTGTTCTGATGATAATACACTAAAAATATGGCGCTTGAATAGAGGCATAGAGGAAAAACCAGGAGATAAACTTTCCACAGTGGGTTGGGCCTCTCAGAAGAAAAAAGAGACAAGAGCCGGCCTAGGTAAGGATATCATGCACATTCTAAGTTTTTTATGGTTTGACTGGTTTAGTCCTACAGTATAGAGTGGTAAGCTAGACTTGATCTTGTTTTGGTATGTGCTTAAAGAAAAGTACCATCTTCTTGGCAGTCATTCTTTTCGATAGATATTTCCCAAGCACTACTCTGTTTATTTACACAAGGCACTGGAATATAGTACTGGATATATTCAACAAATACTACTTGAACAACCAGTATATGGTAGGCACTGCTCTTAGTTGCTGGAGATTCAGCAATAAACAAAAGAGTAAAAAATCCCAAAGATGTAAATAGAGCTTACATATTAGTATGAGAAGCAATAAACAAGATAAAGAAGTAAAATATGTACTGCGTCAAATAAAAATAAGTGCTTAGGAACAAAGGAAAACAGGAGAAGGGGAATGGCAAAGTATGCTGTTGAAATTTTATATTAGATGGCCAAGGAGGCCTTAACAAAAATATGACATTTGAGTAAAGAAAGTGAAGTAGTAAAGCCATGTGGATATTTTGGAGAAGAATCTTATAAGCAGACAAAATAGCAAATGCAGAGACCTTAAAGTCGGGGCAGGCCTGGCATATTTTCCGTTCCTCAAGGAGGCTAACATGGCTATAGCTCCTATGGCCAGAGTGGGCAAAGGAGACAGAGGAGAATAGCAGTAGAAAATAAGTTCTTGTGGGACTTTGTGTTTTGATAGACAAAAATCCACTGGAGGGTTTTGAGCAGAAGAATATCATGATCTGACTTTTAACTTGATCATTCTTGCTCCTGTGTTGAGAATAAATTGTAAGTGGATCAGGGTGAAGGCAGGAAGCCAATTTTAAAAGCCATTGAAATAATCCAGGAAGTGATGATGGTGACTTGGACCAGAGTAGTAGCAGAAGATATGATAAGAAGTCATCAAGTTCTGGATTTATTTATAAGATAGAGCCAACAGAATATGCTGAGGGATCAGATGGGGGGATAAAATGGAGTTTTCATGATTTGAAAGTTTTTGCTTGAGAATCTAGAAGGATGGCATTTCATTAACTTAGGAATCCCTGCAGGAAAAGCAGGTTTGGGAGGGAACAGCTGGAGTTCCATTTGGAAATATTGTTTGACATGATTTTTAGACATCCAGATGGAGATGTCAGGGAGGCATTTAGATGTTTAATTCTGCAATTCAGGGCTAGGGTTGTAAATTTGATTCAAAATCACATAGGTGAAGGTAGCAGTAGATAGAAAAGAGAATAGGTCTGGGGTCTGAACCTTGGGGCACCCCAATGTTTAGAGGTTGGGGAGGTGACAAATACCATTAAGCAGGCACAGCTAGAGAAGTAAGAGGAAAAAGTAGGAGAGCGTTATGTTCTGGAAGCCAAGTAAATGACAGAGGAGAGAGGTATGAATTTAATCTGATGTTTCTGGCATATCAGATATAATAAATGAGGCCTAAAAACTGATCTTTGGAGTAGACAAGTGAGCATTCAGTATGGTTGTGTGTTTGCTGTGCAAGTACAGGTACACTGTAGGTGGAGAGTTGGGTCTAATCGGAGTTGTGGTTTAGCAAAGCAAGTGAAGAGAAGTGAGCAGTGAAGTTGAGGGTGCTTGCAAGAGGATAATTACGATTGGCTGTAGGATTTAACATAGGTGAGGAGGAAGTGAGGACACAGTGGGACTGAGAGATAGTATAAAAGTGGTATTGTCAATGGATTGAGGACCCCCTGGGGATAAAACATTGTTGGAATTGGAGTACTAAACAGTGCTGAGAACATAAGTGGTGAACAGAATGGGATAACTGAAATTAAGATAATGGAAGACTTCAGGTATTGGCAATAATAAGGTAAAGGAATAAGTGGCTGAGATGAGTGAAAGGACAAGATTATTGTAGTAGAAGGTCAAGAAACTGAGAAACCAAAGTATTGGAAAGATCATGTGTATGGATCTTCACAAGTTGACAGGGATCCGGTTGAAGAGAGTAACAGTGAACCAAGAGCAAAAATCATCAAGCACTTTATCAATAGATGTACAGTCATAAGTTTGAAATTTAAGCTTAAAGATTCATTTTACTTTAGCCATCGAAGACTAAGGTCAGTGGGGAGTTGACAGTGAGACAGGCAGGATATATGCTCATTTTTCTAATGACTTATTTTAGTTGCTTGTAAGATGCAGAGCTAGACTTCAGAGAGGTCTTTTGTTCTAAGTCTACTTTCTGTAAAGTCTTTGATGATGCTGCCTTATTTGTTTTTTGCTTTCTTTTAAAATTTTCAATTTTTATTTTATTAGTGTTACGGTTTAATAAGTCAACTAGTTCTACAGGGATGAATAAGATAAACAGCAGTCCCCAGACCCCCTGCCCTACAGTTTCCCCTTCCCAGAGGCAACCATTTTTAAATCTTTTAGTTGATTCTTTGATATGTATGTCTGTACCTTTAAATAATATTGCACATTTCTATTTCTTTACTTTTTGCAGTTTTCAGCTTTATCTATTGACTTCTTTCCTTTGTGACATGAGGATTTAGCTGTCTTTCCTGTTTCTCACCATTATCAAACCTGTGCATTCCCTGTCTTCCTCATACAGGGTCATGATTTTGGTTAGATCAAGATACAATTCAGTGGTTTTTAGTATACAGTTGTCCCTCAGTATCCATGGGTCCAGGACCCCCCTGCAGATGCCAAAATCCACAGATGCTCAAGTCACTTATATAAAATGGCATAGTATTTGCATATAACCTGTGTACATCCTTCTGTATACTTTAAGTCATCTCTAGCTTACTTATAATACCTAATATAATGTAAATGCTATGTAAATAGTTGTTATGCTGTATTGTTTAGGGAATAATGACAAGAAAAAAGTCTGGTCTGTATATGTTCAGTACAGACACAACCATATTTTTGGTTTTGGGTTTTTGAGACAGGGTCTCACTCTGTCTCCCCAAGCTAGAGTGCAGTCAGTGGCTTCATCATAGCTCACTGCAACCTCAAACTCGTGGGCTCAAGGAATGCTCCTGCCTCAGCCTCCTGAGTAGCAGGGACTATAGTTACATGCCAGCGCACCCAGCTAATTTTTCTATTTTTGTAGAGATGGAATCTACCGCTCTTGCTCAGGCTGGTCTCAAACTCCTCTTCTGACCTCAAACAATCCTTCTGCCTCAGCCTCCCAAAGTGCTAGGATTACGAGCATGAGCCACTACGCCTGGCCCTTTTTTTTTTTTTTTT